>JANUYF010000001.1:142941029-144141029 GCA_026167975.1 Phrynosoma blainvillii
GTTCGTGGGGTTTCCTTGGCAAGATTTCTTCAGAGGGGGGGTTGCCATGGCCTTCCTCTGAGGCTGAGAGTATGTGACTTTACCAACGTCACCCACCTATTTTAAGTAAAAAATGGATCTACTTCTAAAATTAGTACTTTAAAGTTATGCTTATATATAAAACCTTACTGATGAACCAGTGTGGGCACTCTTGTGACCTCCACATATTTTGGACTCAGCTCTCATAAGTCCCATCTGGCCCAGTTTGGGAGTTGCGGTCTAGAAGGATGATGGATACTTCCATTGCAATCTAAGGGAATGCCCCTGGGATTGTGATTTGTAGGCGGTAAGCCTTTCCTAGGGTTTCCTTGGCAAGATTTCTTCAGAGGAGGTTTGCCATTGCCTTCTTCTCCTGAGGCTGAGAGGGTGCGACTTGCCCAAGGTCACCCAGTGGGTTTCATGGCCAAAGTGGGAGTCGAGCCCTGGTTTCCAGAGTCGTAGTTCAACACTCAAAACACTACACTACACTGGCTCTGTCATTTCTAACTTATGGCGACCCTAAGGCAACCGTATCCCGGGGGTTTTCTTAGCCAGATTTATTTATTTATTTATTTATTTGGAGTATTTATACCCCGCTCTTCAGCCACAAAGGCTCTCAGAGCGGCTTACAAATTGTTATTTAGACACTTCCCTGTCCTCAGGCTTACCATCTAAAAAGACAAGCCCCAAAAGGAGATTTCTTCAGAGGAGGGATCTTGCAGCACCTTCGAGACTCGCTGAAAGAAAGAAATTCAGTCTACTTCCTCAGATGCATTTTGAAGTAGACTGAAGTCTACTAGGAAAGCTCCTGCTGCCAATTTCTTCCTTTGGGTGAGTCTCAAAGGTGCTACAAGATCTCTCTACATATTGCTTCTACAGGCTTAACACGGCTAGGTCTTTGAATTCTTCGGAGGTTTGCCATTGCCTTCTTCTCCTGAGGCTGAGAGGGTGTAACGTGCCCAAGGTCACCCAGTGGGTTTCATGGCCAAGCTGACATTGAAACTTTGCCAGCCACCCGCTGCTTGTTATCACCAGCCAAGTGGCTCCTTCCTCTGCGCGCCCAAGGCACTCCCCTCCCTCCTCCGCCTTGAGTCCGCACTGACTGACCTCCGGCACCTAAAGCTTGTTGGTCCCTTGGGCGAGTCGCACCCTCTCAGCCTCAGGGGGAAGAAGGCAATGGCAAACCTCCTCTGAAGAAATCCTGCCAAGGAAACCCTAGGAAAGGCTCACCGCCTGCCTACGCATCACGATCCCGGCGGCATTCCCTTAGACTGCAATGGAAGTACCCATCACCCTCCAGATGTTCTAGACCCCTCTCTCTCCCCCCCCCTTCTGCCCCAATTTCCCTGGGGAGCATCCAGACCTTGTCTGCACCCAAAGGCACAAGCACACCTAGCCACCTCCACCTGGGCGGCCCAAATCTGTCGCGCGCGCAAAGTTTGGCGCTTCCCTCCCTTGCCTTGCCTTTTCTTGCCTTTTTCTTTTTTTTTTTTCTTCCCTTCCCTTTCTTTCCTTTCCTTTCTTTTCCTTTCCTTTCTTTTCCTTCCCTTCCCTTCCCTTTCCTTTCCTTTCCTTCCCTTTCTTTTCCTTTCCTTTCTTTCTTTTTTTCCTTCCCTTCCCTTTCTTTTCTTTTCCTTCCCTTCCCTTCCCTTTTCTTTCTTTTCTTTTCCTTCCCTTTCTTTTCTTTTCTTTTCCTTTCCTTCCCTTCCCTTCCCTTTCTATTCTTTTCTATTCTATTCTTTTCTTTTCCTTTCTTTTCTTTTCCTTGCCTTTCCTTCCCTTCCCTTCCCTTCCCTTTCTATTCTTTTCTATTCTATTCTTTTCTTTTCCTTTCCTTCCCTTCCCTTCCCTTTCTATTCTTTTCTATTCTATTCTTTTCTTTTCCTTTCTTTTCTTTTCCTTGCCTTTCCTCCCACCACTAGCGCTGGCTGGTTCCCTTTGCGGAGCCTTCCCTGCCGCCGCCGCCGCCGCCGCTGCCAAAGCCAGGACAAAGGCCCTTCAACGCGTGATGGCGACGGAGCCTCATAAATGGGACCAGGAGGGAAAGAAAGAAGGGGTGCGCAACCACAGAAGGAGGCAAAGAGGAGGAGGAGGAGGAGGAGGAGGAGGGAGGAAGCTCCTAAGAAGGGGAGACGCCGGGCCAGGAGCCACAGGAGCAGCCCAGGAGGAAGAGGAGGAGGAGGAGGAGGAGAAGTCGGGTTAAAGGCGGGTGGGGGGCGCAGCTTCCAGGGGGGCCACCGGGGAGAAGGCGCCCATGGCGAGAGGCTGGCTCCTGGGCGGCTGAGGGAGCGAAGCGAGCGCCTCTCCAGACTCCCACTTCACGGGTGGCCAGGCTTTTTTGCCCTCTTTTCCCTGGACCTGTCCTCTTTCTCTCTCTCTCTTTCTCCTCCACGCCCAGCCTTCTGCCCAGGAGCAATTCCAAAGTGCCCTCTATTCTGAGCACCCAAGAAGCATGCATTTCGGTCGCTGTTGAGTGTTTTGGGTTTGGGTTTGTTTTGTTTTTGGGAGCTTTCCCCACCCACCCACCCCCTTTTTTTCCTTTTTTTTTTTTCTTTTCCAGGAGGGATTCCAAAATGTCCTCCATCCTGAGCATTTGGGCTAAGAAGCATGCATTTACGTTTCTAGGAACATTTTGAGCTTATATATATATATATATATATATATAAATAATTGGTCATGCTCTCCACTTTTCTTGAGGCGTCCTCCATTGAGCGGCGCCCTCTCCTCCTTGGTGCTTCTTAGGGCATCTGGTCAACAACCCTGAGCCTTCCTCCTCCTCCTCCTCCTCCTCCTCCCCCTCCCTGGCTTCGGGGGGGGGGCTGCAGCGCCGCCTTCTTTTCCTCCCCTCCCCTCCCCTCCCCTCCCCTTCCCTTGAAGCCCGGGAGCCGCGCGCCAGAGACCCAGAGAAGGAGAGGGACGCGCGAGGCGCTCAAAGCCCAGGAGAGCCGCGCGCCCTCCTTGCTCCTTGCTCCTTGCTCCTTGCTCTTCTTCTCCGCTGCTGCTGGCTGGAAGGGACGGACGGGGCCATGTGAAGAGGAGCAAAGGTAAGGAAGTGCCGTGCTAGGGGTTCCTTGCCCTGACCATGGACAGGACAACCTGTCCTGACTCCCCAACGCCCGGCTCTCCCCCTTTTTGTTTTTGTTTTGTTTTGTTTTGCAGCAGCATTTAGCAGAGAGAGACCCTGCGCGGATTTCTTTCCCTCCCTGCAGCCTTAGGCAGGTCGGGGTTAGGGGGGTGAAATGGGGAGGAGTAGGGTGGGTTTTCAGAGGAGACCCGCTCTCTGTGGAGTTGTTTTTTTGCAGCTTCAAGGTGCTGCTTTAGCAGGGTGACCCGAGGTCCTCCTTGTCCTACATTGTACCCTTCTGTCTAGGAGGGATTGCAAAGTGAGCATGGCTAAGAAGCATGCATTTACATTGCTAGGAATGTTTTCCGCCTTTATTTCGCCCACGTCCTCCACTTTCCCCGAATGTCCTACCTTTCGCGGTGCCTTGTCCTCCTTTGCGGTTGTGAGGACCTCTGCCCCCCCCCGGGCTTTCGAGACCCCCGGCGCGGAAGAGGCCAGGCCCCCGGCCCCTGGGAGTCAGGGACCCACCAGTTTGGACAGGTTTGGTTGTATCGAGACTGGTCCCCTCCACACTGGTCGAAGGCGATGCCAAGTAAGGTCCAGGAGCCATTCCCTTCGTGGGTAGGGTTCTCTTTCTCTCTCTTCTCTCTCAGTATTGATTACAAACCTTTCCTTTAGGGAAGCTCAGGTGGCTTATGTATGTATGTATCTCCCATATCTGCTCACTCGAAGTGTGTGTTGCTTGCTTGTGTTTAGATATGGTCACCCACTCAGTCGTTTTCTATGCACTCTCTGTCTATGATCTGTGCAATAGTATGGATGGATGTTTGGAGAAGCATTCACAGTAATTCAGGTATAGTATGAGATGTATAAGCCAGCGTGGTGGAGTGGTTTGAGCATTGGAGTGGTCTGCAACTCTGGAGACCGGGAATCCCAGCTCAGCCATGTCATCCCACTGGGTGACTTTGGGCAAGCCACACTCTCTCAGCTTCAGAGGGTGGCAGTGACAATCCTCCTCCGAACAAATATTGTGGGGGAAAACCCATGATAACCCATGACCTGCAGGCACACAACAGATGAGATGTATGCACACCCTGTGCTTTGAAACTGCCGTTTGACTCTATAGAATCAATGCACACCTCTGTTTTAGAGAATGATCTGCAACTAAAAATCAGAGTAATTTCTAATGAAAGCCAGCAGCACCTGATGAACAAGACGAGTTAAGAGGGAACATACGGTTCATTGAATTATGCAAATTCATAAATAAGCATTAATTGGTGATTAAATGGGGGTACTCTTTCTGGTCTCAGTCTAGACTAGGCAAAGTGGTGTTTATATGGCTTTTATAAAGCTTGGTAGTTTTTATCATTGTTATCTGTAATGGCTTCGCTCCATTAGTGGAAGATGTCTGCCAGAACACGGCACTACAAAAAGTGAAGCGCCAAAAAATTGTGGGTGGCATGTATATGAATAATAGCTTTTCACCTGTATAGTAAACTATGTACTGGTCTTTCCTTTCCTTTATGTTTTGGGTATTAGTACCTAGTATGATCCAGAAGAGATACAGAGTGTGTGACTGTGTAATAAGGCAAGATTGAGTGGATGGAAAATTTATTTTCTTTCCATTTCATGACTCTTTTCAATGGATATGATTTTAACGGGAAGGAGGAAACCCAAGATCTGAAAAGAGACAACTTTCTATGTGTAAATACTGGTCATTTTATGGTTAATATGCCTCCATTCTTCTCTGAGGTTCCCATAGGACTTTGTCTGACATAGAGGGTTTCATCTTTAATCCCAACCCTTTGGTGATTAATAATGGAAGACATTCTTATTGATTTTTCTGGTATTATCTCTTCTCCACCCACATCCCACCCCCGCTTCCAACAGTTAAGATACTGAAGAGTAAGAAAAAAGCTGCCATGCATTTTTCTTTTCTTTTGTCTTTTGATTTACCTTGGTTATCCTTGCTAGAGAGATGTTCTGTCAAGTATCAAAAAAAACAAAACCCTAGGCATTTCATGTGCTCTAAACATTTCAGGATTCAGCCCCAGCCCTGGCACAATGTGATGCCTTAAATACAGCAGCCATGGAGTGATTAAATGATAGTGCAAAGTGTCAGGTATTTTGACAAGTTAACTCTTCTTTGGGAGGGTTTCTTGACAAATAGACAAGCTAGTCTACAATGAAAGCATTCCCTGGGTGAGGAATGTAACAAGTCTCAGGTGGAATAATGCTCTCTGTCACCACTTTTCTAAAACTGATTGAATCAAAACTATACAATAATGTTAGAGCATGAACATTGTTGCCTTTTCTTGAATAATACTATGAATTTTACTTTAACGAAAGTAAAGCTTGTAATATGGTTTCATTCTATGTTTATTTTAAACCGTCTGTGATAGCAAAAATCTCTTTCCGGGTTATTAAACATGTAAAGCCATAACTGTGCATTTTTTAAAAAGCCCCCCCCCCAATAAGAAGTACAAGGGTGTGTTTTCTTTCTCACTCTTTCTGTACATGTTATTCGTGCTATTGTTCTTCTTTGTCTTAAAAAAAAACCCCACACCAACCATTCACCTCCATGTGTTGTTTTTATTATCACAATTGTTGTTTGGCCTGAAGAGCATAACCAGAATAGCATGTTTTATCTTTAATAACATTTAAGTCATAAGGTGGTTAACATTGTGACAATTAGCTGACAATAGTATATTATTTTTAAATTTAAACATGCTAGAAACTGTAGATGGGGGAAAGCTCATTAGTGTGGTGACAGCTCATTTTATGTGCAGCAAGTGTAAATTAACTATAGGAGAAAAGGCATGAGCACCTAATTAGTTTGAAGCCCAATACGTACATGTTAAATTGCATTAACCTGAAATGAGTTTGTAGCAGTGGCACATATAGAGGCATCTTTCAGAATATATTAGAATGATATGTAGAAAAATGTGAATAAAATGATATTAAACAGAATTTTTAAAACAAATAATTTCATTTTGAAACTAAAGAATTCTGGAAAAAAGAGGAGTTGTCCAAACATAGAAGAACCTTTTCTATGAATGTACACATCAGTTCTCTAGTAACATCTCAGATATACTGGGAAAATAAAATTGGGAGGGGGGTGTCCCAGGATTTTATAGATTAGGTTACAGTCCTAAATACCCACTTGGGACTAAATTCATTGGAATCAGTATGATCAGCTTTCAAGTAAAATAGCATTGGATTGTTCTGCAACTTGCCTTGGAACTTCTTAGTAGTTGTTCTTTACATAATTGTCTTGAGTCAGTTGCATAAAGGACTTTTTTTTAACAATGTTAATGCTTGCCTAAATACTGTATCTCAGACAGTTTACAGTACTTTTCTTTTTTTGAATACAAATTTCTAATTATCCAACTAACATCTGTATGATTTCCAAAATTTTGTGGTTTCATGTCATGACATAGCGTTGCTTAAGAAAGACTGGAGACTGGGATCAAACTGAAAATATCAGTGTTGCTTCCATTCTGAAATTTTGAGGGCTACTTTTACCTTTACCATTAAGTAGATAAAACCCTTGGATATAATAGATGCTTATTTAGCTTTGACTGTCATTAGAGAGTCTGTTTTTTCCTTCTCTGACTGCACAAGTCTGTTTCATCCGCTCCCACACATCTCACTAATTTCTTATGGGAGTTAGGTGTCTTTTTTTTTTTTCAATCTAAGAGATTCATGTTCTTTTCAGATAAAATGATTTCACGAATTCTCTCCAGCAAATCAATCATACTTCAGAGTATCTGTGGAATTCAGTTTTTTTCCCCATTAGGTGTGAGCCTTTCTTCTTCTCTTTGTTAATTGCTAGTTTTAGAAATTGTTCATTTTCAGAATGAAGTGTTGTAGTGCAGGTCTCACACATCAATTTCTTTGCCGTATGCACAAATGGAAAACTTGGAATTTTTTTCTTTTTTGTAAAATGGATGTTGTACAGCTGATTTTAAATATTTGTTACCAGCAGCCCTAACACTTGGCCAGGTCCAAGCAACTGTAAAAGATACAGATGCCAGAGAAAAATAGACCCTTTTAATGATAACAATGCTGTTCTTGTTCTCCTGTCTGTAATGGACTGCATATCAGGTCCTTGTACACAAGTGCAGCTTTGCAAATGTACCAAGATAGGCCTAAAACCTTATTATGCTATCAATATGAAAGTAAGGGGGGTTGCAGACTGCCAGAAATAGTGTGAATTCAGTCCACTTTTAGGGTTAGGGTTAGTGCTAGGGAATCATGGGAACTGTTATTTTTCTGAGACATTGAGGCTTCTCTGTAAGACAACTCTGATGCCACAATAAAATACAGTTCCCATGGTTCCCTAACTCTAACCCTAACCCTAAAAGTGGACTGAATTCACACTATTTCTGGCAGTCTGCAACCCCCCTAAGTTTTCTTTTCCTACACTGTTGACCAGTCTGGGTGGATATGTTGCTAGGAGCTATGAATCTGTAACTGTATGCATATGATTATAGTTGTGTGTGTATAATTGTGTTTCTGAGAACATTCATTCAGTCTCAACTAATAAACAAAAATGTGAAGTGATGTTTGTACTGATAAAAGTGATCTTTTGTTGAATCGGTAGACTATAATGAAGAATTGTTGTTGTTGTTGATAATTATTTCTAAAAAAAAAAATGCTTTAGCCAAAATATCTACTTACTGGAAGATGTTACAAAAATTTATCCCAAATTGTACTTATCTGGAAGAGCTTTTTATAAAGCTTAATTGCTTAAATTGACAAAGTACCATTGGAAGGCTGAGCTACATTTTGTCTTCATACATTTTCAAAGCAGTCTTTATTGTGCTTTATTCATAAAAGTGAGCACGATCAGACTCATTTTATTTTTTTCAGTTGTTGCCATACTGCAAAGATAACTAGTTACAGACTGCATCTGCACTGCAAAATTAATGCAGTTTGGTTTGGCACTGCTTTAATTGCCATGGCTCATTGCTATGCCATTCTGGGGTTTGTAGTTTTGTAAGATATTTAGCTTTCTCTGTCTGAGAGGTCTGGTGCCACAGCAAATTATAAATCCCAGGATTCCATAGGATGGAACCATGACAGCTAAAGCAGTGTCAAACTGCGTTAATTCTGCAGTGTAGCAGCTACCACAGTGGAGGAGAAGACTTCTGTGTTTTTATGGTTGTTTTGGAAACTTCAGTGCAGCCTATCATAAAATGCTGTTGGGGAGAGAAAAGGTATACCCTCCTACACAACTGTGGAAGGCTCAGGAAGCTTGTTCTCATCTGCACTTGATCTCTTGACATGTTTGTTATAAACAAATTAGATACTTTCTTCCCCATCTTGATTGTGAACACCCAGCATTTGAGAGTAAAAGATGTGATGCTTAGGATTTACAGGTTGCCAATAGAGGCAACCTTAGCTCTGCAGCAGTCATGTTTACTGCATTAGTCATGTTCACTAGAAAGACTGGAGTAGAAGATGCTGATTAAGAAAGACTATAAAAATCTATTTTAGTCCAGATGGAGTAGATTTTCACACCTGCATTTTAGGAAAGCTTGCAAAGTTTTTCTCCTCTTGATGAGTATGTGAAATTAGTTAAAGATTTGTTATTTTTAGCTACGTCTGTCTGTTTTTAACACAGTGTGCTAATGGGGAATACCTGTTTAGTATAGTGTGAAATTTATGCACAGTGCACTGAAAGCTGATCTGACTGATCTCAGTGGAGCCCTTTCACCTTATGTCCAATTTTATATTCTCCCATTTAAGAATGTTTGTGCATGGGTTTCACACAAATATTTCTCATCCGATATATCTGCCAAATATGAACCATTTAGATTGCTGTCCTGGGCAAACTTACCTACGAATGTTTCCTGTTGAACTGCGGAAGACTTTCTTCTGAGTAAACATGCACAGGACAGTTTTTCTGTTTAGACTTTGACCTGAAGAATTCTGGCTTGCTGTGCCATGAACTGCTTCAAGTAACATTTGCTCAAGATACATTTGCTCAAGTATCAGTAATAGTTACTATGTATATAAAGGGAGCTATATATTTAACATATGCTCATTGCTCAAGTGAGTATAAATCATTCTTCATATGTATACAAAGGAAGTTATACATTTCTTTAGCAAACAGAAAAGCATTTTTATATAGAAAATAATTTTGAAGTAGAGGCTTACTATTCCAATTTAATGCGTATTTTGTTATTCTCAACAGTATAGTCTAATATACATTTTCTTCTTTTTATATAAACAAAGCATCTACAGACTTTCAGGTCATTTTCTAGTGCTTAAACAATCTGTAATACCTTAATATGGTATATATCTGTTTCAACAATTAGGTCATGTATCTTAATACCCTTTTATCTTGAGTTCAGGTTTAAGGTGAGACTTAAAATTCATACTAAGAAGGGTTCCACTCTTACTTGTATGATGAAGATAACACATTTAGTGAAGAGCTGTTTTCTCTCTTAACTGCAAACCTCACATGATGTCAATCATTTTCTCCTTAGGGGCTAGTGAAAAGAATATTGGCAGTTTTATTCATCACCATATGTACTCCTAAAAATTGGCCAGCCACTTGATACTGAGCTAAAGTCATACACCTAAAAGGTGCCACTTAAGGTCCCATCTTTTGTTGACTTAGGCCTCATTCCCACTATGATTTGAAGCGATTTGATGATCGCTTTATATGTGCATCGTTCATACTGCAAACGGTTTCAGATGCGACTGCAATCGTTCTGACTCGCTTCGAAACGAGACAAATGCAAAACACATTGCTTTTTTCGAAGACTAGTTTTTTGGTGGTTCTTTTGAAAAGAATCGACTAGCAGATGTGTTCAGCAAGTGGGAATGACAGACCTGAATCACATTGCACTGGAGGGGAGGTACTAATGGCAGAGGGTGTAGCCAATTGAAGGATGAAGCGGCTGCCTCAAGGCTCCCAAGCCCCACTTCCCTGCTGCCTGAAAAAAGAAGGAACCCCCTCCAAGTTCTGTGGTGCTCCTTCTGAGGACCCCTTGGCCCTTCCCACCCATCCCCATCGGCAGGCGAACGAACTGGGGAGCCCAGAAGTCTCCCTCCCTTTGGGCCTCTCTGCCTCCCTCCATCCAGGGCTCCCTTCTACCTCCAGATTTAGCCTTCGTTTGCAATTAGCTGCAAAGGAGTCCTCGCTGGTAATGGGCCTCCAGATCCATCCCATAGGAGACCCCAAAGTGTGGGGGGGCGGGGGGAGCAAGCTGCTTTGGTGACCCCCTGATTGGCAGGAGCTCGGCTCAGGAGTCTTATGGGAGGGGAGGAGAGGGTGCAAAGGAAGCTCCTGCCACCCTGAGCAGCTCCACCTTCTCTTCTGGGATGCAGGGGGAGGCTCCACCAGCCAAGGAAGGCCCAGTTTGGGAGCTCCCACCCACCCACCCACCCACCCCCGCCGCCAGTCTCTTTTCCTCCCGAGGCAGCACCCCCATCCCAAGTAATTTCTGTCAAAAAAGGGTGGGAGGGGAAGAGCCAGGAAAAAGAATCAATGAAAAATTAAGGTTTTACAATTTTTTATTTCCTTTTTAAAAAACTTCCCTGTCTCCAAAGCTAGTGACACATACAAGGGCAGGTCCTTGCCAATTAGCATGAGCAATGATCCTTTTGGAAAGGAGAAATTAAAACTTGGAAGGCATAATGGGGAAGGCAATCAACTGTAATTTTGGTCCGGCTTGGACATGATGAGCTCATCGGTGGCCCTGGGCCCAAGAAAGAGGGAGGAGGAGGAGGAGAAGGAGGAAACACACACCCCCAACCAAGGAGAAAGAGGGAGACCCTTCCCCGGCCTTCCTTCCTTCCAGCCTTTCAGGCTTCCTCCCAACAACCTGCCTCCGCTCCTGGTGAAGCCTCCTTGATTGCAAGGGCTTTGTCCAGAGAGCAGAGGGCAGAGCATAGGGCTCTTCTTCTCCAAGGCCTGGATGGAGGCTGCCTCTTTGGTTGGACAGATTTCTCTTTTCTAAAGCTCCTGCTCTCTCCTTTTCCTCTGCGGGGCTAGCAATGCCTTGTTGGGAAGGACTAGGCTTCATTCCAGAGGAAGGAACTGGCAAAGTTACCTCTGAGGGTTCCTTTCGTGAGAAAACCCTTTGAAATTGGGGTCTCCATGGGTTGACAGGAGACTGGAGGGAACCCACCCACCAGGGCAAAGGAAGGGATCTGGAGATCCAAGGCCCCTAGCCATGACGGGGCTCCCAGGCACTTCTGCATTGGTTGGCCTTCGAGGCAAGGCTGCAGGCAATGCCCGCTCCCTCAAAAGAGGGGGCTTTTGTGCTTCCAGGGGGGCGCCCTCAGCTCCAGCCCAGGCTCTCTCTCTCTGCCAAGGAGGAGGAGGGGAGCAGTATTGCCCCCTTGGAGGCACCCATGAGCACTGTGGAGACCTCCTTCTCCCCACCAATGACACAATTACGTAGAATCATAAGAGTTAGACGAGACCACAAGGGCCATCCAGTCCAACCCCCCTGCCATGCAGGAACTCCCAATCAAAGCATCCTCGACAGATGGCCATGCAGCCTCTGCTCAAAGACCTCCAAGGAAGGAGACACCACTACACTCTGAGGGAGTGTGTTCCACTGTCGAACTGCCCTTACTGTCAGGAAGTTCCTCCTAATGTTGAGGTGGAATCTCTTTTCCTGCAGCTTGCATCCATTGTTTCAGGTCCTAGTCTCTGGAGCAGCAGAAAACAAGCTTGTTCCCTCCTCAATATGACATCCCTTTAAATATTTAAACACGGCTATCATATCACCTCTTAACTTTCTCTTCTCCAGGCTAAAGAGAAGGTTAAGAGGTTAAGAGGTGATATGATAGCCATGTTTGATTGACAAAGGTGCAGATCCAGTAGGAACGACAGTCATGTCAAAAAAAGACACGAATTCATGGAATAATGAAATAATACGCTTCCATAGTGGGAACTACGCATCGGCCTGAATCGATTCGGCAACCCGGTGTCACTGCGACTCGCAAAGCTATTTAAATGTAAGTGGAAATGGCCCCTTAGAAGCAGGAGAAGTGTGAAGAAGGTGACATCTCTGACAACATTCTTTGGTGAACAAGGGTTATAGCAGCTTGACATGCTGTTCCACCAGCCTTACATCACCTCTCAAAGGATCATATACTGTTTTGTGTCTGTGTAACTTTTAGATGAGAGTATCATTTAATGCCCTAAGTCATTGTTCAGCTACTGTAAACTTTTATCTCCACACTTAGATCATGTCCTTTTGGATTATTTCCAAACTGATACAGCATTACTGGTTACCCTCGCCAGTAGTCATACTCTTTCAAATCAGTTCTTTCTTTTTTTTTCTGGATCCTGTAAAAAAATAATAATTCAGCTACTTATTTGTTTTGTTGCTAAGGATTCCATTTGCACATCATTAATCACATCAATCTGCATTGGTTGTTTAATACTGCCAACCTTTACTGAAAATACACTGGAAACACTTTAAGTACAAAAAATACCTCCATGGCAAATATGACTAGGAAATCTATGGTAATTCTGGTAATTTTGTTATTAGCTTGTATGACATGTGTTGACTGATCTGCAAAATCACTTCTAAGAAAAAACTTAAAACATTTAATTCTTTTAACCTCAGTGAGCTTTTTAATTGTTTCTTTTTGGTAGAAAAAAGGAAACGTCTGGTGCTATTGTTACCCAAATTAGCTGAAGAATTGTAGATCTCAAAAGAGAATTTCATTTCCTCTCCGTTATGAGCATGGTCTTGCATTTATGTCTGTAACCCTAACATCATCCCTCATGTTGATTTTCCCTTTCCTCTCACATCCACAGATTCATAAATTCATTCATCGCTTCATCTGCAACATATCCTTAGGCCTCTAGCACCTCATTTATATTGTCTGATGAAATTTTTATCCATGCTCCAATCATTATTGTCTAACAGAAGAACATTTTGAAAATGGCATATATGAATAAAACACACTGGTTTATTATGGCTTCCCTGAACCTTTAACTGTTTAATTGGTAAGCAGCTACTCTGGGTCAAATGCATCATTTGCATTGTTATTTGGAGATTTGAGATAGGTAAAAGAAAGGGCTACTTCACCCAGTGCATGGCTGAATTTTGGAATCCACCACCACAAGAGGTAGTGATTGACGTTAGGATCGGGTCATATCCAGGGCAGCCTCTACCCACCCTCTTTTGAGGAATCTTTTTCAGAAAACAAGCTGTAGTTCCTTGGGCCAGACAGCAAAGACGAATGCACTGGGTCAAAGGAACTACAGGCTGTCCCCTAACCCCTGCTATCTCAAGAGAAAGGCTTGTGGATGTTCCCTCTCCCAGTCGTGGGCGTTCTGCTCCAGAGGCGGACAGTGTTCTTCCTGTCCACAGATAATGCTAGCTTCCAAAGATATGGGATAGGGTGGCAGTTATGCAAAGGAGTATTCACTTGGAAGGAAGACTTCTTATCAGTAAAGGACTCCTCAAGAGCAAGGCCCTTTTGTCTGAATGCCTGCCATAGCCTGCAGCTGAGCTCTTGGTAGGATTCTGAGCTTTTTAGGACTCCCACTCTTAGGCAGGGAGGGCTGCTGAACAAGGCTGTACCCATTACTTGAAATTTCCCTTGAAAAACTCTCCTTTGCTATTTTTAACCTGCTTGATCCTGGGCTTCGTCTGGGTTCTTCTTTTGGGATTGCCTTAGCAAAGAAACCTACTATCTGTATGGACCCTGCTAGTCTAGACCTTTCCAGATGTTATTTCCAGAGCCCATCTACTCTTGCCTGAATCAGGATAGATGAATTAATGAAGTACAGTGGGTCCTTGTTATCCGCTGGGATTTGGTTCCAGGATCCCCCATGGATAACAAAATCCGTGGATGCTCAAGTCTCATTAAATATAATGGCATAGCAAAATAGTGTCCCTTATATAAATTGGAAAATGAAGGTTTGCTGTTTGGAATTTATACTTTAAAATATTTTCAAGCTGTGGATGCTTGAATCTGTTGATAAAAAAATCCATGACTAAGGAGGGCTGACTGTATAAAGCTGTCAGTGGCACTAGTCATGATGGCTATAAATTACCTCTAATATCAGAGGCAGAATGGCTTTGAGTAGCAGTTGGTGTGGAACATGAGAAGGTTATATTCATGCCTTATGATTTTCTTTGTAGTATCTGATTTGCCACTATGGGAACATAAAGCTGGATTAGATTAGTTTTTGGCCTGACCCAGTACACCTCTCCTTTGTTGTTGTTAGGTCCTTTTAAGTTGGCTCTAACTTATGGTGACATATCCTAAGGTTTTCTTGGCAAGATCTGTTAAGCAAGGTTTCTCATTGCTTTCCTCTTAGCTAAGAGGCTATGATGTGTCCAAGAACACTCAGTGGGTTTCTACGGCTTTGTGGGAATTTGAACCCTGGTGTCCTGGAGTCCTAGACCAGCACTCAAACTTTTGCGTACCCCTCTTGTTTGACTATAAGATCTGTAGTTGAGGCTTTTAATATTTGTAAGATACGGCATCACACTTAAGCACTTGAGATAGAATATAGTTTAAATCTAAATAAACAAATGTAAAATGTCTTCCAGAACTTCAAATACTCTGTGTGTTTTTACAGGATACAAATACTCTGTGTTCTTTCCAGTTGCCCTTTAAAAATTCTTCTTTGGACCTTTTTTAAGCCAGCACAAGCATCTTTCATTGTTCTCATCCCATCTCCATGATTATAACTTTACAACTGTTGGATTAAATTCATCTAGGGTATATTAAATAGTGACACACTGTCTCCTTAGCCATCAACATTTTTATTTAAGTAGGGGATTTCTTTTTACATTCTGATGTTTCCTTCTCCCTGTTTTCCACACTACCATCTTGATCCTACAGTAGAACACTCCCACATCACAGAAGAGAATAAATAGTGTTGAGATTCCTCCTAAAATATACTAACACCACCAGTTGCATAATAGAATTGCATGGCACTGAGCAGTCCTTTAAAACTATTAAACCAGCTCTTGTCTGATAATAATTCTGTGATCAAAGCATGTCTGTGGAAGTTAAAATGGGAAATATCACCAGTGGAATTCCAAAACTAAATACACCCAGTTTAATTTTTCTGTAGAAATTTACTGGATTGAGCTGCAATCACTGTGGAAGTAAGCTCTGTTGAACTCAACTGGACTTTTTCTCTAAGACACATGTATATATGTATATACATATATACACTGTTAACCAGTGTAATGTTTTTGTCAATATTAAAATGATCTATGTCCCATTTTTATTTATTTTATTTAAAATGTATCAATCTAGCATGAAAATGGATTACAGCAGAGTATTTATGCTGAACACAGCAAATCTTAAAAGTGCATCTGAAATTACTTGATGTTTTTAATGAAATGTTCTGCTTGTGGAAACAACTTTTAAAACTTTTGATTTTAGTACATTTATAGGATATATAACCATCACCACCATCGTCATCTTTATTTATATCCCTGCTTTTTACCAGAACTAGAGATTTTACAGATACAGTCTATTATAGAACCTTTGAAATTGTTAGTCATGCCTTTTAAGTCAGAAATAAAGCAAAAAGAGCCAAAGGTTGACACTTTACTGGAAGACTGAGGCTAACACTTCACTGGGAGACTGGTTTTGGATTTTTGAAAGTGTCCTTTTTCAGTAACTATGAACAGCAGGTATTGTATAACAAAACAACCTGAGAGCATTGCTAAGTGATCTTAGGCGCAAAACACACTACAGAAATAATCCAGTTTGAGACCACTTTAATTGTTCTGGCTCAGCGCTAGGGAATCCTGGGAATTGTAGTTTATTGTGGCACCAGACAGTTCTTTAACAGGGAAGACTAAATGCCTCACAAAGCGACACTTCCTAGGATTCCCTAGCACTGAGCCAGGATAATTAAAATTATCTCAGACTGGATTATTTCTGCAGTGTGTTGTGGAACTCACTGTCATTAGTTCCCTAATGTGTGCTCCCACTATCATCTTCAGCTGGGTTCTGCGTGGGATTCAAGGTGTGCTGGATGGAGGCTACATCTGCAGGTTAGCATTTTCTGATTACACAAAGCTGATATAGGGGGGGTTGCAGACTGCCAGAAATAGTGCAAATTGAGTCCACTTTTAGGGTTAGGGTTAGTGCTAGGGAATCATGGGAATTGGTTTTTTTCCTGAGACATTGAGCCTTCTCTGTCAGAGAGCTCTGGTGCCACAATAAACTACAGTTCCCATGATTCCCTAACCCTAACTCTAAAAGTGGACTCAATTTGCACTATTTCTGGCAGTCTGCAATCCCCCATAGTTAAGTAGTATATACTTATTTGTAATTGCTTTGCAAATTTTGGATGCAAATAAGTTGGAGGATTTATTTAAGAGAATAATTGAGCTAGTTACCAGCATTTTTTTTCAAAAAATGGCTCATCTTTTTCACATATTAAAAGGAGTAGCTTAATTTTCTTGATGCTGTTACTCTTTCTTCACCATCACTCACCCTGTTCATTATTACCATGTCACGATTTTTGTTCTAGTATAGATATCTAGCATGCCACCATGGTGTAGTGGTTTGAGTGTTGGACTGTGACTCTGGAGACCAGGGTTCAAATCCCCACTCAGCCATGGAAACCCACTGGGTGACCTTGGGCAAATCACACTCTCTTAGACTCAGAGAGACAGAAAGGCAATCACCCTCTGGAAAAATCTTGCCAAGAAACCTCTTTGATAGGTTCAACTTTGCCATAAGTTGGAAACAACTTGAAGGCACACAACAACAATATGCTCTCACAAACACATTTAAATCCCATTAATTGCACTGGGAGAGTTAAAAGGGAGAGTTGAAAGTTCACTTGGTGAATGAGGAGAGTATAATAAGCATACTTGGTAGTGCTTGAAACAGGCATTGTCAATCAAGGCACATTCTGTTTTTCAGTTAGAGTTACTGGGCTGGATTTTTAATTATTTACACTGATACTGCCTCCATTTTAAATTGTTTGAGTGGATTTGCTGTGCTGAGTTGGAAAATTGTTCAGATTTTTTAAAGCTTTGTAATATTAAATTAATTTCATTTGATGTCCCAGTTTTTTGTGAAAGCCACCAAGGAAAGGTCCCCTTCCTGAAGGCAGCATAGATAAATAAATAATCATGTTGGTTGAATCATGGCTTCAGAGTATAAAATTCCAACATTTAGACATCAGCCTGGAGAGGGTTATATGTACACTTATAAAAATGGAGCCCTATGACTGGAGAGAAGGTACTGCCTGTTAATCTGGCCCTTAGCTTGTTATAGATTTTTTCCCATTTCCTCTGTAGGAAAAGGGGAAGACCATATTACAGATCATAGAATCATAGAGTTGGAAGAGACTGCAAGGGCCATCCAGTCCAACCACTTGCCATGCAAGTAATACACAATCTATGTACTCCTGACAGATGGCCATCCAGCCTCTGTTCACAAACCTCCAAAGAAGGAGACTCCACCACCCTCACAGGCGATGTGTTCCACTGTCAAACACATCAACGTCAGAAAGTTATTCCAGATGTTGAGGTGGAATCTCTTTTCCTGTACTTTGAATCTATTGTTCCAGGTTCTAGTCTCTGGAGCAGCAGAAAACAAGCTTGCTTCATCCTCAGGGTGACACCCCTTCAGGGCTATCATATCACCTCTTAATCTCTTTTCCATGCTAAACATACCCAGCTACCTAAGTCTCTCCTCATAGGGCATGGTTTCCAGACACTTCAACATTTTGGTTGCCCTATTTGTGGACATGTTTCAGCTTCTCAACATCCTTTTTGAATTCTGGTGCTCGGAACTGGATGCAGTATTCCAGGTGAGGCCTGACCAAAACAGAATAGAGTGGCAGTATTACTTCCCTTGATCTAGACCAGGGGTAGGCAACCTTTCCCCTTTAAGGGCCGAGGGACTTCAGCTCCCAGAATCCCAGGAGCTATTGGCCAACATG
Source organism: Phrynosoma blainvillii (assembly GCA_026167975.1). Classification (NCBI taxonomy): domain Eukaryota; kingdom Metazoa; phylum Chordata; class Lepidosauria; order Squamata; family Phrynosomatidae; genus Phrynosoma; species Phrynosoma blainvillii. The sequence continues at coordinate 142,959,032 of JANUYF010000001.1, forward strand.
GGACTATTGGCCAACATGGCTGAGGCTTCTGGTAGCTGAAGTCTCTCAACCCTTAAAGGGGAAAGGTTGTTTACCCCTGATCTAGACACTATACTTCTATTAATGGAGCCTAGAATCATCGCACTGCTGGTTCATGTTCAACTTGTGGTCTACTAGGACTCCTAGATCCCTTTCACATGTAGTCTTGTTAAGCCAGGTGCGCTCCCCCATCCTATATCTGTGCATTTCATTTTTTTCTTCCTAAGTACAGTACTTCTCCCTGTTGAAATTCATTTTCTTACTTTTGGCCCAGCTTTCTAATCTAGTAAGGTCATTTAGAATTCCGATCCTATCCTATGGAGTGTTAGGTACCCATCCTAATGTTTGTTTGCTTGTTTGTTTTTTATCATCTACACATTTGATAAGCATGCTGTCTGTTGCATCATTCAAGATGGATAGACTCTGTCAAGGATGTCTCAGCCCTGAGTCTGCAAGATTTGAGCAGGGCTGTTGATGACGGGGATTTCATAGGGTTGCCATAGATTGAAGTCTGCTTGATGGCATTTAGCAATAAATCTCTATTTTCACACAGAAAATATTAATTAGGTTCACTTCACCTACAGCATAGTTGAATAACTCATTAAAGTTTGGACTAAAAACCAAAGCTAACCAACTTCACCATTATTGTGGAAGCCGCCTACTGCCACTTGTACTTTGGGAGTCACCACCTTAAAGTGACAATTCCATTTGAACTAGTCATGAAGATAGCCCAGGTTAATATGGATTCGTCATTTAAATGCTATCACGGCTATTCTGGAACTGCTTACAAAAAACATCCATGACATTGAAGGGTTTCTGGGCTAGCTGATAAATGAGGTGCAAAGACCTATAGGTGTGGTAGCCCATTAGGTCAGGTCCATGTAGTAGAGCAAGATGTATCATATACGTACATATTATTTAAGGTTGATCCTAGAGTTAGCCAAGAACATTCAACCTGTGCAGTGAACACGAGCTGGATCACTTTATATGAATTGTCCGCAGATCTATTATAGGTAATGGCTTTCTAAGTTGCAGCATGCTCAGCATAGTGTGTGCCTGGCATAGTTCAGCATGGGAGAGAAGCAGGAGTGGAAGGATTCCATTGAAACCTGTCTAGTGCAGTAGATTGTGTCCAGGGTTTCTGAAAGAGAGCTTTCCTTTTCCAGAACAGCTGTTACTGTAGAGCTGGGTTCATCTGATTTCCAGGGCAAAGCAAACAGGAAGCAAAAGAACATACAGTTCTAGACTATTTATCCTGTAGAGATGATATCTTAAAAATTAAGATAAAGTAGAAATTGCAATAAATACATGGGAAAAGACAAGTATCATATGGGGGAAACACATGCATAACAGACATTTCAATGTAAAGATGGATTAGAATGCCTAATATTAAAGAACAAGGCAGATGTACTGAGCATACTGGAAATACAATGGATGGGGTGAGCCTGATCTTCAGAAATGATAAAGTAGAGCAGCTTTCCATGAACCTAATGTCCTCTTGATATGCTGTACAACAACTTACATTATCCCTAGCCAGCATAGCAAGATGGAGTCAGTCATGGAAATGGCATTAGTTTATATTTGTGGGAAGACATAGAATTAAATTAGAAATCTCAAAAGAAGCATAGATATATAGAATCATTATGGTTTGAAATTCCAAGTCAAAAAGTTAATATAGTACAAAGGACATATTTATGCCTGTCTGACACTAGCTCAGCTGGTGATACTGAGGTATACAGTGAAATGAGGGTGGTAGTCAAAAGAGTTGTGTAATAGGAATGGTGTGGTTTATATGATTTAACTTGGGTGAGGTGCAGACAGGCGGTTCTGGGCTGCCCCAGGAAGCAGCGAATTGGGGCTGCGGCTACCCCATGCCATGGCCCTGATCCTCCCTTTTGCTGCTCCTTTCAGGGGTGACAAAGGGCCGCCCTAAGAGCTGGGGCGTGGCTCTTCTTCGCCCTTTTTGGAACAGTGCATCAGAACGCTGTGCCAGGAGGGCATCCTGACACCGCACACCATGCTTAACAGTGCAAGGCATCAGGACAGCGTCGGTGTGGGGTTGGGGCGGCCGGCGTGCGGCTGCCCCACCTCATGTCTTTGGGCCGGTCTGCACAGGCCCTTATTTAGCAAAAACTCCTATGTAAATCTATATTATTGAAGGGAACAGCTGGGCTAATTATGTACAGGCAACTCTTTCAAAACCAGGAGGGGGAAGAGAATAATAAATTTATACTTTTAACAAAAGAGGGAAGTAAATAGAAGAATTCTTTAAAAGATTTAGTCATAAATGAATTTGCATTAGGGTGAACAGTGAAGGAACCACTGTTGTGGAGAACAAAAAATAAGTGAAGATAGAGAGAAATAACAAAACTTTAAGAATACCAGAAGGCGCTCTCTAAATCTTTTCTTTATGTCATATAAAATTTGATTCAAAGATCCATGTCACAGTACACTTGCCCCTTCACATTTGCGGCTTTGGCTTTAGCAGATTTGATTATTCACAGATTTTATTAATATGTTCTCTCTAGGAATATCTAGGTCCTCCAGTGCAACTCTGTGGTCAACTTTAACCAAAAGTCGCACTGAAAGGCCTAGAGATTCCTAGAGAACACTTGTCTAGGCATTAGTAGCTCCTCCAGCACAATTTTTTAATCAATGTCTCGCAGATGTTGACCACAGAGTTGCACTGGAGAACCTAGAGATTTCTAGAGAGGTGTCCTCTCAGGCAAAAATATAATGTTTTTGTTATTTGCAGTTTTTCCACATTCATGGGGGTCCTGGGCCCCTAACCCCAGCGAATGTGGAGGGATGACTATAGATTCAAGACAGAAAAATGACATATATTCCTTTAGTCCAGAGTTAGTTTATGAGATTCATTACCAAAGAATGTGAAGGTGATATTAATTAACTCTAGATGGATTTTTATAAAAAGTAGTAGATAAATTCATTGGATTGGATCCAGACTAATTATTGAGGTCTCTTCACCATCACTTATTTGGTTTCCTCCACAAACTGATTTCTCAGATGCTTCTGACCATTTGACTGGTTATTGCTGGAATTATATGGAATTTTTGTCTGAGCCACCAAATCTTAAATATTCAGCTTTCATAGAGAGTAGTAATGGTACAAGTTCACAGATCGAAAACTTGCATAATTTAAAATATTTACTAGATTTACTTGTGAAGTTGAGTTGTTTAGAGCAAGTGAACTTCGTATAGGGGCATAGAACAGCTGGAACAGAGACATTGCTTTCCTTTCTCCATTTAACTTTTTTATTCCATATTCTACTTGGATTACTTTCTGCAAACTTGAAAAGATGAGGGACACCTTACCCTTGGAGCACAGCACACAGCTCTACTCAGGTCATTGTATGTATTTACAAGCAACAGTTTATTCCATGAAGAACATAGAAACCCAATCCAGATATCATGCTGACCTCTCCAGACCAGTACAATGGGCTCCTTTTCCCTTCCTCTTCTTTGGTTTATGATAACCAACCATAGTTTTGTCATAATATCCTAAATCCCATTGTTAGACCTGTGTTTCTCAAACTCCTGTGCAAATCAAAATTATGCAGTTTATCCTGTGTTCAAGCAAACAATTAAGCAAAAGCTTTTCACAAAGTTGTAGGAATTTTTGTTTAAAATAATTGTATTAATTTACATAACCTTAAAATGTAGCAAAATATTCACAATACATATAACAAAACAAAATAATAATAATAATAATAATAATAATAATAATAATAATTTGTACCCCACCCCTCTACATAGCAAACAAGAACTAGAGAGGGGAAAAAAGAAAAAAGAGAGAAAACCACTATTCATATAAATACATAAAACACCATTACAGCATTGACAACATATAACCTAACATCCCCATTAATCTCATTTCTTCCTGCAAAGGTTTCCTAAGGGGCTGGGAACTCCTGAATTTGTGAATTTCCATTCTATCCCTAGTCCTATCAAGAGTAGACCCATTAAATCAGTGGGATTTACCTACATGTTGATTTGTAATTCAACAATTGATTGAATGGGTCTTCTCTAGTTGGGACTAACCACAGGATGCCAGCCTGTGAAACAGGCAAACTGGGTTGGATCCAGGATCTGTCCTCCCTCGGTGGAAGAATTTTACTGACAGAAATTTCCTCTGCCTGGTTTTGAGGGATCTTCCTTTCACCAGCACACTGGGACCCTCTGAGGATCATGGAGTGTGGGAGCTAGGGGCACTTTGGGGAACATGAGCTGGGAAAGACCACTTCTGCCAGCCCAGTTATATCCACCATAGTTTGGATCCAACCTTCTGTGTTTAGCATTTCACATTCAAATTCAAACTGTGTTGTTGTTTTTAATTGCCATCAAGTCAACTTCAGCTTATGGCATTGCTGTGAATGAGACTCCTCCTCCCCACCATGGTCATCAATTGCCATGCTCAGGTGCCAAAGTCAGGGTGATGGCTTCCTTGATTGAGTCTGACCATCTGTAATGTGGTGGTTCTCTTTTCTTACTGACGTGTCCACATTATTATCTTTTCTAATGTGTCATGTATTCTCATGATATGTCCAAAGTGCAGTACAGTTAGCCCTCCACATTTGCAGCTTTGACTTTTGTAGATTTGATTATTTGCAATTTTGATTAATATGTTCTCTCTAGGACTCTCTAGGTTCTTCAATGTAACTCTGCCGGAAGTTGACCATAGAGCTGTGCTGGAGAATCTAGAAGTTCTTAAAGAAAACACTTCTTTAGGCATTTGTAGGTCCTCCAGCATGATTCTATGACCAACTTATGGCAGATGCTGACCATGGAGTTGTACTGGAGGGCCTAGAAAGGTGTTATCTTAGGTAAAAAGAATAGTGTTTTGTTTTTATATTTACGATTTTTCCACATTCACAGAAATACCACACTCTAACCCCAGCCAATGTGGAGGGACCACTGCAGTCTCAGTTTAATCATTTTAGCTTCTAGAAAGAGTTCAGGTTTGATTGTTCTATGACCCATTTATCGGTCATTTTGGCTGTCCATGTCCATGGTATCTACAGAACTCTCTTCCAGCGCCACATTTCAATGAGTAGATCTTTTTGTCAGCTTTCGTCACTGTCAGGCTTTTGCAACCATGCATAAAAATCAGAAATGCGATGGCATGGATAATCCTGACTTTGCTATTGAATTAATACATCAAGTACTTGGGGACAAATCCTGATCAGAATTCACCATAGTTTATCAAATTCAGACATCATTGCAAGAAATGACTATCATAAACTGTAGGTGACAAGAAGGAATCATGACTGAAGGAGATGAGGAAGGGAGAGGGTATGTAGAGGATTGAGCCTGCAGCATGATCTCTAAGTCGTTATCGTTTGCTTGGTTGCGTTAGCTTTTTAAAGACTATGCTTGTTCTCTCTCCCTTGTTTATGTGTTTCTAAAAGAAAACAAGTTTTGGGTCTGTCCACTTTTGGTTGTCATCCATTTTGGAAATAACAAAATGGCACTGGGTCATGCCAACAGAAGCATAGCACCTAGCAAAAATAATGGTTTGAAAGGGGATAAATCATATGGCATGCAGTGGCTCAAGTGGTTGAAATGCTGACTCTGTTGATTGCAAGATGGGCAGGTTAGCAGTTCGAGGTTCCAGGTGCTGCATGATGGGGTGAGCTCGTCACTAGTCCCAGCTTCTGCCAACCTAGCAGTTCGAAAGCATGCAAGTGCAAGTAGATAAATAGGTATCACTTCAGTGGGAAGGTAAACAGCATTCTGTGCAGTCATGCTGGCCATATGATCACAGAGTAGTCTCTGACAATGCTGGCTCTTTGGCTTGGTAATGGAGATGAGCACTGCTCCCTATGGTCGGACATGACTTGACAACCTTGTCAACGGGGAATAAGGGGGGTTGCAGACTGCCAGAAATAGTGCAAATTGAGTCCACTTTTAGGGTTAGGGTTAGTGCTAGGGAATCATGGGAATTGTTTTTTTTTCTGAGACATTGAGCCTTCTCTGTCAGAGAGCTCTGGTGCCACAATAAAATACAGTTCCCATGATTCCCTAACCCTAACCCTAAAAGTGGACTCAATTTGCACTATTTCTGGCAGTCTGCAACCCCCCTAACCTTACCTTTTTACATCATATTAAAGGTGACCAGAATGCGGGCTGCCTATTCCAGTCAATCATCAGTCTTGAAATACCTTTGTCATTTATCATAATTTCAAGGTGTTTTTACCTAATCTGTTTAAATAAACCTCCAGTGAAATGCCTTTCACTCAAATTTGAATGATTTGTTTTGATTCAGCTTTAATAAAATTTTCACTGCTGTTTTAATAGGTGCATTTTCCAATATTGCAGTTATGATATTCCCAGCAGCAAACAAAACTAATGTTGATAGCATCCCCAAAAGTCTAAACTAATGAAGTCCTAGTGCATTAAAAGGAATTTCTCTCTGCAAGTACAATAACTTGGAAATTACTGTAAAAAGCTAAATGCAAAAATATGATGTTGGGGAAGGATCATTGAAATGCAGAATGGGATTTGCTTGTCATGATCCCATTAACCATGGTGCTGGCACAGCATATGCATACAGAGTAGTATTTTGCTAAACTCTCTGGATGGAATTTAAAAAAAAAAAATAAAGTTGAGAATCTGGAGACTTTGTTTTAAACAAGTACACTAATTTAGCAGATTTTTGTCTTTCAAAGATAGGGAAATTGTATTTAACCAGAGTTTACCAGCAGATCTTATTCACTGCACCTTTGTTGCTGAATTATTTTAAGTTCATGAATATTGAGGGGGGGGGGGGAATCTTATTTCTATCCTTGTCTGCTACTGAATGTTTTAAATAGTAGCCTCTTTTATTATAGAAATTAGCATAGACAACAGTTAAGTAAAGTCAATTTTATAAATTTTTAAAGGTTTAATTGAAAACATCTTGTAAAACACTCCCCTTGTATTATAAATGAGTAAGGTTGTGTGTTCACATGGAGTGGTTGCCCAGTGACCTGAACTGTATAGTAGCATTTCTGTATGTTAAAAATGGGCACAGTTCCCTTTAGGATTGGTTGTATGTTAATTGTCAGAAAATTAATTATAATTGCCTATATGCTTTATAAAAACCGACTGTGAACATTTGTGGATGCAAGTGGAATTAATTACAAATTCATTGTGACATACTTTAAACCTACTGCTTCAGAAGTTGTCTTAGGCTGCAATTTTACACCAGCTTAATTTAGAAGAAACTCCCACTGAAAGGACTTACAGCTGACTATGGGGAGGGATTATGTTGTGAGTTTCATAAACGTTGTATTCCTTCTTGTATTTACGCAATCTGGATTCTGGGCAGATTTATCTCATATTATGCTTGTGGTCATGAAACCAATTGCTGTGGTGGCACTGAGTGTTCATAAACAGTCCAGCTTCTCAGGAAACAAAAAGTGCTAATTTTAATCTTATTAGATACAAAATGTATTACATACATGCAGCTTAAATGTATGTAATATCATGTGTTTAAAGTGAATTTTTGATAAGAATTTACAATTGTTTTTTTTTTAATAAATTAATTTAAAAATAATTTAATTTTTAAAAAATCCCTGGAATCTCTCCTTTCTCGTCACTGACCTTCACCTCACTCACACTATCTCTTCAGCATTTTATAGGGAAGTAGACAAATGCCACAAGCTGTTTCTTCCCAAAGGCAGATGTTTGGGGAGCAGTGGTGTCACCCCACTTTGTTGTCACCTGATGTGGCTCATACTTCTCCCCCCCCCCAGACCCCATAGTGATGCCCCTGATTCTCATAATAATATATTTGAGAATCATGTATGTCTATATTGGATAAAATAATAATAAAGTAATATTTTATTCACCTACAAGGAAATGAGCCTCGTTGAACTATTGAGTTAATTTTAAAAGGCAAAGCATCAACCAGTTTTTGCTGAACCAGTGCTGAAACAAAGGTAGGTATTTCATGCCCAAAATTGCCAGCACTTACTCCTTTCTACCTTAATTATAAACAAACCAAAAACATCATGAAATCAACTGTCATGCACAGATATACAAATACATTTTCTGTCAGAATGCCACATGATGAGATTTCATTCCAAACCATTCTCCAAATGTAGTCTCTCATTGTTTTTGGCAATTGACGCAAACAATATTTCTTCCATGCCTTCCATAAACAAAAACCAAGTTAACAGTTTTAAAGTTTACATTCCGATCACACTAAGAAAGTTTTCATTGGAAGTTCTGTGAGGGGAAAGAGAGAGTGTCCAATATGGCTGGGATTAAGCACTGAGGGCCTAAAGAGTGAAACAGCTTCATTGAGAGAGAACATAATGGCAAAGTGATCAAGAGTCTAAGCATGGCCTTTAAATGAACTTCTATTCTTTGCTTTTAAAGTACTGTTTTAAATGTCAGAGAGCTCTGGTGCCACAATAAACTACAGTTCCCATGATTCCTTAGCACTGAGCCAGGACAGTTAAAGTGGCCTCAAGCTGCATTACTTCTGACAGTCTGTAAAGGCCCAGAATCATAGTTGGAAGGTTTCTCATGGGCCTACCTCTTTTTGAAAACACCCAGAGAAGGAGAAACACACATCCCACCTCACTAGGCACATGTTTCCATTGCTGAATTGTTCTTATTGTCAAGACGTTGTTTCTAATGCTCAATCAAAATCTACTCTCTTATAACTTCAAACTATTAGACCTGGTCCTATCCTCTGGGGCAGCATTGAACAGGCCTGCTCCATCCTCTCTGACAGCCCTTGAAGTATTTAAAGTGTGCAGTCATATCACTCCTCAGTCTCCTCTTCACCATGCTGAACATGCCCAGCTCCTTCAACCTTTCCTCGTATGTTTTGTTCTCCTGTAACTCTTACCACACACTCCTCCATACCCCTTCTCTAATCCCACTCCAACTTGTCTATATCCTTCTTAAAATGAGGAATCCAGAACTGAGCACAGTACTCCAGATAAGGGCCGACCAGAGCAGAATATAGGGGGGCTATTACTTCCCTCAATTTGGAAACTATGCTTCCATTAATACAGGCTAAAATAGCATTCTCTTTTTCTCCTACAGCATCACACTGCTGGCTCATTTTCAGTTTAGGATCCAATAACAATCCCAAGGACATTTTTTTCATGTAGTACTGCTGAGCCATGTATCCCCCATCCTGTACCTGTGCATTTGGTTTTTGTGACCTAAATGTAGAATTTTGCATTTGTCTATATTGAATCTCATTTTATAATTTCTCCCCAATTTTCTAGGTTATAATAATAATAATACTTTTTTTTTATATCCCGCCCCTCTGCAGAGCAATCGGGGCGGCTTACAATATTACAATTTCCATTAAACAAAACATAAAATCCCGAATCCCACCCATCCTTTAAGAAATAAGAGTTCTTCTTATTTTAGACTGGGTGGTGCTGGGCTTAGTGTCTCTCCCCCAGATGACATCAGATGGTAATGGAGGGAGGGCTCTTCTTCGTATTTTAGGCCTGATGGTGCTCGGCCTAGTGTCTCTCCCCCAGATGACATCAGATGGTAATGGAGGGAGGGCTCTTCTTCGTATTTTAGGCCTGATGGTGCTCGGCCTAGTGTCTCTCCCCCAGATGACATCAGATGGTAATGGAGGGAGGGCTCTTCTTCTTATTTTAGGCCTGATGGTGCTCGGCCTAGTGTCTCTCCCCCAGATATAGGTCCTATTTAATTGTGTTCCTATCTTCCAATCTGTTAGCCACCCCTCCTATTTTTGTGTCATCTGCAAACTGTAAGGATTTCTTCCACCCATCATATAAATAATTGACAGTAATGTTGAAAAGTAATGGCACAAGGACAGAACCCTAGGCACTCCACTCATGACCTCCTTCCAGTTTGAAGCAACCACTGATGACAACTCTTTGAGCACAGTGTTCCAACCAGTTATGGACCCATCTGACAGTATTCCCATCTATTCTACATTTAGTTTGACAGGATTTGTGCTAGCACCACCTTATCACTGAATTATCATCAAGATATTTACAGATTCCTATATAATGAGTTCTAATATTTTCCCCTGGTATTACAGTTAGGCTGAGTGGTCAGTAGTTCCCTGGATCTTCATTTTTGCTCTCTCTCTCTCTCTCTCTCTCTTTTTTTTTTTTTTTTTTTTGGAAAAGACAGACATTGTTTACTCTTCTCCAGTCAAGTGGTACCTCACCTGTTCTCCACAATTTCTCAAAAATTATGGCTAGGGGATCAGCAAGTTCCTTCAGTACTTTGGGATGCAGTTCATCTGGTCCTGCAGATCATCTGGTCCTGCCGATCTGAACTTGTTTAGCTAGGAGATTGCTAACTAACTGCCTATCAAATCAAATCAATCTGGGTTTGCAATCCAGATCCCTCGCCATGGTCTGTGCTACAGCATGGAAGTACACAGTTCTCTTTCTGGGGAAAGAAAAACTGAAACAAAATAGGTATTTAGTAGCACTGTCTTTTGATTGTGGTCTGTTACCATTTTGCCATCTTTATTGAACAGCGGCCCCCACTGTCTCCTTGGTCATTCTCTTGCCTCAAATGCATCTGAAAACCTACTTTTTATTGGCTTTTGCTTGCATATCCAGTCTCAGCTCAAACCTCCTTGGATTGCATATGGGGAGAAAGGCAGGTGTGACTTAAATAAACAATAGCTCTGCAGTGATTGTTGACTGATCGCACTAGAAGCCCTCTGTCTGGTGCCTTCAGGTGGTTTTCCCTAGATCAGGACATTTTAAATTTTGGGACTGGGGTGTGAGGGTGGGTAGGCAAATGAATGTTTAAAAATTCTGTAAACGGAAAGGTCCGGTTTCCATTCCTTTTCCCTGTATGCTCAGTTTGACATTAAGAATAGACTCCCCATACCACCACATTTTATAACTAACTCGTATAGCATGTGTTCATTAATGTCTGCTAAAGTTAGCCTTATCCAAGTGAATCTAAGGCAACTGAATCCATGAAGAAACCATTCAGAATAATTAGCCTTTATGGGTGAATTGCCTTACTTTGGCAGTCAGATCCACTTTGACAGCACAGGCATCTCCTCACAGGAAGACAGGAACCCAAAAGCATGGAATCTCCTTCCTCCCTATCCAAGGTTCCTGTACAATGGACCTTGGTATCCGCTGGGGTACCAGGATCCCCCTGGATACCAAAATCTGTGCATGCTCAAGTCCCATTAAATACAATGGTGTATTGAAATAGTGTCCCTTATATAAAACAGCAAAATCAGGGTTTTCTTACTGGAATTTATATATATTTTAACATATTTTTAAGCCATGGATGATTGAATCCATGGATAAAAAAATCCATGGATATGGAGAGCCAGCTGTACTATAAATGCTTATAAGCATGGTTGGCACACATGTTGGCATCTATTAGCCTGAATATTGTAGAATAATTGTTCCCAGCCTTTCTCTCTCTCCTGACGGTTGCCAATGCTGGCTGAACCTTTGGGGAATGGAAGTCCAAAATGTCTAGAGCAGGGTTTCTCAGCCAAGGTTTTCTGGAATGCTATAGTTACGTGAAAGATTGTATTTGGAAAAGTGAGAGGGGGAGAGAGAGCTGTAGATACAATGAGCTTTATGCAGGTGTTCCCTGAGACTTGAAAATTATTTTAAGACTTGAAAATAATTTTAAAATAATTTTATTAAATTATTCAGGGTTCCTCTGGGGTTAAAAAGCTGAGAAAGTCTGGTCTAGAAGGACAAAGGTTGAGACCCATTATTCTGGAAAGTACTATACACCTGAACTGGACATGGATACACAGATCTCATAGTGCTTAAGGCCCTAAGCAAAAGGGCCAAATAAAGTGGTTTCTGGCCACTTCAGGAGTGTGGCATTTAAATGACGTATGCCCCTGACACAGATGGAAGCCACTCCAAGGCCACCTAAGGTGGCCCGAAGCCACTGGCAAAAGGAGTGGGGAAAAAGGCTTCTCCTGCCTCTTTGCAGATACAGTAGGCCCTTGTTATCCACAGGGGTTTGGTTCCAGAACCCACCATGGATACCAAAATCCATGGATGCTCAATTCCCATATAATGATAGCATAATAAATTGGTGTTCCTTATATAAAATGGCAAAATCAAGGTTTGCTTCTTGGATTGTTTTAGTGTGTGACTATTTTCAAGCCATGATGGCTGAATCTGTGATCTAGAAACTATGGATACAGAAGGCCGACTGTATTAACTACAGAGTTAGCTAATACAGTCAGGTACAGCTCAGCTAGAAAACAAAAAAAGGGTTATTTGAGGCATTGCTGCTAAGATTCCCAAGGAAGGGGAGTTCTAGGATAATGGCACTAACATTTTGAAGATTAAAAAAGAGGCTGTAAAGTGAGAGAGAGTCCTCTCAGATATTAGTGATAAGATTCATGAGTTTAGAAATGGGAGGGAGCAAGGGGGAAAGGAACCTCATGGACTTCTTTGGGGGGTTCTTGGTGGACCTTGATACTGCTGGTTGCAGATATGTTAAAAGGAACATGGGCAAACACAGTGATGTCACCAGGCTTGGTGTCACCCGGTGCAGGAGGCTGCTGGGGGGGGGGGTGGCCTTGCTTACCTATGAGACATGGGAAGGGTAATCAGGTGTTGGCGGACTCCCTTGCCTCCCCAACGTGCTCCACTCACCCCTCTGCTGCTGCCACCTTGGGAAGAGAGTCCTTGGGAAGAGTCGAGGCAGCAGGGAAGCCAGGAGGGCATGCCAGCTTCTCCAACAGCGTCACCTTGGGAGAGAGCCAGGGCAGTGGCAAAGCCATGCAAGGCATGTGCTCACCCCACCTCTCCCACTTCTTTTGCCTGCTTACCCCAGGCCAGGAAAGAGCTGCCAGGCAGTGGCAGCCTACCCTGCTCTCACTTGCTGGCCCAGCCATCTGCCTGCTGCCTACCCAGGACTTCTTTTGGGGGGTGGCAATGGGAGGAGATGGCAGGGGCACATGCTGCCCCTCCTTTGATGCCTTGGCTTCCTCCTCACAGAGAGAGCCAGGGCAGCAGACAGAGAGGGATGGGCACAGCAATAGCACATATATACCTCACAGCAGATGGAGAGACCAACTGGTGTCTCCTGGTGTAGTCTGTACTCCTGCACCCACCTAGTGACACCACTGGGCAACCGGTTACCATCAGTTGGGTGAAACATATTTAGATACTTTCCCACCTGGCTTTCAGGAACTGAGATTTTGACATCAAATCAGTCTTGATCATCCTGAATTATCACTATGCTGAAATTTGGGTGGGGAAATATCAAAGTATTTCCATTGGATCTCTCATTGGCAATTTATTATCCACCACTGGGTGTCAATTTTGGAGTCTGGGTGCACTGTGCTTGACTGTTTCTGCACCCATCTAGATGGCCACTTTCAAAAAGTGGGGCTAGGAGGAAACTATTCAATTAGATAGCACATACAATACAGGGTTCCTCAGGATGTCATGTTTTCTTTGCAGTTTAATATCTACATGCAATCTCTGAGGAAGGTCATCCAGTCGTGGTGGTGAACCACTGCTATTTCCTCATCCCAAATTTCTCATATTGAGTACACTTCCAAAACATTCTGGAGAAAGCAGTGTCCATCATCACTACCTCCATAAGAAGAGTCAGGTGCCAATGGCAGTCATTATTTCTACCCCAGAATATGCCCAAATGACCATGTGCTTAAAACATTTGTCATGAGAAAAGCTCACTACCAGAAAGATTTACAGAGCTAACTTGCAGCTGAAGAAAGGACAAGAGGAAAAAGACCACTACATGACAAGTCACCTGAATAGAATAATAGAAGAATAATAGACTCATATCGTTGGAAGAGACCACAGGGGCCATCCAATCCAACCTTCTGCCATGCAGCAATACACAACCAAAGCACTCCCAACAGATGGCCATCCAGTTTCTGTTTGAAAATCTCCAAAGGAGGTGGCTCCATTTAATATTTGTGAAAGAGAAGGCACTGAAAGAGAAGGTACCCCTATTTCAGGAGGGCTCAGATTTTGTCCCTTCATGCCCTCTCCAATTCATGCCAGATGTTTCCATGTGAGAATTTTTAGTACAGTCGTTACATATATTCATCCTTGAACTGTGATCCATAGGTAGCCAGCTTTGTACCTCAACTCCGTGATAAAAATATTAGAAGAAAAGGTTTGTGGATCCTCCCCCCCCCCTTTTTTTTTTAACAGCATAATCTAATTAGTTCTAATATTGATGTAGCTGCACTGAACATTTTGGTTAAATAGAAAAGGGTAACTTTTAGCTTGTATGGCCAGGAGTCCAAAAGGTATGTGTATGCTGTGTACATGGTGGATTTACTAGTGACATGGTAGTGTGTACATGGAAGTGGTTTATTAGTGACAGAACCTCCACACTGTAGGGTAATTGAAATTTCCTAAGGCTTCAGCCTTCAATTAGGAAACAAAAATAATTGAAATATCAAAAATGTCAAAGCCAAGCCTGTTCGGGTCTAGCTTTAAATCAGCAGAGTAGCAGAAATGTGCCTTTGTCTAACTATGCTTCTCTAAGAACTGAGAGTGATTCAAAAACAATAAACATGAAACTTGTATTTAAAAAAAAAGTTTTACTAATGGCTTTAATATATATATATATATATATACAGAGAGAGAGAGAGAGAGAGAGAGAGAGAAAGGTTTTATCCTAATCTAGCTAGTGAATAGTTCAGATTGAAAAGAAATACAGTCGGCACTCTATTTTCGTGGGAGATCTGTTCCGGACCCACCCCTGTGAAAACGGAGACTCGCTGATATTCAAACCCCATAGGCTTGAATGGGGCGCGTGAAGTTCAAGGAGGTCGCCCCTCTATGAATATTTAAGTCTACGGATCTCAAGTCCATGAGAACAGAGGGGTGACTGTATTTATCTCATCATATTTCCAAAGAAAGTTGAGAGAGGAGGAAGATAGAGGACCAGCAAGTTGAAAATCTTGAGAGAGAATCTGTGATTCCCAAAGGGCGAGTGACCTAAATCACATGGTTAGTTTGAATGAGAAAGATGGGGTTGCATGCAGGAAATCCCTATCTAAGGAGGGGGAAAGAGAAAGCAAAAATCTTCCAACACACACTCCTCATGGAATGCCATTCTGGAGGATCCTTCAAGCTGTAGGAAGAAAATTTTGGATATATAGAGCATGTCAGTTGAAGGAGGTGGCTTTTTTTTAAAGCAGCTGCATATGTAGCCTTATGGATCCCACATCATTTGTCCTCTGCCACCAAATTGTTTGTGAGTCAGGAGTTTGCTGCTGTTTTCAGTAGTACATTAGTGTTTTGACTAACAAACTCAAACTTAAGGAAAACAGATTCCACCTAAACATTCAGAAGGACTTCCTGACAGTGCAAGCTGTTCAATAGTGGAATAGGCTGCCTGGGAGTTTGGTTAGACTCTCCTTCTGAGGTTTTTAAATAGAGGCTGGATGGCCATCTGTTGGGGGCATTTTGATTAGTGCTTCTGCATGGCAGGGGGTTGGGCTGGATGGCCCTTGAGGTTTCTATCATTCTACATGGAGCATGTGGAAAAGCTAGAAATTCTTCTCATTTTTCACATCTAGAGTGGAATTTTTAATTCACAAGTGGGTGAAACAGGCTTCCATGTGGTGCTTTAAGATAACACAATATGGGGACAAAATGAACAAGGAAATTGGTTCTTTGCTTCACTGAGTAGTTAAGAACATTTGATCCTTGCAGTAGTATTAGGCACCCAGTCTGAAGTACTGAAATGTCAATATAAGAGACACAAAGCCCATTAGCAGAATTTGTTTACATGTTTAGAGACTAAAGGAAATTAATGACAAGAGGATTGCAGGTGATTATAAATTTCTTTATGTTTTTGCTTCATAGTGATTGCTGTTGTTGCGTGCCTTCAAGGCATTTGCAACTCATGGTGAACCTAAGGCGTTTCACAGCATTTTCTTGGCAGAATTTGTTCAGAGAGGGGTTGCTTTTGCCTTCCTCTGGTCAGGAACGGAATCAAACCCTGAAATCCCAGTGTCTTACTCAAGCCACTACACCATACCGACTCTTCATAATTGTACTATTTCTGAATTCAGTATTTTTAAATACTGTCATTATCAGGGAGAGTTGGATGGGTTCCAGATAAGAGAGACTCAACCTGTACTTTATTAACTGGTGTTTTTGGAGAGCATCCATGAGCTACATCCTAGAGTCCTAGATAATCCTGCTCACTGTTTGAACTACAAAAGCGTTAAATGAAAATGGAAACTTTCTTCATGAGTTGTTCAGATAGGGACACCTTTGGTTTCTGATGGTTCAGTGTACACCAACCCTGTTTCATGCACAAAATTATTAAAAATATTGCATAAAATTATCTTCAAGCTATGTGTATAAGGGGTGTATGAAACAGAAATAAATGTTATGTTTAGATATGTATCCCATTTCCAACATAGTATAGTTTGCTGCTATACTGCTGCAACTCAGTGATGGGTGAAGTGCTTTCTATACCCTTGTTCTGGAATAGGTGCTTGTAGTTCTGGAACCTGCTGATGTTGCTTAGCCAGGATATACCAACCACCCCGTTGTCTGACAGACTCCCTAACTGAGCTGACACAGCTGGTCTCAGAGTTGCTGTTGGAGTCGCCCAGACTTTTAGTTTTGGGTGATTTCAACATTCCACTCAAGACCAGTCTGTCAAATTTAACAGGTGCGGCTCGGGAGCTCATGGAATCCATGACAAACATGGGCCTATCCCAATTGGTCATGCACTCAATGCGGTCTTCAGTACGGAACAGAAATATCCGTGGGTGGAGGTTATTGTCATGGACAGATCATTTCCTGGTCAAGACTGAACTAAGAACCACTGTCCTCCCCATTGGGGGTAGTGGAGCCATTAGAATGGTCTGTCCTCAAAGGCTAATGAAACCAATTGGATTCCAGAAAGCCTTAGAGGGTTTAATGGTTGGTAATGCTGGTGATTCTGTCGAAGCTTTCGTTAATACCTGGATACACCGTTAATACACCGATCTCGCCAAGGCTATCGACACAATCGCTCCCAAGTGTCCTTTCCAACCCGCTTCTAACCATAAGCCATGGTATATGGAAGAGCTTAGGAAGATGAAGCGGGCTGGACAACGACTAGAGCGCATCTGGCGGGAAACTCGACTTTTATCTGACAAGACTCGTCATAGGAACTTTCTTTGTTCCTATCGAGAGGCAATACGTGCAGCACAAAAACCTTTCTCCTCTGCATGTATTGCGTCTGCAGAGTCCTGTCCAGCAGAGCTGTTTAGGGTGGCAAGAGAACTGACATAGGTTCCACCTGCACAGAACCCTTTACTTAACCCAACAACGGCCTGCTGCGAAGTGTTTAACAACTTCTTTGCAGATAAAATCTCTCAGATAAGAGCCAACTTAGATGCCAGTGTTGTAACAGAATCAATTGACGAGGTGTCCAGCAACTCTGTTGATGAAATTATACTGGATCAGCTTCAATCTGTGAGTACCGATGATGTAGACAAGCTCCTTGGTAGAGTGAGGAAAACAACCTGCCCTCTTGATCCTTGCCCATCATGGCTGGCCATCCAGGGGGGAGATGCCTTGAGGATGTTCCTTAGGGACATTATCAATGCATCCCTTAGGGAAGGTTATATTCCATCCTGTCTGAAGGAAGCAGCGGTTAGGCCGCTTCTGAAAAAACCTTCCCTGGACCCCCTGGACATGAACAGCTGTAGGCCAGTCTCTCTACTACCTTTCTTGAGCAAAGTGATCAAGAGGACGGTTGCTCTTCAACTCCAAGCTGTCTTGGAAGAAACCGACTATCTAGACCAGGGGTAGGCAACCTTTCCCCTTTAAGGGCCGAGGGACTTCAGCTCCCAGAAGCCTCAGCCATGTTGGCCAATAGTCCCATGTTGGCCAATAGTTCCTGGGATTCTGGGAGCTGAAGTCCCTTGGCCCTTAAAGGGGAAAGGTTACCTACCCCTGATCTAGACCTATTTCAAACTGGCTTTAGGACAGAATATGGAGTTGAGACTGCCATGGTTGCCTTGGCTGATGACCTTCATTTGGGTATTGACAGGGGTAGTGTGACCCTGCTGGTGAGCGGCTTTTGATACAATAGATCATATCATATTTCTGGATCTCCTGAGAAGGCTAGGAATTGGAGGCACTGCATTGCAGTGGTTCCGTTCCTTCCTCTTGGGCAGATTCCAGAGGGTGATGCTCAGGGACAGTTGCTCTACAAGAAAAGAGCTTAACTGTGGCGTCCCACAAGGCGCCATCCTGTCCCCGATGCTATTTAATATATATATGAAGCCGCTGGGAGAGATCATTCGGAGACATGGGGCGCGGTGTTATCAGTATGCTTTAAAGCCCTAAATGGCTTGGGTCCAACCTATCTCCGGGACCATCTCCTTCCCTACAATCCACCCCGCACACAGATTCTCTGGGAGGAATCTGCTGCAACCTATAAAAACTAGGCTGTCGGCAACCTCCCAGAGGGCCTTTTCATCAACCGCTCCCAGATTATGGAACGGCCTGCCGGAAGAGATCCATTTTATTACCACTTTAAACAGCTTTAAAAAGGTTGTTGAGATGGATCTCTTCTGGCAGGCCTTTTCTGAATAGACATCCCGGCCCCAAGAGTTAATTCATCTTTCTCTCCCAAGCTCTGCCACAGTTATTCTTATTGTTGCTTGGTGTTCTTTGACTTATTTTAAGTATGTTTTAAACTCTTTTATTGTTTAATTCTATTTTAAGGGGTGGGTGGGTTTGTGGGATTTGTATTGCATTTGTATTGTACTTTTAATGTTGTAAGCCGCCCTGGTTGCATCCGCAGAGGGGTGGGATAAAAATAAATTTTATTATTATTTATTATTATTATCATATAAACGTGGGATGGTTTAATGTAGAACTATCTGTGATGTAAGGTTTCATACTCACTAGTGAATTTTTCAATGTGACTGAGTGCAGATGCTGAGAAATTGCAAGGTACAGGTTGATTATCCCTTATCTGAAATGCTTGGGACTAGAAGTGTTTTGGATTTCAGATTTTTTTAAAAAATTGGAATACCTGTAGATGCATTTACATATGTAATGAAATATGTTGGAGGTAGAATACGAGTCTAAACACAAAATTTATTTATGTTTCATACACCCCTTATACATATAGCCTGAAGATAATTTTATGCAATATTTTTAATAATTTTGTGCATGAAACAAGGTTGGTGTACACTGAACCATCAGAAAGCAAAAGTGTCCCTATCTGAATAACCCATGAAGAAAGTTTTGGTTTTTGGAGTACAGTTAGCCCCCCATATCCATGGATTTTTTATCTACTGATTCAAGCATCCACAGTTTTAAAATATTAAAAAGATACATAAATTCCTATAAGTAAACTTTGATTTTATCATTTTATATAAGGGTCACCATTTTACTATCCATTGTATTTAATGGGACTTGAGCATCCACAGATTTTTGGTATCCATGGGGGAGAGGTGTCCTGGAACCAATCTTCAGCAGATATCAAGGGCCCACTGCATTTCAGAATCCCAGATAAGAGAGACTCAACATGTATTTCGTTAACTGGTGTTTTTGGAGGCCATCCATGATCTACATCCTAGAGTCCTAGATAATCCTGCTCACTATTTCAACTACAAAAGCATTAAATGGAAATGGAAATAGTTGTTACATAACTTTTCAACAATTTTGCACTTTAGAAATCACCTCAGAAATTAATTAGTGAGCAACAAATATTATCAGGGAAAGTTTTAAGTGTGGCTAATATTTCACAATTAATAATGTCCACATCATTGATGCTCTTAATAAAAAGAACATATTGACCCAAGTTGGTCAGAGAATGGAGCCTTGTATCACAGTGAAAATGCATGGATCACACACTTTACGTATCAGCATTTTAAAAAATGTAGTATTTGATATAAGTGATAATGTTAGGGTAGAATCCAGAGGCACATGCTCATTAGCAACAAAACCCATGATTTATACAATGAAATGACCTTTCACCAAGTTTCCTTGCTGAACTACATATAACCTAAAAAGAGCTCAATATACAACATTGTAGAGATGGACAATCAGTGCAATTGTACCCCTTCCGATCAGCCATTGTCAAGAACTCTATGTTTTTCAGAGCCATTGAAGACCTGCAGTTGTTTTAATCTTCTGCAGGAGTCATTGGTCTGATTAAATTTTAAAATGATTGAGATGACATAGAATCAGAGGAAAATTCTTTACAGAATGCATCCAGCATAACTAGTAGAGGAATTTAATTACCATTAATATATTTTCCTACACTTTTCTTTTATTTTTCCAGCCTTCTCATTGCATAGCCATGCATTATATTCTAGCCATTCTGCAGCTGAATGAATGTTGTAAATGTGCGAGTCTGATTCAACACTAAGTAGAAAGACAAAGGTATTATTGGGCATTACTGAATTATAAATAAATAACCCATCTAGATGGATAATTATTTTCTCCAATTTTTCATATATTTAATTATGTTTGGTCTTGTCCCCTCTCTACCAGGATTGCTTCACATACTTTCCCCGCAAGGCTACATAACTGACATCAGGGGTTATGAAGTCAGTCCTAGATGGCCTCGCAGATACGACCTTCAGAACAATTACGACAGATCTTTTTTACATGGGTTCTAACGATATACAGTACGAAGATTTGAAAAGTGACATGGCTTCCAAGCTAGGATACTATCCACAGAAGTTCCCTCTGTCTTCTTTTCGAGGTGATTTCCGACCAAAAATGACTGCAGGAGAAGATGCTGTTTTGGGCGTGCACCCATCAGATCAGATCAATCTTACAGATTTTTACAACAAGACCTTGTCCACCTTCAAGGAAAATGAGGAGAATATACAGTGTGGAGATAACTTCATGGATATGGAGTGCTTTATGATTCTGAACCCTAGCCAGCAGCTGGCCATTGCAGTACTCTCCCTTACCTTAGGCACCTTCACTGTTCTGGAAAATCTTCTGGTCTTGATTGTCATCCTGCAGTCCCGAAGCCTTCGCTGTAGGCCTTCCTATCATTTCATCAGCAGCCTGGCAGTAGCTGATCTCCTTGGCAGTGTAATCTTTGTCTACAGTTTTGTTGACTTCCATGTTTTCCATCGGAAAGATAGTCCCAATGTTTTCTTATTCAAATTAGGTGGAGTTACAGCCTCGTTCACAGCTTCAGTTGGCAGCCTTTTTCTCACTGCAATAGACAGGTACATATCTATACATAGGCCATTATCTTACAAAAGGATCGTTACGCGATCAAAGGCCGTTGTAGCATTCTGTGTGATGTGGACCATTGCTATTGTAATAGCTGTCCTCCCTCTGCTTGGTTGGAACTGCAAAAAGCTAAATTCTGTTTGTTCTGACATATTTCCATTAATTGATGAGAACTATCTGTTGTTCTGGATTGGTGTCACCACTGTACTCTTGCTTTTTATTGTTTATGCCTATATGTACATACTCTGGAAGGCTCATAGCCATGCTGTTAGGATGCTTCAGCGTGGCACTCAAAAGAGTATGATCATTCATACTTCAGAAGATGGTAAAGTGCAACAGGTTCCCAGGCCTGACCAAACACGTATGGACATTAGGTTAGCCAAAACCTTAGTCCTCATTCTTGTGGTTTTGATTATCTGCTGGGGTCCTCTGCTTGCAATCATGCTCTACGATGTCTTTGGGAAGATGAACAAACTTGTCAAGACTATCTTTGCCTTCTGCAGTATGCTGTGTCTACTGAATTCCACAGTGAATCCCATTATCTATGCTCTCAGGAGCCAGGACCTGAGACATGCTTTCAGAAGCATGTTTCCACCATGTGCAGGGACAGCACAGCCACTTGACAATAGCTTGGAGTCTGACTGCCAGCACAGACATGCTAACAATCCAGGTAATGTCCACAAGGCTGCCGAAAGGTGTATTAAAAACACAGTTAAGATTGCCAAAGTGACCATGTCTGTCTCCTCAGACACAACTGCAGAGGCACTGTAAAACAAAAACCTCTCGGTATCATGAGAGCACAAAACAAGAGAAAGTAAGAGAAATTCATTACTACAGAAGTGTGCGTTTTTTCAAATGTATCTTTTTCCCCCTTTTCTTTTAAACAATGGTGGTGTTTTGTTGTTGTTGGGGTTTAGTCTTGAGCAGTAGCCCCTTTTCCAGGTTTTTTTTCTACAAAAGGAGTCAACCTATATTTTCCAAAAATAGGTTTTCCATGGACTAAACATTAATTGAATAGCAATTGCTAAATTCTATTATCATATATAAAAATATCCCATTGATCAATGAGGGGAAAAAATCTATAAACATACAGAAACTTACTACAAAGTGAGATACGTACAACAGTGTAATCAAATCAGAAATAATTACATGTAATTTTAGTTTGTTTGTTTTTCTGGTGTGAAATACATCAATTTTTTTGTAAGTAGGTTTTCATACCCTACCCCACCCTAAAAGCGGCAGTACTGGATTGTAGAAGTTTTGTACCATGTCTTGTGAGATGTATGATGTTTTACTGTCTGTTAATAATATTGTCTAATCAAAGTGATTAGGTAGACTTGTGTGGAAGTAATGTAAAGTATGTGAAATGTAAAGTAAAATCCTCCTCCCACTATGAAAGTACTTCCTTAATTTTTAAGAAGTCCTATGAGGTATTTTGAAATTTTTACATTCTTAGTGGTTTTTAGTGAACTTCAAAGGAAAGGCTTTGTATTTCTTCTGCTCACATTTGAAATCCCTATTAAGTTTTGAAACTCATGTAAATATGGGAATAACAGCAACAAGAGTACTTATGTTAACTTTGCAAGAGAAAAAAATACACTGGTTCAGTTGAAGAAAGGCCAGATAGCTGGGTTTTTTTGTGTTGTTGTTTTTTGTTGGAAATGGTATGAATATCAGCAAAGCCCAAAAGAGAAGGCATGGGGCACTGGTAACTGGAAACTGTTTTTGTTGGTTTGTTGCTAGCACTGGAACTCTGAAGACAACATGTGTCCTATTAAACACACAAAGTTATCACTGTGATGTATACTTGAAATGTGTTGCATTCTTGAGTCTCAAGTTTCAATACATTTGAAACGTGGGATGCCAAATATCAGTCTTCGGAAACAAGAGGATAAAGTATTATTATGAGTCTTTTTACTGCGTGTGTGTATATAATTAAGTGATATTTGTGTATTTCTACGTGTTTTGTGTGTATATACTAAATAAGTGTGAGTTACAACAATATTATGAAAATTGTGACCAAACGTTTTCAATCTATCTCTTGTTGCATTCTTTGCACATAAATTCTGTTTCTAAAAGTGAGTTCTTCCAGCCAATCAGTAATGAAAATACAGTACGCAATATTTATAAGCCCATACTAAAAACCCTGTCTTACAGTGATGTATTAAACTATTTTACTCCCAAGGCTCAAGTCAAGGCTCAAGCCTCTACCTTCAAGTCTCAAGTTGAGTCTCAAGTCCTTACACAATCCTTTTACTTCTGTCTCAAGTCTGGGAGCCAACTATTAACAGAAAAATGGAGGTGGGGTGTATTTCTCATAGGGGAACAGCAAGCACATTAAGCAGTGGGCTTGAGGTGGGGGGTTGAGGTCTGCTTGACAGCACATCAGAGGAGCCTTCTAAAACGTTTCAAAAGCTTTAGAAAGATCCTTCCATCTCAAGCTCATTGCCTAACACATTTGCTGTTCCCCTCTAAGAAACACAGCCCATGCTCTGGGGGCAGGCCATGCCTACTGATCAAAATGAATGATGCCAGCAAGTCAGTTACTAAAAATATACAAGTCGAGTCGAGTCATCACATAATTTATTGCCAAGTCTAAGTCAAGTCATTGAAGTGACTTGAGTCTGTCGAGTCAGTTGACTCAAGTGTACATCACTGCTACCTTATAAACAATAAAAAGACACATTTACTATTTGTAGCAGACAAACTTGGTAAGAAGGCAAAAGTAATATATTAATAATTTAATAATTAACTGGTTTTCTGCGTCTTTAGCCCCCGGATTTATAAAATGATTGGAAGAAGAATGCAACTGTGAACAAGTACCAGAAACGTAAAACAGGTATTCATAAGTGTTAGTATTAAACCAGAATTAAGCAACATCCCGGAGAAACTTCTCAGTATGAAACATTCCATATGTACATAATCTTTGACAAATTAAGAATGCAGGAGATGAAAAACTGAAATACCATCCCATTTGAAGAAGCATATAAATATTAATCCATTTTTATATTATTAGGAGGTAGGCCTCTCATTGTGAAAACGTGGACTATGCAGACAGGTGGCTCTGGGCTGCCCCTGCTAGCGGTAGATCGGGGCCACAGCAACCCCACAAATCAGCCCTGATCCTTCCTTTTGCTGCCCCTAAAAGTGGCAAAATGCTGCTCCTTTTAGGGGCGGCAAAAGGCTGCCCTAAGAGCTGGTGCCGCGGCTCTTCCACACCCTTTCGGTGCAGCATGTCTACATGCTGGGCTAGAAGGGCATCCTGTTGCCACGTGCCATGCAAACGGGCGCACGGCGTCAGGGCAGTGTTGGGGTGCAGTTGGGGCAGCCGGCGTGTGGCTGACCCGCCCCAACTCCACCCCCAGGCCAGCCCTTTAGGCCAGTCTGCCATGCCCCGGGTCACCCTGAACGAACAGAAGGTGCCACTCGATGAACTCTTTTTATCAGTGAGGTACTATATGCACAACAAAGTGCAGCATGAGAAGTTCCCCATTCTGGGGTCATTTATGCAGTTCTTGTTGCTGGACTGGGCCTTGGAACAGATCTGCAGCACCAGAACCAATGGCTATTTTTTGGGGGAGGGCAAAATCACTGCAACCAGGGTTGTTGGTTGTTTGTGTAGCAGCCATGTGAAGGCCAGTCTTCATGTACAGTATTGTATACCCAGCACACCACAGTACATGAGCAGCTCTGGAATGGATCAGTGGATAGTAGCTAAATCGAAATAGAAACCATTACAAACCAGTAATAGGCAAGCTAACTCTGATTGTCCAACAAAATGTATAATAAAAAGTAAAACTGTAGATGGAATGGAAACTTCCATGGATACCCAAAGTTCCTGTGTAAAGGGAGTCAGTAACCTAAATGTAATAATGGTTCCAACTAAAGCAGACACAATCAGTGGGAACATAGTAAGCCAGCACTTATATAACCCCACTGAATCAATGGGTTTCCTGTAGCTGGGGGCTAGTGATTGCAGATATAGGAATCAGTTCTTGCTGGACCACAACTCCCAGCAATAATAGCCTGATGAGAAATGCTGAGAGTTGCAGTCCAAAACCATCTGGAGGGCCATGTGATTTCCAACTTTTGTCCATTATATCTATCATTGTTCGCAGAGGACTCCTCCCTAGTTTTGTGGGGAGAAGGAGAAGGAACAGAAAAAGAGGGGGAAAGTGGAGTCTCCCTTCCTTTGCAGTGTAGCCTGATCTATATCAGGTTCCCCCCATGTGTATATGTATACATTCCTTCACATCACCGGTTGACTTATGTTGACCCTATGAATTTCATTGAGTTTTCTTGGCAAGGAAAATACAGACAGGGTGCCATTGCCTTCCTTTGAATATAACCTATAGCAGAGGTGGTCCTGTGTGGTCTCCCTTCCAAGTACTAACAAGGCCTAACCCTGCTTAGCTTACATGCTGGTACCAAAATATTTTTAAAATCCTGACACTAGTGCAGGTGACACATTTAAGGTCACATGTTAGGCTCTGAGGAAGCTGACTAGAACAGCTTATGCATTTAGTCATTCTAGAGGTGAGCCTTTTGAGGCTGAAATGTGGAAAGGTAGTCCTGTGGCCCACACTGTTTTTCTGACCAGGGTTTTGAGATGTGCAGAACTTTCTTTTTATGGCTTTGATAAGAAGCTCCCTTTCGTTTGTCTCTTGTGGCTGAAAGCTACTGTCAGAAGACACCTCCATTTGCAGGTGAGTATGGCTTATGAAGAAAGCATATATGTTTGAGTATGATGTAAATATGACATAAAAATAATAAAATTCAGAGACATAGCCATGTTAGTCTGAAATATCAGTATGCAATGGGATCTTGTATCACCTTTGAGGCTAAGTGTGTGAAAAAAGGTTGTAAGCATAAGCATTTAGACTTGGTCTCCTTCCTCAGATGCATGGAGTGAACTGGTGCCCAGAAAGGACCTTTATAATCAGACTGTAAGAATAGTTTCTTAGTTCAGCCATGCAAGATAGCTAAGCCTCCTAAGGAATGAAACAACTTTGCTCTGGTGGGAACATTGCCTAAACTGCTAATTAAACTGCCCTTTGAAACAGAAGTAACTAGAGAGAGATGAGATGGTCAATAATTTCTGTTTGTTAGTAAGCATATTATCAGACTGAGTGTCAAAAGAGATTACTGCACCACACTCTTATAGTGCTGCTATTCCACTTTTACTGCTCTGGCTGCTTCCTATTGCATTCTGGAGTTTGTAGTTCAGTGAGACCTAAGTGCTCTCTGAGAATTCTAAATGCCCTTCCTTAAACTGCAAATCCCAGAATGCCACAGGAGACAGCCAGAGCGGTAAAAATGGAATAGCAGCATTATAAGAGTGTAGTATGGTAATCTCCAAAAATTACTAGCTTATTGTTTGTGCCTGAGAAATGTGGCATAACAATTCAAGGGGGGGGGGGGGAGGATTTCTAATTTGTCTGTGCCCCAGTATACGAGCAAAACTGTCACAAGAGGAGCATATCATTACTTTAACTATGTGGACTACTGTGTATTATAGATAGAGATACTCCGCCACTGAATTGAATAAGCACATACTTGTAGGCAACCTTCTTCTATATGCCTATGGAACATGCCTCTAACTTACATTTGAACTAGTTTGTTTCATCTTGGCTATTCTTTTTAGTAAGAGTGCTCCCACTTTTCATAGTAGTACCAGTTAACAGGCTAGGTATCCCCAGAGGCTGGCTTTAATCCTAGATTTCCCTGGTGTAAGGTAAAGGTAAACCTTTACCTAGCTGTGAGGCGATACAGAATATGAGTATTCACCCAGCAAGGAGTCTGTCCTGCAACTGAAGGTTCCTTCAGATTTCTAACATTGCAGTAACTTAAAAACGTCAGTAAGCTCAAGGCATCCAAAGCAAAGGGTCAGGCAGAGTTACCAAGGGAATGCAAAGTGTTCTAGGTGTGAATCATGTTTGGTGTCTCTGCAATGCTGGAAATTTGGGGATCAAAGAAAAATTTCATTGTCGTACCAGAATCCTCATTTGGGGGGCAATGCTCCCATTTTGTTCCCACTAGAGCTACACCCCTACACCACGGAGTAACATATCCATTGTCCCCTTCAGCATGCACATATAAAGACATGGTAGATTGGGTTGTTGCAAGGAATGGGAGAACCATCTTACCTTCCCAGACAGACCCTGTCCAGCCCTCACCTTTCTCATTTGCTCAAGGAAAATAAGTTCTCTACAAAGTCACTTACGTTGAGTTTCATATGTGCAAACACTGGAAAAAGGTACAAAAAAGCTTTTGTTATTCCCCTGCACACGGCTGTTATGCCCACAGTGGGTTCTATATTTTGAAACTCTTCCTCTAACAATCAGACACATTCAATCAATTTTGCAGAAAAGAAAACCTCAAAAGGTATTTCCAGAGCCATTTTTGAAAATGTCTTCTTGTGACTTCAATGCTTACTTGTATGAGTTTCTGTTTATGTATCCAGGATCTTAACTTTATGTAATCAAAATAAACTATGGGACAATGGGGCTGTCTTGGCACTAAATATGGTGCTTATTGATATAATAAGAAACATCTTGTGAAATATTATAATGTAGTCATCAGTATATTTCATTTACATATGTGAGGTTTGGGGCTTTTTTTTTAAGTTTTAAAAAGCTCTTATGACTGTGGATATTGTCCTAACACCATTTCTCAACTCAGCTAGCTATGAAGTCCCTACAAAGTGAATGCTAAATATAACTGCTGTTAGATACTCTACTTTTAGCTTTACTTAAGCCATGCTTCAGAGTACTTGTTCTCCAGAATGTAAAAATGCTTAGGAAGGTATATTCAGTACAAACTCCACTCTGCTCCCTCCCAATCAATGCAATTAGTGCAAGGCTGTCCTCCTTCCAACTAATACATTTCATTTATAATATAGGGCCTAAAAGTGTACTTAGACATTCAGTATTCATTTCTGAGCTGGTGGGGCACACCTTTCTATTTATTTTTTAAATTTTCTGTGAAACTATACACCACCATGTTGTAGCCCATGTTACTTTCTTTAAAATATCATTTTCTTTGTGTCTGCATCTTCCTTGGCTAAGAACAAAAGCTTTGCAAGATGTTTGCCCCATACCACTGTTCTCCATGGCATACACAGAGCTCCTATGCAAACAGGATTCTCTATTCCAGTGTAGGGTGCCATGTGTACATAGGAGTCATTGCAGTAGTGTGTATGTTGTCCTAGTTAGGCTTGGGGCCATATAATATCGGTGAGCATAGAGGTTGCCTTTAACTGCAGTGGCAAGCTAGGATACCTAAATGCAGCAGCCAGTGTGGTGGACCAGATTTTAGTGGTTGCCACAACATCCCCTGCACACACACCACAGAGTGACAAAGAAGAGGGAGGGGCACCCATAATAGTGTGATCAGGGATCTGGTAGAATCAAAGGGTTTCTCATTGGCAAGTGCCCTGCTAGCACATGGCAGGCAGTGCCCAATACAAAGGAATCAACAGTAGTCCACAGCTGCACAGGACACTGCTGGCCATTCACCTGTATGGTGCCATGCAAGCCCTTTACCTTGGCTGCCCTCAACAGATGCCCAAGGGCATGATTGTGTGTGTGTAGGGTGGGATTACTGACAGCTTTCTGGACACCTCACCAGATCCCACTTCCCTCATTCTCTCTCCCTTTACTCCACTCCTTCTCCAGTAAATTATCTGCATATCTGAAATAATACACCTTGGTTAAACAGGCACTGTAGACAAATGGCAGGGAACTCCTGTGCCCCTTGATGCCCTGCTTGTGACCATTCAGAGTGAGTGAGGCATCTATCTGGTCACTGTTGGAGACTGAGGACTAGCCTCAAGCTTTAGTTTGACCAACCAAGGCAATTCTCACATCCATAGGCAGCACAGAGAAATGTATTTTCTTCATTTTGGAAATCTAGACTATAACAAAGAAAGCTTCCTTTAGATAAAGCTATTTTCCAATTGTCCATGTTCCCTTGGTAATAGCCTAGCAGCTTATCCATACACTTCATAGTCAGCCACCCACTCTCATGAAATGAGTAGCTCTGTGGCTAACAATTCTGTGTATTTATTAACTTGAAGTGATGTGTATTATATGTTCTAGAGACCATCTGTATTATGTGCGAGTTAGATTTTTATGTATATTTGTATGTTACCTCCTCAATGCTGTGCAATCACTATGGATTTTTTTTCCTTGCACTGATCAAAATGCCTCTTGTATGATAAAAAAAAAACTTTCCTGTGGTGAATGTATGTAAATAAAATTTTTAAAAAACATGTCAGCTATACAAGCTGTGGCCTAACAAAAATCAAAGTCTATAATTGTAGAATAGAAAATCAGTTAAGTTGCTGTAACACCAGAAAAATGGTTCCAGATCTGGGGATGCAATGACAGAGAAAGGAAAGTCTTTCCTTATGATAATACAAAATAGCAAAGTTGGATATCCATAGCTTTTTACTTTCATTGTTTCCAAGTGGAAAGCCTCTCTCTTTTAATGTCTGTAAATCTAACATTACTTTCTCTTTCAAGTATATTGTATTGTTAGATGTTTGTTTGAGCTGGTAACTAACATCCTTGCAACTGCTGCAATATGTTTCTCTTGGCAACTTGTATATTACTTTGTACACAAGTACTAGTAAGACTGTCATTAAAAGTAGCTTCTGCCATTAAACTACCTATAGAGGAATAGTACTTCTGTAATATTACCAATGTATTACTACCATACCATATTTTATTTCTCCAGTGTAATTAAACTGTTATTTATTCAAAGTAAAAGTGTCCTGTTTATTTCAATCTGAAACTATGATAAAATTCTGGGTTTCTAGTGATTGTCTAAAACGGCTTGTTTTAAACCTCTACCCAGGTTTCATTCTATTCATAAAGGATGTGAAGACTCTATTTTGAGGACAAGGTAACAAAATCACTTATACCAAACCATCCACTGCCATGCAAAGCTGGGCTCCCCACCCAATCCTGGTCTATTATTATTTTTCCTTTTATATCCTTTTATTATTTTTAGGTATGTGTAAAATTATCATTCTTTCTGTAGATATTTCTTTCTTCCTCACACTGTGCTTGCATAGACAGGACACATCTACAGAAGTAGACATGCAATGCCCACAAGTCCAAGGATTGTTCCATTAGTAACTGTTTTTTCCTCCCCTCATGTTCATTTTGCTCCTTCATCTGGTTTTAAAGGCAGAGAGACATGACTTAATTGTGCATGGATCCTAATTGAAAAGCACAGAGAGCAGCTATCTATTGTACATCCATCTGGTCTAAGTAGTGCTCATCATATTCCCCATTCAAAGCAAAGACAGGCTAGCCATTTAGTCTCCATGCTGTATAATTACTGCTCATCATAGCCTACAGGACTCAATTGCTAAGCAGCTTGATATTGGTTCCCTGTTCTGTGCAATTCGTTTAATTACACAATCTTCTACAAAATGCATCACTGTTTTGTGTTGTTAGTGTTGTAGATCAGAAATAACTGTCTGTGAACCTGTTGCTTTATTCCAGTCATTTATCCCATGGATACACTAAGCATCCTTATAAGTCTGAAGGAAATCACAGTTTTGACTGCTGGCTTGCAGATTCATATATTAGGGCAAGGGTGGGCAAGAAATTAGCTATGTCTCTTCCAGCAGATCTCTGGGTAATTTGTAGTAGATTAGCACAGATTTCTGACTCACCATTGTTTAAAAATATCAGTAACAAAATTATTCCTCCCACCATGAGACAGCTGAAAAGAGTTTGAGATAATGGAAGGTAGAGGGGTTGCCTAGAAAGACTAAGGGGGGTTGCAGACTGCCAGAAATAGTGCAAATTGAGTCCACTTTAAGGGTTAGGGAATCATGGGAACTGTAGTTTATTGTGGCACCAGAGCTCTCTGACAGAGAAGACTCAATGTCTCAGAAAAAAAAACAATTCCCATGATTCCCTAGCACTAACCCTAACCCTAAAAGTGGACTCAATTTGCACTATTTCTGGCAGTCTGCAACTCCCCTAAGGGCCTTTACATACTGCCAGAGAAATAGTGCAGCTTGAGACTACTTTAACTGTCCTGGCTCAATGCAAGGGAATCATGGGAATTGTAGTCTTTTCTGAGACATTGAGCCTTCTCTGTCAGAGAGCTCTGGTGCCACAATAAAATACAGTTCCCATCACTCCAGGGCAGTTAAAGTGGTCTCAAGCTGCATTATTTCTGGTAGTCTGTAAAGGCCCTTTCTATTAACTTCCAGCACTCAAAAAATCCCTGAGTTCAGGATTATTTAATTTTAAGCAAATGTTCTTTGCAGCAACTGTCAGTATAAATGGATCTTGGCCAAAGAAAAGAAAAGAAAGAGGTTCTGCAAGCAACAAAGCATGCCTTTGTTGTTGTTGTTAGCTGCCCTCACTCATGGCAACCCTGTGGCTGAGACATCTCCAAGAGCCCTGTCCTCAACTGCTCTGCTCTGGTCCCACAGGATCAAGCCCTTGGTCTCTCTGATCAAGTCTAACCATCTAGCATGCATTTCTCTCTTTCTATCGCCTTCACCTTAGCCTGCCTCTTATATTAAAGTATAGTTGGCCCCCCATATACACGTGTGTTTTTTAAAAAATCTATGGATTGAAAACAGTCTAAAAATATAAATTCCCAAAAGCAAACCTTGATTTTGCCATTTTATGCAAGAGGCACCATTTTCCTATGCCATTGTATTTAATGGGACTTGAGCATCCACGGATTTTGGTATCCATGGGGGATCCTGGAACCAAATCCCAGAGGATACCCAGGGCCCACTGTACCAGTGTTTCTTTCTCTGGAAAGTGGAGGGAAACAGGTATGGTTATTCCTACAAATGTTAAATGGTTCCATCTTATTTCTGAGTAAAAACCATAATATTTTACATTGTGAGTTGTCAAAAATGACATTGTTTTAAAATCTGCCACCAAATCTGCTGAAATAGAACTAGACAGACCAAAGATCCACTTTTATCTAGGTCAGACTAAAACACAGACTAGTTTCCCAACCCACAGATATGTGAGACATGTGCCTTTTCTGATGACTGTGTGGCAGAGGGAAGTAGGTGTTTACCCTCTTCCTGCTGCTGTTCTTTTTCTCCTGTTTTTCCAAGTGCAGCAGAAAATATACTTCCCCATGTCTCCATGTCTCTTGCAGGGAGCAAAGAATTGGAGCAGGTGGTTTTGTGAGGAATGGGAGCATGCAAACAGGGAAGGAGGAAGATTTAAGCAGCCTTTGTTCTTCCTTTCCCCTGTAGAAACTGGCAGCCTCCCACAGCAGCTTCTTGGTAAACAACAACTTGTCAGGAGCCTGCGCACAATAGCCTAGTTTAGCCCTCAAAGTCCATCTCTGACATAGAATTTGATCTCCCTGTTATGCCTCCAGAACCACATGAAAGCATTTAATTAGAACAACTTATTCATGTAGTTGCCTATTCCCATGGTCTGAATTCTTCCACAAACCTAGTCTCTGTTCACATGATTATCTCTGGACAAGCTGCATATTGGAACACTCCCAAGGGCCATTCTCTAGAAGGAAAAATAAAGCGGAACTGGTCATGAAATAAACCAATGTTCTAAAATACTACATTAAAACAGTTTTTAAATTATCTGGTCAGTCATATGAGGAAAGCTATTTTATAAGCTTGCAGCACTGGAATCTTCCAAGTGATGACAACATGCAATGGCAGATGCAGGAGGAAATGTCACAAGTAAAATATTATGCAAGAAGACAGTGAGCCAAATAATTTCTCTAGCATATGTATACACACGTAATTCTGTACTGAGAGTGCCTTGGGCAAGTATACATGATAGTTAAAGCAAAAATTTAAAAGAAAAATTGGTCCTGCCCCCCCCCCCCCGCCTTGGTGTTACAGGTGTGATTGTAACAGTATTACAGGCAGTTTCTAGAGCAACACATGCTGCAATTTGGCACCACAGCATGATTTGCTAGAGGCTTAGGACCTTCACATGGAATGAAATGGGGGAACAATGCAATGACACCACCAAGGGACTGACACCACAGTAATATAGCTCAGTGGTACAGATCACGCTTTGCATCAAGAAGACCTTTAATTTAACCCTTAGTATCTTAAATTAAAAGGATTACTGTACAAGTGATGGGGAAGACCACTGCAACTTGCAAAGCCCCTGGAAGTCAGAACAGATAACATGGAGTTAGATGCACAAATCATCTAATTATACCTTCCTATATACCTATGTTCCTTTGCTCCCAAATTCTTGAAAGGCCAGAGTGGCAGAAAGGATTAGGTATGCACTACATTCTGAAGAAAAACCACCCTACTGTCAGTCAAGGAAAAGAAACACATAACACATAGATGAACAGTAATGTTCACAAAGGCATCATGTGTTATTACAGCCTGGCAAATCAATTTTAAAAAAGGAAAACAGATCCTTTGGAAACACCACTAATTTCAAAGCTACAGTGGGGAAATGAAGAGCATTGATGAATTTCTTTTACCCATTTAATGGCAGTACGCAGTAAATTATTCTTGGTCTAACTCCAAAAAACAAATGTGCTTTGCAAATGAAATATTCAGAGGGAACAAACATCTTAATCCAATCAAATCTATCACCATCAACGGCAGTCATAAAAGCAATGCAACCATCATCTCTGTGGCTCATGCCATAGTCAATATCACATTCAACTCAAAATCATTAACTGCTGAAAATCCAAAATTTCTGGGAGACATTCATAATCCGAATTTCTAAATCTAATGGCCAAATGTGTCAAGATGGTGATCTTAGTTGCAGGTCTGCCCCAATCCCATGTAAAGTGGATTTATGGAGATGAATGATTAACACATCAAAAGGGTGTGTGATTCTGTTGCATCCGTACTGATCTTTCTCATGCCCACTCTTTCCAGGTTCTCCATCTTGGGAGGGTTTTCCCCCCACAGCTGATCTCCTAGATCAGAAATAGCTCCAGCAGGGAGAAATGACACTTGAGGAAGTGTAGGGGGGAAGTAGCAGATGTAGAGAGGATTCAGCCTTACTTCTGTTTCCCCTTTCACACATGCAGGTTATTCACATATTTTGTTTTGCAATGCAACAATGTGAATAATCTCACTCATGCATTCCCGATTTTTTCTTCCTACTATTTTTTAAAAATCTGAACCTCATCTATGCGCACCTCTGCAAGTTCTGTTGCCCACACCTATCAGCACTACAAATAAAGATGGAGTTGATGATACAGATATATTCAAAACATATTCAAGACATGCAGAGTTTTATCCCAGTTTATCCCGGGTCTATTCACACAGCCAATAATGTGAAACTTTTAGGAATACTCGGGGGGGGGGGAAGTACCAAGATCGATTATCCCAGGTTTTGTGGGGTTTCTTGGTAGCACCCTGCAAGAAATCGGATGCTTCTGAAATGAATGTGAACAACATAGATTCAAACCATGTTTTACTGGGATTACTGACACTGTCTGAATAACCCATTGGAACCATACCTCATCCCTCCCACCTTCACACACAGTTGGAACCACTTGTGTTTAAAGAAATGGGCTGCCATATTACATTAAGTTTTAAAGTTGTACACCATGGCCTGAATCCTGCAGAAACATGACATCATCATTTGCACATTTTTCAGGGTCATGCAGCACTGAAAAGAGAAGACAGACAAAATATATCAGTTCTAAGGAGCCTCTTTATCTTTCTTGGCTGCTCTTCTCTTACTCTTTTCCCTCCTGTCACCACTTTTTAGGCCAGTGCAGTTACACCAGCATAGTACACTGTACATAGTACACTGAGAAGATTTCAGTTAATATGTCAACTTTTAGAAGAAGTCCCACAGTATGAGAGTTTGTCCAACCAGTTCCACATTTTGTTTTTAAAAACCTCCAAAGAAGGAGACCCCACCACTCTCCGAGGGAATGTATTCCACTGTCGAACAGCTCTTACTATCAAGAAGTTCCTCCTAATGTTGAGGTGGAATCTTTTTTCCTTGTAGCTTGCATCCATTGCTCTGGGTCCTAAAATAAGCTGGCTCCATCCTCAATATGACATCCCTTCAAATATTTAAGCAGAACTATCATATCACCTCTTAACTGTCTCTTCTCCAGGCTAAACATCCCCAGCTCCCTAAGTGTCCTCATAGGACATGGTTTCCAGGCCCTTCACTGTTTTAGTCATCCTCCTCTGGACATGATCCAGTTTCTCAACATCCTTTTTGAATTGTACCCAGAACTGGATGCAGTATTCCAGGTGAGCCTGACCAAAGCAGAATAGAGTGGCTCTATTACTTCCCTTGATCTAGACACTACACTTCTATTGATGCAGCCTAAAATCGCATTGGCCTTTTTAGCTGCCACAGCACATGCTTGACTCATGTTCAACTTGTGGTCAACTAGGACTCCTAGATCCCTTTCACATGTCATCTTGTTAAGTCAGGTGTGCCCCATCCTATATCTATGCCTAAATGCAGTATCTTATATTTCTCCCTATTGAAATTCATTTTGTTCATTTTGGCCCAGCTTTCTAATCTATTTAGGTCATTTTGAATTTTGATCCTCTCCTCTGGGGTATTAGCTATTCCTCCTAATTTGGTGTCATCTGCAAATCTGATAAGCGTGCCCTCTATTCTTTCATCCAAGTCATTGATAAAGATGTTGAATAGCACTGGGCCCAGGACAGAACCCTGTGGCACCCCACTGGTCACTTCTCTCCAGGATGAAGAGGAACCATTGTTGAGCAGCCCTTCATCTTGGAGAAAAAATGACCAACAGGGTGCCACAGGGTTCTGTCCTGGGCCCAGTGCTATTCAACATCTTTATCAATGACTTGTTTTAGAAATGTGCATAGAAGTACATGAGGGATTAGATTCAAGATCTACTTTCTGCTGGCAGCAGGTTCCACTCATGAAAGCTCCCTTCCCAAAATTTTCTGGGATTCCTCCTCTCCGTTGATCCTCAGGCCACCCCATACAGCAAGGCCACAATACTCTGTGTATTGTTTTTCAGAGGGCTATTGGTTTTGCATCCTCTTACTTCTTAAGAGCTGCATGGCCTTAGTTCTGGATTCAACTCATTAATATTTGTAAACATTTCTTTTAAAGAGCACTGACTGATGCAGCAATCAGACAAAATTATTTTAAAATTGGAAAGACCAGGAAGTGAGAGAAACCAGCATCAAAAGATTTGTCCACCATTCCCTTTGCTCACGTAAGCAACTGCACCTAGTTGCTTACTAGAGGTAAGCTGCTATTTCAGTATTAATTCCATAAAAGAATATTCTGTCTTCAAGATGAATTCATCTAAGTGGAAACTGAAGATACTAAGTATCAGTATTCACAGATGGAAGGCCTTTATCTACTACCATATGTTAAGAGATTTCTAGAGCTTCCTTTAACAGCCAAGTAAGCTGGGATCCTTCATTTCTCCATGCTTGATTTTAAATATATAATTACATATAAAATTATGTTGCAGAAAGAAAGGTAAACCCAGCTTTCAAAGTAATGTGCTGTTCTTGCTAATGCCCAATTTGTCCAATCTTATGGAAAGTCTAGAGGGGTTTATAATACTTGTTTGTGATTTCAGTTATTAGGCTCTAAATCAGCTGGCTTCTGCTTCAAACTGTCTCTTTCTTGTGGAAAGTGAAACTACAGGGTAATCTCACTGGAAATAACTTAAATTGGAATTTTAAAGTTATCAAGATTTTACCTGAGTTGGGAACATGCCAGTATAGCAAAATATTCATTATATAAGTTAGAGCATGAAAAGGTAGGAGGTTAGAGATAGAAAGTGTCCTCTGGGACACATAAATGCATCATAATGCACTTTGCAGTTTAACAAGTCTTAAACTGACTACTAGTTTCTGTTTTCAGTCTCTCAGAGCTCCTCTCCTCCTCTTCTTCCTCCCTCTCCATCTGCTTCCCTATTTATGATTCTTTTTCTTAGCAAAAGTCCTCTTTTCGAGAGAGACTTCTGCTGACACTTGAATCACAGAGGTCACCTCCAATAGGATCCCATGGATTAACTAAATACATCCTCTGTTTTGATTCTGCAAACCTGGATGCAACTTACCCCTGAGGCTTAAAGGCCTTTCTTCATATTCTTGATGAAACAAACTGATACCTTTTAGAGTAGGAGGAATTAGGAACTTCAGCTGGGAAACAAGAGGAAGTACTCCATCTGCCCAAAAGCTATAAAGGCTGAGCATCCAGCAAAATATTCTCAGTATAAAGACATACAGCACTGAAATTCCCAGAATGTTCAGAATCAAGACAAACAATATAAATGTTGCAAAGCATTTTATGTACTATGAAGTGATACAGAAATGATGTACTGAGACTGTAAAATAGAACAAATTGAATAAATTGAAAGTACTCTGCAATCTTAGTGCTGCATCTGACTATATAACATATGTTGGTACCCACTGGAACATGTAAACACAAGAAAAACTATACCCATATGATGTATCCTGTATGAATTATTCAGCCTGCTGAGTGCTGCATTCTTACTCAGTGCCCTAGAAATTTAAGAAAGCAATCCTAGCACACTTATTTGGGAGTAAATTCCACTAGAATAACAGAATCAAAGAGTGGGAAGAGACTACAAGGTCCATCCAGTCCAACTCCCTGCAGTGAAGGAATATACAATTCAAGCACTTCCAAAAGATGGCCATCCAGCCTCTGTTTAAAAACCTCCAAAGAAGGAGACTCCACCACACTCTGAGCAGCATATTCCACTGTCAAATAGCTCTTACCATCAAGAAGTTCTTTTTAATGTTTAGGCAGAATCTCTTTTTCTGAAGTTTGAATGCATTGCTTTGTGTTCTGGTCAGCAGAAAGCAAGCTTGTTTCATCCTCAATATGACATCCTTTCAGATGTTTAAACATGGCTATCATGTCATCCCTTAACCATCTCTTCTCCAGGCTAAACATACCCCACTCTATAAGACATGCCTCATAGATCATAATTTGCAGAGCCTTCACCATTTTGGTCACCCTCCTCTGGACATGCTCCAGCTTGTCCACATCCTTCTTGAATTGTGGTAACCAGAGCTAGACACAGTATTCCAGGGGAGGTCTGTCCAAAACAGAATTGTTGTTGTTCTTGTGTGTCTTCAAGTCATTTCCAACTTATGGCAACCCTAAGGTGAACCTATCACAGGGTTTTCTGGGGCTGAGTGTGTGTGACGTGCCCAAGGTCACTCAATGGGTTTCCATGGTCAAGCAGACAATTGAACCCTGATCTCTTGAGTCATAGTCCAACATTCAAACCACTACACCACGCTGGCTCTCAAAGCAGAATAAAGTGATACTCTTACTTCCCTCAGTGTAGACATTATACTTCTATTGATGCAGCTGAGAATCACATTGGCATTTTTAGCTGCTGCAGCTTGTGGGCCCTTTTGCACATACTGTTATCAAGCCAGGTGTTACCCATCCTATATCTGTACATTTCATTTTTATTTTATTTTATTTTATTTGGCATAATTGTAGTACTTTACATTTTTTCCAGTTGAAATTCATTTTGTTAGTTTCAGGCCCAGTTGTCTAATCTTTAAGGTCATTTTTAAAATTCTGATCCTAGTCCCCCTCCCCCACATTTGGTATCATCTGCAAATTTTTTCCTAGTTGTAAAATAGATCCTCAACTGTGATCTGTGTTCCCTGCTTTCCAGCACAAGATTTGGGGGAAGATTTCAATTTTCCATCATAATAGTTTACCATGTAAGCACACTTTCCATCAGCAGTTTTAGATGTTATAGTGACATGAGCAACATGACTGATGCTAGCCAGTGCCTCACTTCTGAACCCATATGTAGAAATACTGGCTAGATCTTAAAGGTCTGCAGTTTACTTGTAGTGAATCGCTCACAAACAATATCCAAGTCTTCCTTCCTAATTGCACAACCATTATCTTGGATCTGAATTAGTTTCAAGCCATCATCCTTAACTGTCACTTGAATACAGGTGGCTTTGGCATCCAAACAGTCCTCCACCATTTCCTTAGTGGCATTGGCAGGTCACTGGATGACCTCTCCAGCGGCAATGCGGTTCACCATGGCCTCTTCCAGCTGATGGATCATGCTGGACAGCAGAGCCATGGCATGGAGGCAGGTGGCAAAATGGAGGGCCCAGGAGGATGTGTCTATGAGGGAAGATAACCTGTTTGAGGAGTGGGTTGTGGGACATGGTGGCTACAAATAGTTCAGAAATTAGGGCTTGGGGCTGACCTAGAGACCTTCAGTTGGGCAGAAAGGAGAAAAAGGAGGGTGCCCTAGAAAAGTTAAGGGTGAAATAAAGCCCCCCCCCCCACATGAGAACTCCTGAAGTAGAGAAGCACCTCAGGAGAGCAAAAAAAAATCTGCAAATTTGATAAGCATGCCCTCTATGATAGGCATGCCCTTCTCCAAAGCACAGCAGTAGGAAAGTCCTTCATAAAACATGCAAAAGGATTGGGACAGTGGTAGGCAAACTATGGCCCGCGGGCCGAACCCGGCCTGTTGAGGCCTTGTAACCAGCCCGTGGCCGGTCCTGTCGTCGTCGTCGTCGTCGCTGCCACCGCCGCCGCCGCCGCCACTGTGCACGCGCGCGACGCGGGGCACTATTTTGAGTTCCAAAATGGTGCCTGCGCTCACGGGCACATGCGCACGTTGGCAGGCGCCATTTTGGAACACAAAATGGCGCCGTGTCATGCACATGTGCTCGTGATGCGCAGCACCATTTTGCATTCCAAAAGGGCACCCGCCGTCATGTGCATGTGTGCATGAGTGTACGATGGCGGTAGTGCTCATGCAGGCACGAGTGGGCGCACGCACCTCCAGCACCATTTCCCCCCCTTCAGCCTGCCAACAATCGGGGGACAGTGGAACTGGCCCCACCCCCAAAAGGTATGCCGACCCCTGGATTGGGAGATGGATCTGTCCATCACTCAACCTCCCCCCACCTGACTCTGTGCCTCCTCATTCATCCCACCTTGGGTGATTTTCACACACAAGACGACATTAGCTAGAATTCACTTGGTGACATACACAGTGGTAAACTCCTGTTATACTTGCATATGTCCTTTCCAGGCCATTCTGGAAGAAAATATCTAGTACCTTAGTTTTTTGTGGGTTTTTCGGGCTGTGTGGCCATGTTCTAGAAGAGTTTCTTTCTGACGTTTCGCCAGCATCTGTGGCTAGCATCTTCAGAGAAAGCTTTCTCTGACGATGCTAGCCACAGATGCTGGTGAAACGTCAGAAAGAAACTCTTCCAGAACATGGCCACACAGCCTGAACAACCCACAAAAAACTATGGATGCCAGCCATGAAAGCCTACGACTTCATATCTAGTACCTTCTTTGTGCAATGACCCCTGCACATACAACCTACCTCTCACTTATCAGCATATACCCCCACAGCCATTTAGTGGTCAAGGAAGAGTGGGAGCAGTCAGGCTATGTGTCCAGCTATGCTTCCGCAGTAGGATGCACAACAGTGCCAACATCCTCCTGGACCTCCCTGAAATTATCCAGAGGCCCAGGAGGATTACTCACTCCTTTGTACACCTGGATACAGAAACACAGTAGGATGCTTTCTGGGTCCTCCCTGCCTTCCTCTGGCTAAATGTGTGTGAGAGAAACATGCCAATAGCTGACAGGGAGGCTGTTGGGGGGTGAGGGCAGAAAGCTGAGGTACACTTAGGGCAGCTTTATGCTCCATCAAGCCAATGCATGTTCTAAGCCATTATTTTTGGCATGCAAAGGGATCTTGTAGCACCTTTGAAGCTTAACTGAAAGAAAGAAGTTAGTAGCAAGAGCTTTTGTAGACTTGAGCCTCCTTCATCAGATGCATTATTTTTGGCATCACACTGCCAGCTTTTCAGAAGCCTGAAGCCAGGAAGAAGCTTCAGTGGGTTTCAGGTTCTATTACCTTGAGAGGAAAGACTGCTGTACCTCAGGCGGTACCTGAACCAGTTCAAAGGAATTCCCATTGCAAAGCATTGAAGCCTTAGATGTACAGTGACAAGCATTTAACTTTGGAATTTGAACTTCAATCTTTGGCCAAATTTCAGACTCATCCCCAACCTTTAAGTATTTTTCTCAACCACATAGTCTCTATTCTATTTTGATGCCTCTGGATCATTAAAAAAACAAAACAGTACAGGCATTTCAAACTGAGTACCTGGCAACTTTCCTAACTATTAGAGATGACTTTACCCTAGCATGTTCATTGTGCAATCACTTTGTATAAAATTCTAAATGCTTGTCACTGTACACTGTAATGCTTGCAATGGGAATGAATGAGCAATATTATTTTATTAGGCATTTTTTGTGACCTTTTCCTCTGTTGCCAGTTCAAAAATCATGGGCTACCCCAAATGGAACCAAATCCAAAGGATTTAGCAGCAAAAGGATCAGCTATCAAGGGATACCTTTTCTGACTTCTAGAAGATAACAGGAAAATGATGATGGAATCTGCAGACTTAACAGTCCTAGGAAGCCACTATCCTTTATACCAGGGGCAGGCAACCTAAGGCCCAGGGGCTGGATGTGGCCCCTCGAGGCCTTTGGACCGGCCCTAGGCTGGTCCTGCCACCGTCACTGCCGCCCGCCATGATGATATTGATTATTGTTATTACTTGTTCTAATAATAATAATAATAATAATAATAATAATATTTTATTTATAACCCGCCCCTCTGCAAAGCAATCGGGGCGGTGTACAACAGGTTAAAATGCTACAATTAAAACATACCAAATTCCTACAACCCCCCCACCCACAACCCACCCCCTTAAAATAGAATTAAACTAATTAAATTTAAAATCAAACATATGGCTAAAATAAGATAGCAACAATGGCCACTGTATGTAACAATTTGGCCACTCAGGAGAAGGAGGAGAGGCAGGGCAGATCTCATATATCCCTGCAAGGTGGTTTATTCTGGGAAGGCCTGCCGGAAGAGATCCGTCTTGACTGCTTTCTTGAAAGCCGTCAAAGATATACTAAGACGGATCTGCTCCGGCAGGCCATTCCACAGTTTAGGGGCAATGGCAGAAAATGCCCTTTGAGATGTCTGTCTGAGTTTTACCTCTGGCTGATGGAGGAGATTCTTCCCCGCTGAACGGAGGGCACGGGGGGGGGATCTTGGGGTTTTCTTGGCAAAATCTCCACAGGGGTTTTGCCATGGCTTTTTGGGGGCTGAGAGAGTGTGCATGCATATTTTTAATTTTTTTTAATTATTTCTTTATTTATTTTTGGTGCTTCAGCCCCCCAATTGTCTGAGGGACAGCAACCTGGCTCAAAAAGGTTGGCTACCCCTGCTTTATACTCTTACCTTGCAAGTAAGTCCATCTGTATGAAGAGCAGCTTAATTGCTTTTTAGACATTCATAAGACTGCTCTGTTACAGTATAACCCTATAAATGTCTACTCAGAAGGAGATCCCATTGAGTTAAATTGGGCTTAATCTCTAGTGTGCAGGGGCTTGAAGATTTAGTTCTTTGCTGTCTCTGAAAGAAAATGAGTGGATTTATACTCAATATGGACTTACTAAAGTATGCCTGTCATGCAATAATTTCAACTATCCAGTTAACTGTTACAGCTTGGACTTTCCATGTATTCCTATGCAGCTTGTTTTCAAGTGACCTCAATCATATAAAATGCCTGTCTGTTGCTACAGATGGATTTTTACAGCTGGTTAAATCCAATATTAATCCCAATGAGAAGAATCCCACTAAAATAAGTGGGAGTTATTAATCACCGCTCACATACAACCCATTGATTTTAATGGGTTTAGTCTGGTTCATCTAACATTGGATTTAGCCTTATGCCTTATATGCATTATTTAGCCTTTAGCGTTATAGGCCTTATGCCTGTCAAAAGGAAACATGTTTATCAAGTGATGAGCTTATCCTGCTACATACCAATATATATGAGTTGCCAATATGAGTTGCTTCCTCTTATATAATTATAAGAGTTTGAAGATATAGCAGGATACCCTGATATCAAAATAGTATTTGATCCACATATAGAAACTTGATTAGCCTTGTGTTAAGAGGTTAGGATTCTTTGGGCCTTTTCACACTACAATTGTGTGTTATTATACAGAATTATAGTGCTATTATTTCATTCTAACTTCCATAGTTCCCTCCTATGTAATCTTGGGATCTACAGCTTAAGGTGGGGCCTTCGGAATTCTCAGCCAGAGAGTTCTAGTGCCTCACCAAACTACAAACCTGTGTTTCCATATGATTTTGCCATGACAGTTAGTGCAATGTAGTTGCATAGTGCAAATATGCACTTGGAAGGAAGGACCTGGAATCACAGCAAGCTTGGAAGACATCATATATTTTTTGGCCTATATCTACAGGCAGACTACCTTTGCCTTTCCAGTCTAACAGGGATGGACTATCTGCGCTTTAGCCGAGGCCTTTTGGGTTAGGAAAATCAAGAAATGAATCTGCTTTGACATGCCTTAGCAAGCCTCTTTTATCAAATCCCTTGTGACCAAGAAAGGCATTTAAATATTTATATTATTCCTTGACTGCAAGAATTTCCACTGAGCATTTGTTTCAGGGGAATATATTTCCAAGTTCAGTTCAGTTCAGTTCTCATTTCGTCAGCCTTTAGATGCATGCTTAACCGGGCACAGTGCAGTCATCGTGGGGTGACGGGGGGGCACCATATGGTGAGATAAAATGATGATTCCAATCTGAGAATAGCTGTCCTGACTTGGT
Organism: Phrynosoma blainvillii; assembly: GCA_026167975.1. Classification (NCBI taxonomy): domain Eukaryota; kingdom Metazoa; phylum Chordata; class Lepidosauria; order Squamata; family Phrynosomatidae; genus Phrynosoma; species Phrynosoma blainvillii. The sequence goes on from JANUYF010000001.1 coordinate 143,002,917, forward strand.
GAGCAGATATGTGGCACATTGAAAGTTCTGAGGTTGCTACAACGAAAGACACATTTTGTACATAAATACAACTTGGAAAGGGTACAGATTCGCTCTTACAAAAGTAAAAAGTAAATGGCACGTGTTGATGGTTCTTGGCTCTCAAGAAGCACAGCAGAATCCCCTCCCCCCAGTTTTATTTCAATTATTATTTCTGGTGATCTGTTTGAGAAGTAGGCTGATTTTCCTCAGCATGTGTTTGTGGGGGAGGCTGTAGACATTGCCTTCCATATATTTACTTCTGTCAAATCTGTTCAGTGTTTATCCCATCAAAGCCCACAGTATGGGGAATGTTGCCTCTGAAGGAAAATTGTGCTCATTGGCAAGTTTGAGTTACAAACAAGGCTGGGCCTATCACTGGGCAAAATGAGGCAACTGCCTCAGGCAGCAGATACTGGGGGGTGGGAAGTCCTGTTCTTCTCTCTCATTTCCCCTTTTTGTCAGGGTACAGAGCTGTGTAGGCCACACACAACCGATCCGGGACCATCTCAACTAGCCTGCTACCTCCAGAGTGGTGGAAAACATTCACCTCGACTGAAGTACGATCCACTTGGCTTCTGTACATGGAAGGAAGAGGAAGCAGCATTTAGGCCCTTTCATACAGTACCATTATAGCACACCCTCCAATTTTTCATACATCACTCAGAACACAACAGGCCACACAACATCAGAGTGTGGTCAAGATGGCAAAAGTTATTAATGATAAAGAACACACAAGCTAGAAGAAGTTGCAACAGTGTGCTTTTGCCTGATCCTCCTCGGAAGGGCAAAATTCCTCTCCTCTCCCCCTGTTGAGTTAGTTGAGTGCAAACTACTTTTGCGCTTTGAACTCACTTTACAGAAATTGAAATGAGCTGAGGTCAAAGAGGGAAAGTGGGAGGAGGAGAGGGAAACCAGACCTTTTTAAAAAGCAGATGAAAAAGTGGGATGAATTTTCAACCAGATTGGTACTAATACTCAAGAATTGAAGAAAAGGAAGTAGATGTCTAAAGAAAGGAATGAGAGGAAATGAATGAGAAATTGTCTATCATTTTTAATTTATATGTATGTGTATTTGTGTATTATTATTTTTTTAAAAAAAGAATTTGTTATCTATTTGTTTTGGTCCGGGAAGATTGATGCTATATGTATTAAAGTTTAATTTAAAAAATATTAAAGAAATCCTCAACCAGCTTGCTCTTGTGGTACACCAAACTACAAGCCCCAGGATTCCATAGGATGCAGTTAAAGTGGAAACATAACACTATAATTGTTTGGTATGAAAGAACACCTTGAACTTCACCTCAGGCAGCATAATTTCTTGCGCTGACTCCAAGATATATCCACAAAACACAATTATAGCATTTTGATACCATTTCAACCTCCATGACTCCATCCTATGGAATCTAGGAATCTGTAGCTTCATGAGATACTTGGGGATCATTCCCACTATGATTTACATCGATTTGCTGATTGCTTTAAATGTGACTCGTCCCCATTCGAAATGGTTTCCGATGCAACTGTGATCATTTGGACTCGCTTTGAAATGAGACAAATGCAAAAATCCCCCCCCCCCCCCTCTTAGAGCTGCCTTTGTGTTTTGTGGTGCCACACCTCACTGAGACGGAAGCCACTTGCTACCAGAGTATTGGAATCCTGGTCAATCATAAAGTGATTACGAAAGCCTGAGTGCAGTTACACAGAAGACAGGAGCTGTTTTTGGACATATATTCTGTATGTCTGATAAGAACAAGGAAGTACTAGTGTTGTTTTACTCTTCACTAAGGGAGTATTTGGGTCCTGTTTCTGCATTAAAGGCCTATATTCAAATTTGGTTCAAGTGCAGAAAAGAAAAACTGGGATAGACCCAGGAGTAGGGAACAGGAGCAAAAAAGTGAAATGTCTTAATTGTAAAGATTATTCTTAATGTCCCCAGTAGGGTTGCTTGCATACTTAAAAGTTAAGCACATGGTCAATTATGCAATTAAATGAAGTGTTATTATAAGACAATTAAAACTGTAATAAAATCCATAGTACACATGCCTCGAGTTGTTAAAACACAACATGGGAGTGGAGAGAGACAAGCAGGAATTTTATGCATATTGTTGAGAGGGCAGCTCCATTCACCAAAAGCCTAGTGCATCCCTTGACATGTACAGCTCCATTTCTATAGCTGACAGCTCACAAACTTTCCCCATTTTCACTAGCATGTGATAATGCAAAAAAGCATGGTGCTTCAACAGCCTTAATGGATCATTCACAGAAATATCCTGAAATATTTCTTTTGAAACAACTTTTATTTACTTATTCATTTTGTTGTTGCTGTGTACCTTCAAGCCATTTCCAACTTAAGGCAACTCTAAGGACATTATCACACGGGGGAAATCTGTTGGTTAATCCACACAAATCCCAAACAAAAACTGAATTTGTGCCTCACAATTTCACATGACGTCACACAGAAACTGGTCAGAAACTGGACAGAAAGTGGTATTATCCGAGATCTTTTTAATTTTGGGAGTTTAGAGGAAATGCATTTGCGAAATTACAGTAATTTCGCATTTACTGTAATGTGAAAAGCAAATACGCACGGACAATTCTCTTTTAAAACCTGGACAAGGGCCAAGAGGAGGAGGAGGAGGGGCCTCCAGGGAGGGAGAGTCCTGGGCTCCTTCTCAGTGCCAGGGAAGGGAAGGGAAGGGGAGGGGAGGGGAGGCAGCCCAGGAGAAAAAAGTTTGGGACGGAGAAGTTTGGCATTTGAGATAGAGGGAAAAGGAGGGGAAAGAAGGCTTCCCTCACAGCAGCTGTGGGTGGATATGGGTGCAAGTGTGGGGTGTGCTTGTGGAGCAACTTGGAGCTCCATCTCACCATGATGTTCTGCCCTGCAGGTCCTACAAAGGGGAAAGGCTTATGGGGGGGGCATGGGAGCTACCTCCAGTTTCCCCCTCTCAATCTCTCCCTTGCCTCGGCTTGCCTTGCCTTGCCTTTCCAGCCGCCTCCTCCTCTTCCTCCTCTGCTCTCTTGAGAGGTCCTAACCCCAACGGAAGGGGGTTAGGACCTGTGCAGGAGGACATGACCCCAAATGTAGGATAGTCTGACATTTCCTCCTGGGAAATGCAGGACTCGCCCTGGAAAGAAGGAGTCTTGTCACAAAACACACCCATTTCCAGTACATGTATGGGTTCTTTTCACTTGTGTATGAAAGTTAAAAACGTCTTTTTTCGCTTTTAACTTAATTCCGTTATTACTGTAATTACGTGTGAAAAGCTTTTGCGTAATTAAGCTCTATTTTCACTTTCTTGTCGGGATGCTTCATTTCCACTTTATTATCTCTTTAACAACGAAACTGGCCCACGTGTGATAGCGTCCTAAGGCGAAACTTATGAGGTTTTCTTGGCAAGTTTCTTCAGAATGGGTTTATCATTGCCATCCTCTGAGGCTGAGAATGTGTGACTTGCCCAAGGTCACCCAATAAGTTTACATGGCTGAGTCACGATGCATTTACTTATTTAATATCCCACTTTCCTGCCAACAATATAGCACCCAAGTCAGTTAACTGAGATAAAAACAAATTAAAACAAACACAACTGAAGTGTTGAAAATCAGGTTAAAATCATTATTAAATATGCATCAATAAAAAGAAAGCAACACAAACTGACCACTCAGACTTTTCCCATCTCCCTTTCCAGCATCACTTCAGCTTAGAGGTGAGAAAGGTCTCTGAGTATAAGAGTCTGTGCCCCCTGGAGGAAGGACAACAGTGATGAAGCCAAGCTATTCTCCCTCAGCAAGGAATTAGAAAACCCTTTCTCCCATCCCTACTGAGATGCCACTGAGACCAAAAGAAAAATCTTCCTGCAAGACAGTGGTTCACAATAATTGGCTCTTCAAATATTTTGGACTTCAACTCTGACATAGAAGCCACCAGAAGCAAGTGTGTATGATCATGGCCAGCTCTGAAATCTCCAGAAATGGGCACAGTTGGTGCACTTATTGTGTAAACATTTTCATGCCCATTGCTAAAAATGGGACTTCCAGGCTCAGGGATGAATCCCAGGGTACACCAAACCTGAGTCTTCAAGAGGTCTAAGATTCCATCCACCACAGGTTGAATATTCCTTGTTCCCCAATCTGCCTTTCAGTAAATCAAGAGAAATTCTGTATGGATTAAGCATCTGGTCCATTACTGATACCCAGCATTAATTTAATATTCAAGGATAGTCATGTTGGCCATGCAGCAAAATACAACAAATCCACAAAACAGTACCCAATAAAGGTATCACTGTTTTGTGGATTTTGATTTTATTGTATTTGCCAACACAGGTTTAGATTCACAATGGCTTCCTTGTATCTAGATGAAACAAGATGATTGTCATCATCCAACCCCTCCATTGCGATGAGGACCCAGATATTTGAAATCCTCACTATACAGCTCACTGTGATGAAAATAATAAGCAGATATTTTCCCACAAACTAAACACATTCAGTTTGATGGGTCTCATGCTCACATATCTTTAGACACAATTTGTCCCGTGAACATGGCCTCATTTTTGCATAAATCTGAGCTGAAAAACAAGCACACAAAATGTTGAGAAGAGAATTGGTTCAAATGTGGAGCCAGGAGTCATTGAAAATAATGAGACTCAATCCTTAAATTTATGCCTTTCAATTGTTTGCCATAGAATATATTGGTACTCTGAATTCCCACAGAAACTTGGATGATGAAACCATAATTTATACTGGAGCTTTTCAAAAGATCTGAATACATGTTTGGCAACTCTGTGACTGCAGTGATAAAACTGCATTAGCAATTAATAATCTCACAGAAATAGAGATCCATCACTGGCTGCCATGAGTCTATTACCAAATAAATCTAAAATGAAGTAGATCCCCAGTGGGCCCCCTTGATGGATTATATTAAATTTAATGGTAATGGGAGGATATGCTGTAATTGTAAAATGCTGGAAGGGAGGAAAGGATGAAAAGAAAAAGAGGGAGAAATGGCTGACATGCCAAACATTTTGCATGCAAATAAGTGAAGACCTTGTGGAGAGGGAGAGGCCTTCTCAGTGGCTGCTCCCAGACTTTGGAAGACCCTCCCTAGAGAGACCAGATGGCCCTGTCCTTGCTCTCCTTCCATCAGACATCAAAACATATTTGTGCCATCACGCTTTCACAAACGACTAGAGTTGGGCATTAGATGCTGTATGGTGCCATTTTTAAGATTTGTAAATAGTCTTTCAATTATTTTTAAAATATTTTCTAATGTTTAATGTTTTAACTTTATAAACAAGCTTCCTCTATCCTCAATATGACACCCCTTCAAATTTTTAAACCTGGCTATCATGACACCTCTTAACCTTCTCTTCCCCAGACTAAACATACCCAGCTCCCTCAGCTGATCTTCACAGGGCATGGCTTCCATACATTTCACCATTTTGGTTGCCCTCCTCTGGGCACACTCCAGTTTGGGCACATTCTTCTTGAACTGCTGTGCTCAGAACTGGACACAATTATGATTACTGTGTATTTTCCAAAAAGGCATGCAGCTGTATGTGCACACTCACACATGCACGCAATACCCTGCCTCTATATCTATATGTCCTGCCTCTTACCCTGCATATTGGTATTAATACATACCAAAGATAAATCCCTTTGACTCCACCCTTTGAGTGCTGCCATGGGCCTGAATATGTTGGGGAAAGCCCAGGATATTCTGGCCCTGGAGTGGTCCCAATGTTCTCTCATTTCCAGGCCCTCTATTGTGGTGCCAGGTGACTATTCGCACACACGTCCCACTGTGCAACCCAGCATGGCCACTGCCAATATGAGTCGCTCCCTCTGAGATGAAAAATGAGGTGCCCAGCATTGATCACATGGCTGGAGACTGTTGCAGGAAATAACAGGCTATGAGTTATTCACTCACAGCTTCTCGGGTTTCTTGCAGAACAGAGCCAAAAGAGGAGACTGCAATGAATGGCAAACCAGGTTTATTATGCCGGCAGTCCCAAAGGAATTCACATTCAAAGCATTGGGCAAAGAAACAGATCAAAATGGCCTCGTTTTATACACCATCAAACAAAGAAATCCAAATTTCACACTCTATTGGACACTTCAAACTCTAAACCAGGGGTAGGTAACCTAAGGCCTGGGGGACAGATGCGGCCCCCCGAGGCCTTTGAACTGGCCCCAGTTTGGTCCTGCCGCCGCCGCCACCGCCACCGCCACTGCCGCCGCCACCCCCCACCATGATGATATTGATTATTGTTGTTATTACTTGTTCTTGGGGTTTTCTTGTGGAGATTTTGCCATGGCTTTTTGGGGCTGAGAGAGTGTGCATGCATCTTTTTTTTTTTAAATTAATTTTTTTAAAAATATATATATTTATTTTTATTTATTTATGTATTTATTTTTGGTGCTTCAGCCCCCCAATTGTCTGAGGGACAGCAACCCGGCCCCCGGTTCAAAAAGGTTGCTTACCCCGATATAGATCTTCAAGCAATGAGAATACAGAGTTCAGAATACATTATAATCTACTTAAACACATCTGGCCACATTCCAGTGTCATTTTGTATCATCTTTATCAAGGCCCCTTTGCACAGACAGGGTAGCTGCCAATGAATTATTATGGCTCCCTGGCCCACTCTGGCTCCTAATGAAGGTCTTTAATGCATTAGGTTCCTCAGAAGGTCAAGCTGTATCTAAACAACCCTCTGGCATTCCTTTCCTTCTCAGAGAGGCCTCAACTTTTAAACTCTCCCAGAATCCTCTCTGCATGTGGCTAACGTGACCTCTATTTCTACATTTCTAACACAATTGGCTAAAATATATTGATTATTAAAACTCTTGTGCCGCAGAGACCTCATTTTGACTTCAGAGTGACACACCATGGCGGCAACCATACCAGGACACATATGCAAACAGCTACCCAGAATTGCAACAGAGGGCTGTTAGGAAGGATCTAATTAGGGGAATTTATAATTAGCTCAAAATATGCAAGAGTGGGGCCCTAACAACCACCCACGGGATGTACCGTTATGTATACCAGAGAACTAAGGAATCCCACAATGCATGACGCTGAGGAAGGCTTCTCCAATTAAAGTCTAAATATTTATTATAAGGGGGAAACTGCACGTACACACATATAGCACTCACACACACTGCACACTTAGAAATAAAGGGGGTGAAAGTGGGGATAGCTTGAAAGGGACCAGTCTGAGGGAGTTACTCACTTCCGAAGGCTTCTCCGGGATCCGCTATGGATGTTGATGATAATGATGATGAAGCACGGCCGCTGAAATGGGGGGGGAGAAGGATGGATGAGAAGATAGCACATGGAGTCTAGAAATCCAAGGGTTCTTATAGGAAATTTCTACCTTCTGGCTATTGACTAAATGGCTTTGGCTGAACCTAGGACAAAGGTGTTGATAGTCTTAGCTTTGTCAAACCTAGGTGTGAGGATAGTCTAAACAATGCATTTGGTTTCGGAACTATCAAGGAAGGGAGGCTAAAGAAAAGGGTGCAGTCAAATCTGATCACTGCCCCATTAAGTGTGAGATTCAAGACAAAAAAACACTATCATGTGTAGTTTTTTGTGGGTTTTTCGGGCTGTGTGGCCATGTTCTAGAAGAGTTTCTTTCTGACGTTTCGCCAGCATCTGTGGCTAGCATCTTCATTCTCTGAAAATGCCAGCTACAGATGCTGGCGAAACGTCAGAAAGAAATTCTTCTAGAACATGGCCACACGGCCCGAAAAACCCACAAAAAAATATGGATGCTGGCCATGAAAGCCTATGACTTCACTATTATGTGTCTTTTGCCGTATAATAGTCTTTCCCTTTTGGCAACTCCCAAACTTGTCTGGTAGGGAATTTTCCATCTGTCCTGGGCAGATCTCTCAGTGCCTACATGACCTGCCATCTAGGGGATTATGGCTGACATCCCTCAGAGGTCAGTCTGGGGTCATAGAGGGAACTCCACATGTGTCCAAAATTTTATGAAAAATCACATATGCTAACAGGGCTCTGGATCTCTGTTAGTAATTTTTTTACTCAATTTTAAAAGGGGTATACTCCAGGTTTGGTGCTGAATGACCTGAACATCTTCCAGATTGTTCACACTAGACTCAAGGTTTGTGTCATGCTTCATCCAGACTCCCCACCAAGAGGGCAGGGGGAAGGCCATTTTATTTGGCCCATGCAGAAAGGGCCCATGACACTCAGGACTACATTCATGTTTAAGTGCCACCTGCAGCTGCAGCCAGCTCAGCATTTAATAGAGAAACATGTGGGAGTTAATTCATAAATACCAAAGGTTACCAGAGATCTGTTTCTAACAATGATGGATACACACTTGTCATCAAATAAACATGAGCCATAGTGACAAGATGAGAGCATTTCTATTTACTAAAATACAGCCATAAGTTTTCCACTCTCACTCCAGGAGATGGTTGTCCCACATGCTTCCTTTGCACTTCCCAATCTCATCTAAATAACATTAATTAAAGGTTTTAGGAAATTACTTGCTTTACTTGTAGCCGCTGATTAACATTTTGAAATAAATAACATGTTGCTTTAATAGTGTATTTACTGAAAATTACCATTTATCCTAATTAAATGATACTGCTGGTTACTGAAGGTAAAATCAGCTTCAACTTGTAAGCAGTGATTTGAGATCCTTAAAGTGGTGAGCTCATTTAAAGACATACAGAATGCTTTCTTTTGCTTGAAACGCCTGTTCTGTAGAAATGAATGAGAAGGTTTTACACATTCACAATGCAATACATATATATCAGAGTTTGGATAAATTGCTTTTTTTTTTATTTTTTACTTAGGATGTTATCACACGGGCAAATCTGCTGGTTAATCCACACAAATCCCAAACAAAAACTGGATTTGTGCCTCGCGTTTTCACACAACGTCGCACAGAAACTGGACAGAAAGTGGACAGAAACTGGTGTTATCCGAGATCTTTTGAAATTCGGTTGTTTGGAGGAAATGCAAATGCGAAATTAAGTTAATTTCGTATTTACCGTAATGTGAAAAGCAAATGCGCATTTGGGAGCATTTCCCTGCTGTTCCCATGGTTCCAGCGAGCATTCCTCTATCTTTGCATGTGCAAGAAGATCATTTCTAGTACATTTACGGGCTTTTCTCACTTGTGTGTGAACGTTAAATATGCTTACTTTAATTTCGCAATTAAGGTAATTACGTGTGAAAGCCATTTGCGGAATCAAGGTTTATTTTCGGTTTATTTTCGGAATGCCTCATTTCCACTTTATTATCACTTTCTGGCCCACATGTGATAACGTCCTTACTTACACTCAATAGCCAGAATTGCTATTGGTGTGCTGGGTAGGGGATTGTAGGGGCTATAATCCGCAGAAATAATTTCCCCAAAATCTGATGTACAGCTCTGACTTGGGATATGTCTCAACCAGACTGTTTCAAAGTATCGAGAGGTTCCAGTTCTTTTTGTCCTGATTGTACCTGCATGTGCATCCCTCTCTCTTGAAGTATGTGGGGTTTCCTTCCCTCTGTCCTTCCCTTCACCTCCGTCCTTTTCCTCTTTCCATTGATCATATGTCACATCCAGTCTTATGCAACATTTCAGAAATTGATTTTCACCAATTTTCCCATAGCTTGTTTTTTTTTTAAATTATTGTGCATGAGTTATAGTCCAAGTGCTACAGTGCTTTAGCAATAATATATTAGTAGTTAAGCATTAGAACCATTTTGTTTTAGTGCTAGTGTTCCTCTTTCCCTCACTTGATATTGATATCTGTTGACTGTATTCCTGGGGCCTCTCTACTGGGTCCAAAAAGAGCAGCAATGCTAATATTAACAGGCACACTTTTAACATGGGATGACAGAAAAAGTGGGGGGGGGGGACCCAAAAAAGTTCATTATCTGAAACCTGTGAACTAGCGAAGCACAAATGACTAGTTATTGCTTTTGCTTCTGCTTGTAAATTATTATTATTATTATTATTATTATTATTATTATTATTATTATTATTATCCTGCCTTTCTGTATACCACAACAGGGGCAGCTTACACAATAAAACATAACAGTCCCCTCTCCCGATAGCCCCCCTAAAATACAATTAAACAATTATAATTTAAAACATACTTAAAAACAGATAAATAACAGATAAATGTAACATCTCGACGGAGTGGCATGAATTAGATATTTCTTGGTATTAGATAGATGATACATAGTTTGAACATTGTCCATATGAGAAAAAATAAGGATGCGCCTTCATTCAAATAACAACAACTTCGTTGCTGCAGTTACCACACAACTGCTTAAAATCCAAAGGAAATATAACTATTTATATAGGTTATTAGAAAAGAAATGCTTTCAAAACAAATATCCCTCATTAAACGGGGCTTCACATGAGTAAGGGACTGTAATCTTAGAACAGGGGAGGGAATCAGACAGCCCGCCAGATGTTCTAGAACTGCAGCTCCCAGCAGCTGTAGCCAGCACAGTCAATGGTTAGATATTATTATTATTATTATTATTATTATTATTATTATTATTATTATCATCCCGTCCCTCTGTGGAGCAATCGGGGCAGCTTACAGCATTAAAATTACCATAAAATACAACCTTAATCATACCCCAAAAGAACCCCAAATCCACCCACCCTTAAAAAGATATTAAACAACATCACAATTTAAAATATTCTTAAAATAAAAGTTTACAAAAAAGGCAATAACCCTGGCTGCAGCATAAAGTAGGGGGAGGGAGAAGGATAGACTGACTCTTAAGGCTGGGAAATCTATTCAGGAAAGGCCGGAAGAGATCCATCTTAACATCCTTCTTAAAGCTGCTCAAGATGGTAATGAATGATAGGTGCTACAGTCCAGTAACATCTGGAGAGTAGCACTTTGTCCTCTCTTGTCTTAGAATTCTGAAACTTTTTCTTTTAGAATGTTAGAAGTTTAGAATTCTTCACAGAATCTTCCAGTTCCTTAAGAGCTTCATTTTTTTTCTACCAACATTTGGAAGTCATTTCCCATCCATATACACACACAGAGTGCCTGGCTCTTAGAAAGTCAAGAGAAGATGATGATACTGGAGACCAGATGCTGCCCCTGAAGGTATAAGAGACTTTTGCATGGCAGCTATAGCCATTTGACATGTTTTCTCTTACAAATATTTTTATCAAATTTATTTTAATCACTCTTGTGCAGCAGACTTATATATTGGGGTGTCCAAAGGCCATAGCCAGTGCCAAGTGGCTGGTGATGGATGCTCATGTGCAAGCATGCATATACAGCAGGGGTAGGCAACCTAAGGCCCGGGGGCCAGATGCGGCCCTCTGAGGCCTTTGGACCGGCCCCAGGCCTGTCCTGCTGCCGCCACCGCCTGCCCACCATAATGATATTGATTATTGTTGTTATTACTTGTTCTTGGGGTTTTCTTGGCAAAATCTCCACAGGGGTTTGCCATGGCTTTTCTGGGGCTAAGAGAGTGTGCATGCATATTTTTTTAATTTTTTAATTTTTTTATTTTTATGTATGTATGTATGTATGTATGTATTTATTGTGCTTCGCCCCCCCCCCCAATTGTCTGAGGGATAGCAACCCGGCCCCCAGCTCAAAAAGGTTGCCTACCCCTGATATACAGAGACAGAAACACAGCAACCTGGAAGCAGAGAGCCCAGTGGATGGGGGGAATTTGTTTCTGACACCTGGCAGCTGTGTCATTTTCAAAGAAATTCCCCAACATTGTATATCTCAGTCTTCTGCCTCTCAATTGATGGATAATTATGCCTCTCTCGTAGAAGAATTAACTGGTGCAATTATTCCATGAGTACATGGTTTTGCGTATGCAGAGCAATATACCAAATGCCATGATGTATGATGTTTGGAAGAGGGTTACATGCACATGATCATGTCCTAATGTGGAATTTGGACTTCTGGCAGAGTAACAGCTAAGTGTGGCAGCTGTTGCTAGGCCCTCAGCAGGGAAATATGTGTCAGTTTTATGCCAATTTTTATGTGTTTTGCTTAAGGGTGATTTAAAGTCTTTCAAATTCAGACAGACTAATATTTAAATGTAAATGATCCAACATGTGAGGGTTTTTATCCTAGCTGTGGATGGGGAGTAGATTCCCATTTTGTTTTTTTCTGGAGTCCTCACCACTATCGGTGAAGCAAGAAACTGATGAGTCTCACACCTGTCTTCCACACTGCAAAAACAAAGCAGTTTGACACCACTTGGCTCTATCCTGTGAAATCCTAGGCTCTGTCCTGTGGAATCTTAGGATTTGTAGTTTGATGAGTTATTTAGCCTGTTATGTCAGCTCTGTTGCTTCACCAAACTACAAATCCCAAGATTCGGTAGAATAGAGTCATGGCAGTTAAAGAAGTGTCAATTTGCATTTCTGCAGTATGGATACACCTTTTGATACTGAGAAGCACTCAAAATCACAACTTAGAAAATATATTCTTTTAGACTACAGTTTTGTGGGATGCAGTGACTCAAGTGGTTAAGATGCTGACTCTGTTGATTGCAAAATCAGTAGGTTGGCAGTTCGAGGCCCGGGTGCTGCATGATGGGCTGAACTCCTGTCTTCTAGCTTCTGCCAGCCTAGCACTTTGAAAGCATGCAAATGCAAGTAGATAAATAGGTACCATTTTGGTGGGAAGGTAAACAGCATTCTGTGCAATCATGCTGGCCACAAGATCACAGAGTAGTCTCTGACAATGCTGGCTCTTTGGCGTAGTAACTAGAGATGAGCACCACCCCCTACGGTCAGACATGACACAACAATCTTATCAACGGGGAATACCTTTACCTTTACCTTTTTCCAGAATGCTCCAATACTAGGAGCTTCTGGGAGTTGCAATCCAAAAAGATAACTGCTTCAGGCTTTGTCCAAGATTTATCCGACCAAACAAGGTTTTGAATCTGGGCTCTCACCACTCATTTCACTTAGGAAGCCCAACAACAGAAGCATCAAGTATCAAGCATCTAATGAGGCTCACAATCCAGTAGGGGGTCCATCATCTGCTGGAGTTCTCTGAAGCTGCTCCTAGTTGGTGATGGCAGCTCTTCTTCACCATCCTTGTCAGCTCTGCTTCCTGTCTTCTCTTCTGCTCTCTTATGTAGACCTATTTATCAGTATGAAGAAGGAAGGCCAACTGTGATGGTTGTTTGACTACTCAGGTCCTGTCTGCACAGGCCATGATAGATACTCCGGGGGCAGCCCAGTGTATCTTGGCCACACAGCTGCCTGGATCTGCCCCCATTACCTGACCCTCCATTTCTGTGCTGTGGCAGCTGTCTGCATGGATGTCCCACTGAGCCACCCAACATGTCTGCTGCTGTCACCAGTCACTCCCTTCTGAGGTCAGAACAAGGCACTCAGTAATGATCACATGGCCAGGTGTTCCTTTCTGACCTCAGAAGCAAGTGACCCACAGCATGGCGGATGTGGTAGGCAACTCAGTGAGACACATGTACGGGCAGCCACAGTGGTGGGAAGGGAGGGCTCTGGATCTTCCTGGAAGATTCAGAGCAACAGGTGTGTGTTTTTTAACCCGTTGCAAGGCTGTGATACCCTAGTTTGCAGAACAATGTTATCGGGACTGCTCACACCAGACATGTGTTGTCCAAACAGGATGATGCTAGAACAGGAGGGAAAGCAGCCCTTTGACCCAGGCAGGCAGGGCCTTTGTCTCTCTTGTCCATCCACTGCTTTTCTTGGGGCAGAGTGTGATGCAGATAGCAGCGGTGGTGGTAACTTCAGCTACTTAACTAACATCCCATTCGATCTGAAGAAAGAAAGCAGGCCAGACAGTGATTCTGTTTACTGTCATGAGCTGGGCATCTAGAGGAAGTGAAGGGAGAGGGTGGAAGTGGAAGAAGCTTTAGCAGCAAGGACAAAGGGCAACAAGGCTGGTAACATGGGGACAGTTGTGTACCCTTGCTTTCTAGGTGAGTGTAAATGAGGGGGCAATGTCATTGATCCAAACAGAGGAATGGGAAAGAGACAAAACCTGGAATTGGCCCTGATTGTTCATCTTCCATTGGCAAGTCACTATCCATGCAAGCAGGCAATGACCAAGGTATACCAACACAAAACATGGCATAACCATATTTCCGAAAAAGAGAGAGAGAAGGAGAAAAGGGATTGCTTATGGATTTTTAAAAAAGATATATAGTGTTACAAACGCGAAAGTGGAGCACCAGGTAAATATTTGGGTAGAATGCAGTGGGACAAAATCATGGTGTGTTTATTTCTTTTCTTTACAGTCTGTGTTCTACTTGATTCTGCAACATTATATACATTTTTTAAAATTTCCAGAGGGACAGTGGTCTGTTAAAACAAGCAGAGGCCTATGCATACCTGGAAACCTGTTTGTGCGTTGCAGCATGATTTGGCATGATACATCAAGGATCAACCACCATTTCTCCCCTTGACATTCTATAATCTTCCTCACTGGAGCATACATGGTTTCTGTTGGTACCAGGGAGGTTGTCCTATCAGCAGCCAAGGGGGATTAGATCCAGTTTCGGGTGGAAACTGAGCCCTTGAGAGAGCAGACAGCTGGGGTCAGAACCAGTTTGGGAGTCTGAAGAAACCATTTCACCCCCAGGTGACAGGCTATTCATCCAGTGGTTGTGTACTTCCATGGACCCTACAGCTGTCATTTCTTGGTACCCCTTGGTAAGCAAGTCAAAGCGGTGGTTTTATTAGAGGACAAGCACATTTATCTGATAGCTGAATCTGTGCCTTATGCCAAACCAAAACTACACAGCTGTAAATAATAAAGTCACAGCCTTTTCTACCCCATTCTAAAGCATGGTATGGTGCTTTCTTTTGCCCAAATCAGCTTCTCACCGCAAGGTCCACAATAACACAATGGAGCCTTGTAGCATTTGAAAAAAATAAACCAGCTTATAGAGGCTTATGTTTTCACAAAGTAGAGAGAATTTCAGCAAATCCATAAATAAAGCACTTTAATATATATATATATTTTAAAGAGTGAATCCCATATTGAAAATTAGGGTCAAGATCCTATTGGGTCAATACAAGCTCACACAGGCCCTGTTGTGTGTATGCTTTATTTTGTTTTTAATTTTGTGCAAGAAGACATCTGCCCTAGTGTGGCTGAGGCAATACCCTGTTCTACCTCTTGTTATTGCAGCTGCCATCCACCAAGATGCTCTGCTCTGTTGCTTCTGCCCTCTTCTCACTGCATCTGCAGCCAGTTCAGGCCATATTTGTTCCTCTTTCCAAGGCCAGCCCTAGGAATGTGAATGAAGTTATTGGCATTCCAAGAGGAGGAGGAGGAGGAAAAGAAGTTGTTGTTGTTGTTTCAGCAGTGGGCAAATGTCATATTGTTATGTGTGATTGAAGGGAGGGCCATTGCTGCTGATGCCTTCATGGGTCTTGCTGCTGCTTAACTTCTAGGATCCAGCATGAATACAATGACACCTTTTTGCTGTGCTGAGCTTATATGGGCTCTTGGCCTCAAAGTATCACTTAAAGCAGCCTCATTTATATACCGCTTCATATCGCGCTATGGGATGTCTAAACGGTTTACAACTGTAAACTTGCCCCCCAACAGTTGGGTACTCATTTTAGCAACCTCGTAAGGATGCGCGGGCCTGAGTCTAGCCTGAGCCCTGGCTAGTGTTGAACTCGCAACCTTGTGATCTATGAGTGAAAGGCTGCAGTACAGGCATTTAATCACTGCGCTATCAACTACTTAGATTTGAGAAGTTGAAAGCAACTCTATTAGATCAGAATGTGATCCAGTAACATATGTCATTAAAAAAGGTGAGTTCAAAAATGCATGTCCATCACATAGTGATAATTCTGTTGAGAGATTATTTACATGAATGGGAGAACACACACAGAGAGAGAAATTTTGCATGTTACATCACAGAACATAAAACCCAATGACCTAAACCATCAAGTCATTTCTGACTTATGGCAATCCTAAGGAGAACCTGTCATAGGATTTTCTTGGCAAGTTTCTTCAGAGGGGGTTTGTGCTGCCATCCTCTGAGGCTGAGAGAGCATGACTCACCATTCAGCATTTGATTTAATAGGTCTACTCTAGTAACCAGTATGATTCAGGAGATTACTACATGACTTTTAAACTGTGATTATAGTAAAATAAATAAAATAGCATCTTTGGAAATACTTATCACATGCCACGTCTGACCCATTGCTGCTGTGTGGTTAGGGCATCCTTTTTTATTGATGGGAGCAACCCATCAATAGCTCTCAATTGCTCAGCAGTCCCAAAATTCAAGTGTGAAACATCACTGCCACAGTAGCTGCAAAATTGGCAGTCTACTCCTCTCCCCTGTCTCACCTCCTCTTTGCTATTCCTAAGCAGTTCAATTGATTTTTTAAAATTATTTATCTTCTTCTTTCTCTTAAACTTAAATTGCATTATCAGAACTGTAGAACTGCATTTAAAAAGTATAAAATAAAATAAAACAAAAGATGTGCTGGGTAGGGCATAGAACAGGGAGGGTTAAGGGGAAGTATGGAAGAGAGTGCGATGATGGCAGGAGCCCCAGTGGCACAATTATGAAGATATGTGATAATGGCTGCTCACAAAACGGATGTGTTTGCATTTTCATTTATTTGTGTGATTGTGGTGAGAACAGGGCTCATGTGAAGTCCTCAGACCAATGTATTCCAAAAAAGGCAGTTCACACTTTTTTAATTTTTTTTCCTTTTTTATTAAATTTTTATTTATATTAATCAATTTTCCATACATTTTTATATACTTTTACATCTTAGCCGTTTTTGTTTTGTTTTATTTTTTAAACAAAACCCCCTAAATATCCCCTCCGTGCACCCCACCCCCGGAGCCATTTCCATCTTTATACTCCATCCAAAATCTTAACTCCTCCCGTGGAGGCAATTTCCCGTCTTCCATTCTTAATACATTTTCAATAATTTATTTCCATATTTCATCAAAATCATTTCTTTTCAATAATCCTTTTTTCACTTTCAATCCACATGTTAATTTATCATTAATTGCTATCTTCCAAACTTCCTTATACCAATCCTCCAATTTCACACTTATTTTTGTTTTCCAACTTCTTGCTATAATTAATCTCGCAGCAGTAAACAAATTTGTTACAAGGTTTTTTTCCTCCTTCCATTCTACATCATTATATATTGATAACAATGCTATATTCGGTTTTCTATCTATCTTTATATTCATGACCTTTTCTATCTCTATTATTACTATTTCCCAGAATTTTTGTACATATATACATTGCCACCACATATGTAGATATGACCCTACTTCCTGACAACCTCTCCAACAATATTTTGAATTTTCTTTATTTATATTATGTAATCTCAGTGGTGTCAAATACCACTTCCAAATCAATTTATAATAATTTTCCTTAATTCGCACCGATAAATTTTTCAAATGTCTTTGTTCCCAAATCTTATTCCATTCATTGTCAGAGATTTTGCATTTCAATTCATCTTCCCATATTTCTTTTAAAATAATTTGATCTAGTTTTTCCCTTTTATTATCCATTAATATTTTATAAATTTTGCTAGTTAAGCCTTTCATATTTTCATTTTCCTCCATTCCTTTTCCTTTCTGAACTATTTGTTCAAACTGTGTATATTTCCCTTTTTCTATATTTTTTCTTCAAATTCTTAAACCATTGTTCTATTTGCATAAAATGTAACCAAGACATGTTTATCCCCCTAAGTTTTTCTTTTATATTTTCTTTTCCTATCTTTAATTCTATCCAATTTTCTATTTTATCTATTTTCCTTTCCTTTAATTCTTTATCTAATAAATCTTTTAAATTTTGGGGGAAAGATTTTTCCATTATTATTGGTGTTATTATTGAATTTTCATTCATTAATCCTTTTTTATATTTATTCCAAATTTCTAATATATTTTCCATAAATGGATTTCCAATTTCTTTAATTTCTTTCCTACTAATTTCTTTAAAAAAAAATTCTCTACTTTCATATCTATCTCTTTTTCCCCCATTTCTAACCAATCTAAATCTGGTATGTCCAGCATTCCTTCTATTACATATCTTAAGTAGTTAGCTTCATAATATCCTTTTATATTAGGGAGGCCTAGCCCTCCTTTTTTCTGAGACTCATACCAAAATTGTTTATTTAATCTACATCTTTTCCCTCCATTACAATATACGTTTAGTAACTGTTGCCATTTACTTAATTCTACTTCTGATATTTTTAGTGGTATCATTCTAAATAGGAAATTTAATTTTGGTAAAATTTTCATTTTAACTAACGCTATTCTTCCAAACCATGATAATCGAATTTTCTTATATTCTACTATTTTTTTTCAACTTCTCTCCGTAATACTAAGAAATTTTTCTCTTCCATTTCTTTTAAATCTTTTGTTATATTAATTCCTAAATAGTTTATATTACTTTTTATTCTTATCCCTAATTCTTTTTGCTTCATAAGCTCTGATACTTCCTTTTTTGTATAATTAAATAACATCATTTCTGTTTTATTCCAATTAATTTGAAGTCCTGTTATCTCACCAAATAAATTCAAATGTTCCTTAATTTCTCCTATTTTATCCTTTAAGTCTTTAATAGTTAATAATGTATCATCAGCAAATAAACTAATTTTATGTGTTTTTTTCCAATCCTATTCCTTCCAAACTACTATCCTTCCTAATAACATTTGCTAACATTTCTATAACCATTGCAAATAATATTGGTGACAACGGGCATCCTTGCCTTGTACCTCTCGTTACTTTTATTTCCTTTGTAATTCCATCATTAACTATTACTTTTATTGAGTTATCACAATATAGTTGATCTATTAGTCCCCTCATTTTTTCTCCCATTCCAAGCTTTTTCATAATTATTTTTAATGTTGGCCATTCTACACAGTCGAAAGCTTTAAATATATCTAATGCTAAAATTCCTGCTTTTAATTTTTCTTTCCCAATTACATGTATTTTACTCAAAACTCTTCCTACTAAATTAGACATTTGTCTTCCCTTCACAAAACCACATTGATCTTTTCCTATATATTTATACACACATTTATTCATTCTATTTGCTATTATTGCTGTTAATATCTTTGCATCCTGATTTATTAATGATATAGGTCTATATGACCCTGGATCAGTTGGATCTTTATCTACTTTTGGTATTAATATTACTAATGATTGAGACCATGATAAAGGTATTTTCTCTCCTTGTAATATTCCATTATATAATTCTAACAACTTTGGAATTAATATATTTTCAAACACTTTATAATATTCAGGTCCCAAACCATCCATTCCTGGACTTTTGCCATTTTTTAATTTTCTAATTACCTCTATTATCTCTTCCTTTTCAATGGGTTTTTCCAATAGTTCTTTATCTTCCTCCATTATTGTTTGTCCCCAATTTTCTTCTACATAATTTTCTATTTTATCTATTGGATTTTTTCCTGCTTGATATAATTCTTTATAAAATTCTTCAAAAATTTTTATTTTTTCTTTCATCATTCTACACATCATCCCAGATCTATCCTTCACTATATTTATCATACTTTCCATTTTCTTTTTCTGTGTGGCTCTGGCCAACATTTTTGAATTTTTATTACTATATTCGAAATATTCCCTTCTTAAATAAATCAAATTTTCCTGTACTTCATCTATCTCTATCTTTTGCAGTTCCTCCCTTTTTGCCCTCAATTCTACGTAAATCTGTTTATTTCTATTAGCTATATATTTATACTCTAATTGTTCTATATCTGTTTCTAATTTTTTTCCTTTCTTCCTGTCTTTTTCGAAGGTTATATGCTTCTTTCATACATATTCCTCTTGTTACTGCCTTCATCGTGTCCCATAACAATCCTTTTGTCACTTCCTTATTGTTTATATCCCATGTTTCTTGCCATTCCTTTTCAATTTTGTTTACTATATCTTTATAATTCAATATCTTAGTATTTAACCTCCACCTCTTTATTTGTTCATAATCTTTCTTAATAATAAATTCTGCACTCACCAAGGCATGGTCACTTACTTTTATACTTGATATTTCACTATCTAAAACTTTAGTTATCATATTTTTTTGAAACAAAAATGTAATCTATTCTAGTATATGTTTTATGTACAGCAGAATAATATGTATATTTCTTTTCATCCCCTTTTACTAGTCTCCAGACATCTTTAAATTCCCTTTTATTCATTATTTTATTTAAGTTTGTTATATTTCTATGTTTATCCTTTACTGAGGGGTTAGATTTATCTTTAATCTTATCCATTTGCATGTTAAAATCTCCTGCTATAATTACATATTGCTTCTGTATTCTTTCCACTTTCTTTAACACTCTTTCATAAAACTCTTCTTGTTTTTCATTTGGTGCATATACATTCACAAGTGTATAATTATCTTCCCCTAGTTCTCCCTGTATTATTATATATCTTCCTTCATCATCTTTTATTACTTTATTTATTACAAAATTACATTTTTTTGCAATTATTATTGCTACCCCTTTTGATTTTGAATTTCCAAATGCTTTCTCATAGTTCTTTGTCCAATTCAGTTTCAGTTCATTTTCCCCCTCTTTCCGTTGGTGTGTTTCTTGAATAAAAAAAAATCTGCCGAATCTCTTCGTAATAAAGCTTCAATCCTTCTTCTTTTAATCACTGATCCAAGACCTTTGGTATTTAAAGTTGAAATTTTCAGTTTATCTACCATAATACCATTTATTTATTTCTCTAATGGCTCCATTTTGTGTAAACCCTATCCCTTCCCTCCTCCCTCTATTTCCCCTCCCTTCCCTCCCCAAGTCCCATTTACCTCTCCACTTCTTCTTGCTAGAGCGCATTGCTCTAGCCCCGGTCGCCGAAGCTACCCCTGTGGAGAGGGGTGACGAAGATATCCCAAGGCCCAAAGAAACTGCCCACCCCCCGAGTGCTCATAAAAACAATAAATTTAACTTTGTGCTTAATTGCAGTAATTTCTCTTTTCGTCTATGGGAGACCGCTTCCTCCACATGCTCCCAATAATTCTTCTCCTCCCAATACTCCAAGTATTGGCAGTTCACACTTTAAGGGGAAAAACAACAGGCAATAAGATAGGATTGTGATATCTACGCATTCATGTATCAGCCTTAATATTTTAATGAAATTACAAGAGGAATTGTGGTACACTTAGAAAAGAGCCTGCCTCCATATTAGTGAAGTATTTACTGCTAAAAGCTGCTCACCTGACAAGAAGTGGAGATTAGGGACAAGGTTAAAAACAAATGAGCAGGAATGAAAAACTGCTTCTGCGTATGAGATAAGTTTAAGTGACAAATGTCTCTGAAGCCTGGAGAAGTTACTGGCAACTCAGCACTACTGGAAATCACCAAACTTACTTAGGTGACTTGGCACTTAGGTTCCTAATTTTAGGCATATGGCTTCTGCAATCTAGGCCTGTTGTGTCATTGACTGATCACAAGGGAATTTTCTCTGTCCAATTTTAAACCTGTTTCATAACAACCCTGCAAGCCCTGCATTTATACAGAATTCTGGAACTGTGTGAGGCTGCTGTCTTCCTGTTAAAGCATGAACTCCTATATAATGTTGGTAGAGCAAAAGGCTTATTTCAGGCTTCACCAAGATACAATGCACTACGGGTTTTCATAAAAATCTTCAACAAAGTGTGATACAGCTACTCTACAGGAATTATATTTGTTTAACATGAGCCAGGGATATATTTCTGGTCCTTGCTTCCTTACCAAAAATATGAGAGAAAGTATAGTTCAGGGAAATACAGACCTGAAATATTCAAATTTGGACTATAATGTGCTGAGTCTTCCCCTTCCTTGCAATGTCCTTGGTAAATCTTTGCCATCCCATCTTTTCAGCTGCTTTCAAAATGTCTCCCATCCTCTCTCCTTATCCCACTTTCCCTCTTTGTCCTCAGCAAACTTCAGTTGCTGCAAACTGAGTGCAAAGTGGGAAAGTGATTTGCACTTAATTAACTAGTGCAGGGAGAGGAGCTTCCTCTCTTGTTATTCCCAGTGGGCTCAGGCAAAAGCAAAATGCTGTACTCTCTCCTAACTTGTATATTCTCCCATATTAGTAATTCATAGAATCATAGAATCATAGAGTTGGAAGAGACCACAAGGACCATCCAGTCCAAGCCCCTGCCATGCAGGAACTCAAAATCAAAGCATCCCCGACAGATGGCCATTCAGCCTCTATTTAAAGACCTCCAAAGAAGAAGACTCCACCACTCTCCAAGGGAGTGTGTTCCACTGTCAAACAGCTCTCATTGTCAGGAAGTGCCTCCTAATGTTGAGGTGGAGTCTCTTTTCTTGCAGCTTGCACCCATTGTTTCGGGTCCTAGTCTCTGGAGCAGCAGAGAACAAGCTTGTTCCCTCCTCAATATGACATCCCTTCAAATATTTAAAGAGGGTTATCATATCACCTTTTAACTGTCTCTTCTCCAGGCTAAACATACAGACCCTTCACCATTTTAGTCGCCCTCCTCTGAACATGCTCCAGTTTTTCAACATCCTTTTTGAATTGTGGTGCCCAGAACTGGACACAGTATTCCAATTGGGGAATTGTTGCTATCTTGACCACACTTTGAAGTTGCTTGGCCACATGTGTCCTAATTTTCATTAGTAAAATGTTGGAGGGTATAGTGGTAACATGGGGAGAACAGATAGTTATAGTTTGGTAGAACTGGAAGAGGTTGCCGTGTTTTGCTGTATTTCCCATGAGTAACAGTACCTGTTGGTGGTCAAGATTGTGGGAACTTCTAGTTTGTGGGCCTAATCCATCTGACAGAATGTCTAAATCCAGCCTGCTGAGGAGTGTTTGTGTTAAATTGCTGAGTTATCTCCAGTCGGTGATTCTGTCCTGACTCACCTACCTACCCAACTGGGAAACTCGGTGGGGCAAAGCGATAATGCAAGAGTGAAATGCACACAAATGGTACTTGGGAATGCCTCTGGGGGTTCAGACTCAGTCAGATCTTGAAGTATGGGCTGAGTGTGCTCAACTTCTCTCCTTCCCTACCTGCTATGAATAAGAAAGACAAGGTGGGAGCAAAGCCAGCTCCCCAATCAATGCATTAGCTCAAAAATTTCCCATTGCCATTTCAACCAGGCAACCAGCTGCATTGGGAATGTGGACCTAGCTACCATCCTGATGTCATTTGTCCCATGGGGAATCAGTGGGAAGGGGTTGTTCCATCCCCTTAAATCAGTTCCCATCCTTGTCCTAGAGTGAAGGACTTCCAAATAGACCTCCCTACTTTCTTTGGCTCCAAATGGACTAATCCAACTGACATTGACTGGAGATTTAAGTACTCTGCATGCAGGATAATAGGTGGTTTGTATCCTGACAGTCTGCACTTCAGCCCAACAGGTAGGCTTTCCATCCCACCTCCATTATGTACCTTAAATCACAAGGGAGACAATGGAAATGGTGGTGGAAAGGGTTGATTTCTTTATTATTATATCCAATCAGAGAACAGGTTTGAAATAACATAAATGAGCTGTTTGAGCAGAACACCAAACTTCAAGACAGCCTTTTCATTTAGCACAGGGAAGGAGAAAATGCAGACTGTATATGGAGCCTGGCTCATTCTTTTCTTCCTTTTGCTACTCTGCAATGACCCATCAAGCTTCTGCACCCCTCTATTAAATTTGTGTAAACAAATCACCCACAAATGGTCAACTGCAACTCCTGCAAGCCTCCAGGAGTAATGGATTTTGTTGTTAACTGCTCTCAAGTCGACCTCAACTCATGGCGACTCATGGCAACCCTATGGATGAGACATCTCCAAGACCCTCTGTCCTCCACTGCTCTCCTTAATTCTTGCAACCCCTTAATACCCATGACCTCCCTAACAGAGTCCATCCATCTAGCATTTGGTCTTCCTCTCTTCCTACTCCCCTCCGCCTTCCCCAACATTATTGTCTTTTCCAATGAGTCCTCCCTTCTCATGATGTGTCTGAAGTACGACAGCCTCAGTTTGGTCATCTTGGCTTCCAGGGAGGTTTCTGGCTTGATCTGCTCTAGGATCCATTTGTTTGTCTTTTTGGCTGTCCATGGGATTCTCAGCACTCTTCTCCAGCACCACATCTCAAATGAATTGATTTTCTTCCTATCGTCTTTCTTAACTATCCAGCTCTCATAGCCATACATGGTAATAGGGAATACAATGGCTTGTATGATTCTAACTTTTGTACTGAGTTGTATAATATTTTGTATAAAGCTGAGTTGTATAATGGATTACTGAACATAAATCACCCAATCCACCCAAAACGTAAAGTTCTGATATAAAAGTTGGAAGTGCATACTCTCCAACATTTCACAGATGACAATCGGGACAGTGTGTGGACAAGAGGATAGAGCAAGTTATTAATGCAGAAAAATGCACACACACAAAAATCCCCTACTATTTTAAACAAAGAAACCCTGGACAGTATCTTCACTCAAAAGTTATAGTGGCTTGATAGCATCTTAACTACTGTGGGTCTATCCAATTGAATCCTAGGATTTGTAATTTGAGGGACTTGGACTTCTCTGCTGCAGTTCAGTTGCTTTCTTGAATTACAAGAGCTCTGTGGCAGAGAATTCTAAATGCTTCACCATACTACAAGTCCCAGGATTCCATAGGATGGAGCCATGGCAGTTAAAGTTGTGTTAAACTACTATAAGTATGCAGTTAACAATAAACTCAAATTCCTCTGGGGAAAAGACATTTTAAGGGGACTGTTGCAACTGAAAATTTACAGGTCAACCAACACAAGGCTATTAACCTTCCTTCTTTCTGAGTGCAAATGGTTTACAGTTGATATTGTCTGAAGCCTTTTTATACAAATATAGTTGGAAACAAAATTTGGTTATTTTCTGTTTGCTAGGAGTAACCAATCCTGCATTCAGCCCCATTTGCAATGAAATATTTTTATTTCACAGTAAGATTTCATTAGAATTTTAATTGCTTTCTTGAATTACATGCATATAAATAATAAAGATAATAAACTGCTTCATTGATAAAAGGTCATTTTAATTCTGTCCATGTCTTCTTTTTGGTTCAGGTTCAGGAAAGAAGGGTGATTGCCTATATTTAGGAATCACTCAATGTCCCAGTAGGCAAAGTAAATATAAATTCAATTTCTTATAAGAAACTCTTCAAATAATTAAGAATTATTGCTACTGCTACTTCTACTGATTAATGTTTATTTAGCATTATCTATACATTTGATATTGTACAGGGCATTGAATTAACCCATGACTCATTTAGTCACTGCATGAAAGGATGGCCGATTCAGTCTTTGCATAGAAATGGAGTTTCAGAGCCACAAAAGGATGTTTCTGACATCCTCTTTGGAAGGTATATTCTGCAATAAGAAGCATGGTTCTTAAAGTCCTTGTGGGGAAGCCCTTTGTAATCATGAAGCCTGAAGCACCAAAGGACCTGCTCTGCCCTGTGCTGTCATTAGGAAGAGTGCGTCAACTGCTTAAGGGGTGTATGGAGAACAGCAGTGAGATGTTGGAAGACCAGAGTCAATGGCTACAACATAACCACTAAAGATCATCTTCAGTCATCTGTGCACATGGCCAAGCTCACTAGCAGAATACAGAATTAAGTGCAAGCCACTTTTGCACTTTGAACCAGTTTGCAACAGTTGAAGTGAGCTGAGGACAATGAGGAAAAATGGGAGAAGGAGGAAAGAACTGGGACATTTTGAAAGCAGCTGAAAAGGAGGCATGACAGAAGTTTTATCAGGGCAGTCTTGGCCAAATCAAAACAGTTGGAGAGTAGGCACTACTGCAAGGATGGGGAAGACTCAGCTCATTATAGTACAAATTTGAATACTTCAGGTTTGTATTTCCCTGATCCACACTTTCTCTCATATTTGTGGTAAGGAAACAAGGAGCAGAAATAGATACATTATGTTGGTTTTAATGAAATCATGTGCCACACAGAGTCATAGGCTGCATCTGTATTGCAGAAATAATGCAGTTTGACACCACATTAAATGCCATGGCTCAATGCCATAGAATTCTGGAATTTTTAGTTTTGTGAAATACTTTGCCTTCTCTGTCAGAGAGTTCTGGTGCCACAACAAACTACAAATCCCAGGATTCCATACCATTGAGCTATGGTAGTAAAAGTGTTGTCAAACTGCATTATTTCTGCAGTGCAGATGTAGCCATAAATGTTGAGAAGAATTTTGTCTTCAATAATAAGCACACCATTTAAACTCTATTATGAGTTTCCAATGAGCAGCATAAACATATCTGAAATTGTGGTTTTAATTGTTTTAAAACTATATTTTAGGAAAGGTTTAGGATGCTTTTTAGACATTTTTGAAGAGCACTTTAATGTGTATTAAACATTTTAATCTTTGTACTGTTTTAATTGCTTATATTTGTTCCTCACAACAGGAGCCCTTGTGATCTGGGAGGCAAAACAGAAATATAGTGGGCCCTCAGTATCCGCAGGGGATCCATTCCAGATCTCCCCCCCCCCCCACGGATACCAAAATCTGTGAATACTCAAGCTCGCATTATCCCCAATGGCACTGCGTGCACATGTCTGCACCGCCATTGGGGACAGCCCCCGTTGTCCTGTGGCAGTGCATGCATGCGGCTGTGCCACCATTGGGGACAATGGGACTTGATGGTGGGGCTGTCCCTAATGGCAATGCGGCCCACCATTGGGGACAACGCAGGCTTGCCGTCTGCAGATTCTTTGATCCACCGATGGCAAGTCCGCAGATACTGAGGGCTGACTGTACCGCTAATAAATATGAAATTCCTCTGCAAGGCTACAATATGAACCAGTGTCTGAAAATGGTACTTTTGGGGTTACAAATATGCACCCTCCCAGTGGGTTACATTGTCTGGGGATTCTGGGAACTGTAATCTAAATAGTAACATTTCCAAGCTCTGCTCTGCAAGGGAGAGTGCTACTATTAGCAGACAGAGGTGTAACTTTAGAGATGCAAATGGCTTTGCTGCCACAAAGCAACCTTCTATATAGATAAGGAACTGAAAGCATGTAGCAAAGCAGCAAACAAAGAAGAGACAAGCTCCATGTGCTAAAAGACGGTCAATTGTTTATTAGTGTTTTAAAAAGCCCAATGCATTTTGGCCACACTAGGCCTTCCTCAGGGGCTGAAAACAAATATAAATACACTTAAGATATAATATATATCTTTAAAAAGCGTTGGGCTTTTTACAAAGCAACCTTCAGCCAGCTGTGACACCTCCTGGACACATTTTTCCACACACTGCAACATCATCTTCATTTTACTGCCATAGAAATAATTCCAGACACTCGCCTTAGGAGACTGTTCAGACATCACAGTTACTGCAAAATGCAGCATGAGACCATTACTGCTGTTTTCATTTATGTGTTGCCTTTCCATACAGATGTACTCAATGCTGCTGACACCACAAGAATATGCCATTACAGCTGACAGGGCCAATTCATTTCCAAATAATGTAATCATCAAAGCAACTTATTTCAACGATGCCAGCATAACATTTGATGTTCATTACAAGGTTGCCAGTTATCAATAAGGAAAACCATGCAATGGCAGAATTCCTATTGGAGCACCACACTAATGCAAAAATAGTTGTGCAAGCAGTTCTGCTTTCTCAGAGGTTGTGTCAGTGTGGTTTCTAGTGCAGCCAATCACTCCATAAACACACCCATAGCAGTTTCTTTCACGTTTGACTTAATGGGTGCATTCCCTTCAACATGTCACATATGGAAACCAGGACACCTGTGGTCAAGCAACATCAAAGTGTGGTCAAGCTGTCAAAAGGTAGTAATATGAAAGAACACACAAACTAGGACAGGGTTAGGCACTTTGCTTTTCCTGAGGCTACTGGGAAGGACAAGATTTCACTCCTCCTCATCTCCTTCCTCCTGAATTAACTGAGTGCAAACTACTTTTGCATTTTGAACTCAAGGCTAGTCTATACATAAGTGTACTATGTGAATTGTGTACATTTCCACACATTTGCATTGATGGTTGTCTTCACTTTCCTGTGCAAATTCCCATATATTTGCATCTATTCACCCTCCTACTGTCAAAAATGCACAGCCATCTGAATGCAGATGAAGCAGACAGATGGTGACAATGCATATTTCTGTAGATTTTAGTGGATACTTTCTTTTTCTGCTGAGTAAAAGAGGTTTTTTGGAGGGGGGCTACAAAAAGACCGAACATGTGGCTGGATCACATTCTATTTAACTGGAATGAGAAGTATTTTAAATCTGTAGACTAGCCCTCAATTTGTTGGAACTGAAGTAAGCTGAGGACAAAGAAAGAAACTGGGAGAAGGAGAAAGAAACTGGGACATTTTTTAAAGCAGCTGAAAAAATGGGATGGCAGAGGATCAGTTGGGGCTCTTCCTGCCAAATCTGGAGAATCCATTCTTCCCCATCTGTGGTCAAGATAGTCTTGCCATCTTGATCACACTCTGGTGTTGGTTGGCCACGTGTCCCAATTTTCTTCTGTGAAAAGTTGGAAGGTAATGCCTGCCTGAACTCACCACTTGGCTGCAATGCCCTTCTGACTGTGATGCGGCCAGCAGCCCATGCTGGGCAAGGGCATGGTGGAAAACGGAACTTTTCCAGTTGTTGAAAATTAGGAAATCTTTCCTCAAGGAGGCTCACTGAATGTCCTCTTTGTTTTCTTATTGATACCAAGTAAAAACCTGATTATTTTTTTCGGGCCTTAAATAGAATGAAGAAGGACGACTCTTTTAAATAATGAACTTGTATACATTGTTTTTCCAGCTTCTTTGTTCCTTATGCAGTCATAAATCTGTAGATTATCTTATGCTACTTAGGGGCTAAGCAGACGGGGGGCCGTGGGCCGCCCTGGGAAGCTGTGCCGTGGGACCGAGGCATCCCCATGCCTCGATCCTGCGGTGCACCTTCACCGCCCCTGAAAGGAGCGCTAAATTAGCGTTCCTTTCACAAGTCAGCGAAAGTGCGCCGCAAAAGGCTGCGGCACACTTTCGGTGACTTTTCCGCCGCAGCGTTTGCGAACGCTGCGGCGGGAGGTCCTCCTCGGAGCGCCAGCCGTGCAGAGGGCCGGCTGCTCCGAGGATGACCTCAGGAGGGGGATGGGGCACCGAGCGTGCAGCTGCCCCTCCCCTTCCCTGCCCCCAAGACGGCCTTTTAAGCCATCTGCTTAGGCCCTTAGTGTGTTTGTCGCAGAAATAACATTTGAACTAAATCTTACTTGGCTCACCTTTTTCACTTCTTGGGACGTTATCACACGGGGGATATCGATTGGTTAATCCACACAAATCCCAAACAAAAACTGAATTTGTGCCTCACGATTTCACACGACGTCGCACAGAAACTGGTCAGAAACTGGACAGAAACTGGTATTATCTGAGATCTTTTTAATTTCAGGAGTTTAGAGGAAATGCATTTGCGAAATTACAGTAATTTCGAATTTACTGTAATGTGAAAAGCAAATACGCACGGACAATTCTGTTTTAAAACCTGGAGGAGGGCCAAGAGGAGGAGGAGGAGGGGCCTCCAGGGAGGGGAGAGTCCCGGGCTCCTGCCATGCAGGGAAGGCAAGGCAAGGCAAGGCAAGGCAAGGCAAGGCGAGGGAAGTTTGGGACGGAGGAGAAGTTTGGCATTTGGGATGGAGGAAAAAGGAGGGGAAAGAAGGCTTCCCTTGCAGCAGCTGTGGGTGGATGTGGGTGCAAGTGTGGGGTGTGCTTGTGGAGCAACTTGGAGCTCCATCTCACCATGAAGTTCTGCCCTGCAGGTCCTACAAAGGGGAAAGGCTTATGGGGGGGACATGGGAGCTACCTCCAGTTTCCCCCTCTCCTGGACATCATCCAAGGCTCTGGCTCTCCCCAGGGAACACCTAGCCCTCCCTTCGCTTCCCTTCCCTTCCCTTCCCTTCCCTTCCCTTCCCTTCCCTTCCCTTCCCTTCCCTTCCCTTCCCTTCCCTTCCCTTCCCTTCCCTTCCCTTCCCTTCCCTTCCCTTTCCTTTCCTTTCCTTTCCTTTCCTTTCCTTTCCTTTCCTTTCCTCCTCCTCCTCCTCCTCCTCCTCCTCCTCCTCCTCCTCCTCCTTCCCTGCCAGCTCTGCCTGTGATCCTACCCTCCTTGCTCATCTCCCCAGCAGCTGACAGCCTCCAATGCCAGGAAAGGAGAGAGAGAAAAGGGAGGCTGAGCCATCTCAATCCCTCCCTTGCCTTGCCTTGCCTTTCCAGCCTCCTCCTCCTCCTCCTCCTCTGCTCTCTTGAGAAGTCCTAACCCCAACGGAAGGGAGTTAGGACCTGTGCAGGAGGACATGACCCCAAATGTAGGAGAGTCTGACATTTCCTCCTGGGAAATGCAGGACCCACCCTGGAAAAAGGAGGAGTCTGGTCACGAAACACACCCATTTCCAGTACATGTACGGGTTCTTTTCACTTGTGTATGAAAGTTAAAAACGTCTTTTTTTCGCTTTTAACTTAATTCTGTTATTACTGTAATTATGTGTGAAAAGCTTTTGCGCAATTAAGCTCTTTTTTCGCCTTCTTTTCGGGATGCTTCATTTCCACTTTCTTATCTCATTAACAACTAAACTGGCCCTTGTGTGATAACGTCCTATGGCAACTATACTACATGAGCTCTCAAAAGAAGAGCAACTCATTCAAAGCAAACAACAAAGGAACAAACACTGATGGGATAATTTTGGGGGCAAGAAACATCAGTATGAAAAAAGGATATATGAGAAGAGAGTGGAAATCTTTGAACTCCTTCTGCTCCAGCTTTCCAAGGTCTCTTAACAACAATCACAAATTGATAGTACTGTATCAGTGTGAATTGCGGGTTCTCATACTGAGGGAAAATTGGTTTTTGAACAGTATAAATCCAAAGAGAGAGACCGATGCTGAGATTTCTACATGGAAGCCTCATAGCAGTAAACAACCAGAACCTGGAAATAAGAAAAAAGGTAATGAGAATTTGGAACTATTAAATGGTGCTTTGGTGGCACAAATTACAGGATAGAGATGGCAAAAAAGAGTTTCTAATTTCCTGTTTTAAAATTAAAGACAGGAAGAGGTTGAAGAATGAAAACTGACCAACTGTTAACTTCATGCTTTCTGATATGTCACTATGAGAAAATCATTTAGTCATTTCTACTTCTTTCTCTGGAGACTGTGGTGAAAATATCTATTTCCTTCCTTGAGGTCTTACAAAAAGATTTGATATACATCACTGCTGTGAAGCCACCTAAATCTAGATGTTCAGAATGTCATTTTATGTGGTCTTATGCTTCTTTATACCATTTGGGTATTGATGTGATAGCTGACCATTCTCCATATCAGAAACAAAAATACATGTCAAAATATTTGCTTCCCCCCTCTGAGATTAATTTTCTGCATATTGCAAAAGGCTGCTTTCTTGTTAATTTTATTAAGTCTTCAATGCTTACTCTAAATAAGGGATGTTTTTTTTTGCCAAAGGTATGCAGCTTTAATACACACAGAGAGAGAGCACAAGATTTGGAGGTGTGTCCTGCTTTAAAGTAGACAGTCCTCTGTTTGAAGGGCTATCCTGTCCAAGTCCAGATTGAAAATAAAGAAATAAATGCAGGGAGAGCAGTGGCCTTGACAATGACCCTAGAAAGCTGGCACTAAGAGAAGAGACCAAGTGGGTATACAGGTCTCCAGCTCAGAATTTTCCCCATCTACAAGAGATGTATTTCATTAATATTTAAATTACATTGATTTCTTCTAGATCTGTATCGATACAGAGGACCAAAAGAATATGTGTTCTCATTTGATTTCTAGAAGAAGAAAGGTTTCTCAACACTCAGGCATTCCCACTGAAAACAATATGGAGAGGGGCAAAGAAGTTTCTTTCCATTTTGAAACATCTTCCAGGACAATGTGATTGTGCAGGAATACATGTGTGTTTTTTGCCCCCAAAACACTGTCCGCAGGAAAATATATTTTGGGGCAAAAATACTGTTTCCCATACAGAAAACATGGGTTCTGCATGAAAAACCTAAGTGCATTTATGCATGGAATAATTCTTTGACAAGCTTTGCAAAATGCAAAAACTCTCAAGAACTGTGGAGAAATTTCTGTTTCCTTCTGAAATGAGAAAAAAAAATAGAAACCATTCTTGCATGCAAGGATGAATACCAAATCTACAAACCTATACCTAGCATTTAGCATGGGAAAGTTTTGTCGTGTCTTCTTTATGTATGGCATTTCCTATGTTATTTTGACAAGGTGCAAGCAGCCACCTCGAAGTGTGTTATTTATGTTTGCATGGCTAATATGGCTACTCCTAAATACTGCATATTTCCTTAAAATGTGTATGTATGTGCCTTTAAGTTCCCCATCGACTTATGGTGATCCCAGGAATTTCATAGAGTTTTCTTAGGCAAGGAATACTAGTTCATTTTACTAGTTCATTTTTCTGAAATATAGCTTATGGCACCTGGTATTCATTGGCGGTCTCCCATCCCAGTGCACCCATATAAAACACCATTCCTTCTTGGTAGCAAACTTTAGCTCTGAGCAACAGAAACACAATCAGTGGTAGAATTCACATTTCTTTCTGATAGCTTCTGCACAAGTATTATAGTAAACACCATGGAAATAGCCTCCTAAAGCTATTGGAATATAATTGTAAAATAATTTATGTAATTTAAATGCCAGTATTAGCTCTACATATTTTATGATTACTTCAGAGTAAGCATCCATGGAATTGTACTGTTTAATTACAGGATAAAATCCTGTGTACTCTGGGTGGGAAGCATGTCCCCCTCCCAATGTTGTTGACTGTAACTCCCAGCATATCTTACCATTGGCTGCACTTTCTGGCTAGGACTGATGAGCGTTACAGTCCAACAGTATCCATAAGGCAACATGAGACCCAATTCTACAATATGCACTTGCCTGGAAATAAGTCACATGGAATTCTATGGGACCTATTTCTGAG
This sequence comes from Phrynosoma blainvillii, assembly GCA_026167975.1. Taxonomy (NCBI): domain Eukaryota; kingdom Metazoa; phylum Chordata; class Lepidosauria; order Squamata; family Phrynosomatidae; genus Phrynosoma; species Phrynosoma blainvillii. The sequence continues at coordinate 143,035,879 of JANUYF010000001.1, forward strand.
TAGATGCATGCATAACATATGCTGTACTGTATAAACAATGCAATGATTGTGTCAGAGTTCTCAGTTAAAAACAACAAAATCCAAATCTACAAAACAATACCTTTACTGGGCCAATTAAAAACCACAAAATACATTGTGCAAGCTTTCAAAGCTCCAGTTAACAGTTAGCAATTCAACATTATCCTTTAAAGGATAAAGGTTTCAGGAAACTATGTTGGAACTGGTTCACTTTATATAAAGAGTCCAAAAGAGAACATTGGGCTTGGGAGCTATCAAAGGAAGGACAGAGGAAGTCGTATGCGGTCAAAAGAGATGTATGTTGGTGGTTACTTACTTGTCAAACCACCAATTTTGGAGAAGATTATCGCTAAAGCTTTTTTTATGTATATAAATTATATGAAAATTAAAAAAATAAAATTAAAAAAACCAGTTAATGATTCAACTACTGAACTTCTGGTGTGTGTTTTAAGTAGGTTGGAAGCAGAATTCCATTCTGACTTTCTGCTATTCCCAGACTAATTAATTGTACAGTTGCAAAATGCTGTAACCATCCTTTCATTTATAAACCAGATTATTACCACTTGAATTTTAAACACTCTGAAGAAACTACCACTACTGATCATAAGAGAACTAAATGTGTTTTCAATTATCATTTGTATTCATTTTAATGAGCACATGATTTTAAAAATGGCCCTTTTTTTTTTTTTTTTTTTTTTTTTTACAATGGTAAGAAATCAGTGGCACAAGGCACACAGGGCAGCTTAGAGTAGGAAGAAGAATCCCTACTTACAGCTTGGTATTTTGTTAAATGTGTTTAACTAAATGAAGTAATAAAATATAGGGGAAATCTTTGGGCTTCATCATCAAAGTTTCATTTTGAGCTACAAATGCATAAAACTGTCAAAAGAAAAAATATATATTTCCATCATTTACACGGTTAGATCGCACATTAAGTGAAACTAGGTCATACATTACGATCTTTAAAATATTTTAATATGCCCTCAGTTTCCTGAGAAAGCAGCTTATATACAGATGAGCTATGAATTACTAAAAGCTCATCCAGAACAGAGAAAGAGAAAAGACCCACACTACATTGCAGAAATCCTGATGGAGCCCACAGCTCATATCCAGAAGGCTGGTGCTAGTATCAGGTAGCAGTAGACCACATGCAGAGCACAGTCTCAGCCCATAATCTTGTCAGACATAATAGGAATGGGGTAGGGAGTGGATGAGTGCTGCAATAGGCCTCCATTTGCAACCTGTATCCATGCACAGGGTCACTGTCTGGGGAACTTCACTTTTGCAACCTCGAATGTGGGTGTTCCACATCACGCCAAAACTATTTTCGTAGGTGAACTTAGGTATGCAGAAGATACCAACAGAATTCCAGACTATAATTCTCTATCTTCCTTGATAGGGCTGGCCTAACCATCCATTAAGATAGTTTTGATAGTGGCTGATTGACACCTCCATCTCTTGGTGTTTCTGTGAGACTAAACAAAATGATCTCTTATTTGAGAATTTTCCATTTCCATTCTAGAAGTGTGAAAGCTGGGTATTTCTCAGATGAGACCAGCACACAGTGCCCTGCACCCCTTTGAGTAGGACCTTCACATCAATAATGAATTGCCGCCCAGAACTTTAACTGTCCTGGCTCAGAGCTAGGGAATCATGGGGACTGTAGTTTATTGTGGCACCAGAGCTCTCTGACAGAGAAGACTCAATGTCTCAGAAAAAAAAATACAATTCCCATGATTCCCTAGCACTGAGCCAGGACAGTTAAAGTGGACTCAATTTGCACTATTTCTAGCAGTCTGCAAAGGCCCTATGTTAAGGGAGCATGGATTGTGTTTACTGTCTGAGGACTTTTATTACGAGGCTGTTTGGGGGATTTTAACAGGATAAAAGTGTCTTTGTCCAGTATTATCACATAGCATCATGTCTGTCCTGCTGCTGCCTTGCATTCCATTTATTGCTGTTGTACACCTTTTCATTGACAGGCAAAACCTGTCAATAGGCTCTTAATCTCACCGCTTTTCCATAACTGCCTTCATACAACAGGTCCCTTTCACTGCAGTTCCACTTCTCAGGCAGTCATGTTGTGTGAGTGGATGTGTTTCTGCTCCTTTCCTCCTTGCTCTCCCACCCCTCACAGCCATCAAACACCTTCACACAGCAGCCAGGTGACTTCAGGAGGTGACTGGCAGCCACCATCACTCATTCCCCAACTTTCTTCTGGAAGGCGGTGTCTAGCAGAGTGGAAAACAAATCACATGAGCATGGATCACCAAAGTGATATCGTGGGGGAAAGTGTGATAAGTAATGATGCCAAACAGGTATGCTTCGATTCTTAAACTAGCATGATTGTGGTGGGACAGCAGGCTGGTGTGATAAAATCGTGAGATGGCACACAAGAGAAGCCTTCTGAAAACTCTGTTAATATTGCCCATATTCTTGACATTTGCAGGACTAGAACACTGGCAAGAGCAAGCAATGAGTGAATCAAAAATACATGGTCTTGGTCAAATGGGAAAGCCATCAGGAGATACACTTAAACTAAAGATGTCCTCATCAGAAGCAGCTCCACCAAAATCTAGTATAAAGCAAGGAATAACCCTTCAACAAGATGTGGATTTTTAAAATTGACCAGTAAGAACTGCACTCCACCAAGCATCCAATATAGGCTTTAAGATGATGGTTGATCTTAGAGGTAGATGAACTGGATGCGGAGTTCAGTGACTTTGCTGACAGTCCATCTACTGTCAGCTAAACTGCACTTTAACCCTATTTTCAAAGTTCTTCAGGTTGCTAAGAGGAGGAAGTTTCCCCAAATTAGCTGTAAAGTATGTTTTCTTTTCATTTTTCATTTGATACTATTGCTTCTCTAGATCAAAATCAAAAGAACATTTGCCAAGCACTGGAGAGAGGCAAGGCAAGCAGGACAAGCAAAAGTTACAACCATCACTACTTACTCCCCTTTCTTGTAGATTAAGATGGATGGTATGGCTGTTTAGAAAAAGAGTAAACCCCAAGATAGCTAAGCAGAACATCTTTGCAACAAGAGGAGAAGCAGAAATGAAATTTGGGAGCTGGCAGGTAGATACACTAGATAGACCAGTGGTGGGTTATCTGTAGGCCTCCAGATGTTGGACTGCAAGGCAGCCCATTACAAGTCTCCTGGTCAAGGCCCAAACCAAGATGGAGCTAATCTTCCATCTTCAAGATCTTCCATCTGAGTCAAATAAATTTTTGGGTAGATAACGCTGGGCACGATAAGGTGGGTGAAGTCTGGAAGCATAAGAGATTGAATCTCCCTTGGCCGAAATTCTGAAATCTGAAGTACTTCAAAATTCAAAATTGTCTACAATTTTGGCTGAGAAAGTGACACCTTTGCTTTCTGATGGTTTAATATACACAAATTTTATTTCATGCAAGAAATTATTAAAATACTGTGTATAAAATTACCTTCAGGCTATGAGTATAAGGTGTATATGAAAAACAAATGAATTTCCTGTTTGGACTTGGGTGCCATCTGCAAGACGTATTATATATATTATGCATTACATACATGCAAATATTCCAAAATCTGAAAAACTTCCAAAACCAAAACACTTCTGCTCCCAAGCATTTTGGATACGGGAGACTCAACCTGTACATCTTTACAGGTGAACCAGCATCACTGATTTTGCTCAACCAATGTTTTAGTATTCTAAAACCACTTTATTTCTGTGTTGTCAAATCACAAATTTAATTTAAAAGCTTCATTAAAAATATAATGACTGGAGCAACAAACTCCTCTCTGGCTATAAATGTAAAGCTAGCATCGTGTGACTTCTGAATGGAGTTATAAGAACCAGAATACAAAAAAACAAACAAACCCAAAAAAGCCCCCGAAGCTTATTATAATTCATACCACACTCAGTTTCCTACAGCAGAGATGGATCATTCTTTTATCTTGAATTAGGTATATATATTCATGCATCTTCTATATGCTTTTCTGTCAGGTAGTTTATAATCTTCTGTATACATAGATTTATAATTTGCCAGGAAGAATCTGAGGGGCATTATTTGCTTTTGAATTGTTTGAGGTTCTTTAGCATGACCACAAGACCAGTTACATTCTTCCAATACTGTTAAAAGACTTTGGAGATGCTGGCATACAAACCTTGGGGTGGAGGGAGTATTATTTACTAGGAACTTTAGTGTCTGGTTTTTCCTTTAAAAAAAAAAAAAGTTATTGTGGCTTTCTGGAATTTTGCCAGTCTATGTAAATACAAAGGGCGCAACCCAATTAATATCTGGAAACAGTACAAAATGGACTGATATTTTGTGTATTTGACGTTATAGCATGTATCAATGCTATAACAAACTGTCCTTGAGCTTTATTTTGTGCAATTAATAGTGCATTGGCATTAAACATCAAGTGAAATAGGAGTCTTTGGCCTGAATTAGAGCAAAATGTTTATAATCTAATTTAACAAATGGACAGGCAGAATGTCCTTTCAGAAAAGGAAATATAGGAAATTGTGTAAATAGGCTGGTTTTGCTTTTCACACATAAACCCTGTCACCGTTTAAGAAGAACTTCCTTGTGATGTTGCAAATGTCAGCATATAAATTAACTTTTTAGAGAAGGAACAAACATTTTTATTTTTTCATACATTGGTGGGCTAGATGGAAGAGTGAGAAAGATACATAGCACAAGTGACACTAAGCAAAGTTGTGCACTTGGATGCCTAATGATTTTAATGAGCCAAAGCATAATCTCATTACATGTATGCACTAAGTAATTATCATTGCATTCATTGGGATTTACTTCCATTGGGTAAGTGGGCATAAGACTGTAGTCCTTAACATACAAAGGCCTGTCCTGGATTGTGGACTGTTTAAAATGCAGCAGCATGGAACTGCTTAGGATGTCATGTATCCGTACCTCTATATCAAAACTCACACAGAGGAAATACATCACAAAAAGATGTGCCATTGTAAGTATTTAGAATATGTCAATGAATTTATTGTGTGAGTCTGGTAACATCTCATTTGACCATCTTACTTCTAGTTTTGAAGAACACCAAGAGGCAGAAGCCTCTGCTGAACCACATTAATCTTAATAGCAGAAATCAATCTTGAAAATCTGGCTGATGCAATTTCCCACCACTGTCTCAATGTTTCCAAGCAAGTTTCATCAGAACAGCAAAAAGCACTTCTCAGAACTGGCACTCTTAATATTCTGTTCATACTTTAATATAATCTCTCTTTCTCTCTAAAAATAGCCTCTTTTCTTCTAATAATTTCCTTTGTCTCCTTCTCCCTCTCCTCCTCCTCCTCCTTGTGGCGCATTCCATTCATGGTAGGAAACCTGTTCATGTGGTGTATTTTCTATTTGTGAAATCTGAGATGTTTCTGTGGTGGGGATCTGCCCTGATGAGGTTCTCATCGAACTTGAGCTTGGTTCATCTCTGCTTCTCCATACTTTTGTTTGCCAGAAGAGTTTTACAGTAGCCCTATAAAACAAGTGACAACCAAACCAGGAAGCAAATTTAAGCAGATTTTGGATAATTTTAAATAGGGTTAAGACAGAAAATACTTTCAAAGAGAGCTGAACATAGTGTGAAGGAGGCTTCACTTCCACACATATAAACATACATTTTAGCTTTGTTTCACTATTTTTTATTCTCAGAGCTAAAAAAGTTACTATTTGAAGCTCTGCTTCTGATCAAAACAATTTTGGAGATCAATGGCTTGCTTGTTTCAAGGAGTGGTCTGAGTGTTGGATTGTGACTCTAGAGACCAGGGTTCAATTCCCATCTTGGCAAGTCACATGCTCTCAGCCTCAGGGAAAGGCAATGGCAAACCTCCTCTGAACAAATCTTGCCAAGAAAACCCAATGATAGGTTTGCCTTAGGGTCGCCATAAGTTGGAAATGACTTGAAGGCACACAACACACACAAACCATTAAATCACTAGAATTTATTTAAGGGTTTACTCTTATGTAAGCCTTTATTTAAGGGTTGAGTCCAATGACTCTAGCCATTGGATTATCTTGATTAATCTTCAAAGCAGAATTCAAAAGCAGGACAATGTGTATAAAGTGAGCTGCAATCCCACTCTCAAGCAATTTTTATACAACAGATATGCTCTTATATGAAGGTACATTTTTCTGTGTCACACCATGTCAGAAGCAGTGAGTGGCTCAATTACTCCAGGGCAGTTATCAACCCTGGGTTTTATAGGAGCAAAGCGGTGTTGAACCTATAGGCTTCTGCACTGTGGATGCTGTTTTGTGCCTTCAAGACATTTCCAGTTTATGGCGATCCTAAGGCAACCTTATCACAGGGTTTTCTGGGACTGAGTGTGTGTGACTGGGGATATGAACACTGATCTCCAGAGTCATGGTCTAACACTCAAACCACTACACCATGCTGGATCTAGCACTATGGAGAGTGCACATAAAACAGGGAGTAGCTCCCATAAAACCCAGTATGAATTCACCATCCCATAGCCAGCTGCTGCATCTGCTTGTGGTTCATCTGGCTCAGTGTGGTCCATACAGACTGGCAGCACTGGCTCTATGAGGTGCAAGAGAGAAGTCTATCCCAGAACTAGATGAAGATACCAGGCATTTGGCCTGGGACTTTTTGCAGGCAAAGCCAGTGCTCTCCTTCTGAGCCATGTGGGTGCTCTAGTTTCCTGTTTCTCTATCTCTATCCAATTTCCCAAGAGCAGGGAACTTTTTTCAGCATGAAGGCCAAATTCAATTACATAGAAATTAATGGGAAGTGGCATTCCAGTGGTGGGCAGGGACAAAAGCAAAAGGGTAGGACCTCAAAATAGCAGCAAATCAAGCTCTTCCTGCTGCAAACTGAACCTTAAGAAAGGCATTTCAATTGTTTAAAATGGGGGAAAGACCATACAAAAGCTTGGAAACTATCAAGCACCATGGGGCAGGGTGCATGGACACTTGGAGAACTCAAGTAAGGATCCTGGGTCGAGGGGGATAGATGGGATTCAGCATCAAGGCCTGGGTTTTCCCATGGCTGCAGCATAATACTGTAACTATATTACTTTCATTTTTAAAGTAACACTCTTTGGTAATTTTTCATACATCAATCTATGAGTACTAACATCAGAACAGTTTGCTTAATTTGTTTCCTTTAATGTCTGTGTATACTATTTCTTGTACTTTCTAACAAGCTAATGTGCCTTCAGCTCCCTTCATTCTGAGTGTGCTCTGCCATCAGCTTTCTGGATGTAGAATTGGTGCCCTTTGTCCTCCTTTAAAGCTCTCCTCATAGCTCTGTATTGCCTTTCCTATATCTCCCTAAATATCTTTCTTTTATTTTGTCATTTTGATTGTCCATCTCATGTGAAACTGTCTGGCATTGTAAGAAACCCCATTCCATTTCCTCATTGACAAAGAAGCATGGCCACAAGCAAGTGTGTGTGTGTGTGTGTGTGTGTGTGCACGTGCACATCAGAGCTTGGAAAAATAATTTCTAAAGGTAGCTAATTAAAGTTATAGTTGTAACATCCCCCAAACCAATTAACTGCTGCTACTACTGCTACATTTTTTAAAAGTAACACTATTTCTCCATCTCTCTAAAATGTTCAATTTCTTTACATTTTAAGTAAATCTTTTGATACTATAAATTGCACGCCTATGGTCCGAAACAGACTCTCCTCCCATCTGCTGTTATTATCATTTCAACATCTACAAAAGAACAGAAGGCAGCCACACCAAACACGGCACAAACCAAGGCTTGAACCATAGGATATTCTTCATCCAGCATTTAGTGTGGTCATACCCAAGAAACTAATTAAGTTTTAGTTACACTGTAAAACAAGTGAAGTTATTTCACTGTAACTTCCCATGTACTGTAGTTATGCCCTAGTTTTTTCAAAAAGGGAATTTCAGATAACTAGTTATTTCAACTAGTTGCTTCAATGCTTTGGTGTACCTTCATTTGTTGTTATGTACCTTCAAGTCACTTCTGACTTATGGCAACCCTAATGTGAACCTATTATAGAGTTTTCTTGGCAAGATTTGTTCAGAGGAGGTTTGCCATTGCCTTCCCCTTGTTACCCCAGGATTCAGCCCTCAATCACCCCAATCAACCTTTGATATCAAATCAATATCAAAAAGGGAGATTGCTGGCAGGTAGCCACCAGGGACCTCCCTAGCGCAGGAAACCAGCCATACCATATTAGGACATCTGGATGGCTCAGCATGGGAGAAGACAAAGGCACTTGGCCAACATCATTCCAAATTGAAATCAGCATACACCCTTCACTAAGGAGAGTAATGGTGGTGAGCTGGGCCTAAGAATTGTCTGCATACAACAGACAAGGGAGTTTGCTTCTGGGAATGAAACTCTTTGGTCTGAGGACATTCACATTGATTGTCTGGATGTTCTGGCATATCACACCCCATTCTTCTTCCCTGGGAAAGTCACTTAAGTCTTTCAACTCCTGAAACACTGCCCTCAGGACATGTTTCTTGATATAAATGCATGTGCCCAGGCAATAGCAAATAGGTGTAGTTTGAAGCTAGACAGCTGGATGCCTCAGTAGCCAGCCACTCCACTTATTGCAGGCTGCTACCAAACCATCCTCATTCCAGTAGCCCTGCAATTGGAGCTATGCTTTGGATCAGTACAATATTACCTCTTAGCCACCCTGCAACTCATTATTAGCTACTACCTTTGGAACATTAGTTCTTGTGTGCGAGAGTAAGAGAGTGTGCTTGTGAGTGTGGATTCTCTTTTTTAAATAAACTAAGGGCCTAAGCAGACTGCCAGAAATAGTGCACATTAAATTGAGGCACTGCCCTGGCTCAGTGCTAGGGAATCATGGGAACTGTAATTTATCGTGGCACCAGAGCTCTCTGACAGAGAAGGTTCAGTGTCTCAGAAAAAAATACAATTCCCATGATTCCCTAGCACTGAGCCAGGGCAGTGCCTCAATTTAATGTGCACTATTTCTGGCAGTCTGCTTAGGCTCTAAATTAACTTAGAAAACCATGTCTGGAGTTCTCTGGGTTTGGAACCATTATACAAAGGCTGAGATACCCAGATTTGTGATACCGAAGTCTTCTTGCTGTTTCCCATTGAGCTAAATCAATTTCTTCATTGAATATAATTTGTGGGTGCCCTCTCAGGACCTTCTGTAATTTAGGTAACACCCAGTGGCTAAGAGCATGTGACTTGCCCAAGGTCACCCAGTGGGTGTCATGGCCAAGTGGCAAATCAACGCTGGTCTCCAGAGTCACAGTCCAGCACTCAAACCATTACACCACACTGGCTTCTACTGTTGAGTAATAAATGCAAGCTTTAAATGAAGAAATTCCCTGGTTCAATTCCCAATATTTCTATACACCATGAAGCAACACTAGTATTTTATAACATAAAAGTTTATCTCTGCATAACAGCACATTTTACATTTCCCACATTGCAGAAACCATACCTAACTCACACAGGTTTCAGACTGCAGTTTACTCAGATTGTGTGTGTGTGTTACCTTCAGGTTGCCTATCAACTTATGACAATCCTATTAATTTTATAGGGTTTTCTTAGGCAAGGAACACTCAGAAGTGCCAATTCCTTCCCCTGAAATTTAGCCTACAGCACTTGGTATTCCTTGGCGGTCTCCCATCCAAATATTATTTAGACATGACACTGCTTGATTTGCAAGATCAGAAGGTATTTTGCCTTTAAGCATATTTAGGCATACCTGCATGTTTGTGTTCATATCTGTACCTGAACATACTACAGGTACCCCTTGCCCTGTGCTGGAGAGTGGGATAAATGTGACAGTTGTTAACCAATGGCAAAACCTAATACCTTTTTGGCTCAGATATTGTTACATACCAGTTAAGAATTATGAAGATTATTGCAAATACCCCACCAACACAGACAATAACTCCAGTGATGAGGACAAACACCAATATTACATCTGTGCTTTGCTTTTTGGACCGTCGTGTCTCCAGTTCTACAGAAAAGAAAAACTGTTATTATTTTTTTGAAATGGAAATGTTCTGTTGAACAAGTTCAAGAAGATTGGAAAAAAGACACTTTTTTTTTTTAAAAAAAAGAGAAGGTAATTTTTCACTGCCTTTAAAGAACAGATGATTTCAAACCTGTAAAAAATGCAAAAAGCAGTTGTACGTGCTGCATTTGTTTCTGACTAAAAAGTTTGAAATGTCACAAGAAAAGGAAATTTGATTAAAGGTGTTTAGGTTTCTATAATACTTAACAAATCTATTCTGAGCTGCATAAAAGGAGTCTTTGAACAGGCAGAGCAGTTTACAGGACCAGTTAGTCACAGCAACCTTAAGTAAAACTGTTCTGAGGACACTATGTACAGTTCTGTACCTACAATTGAAAAAGACTGCAATACACCAGGAAGGATTACGGGTACAGCAGCAGAAAAACCTGACATATGGGGAAGCTAAACAAGTAAACAGGCACAATCACTTACACAAGTACTTCTGTCAGAAATTGACTTAATAAACTGCAATAACCCTTTAAAATATTATATAAAAGCATTTTAATGAGTGTAAGGTTAAGGCAGGTTATGTAAACAAAATGTTGAACATCATGAGGATTGTTTAGCATACTATACAGAGCTTGAATAGGAGTAGAACTTAAAAGTATTTTGGATAAACTAAGGAATGACTGTAGTATGAGTGAAAATGAAGAAAAGTGATCCTTGGAAAATGTTGTATCCATGTCAACAACTTGGCACACAAAACAGATAATGAAGGAAGCTTTTAGACTTCACACCTACCCATGATTATGTGCCCATTATTTAAGGCAGTTACATGTTATTTTAGGCTGGCGATACTATAACATGATGACAGTTCATCAACACAGGCTTACCAAGAGATTGAATTATGATTACTTTCCAAAATACTCTGAAGGCCCCCTCTCCCTCAACCAAGTTTCACTAGATGTTAGCAGTTCTGTTCCAACATCTTAATCACTACTAATGATGCCAGAACTATTGAAAAAGAATTTCAAAAAGTACTACAACTGGGTGGACATACATGTCAGTGTTTAGTCACCTCACTATGAAAAGAAGCACAAGAGTAAGATGGGTTCAGAAATATCACATGGTAAAGTCTTCCTTGGACTTTACCCATTTCAGGTTGCGCATGTGGAATTGCAAGGCTAATGCTTTCCCATACAACAATCCTGGGGCATATAGAAAGGCAGCATGTCATATTGAAAGAAAGACTGTACCCTGGCCTTCTGCCGACACTAGTTTTCTGTGTGCAAGTTACTTTGTTTTACATGTCACTGTTGCTGCTGCTTTCTTTTACATGGAGGAGCACTGAAACATAGGAGCTTACCACAGTAATATAAAACCAGACATCACCCTAACAGGATGCAGCCGGGACGCTGGATGGAGGCAGGAATTATCAGACTGTAATTCATTGCCGATTCCACTGGGTGACTGCATCCTGGGTCCCAGCCACGCTTAGCTGGCCCGTTTTCAAAGTCAGGAGCTTTCAGTTTTCAAAAAAGGGCCGGTTGAGTGCAGCTGGGACCCAGAATGCAGTGACCCAGTGGAATTGGCAGCAAATTAGAGTCCGATAATTCCTGCCTCCATCCAGCGTCCTGGCTGAATCCTGTTGGGATGATGTTGGTTTTTATGTTAGTGCGATAAGCTCTATACAGTGTCACCACTTCCATTCTCAAGTACTTGGAAGTACAACAGCTTTGTAAATAAATCCACACAAATTACTAGCCTGCATCATCATCATCATCATCATCATCATCATCATCATCATCATCTTTTTTTACTAGCCTGTGAAGACATGAGAACCCTGTGTTTCCCATGCTTTGGCAAGTGAGCAAAACAAGGAAAAGGAAAGAAAAGCCTGCCCTTTACTATACAGGTTGGTGGATTTGAAGTGGAGATATAGGACTTTATCATGCCAGGATTATAAAGTGTTACAATCATGTCAGTCTAGGAAATGCAAACATACCGGGTTGGGGAAATTCATTCTAACACAGCTCTTCCAAATTGCCAGGTTGCTGCATCTGTCTCCTGGCCTCTGTCTCCTGCACATTGGTTTCCATAACCCCTATGCCCTACCTAGCATGCCTTTCAGTTTGTATTTATTTTTATTTTTGTCACAATTGCACAATCATGGCAATCTGTTCAGTCAGTAGTTCTCAAACAGTGGGGCAGAACCCCTGGGGGTGCACAGGATTTGCTCGGGGGGGGGGCACGAGACTTGGAGACTCTAATCTTTCCTCCTCTTCCCAAACATTTTTATATGTAAATTTACATCATTGAATTGAATATTGCATTTATTTAAATAAAACTGTTCTAATTTGAATGATGTTATCTCCTTGTAGTTAAAATATGAATATACGTGATGAAAATAAACAAAATATTTTTATTCATATACTGTATCAGGGCAGGGACGTGACATCTGCATGTAGATGTAAAGGGGGTCCCAAGGGTAAAAAGTCTTGAGTACCACTGCTTTAAGTAACAAAAAATAAATTTTAAAAAAGAAAAGAAATGGGGGTAGGGGAGAGAGAGAAACTGCCTGCCTGGGAATAACAAAGAGGAGACAAGCATAATCGTGGCCACTTGCACAACATGACTGCCAGCATATCAGAACTGCTTCAGGAGGAACTTAACACATGTCACTGACCAGTGGAAAATCAGGGTGAGTTGGAGGTATTGACAGGTTTTGCCCATGAATGAAAAGGAGCACTCCAGCAACAGATGGACTGCAGACCAGCTACTCGACAGACACAGCATTGTGTGATAAGGTATGGCCACAGATGCTACTTTCCTGCTCTAATTCCACTTTTCAAGCCTCATGTGATAAAGTCCGTAGTTCCACAATGGCCATGGAAGGGGTTTCTTCCCCAGAAACCAAATCAACTGAGCAGGAACGGGTCATTGCCCTCTGCCACAACTAATGTAGAAGTACAACAGATCAAATGAGGAAAAGCAGAGTGATCCATCCCACAGGCAAACTGCTGCATTTCTGGGCTGGCCATGAAGGGAGAAATCCCTTCTTCTGTGAACAGCATGAAAATGCATCACACTCTCAAGAAAGAGATGGTTCAAGTTATCCCTCCTCCATCAGTCAAATCATTCTGCTTTTGTGTCAGATAGGTCATACAGTTGCCTGGCTTTTCTGAACATGGCAGATACTGTGAGCCCTAGGTATCTGCTGGGGTTTGGTTCAACTTGATTGTTAACTAAAATATGCCAACAAATATGGAAAATAAAACAATGGCCAATGGACTGGAAACAATCAATATACATCCCCATTCACCAAAAAGGAGACACAAAAAGATTGCAGTAACTATAGGAACCATAGCATTGATTTTCCATGCAAGCAAAATTTCCATGTAAGCTCAAAATTCTGCAGCATAGACTCCAATCATATATGGAGAGAGAAATACCAGAGGTGCAAGTGGGGTTCAGGAAAGGCAGGAGCACAAACATACAATGGATAATGGAATGCACCAAACAACTCCAGAAGAAAAACAGCATGTACTTTACAGACTATAGTAAAGCCTTTGACTCAAAGGTACTTAACAACAAACAACAACAACGAGTACAGGTTATAGATAGGTAAGCCCCATTTTGAATGAGGCACAGAGGTCTATTCACTTGCCCTTGTGCTCTATCCAAAACCCTCCCAGTACCCCCGGCCCCAGTTATCAGGCCCCTACTGCTGTTGGGGAGGGGACAGGGGAGGTGATTCAGACCATGAAGATCCAGGTGCTCTGAGATCCCAGGGGAAGGAAAAGGCATTCCCCCCCCCCCCTCGACACACACACACTAAGCTGTAACCAGCTGCTTCACCTGAATCACTTCCCTCCTCCTTTTCCTACAGCTAACGGACAGCAGTAGGGGCCCTCCTGGGGCTTGACAACTGCTGGCACCTGCAGGACACACTCTGTGTGTGCAGAGCTACATGCCAACGTATAATCTTGGCCCTTATCTGTGAGCAGAATATGCAGTGGTGTCTGTGTGTTTGTTTTTGTGCCTTCATGTCATCGATTGACATATGGTGACCCCATGAATTTCAGAGCGTTTTCTTAGGCAAGGTACACTCAGAGGTGGTTTTGCTAGTTCCTTCCTCTGAAATATAGTCTATTGCACCTGGTATTCCTTGGTGGTCTCCCATCAAAGTCCTAACCAGGGCTGACCCTGCTTAGTTTCCAAAATCAGATGGGAGCTGGTGCCTTTAGGATATTCATGCAGGATAACCTATTTGTGTAAGACACAGAGAAGAACATGATTTTGCATGGCATTCCTTCCCTTTCTCGCTTTGGCTAAATAGCTGGCTCAATAACTAACTTTTGCAAAGGAGTTCCAGAGCCAATTGTGCTCCCAATTTCTCTCTGTGTGACAGTGGAAGAGTACTTCCTCCTACTTGCAGGGAAACCTAATCTGGCATAGCAGTTTTCTCTTTTCTGGCACTAAGAGAAGGCGAAGAGGCTTGCCTCTACACATCTTCCACAGAAATGAGGATCTTCAACAGAAACCTTTGCAGAGAAACAAAGCCTAAAAAGAAACTCTGGGGTGTTGCAGACTGGCCTAAAGGGCCGGCCTGGGGATGGAGGTGGGGCAGAGCAGCCACATGCCGGCCACTCCAATCCCACCCTGACGCCATCCTGACACTGCGCACTTGTACGCACAGCACATGGCATCAGGACACCCTCCTGATGCAGCTTGCAGACATGCTGCACCGAAAAGGCATGGAAGAGCCACGGCGCCGGCTCTTAGGGCGGCCTTTTGCCACCCGTAAAAGGAGTGGCATTTTGTCACTCTTTTAGGGGTGGCAAAAGGAAGAATTGGGGCTGCAGTGTGGGGTTGCCGCAGCCCCAATCCGCCGCTAGCAGGGGCAGGCCAGAGCCGCCCATCTGCATAGCCCCTCTGACTTTGTGGAAGATTTCTTTTCCCACAGAAAATGAGCAGACAGTTCTGGGGCCTAACAAGAAGCCCCCAGACCTTGTTTTGGCTCAGAAAAAAGGTAAGATGTCCTGAAACTGTTGCCTTTGGGGAACACAAGGTGGGTAACAGTTTAATTCCACAGTGAAAGCAAATGCAGCACTGCTGAATATTCGGTACTCTTGCAAGACACCAGGGGCTGATTCCCACTATGATTTAAACCGATTTGCTGATTGGTTTATATGTGCCTCGTTCACACAGGAAGAGGTTTCAGACCCTATTGCATTTGGTCTCAATTGCGCTGATGCAAGTCAAATGCGAAAAAATTGCTCTTTTCAAAGACAGGTCTTTTGGTGGTTCTTTTGAAAAGATTTGCTTTGCAAGTGTGTCTACCAAGTGTGAACGACATTTGGATCTCAACTGCATTGCACTGGAGGGGATGGACTATGGGCAGAGGGGTGTGACCCTTCATGTCCCTAGTTTTTGGGAAATCTGCCATTTCCCCCCCTCTCAGTGCTGTCTTTGTGCTGTCTTTCTACTACCATGGGGAGAAGGAGTGAGGCTGGATGGGGGGTTCTCTGGATTTATTAGAAATATCTCTCTGGCAGGAAGCCCAACTCCCTCCCAGGCAATGCTTTCAAGGCTTCATCTTAGGCTTGACACTGCTTTAACTACCCTGGCTCAATGCTGTGTAGTTCTGGGAATTGTAGTTTGTTGTAGCCTAAACAGACCAATCACTTATGGAAGCCTATCATTAAAATCAATTTGGCAAGGACCAAAAAAGCCTCGATTTGGCCAGGATATTGGCTCAATTCAATTCCTCCATTTGGAGCAGGACTAAGAAGCACGGCATTTACATTTCTATGAGGGTCTTTAGTTCTCATGTGGTCATGTCATCCTACATGTTTTCTTGAATGTGTTGCCAGTATGATGCGTGGTTGTGTCGCCAATGACGTGTGGATGTGCATCGTATGATTGACATTTTAAAAAAACAAAACAGGACAGATTGATTGATTGCAATCGATAATGAGCATGCATTTTGAAGAGGCACAAATCTAGTGGGAATGACAGTCATGTCAAAAAAGACACGAATCCATGGAATAAGGAAATAATTCATTTCCATAGTTGGAACTACGCATCAACTTGAATCAATTTTGCGACCTAGTGTCAATACGACTCGCAAACCGGTTTAAATGCAAGTGGAATGAGCCTCAGAAAGCACTCTGCATACTGCTTTCACGCAGTGACAAACAAATGTGGCTGGTGTGTCACATGGACTTTACAGGGCAATGCAACTCCCTCTGCCTTCATAGGAAATGAGCTGAATTAATGAAAACTACACAGTAAAATTGCCTCAGCACAGCCAACTGTATCATGTTCATGTGGGTACTTCTACCATTTCTGAAAACTGGCCTATTGCTGCCTCCACCTCGTCTCACCTGTTGTTGCCAACACACTTGCTCACATGGGTGACAGAACAAGAAGCACACACTGGATCTTGTCTGGCTCTCTCTTCACGTGGCAAGAGAATAATTATCCACTTCATTTACAACGCACTCTCTCCCTTGCAGAAGTATTATCATAAAACATGGATAAACTGCTTTATGCCACTGGTTTTGTCAAAAGCCAGTTAAGAACTAAAACAGGTTGGACTATGAAATTGTCCAATGGTGCAGCACAAATAATGAGAAAAATGGCAAGCAGCAAATAGCTTGAGATCTACCAGTAGAGCACCAGCTGATTTCCAGAAAACCAGCAAGGACTTCTGACTTCTAATTGTTTAGCAATAGTAACAACAAAATGACTTTCCCCTAACCTAAATTATAGTGAAATAAAAATAACTGGGATAGGGTGGGTAATAGAAGTGTAGGCTCTGTTAAGTCAAACAAAAACAAACAAATGGGCCCTAGAACAAGTCAAGCCTGGGTTCTTCCTAGAAGTCAAGATGACCTAAGTTGAGGCTGTTGTACTGAAATACTGCATACCAGATGGATAGATTTAATGAAGAAGGCCACAGCCCTGGGCCTACAGGACCTGAGCAGAGTGGTTGAGGACAGGGGGGCTTGGAGACATATCATTCACAGGGTCATCATGAGTCGAAGTCAACTCAAAGGCTATTAACACCAATAAATGTATCATTTGAACCAGGCTTCAGTTCCTGGCTCTTGGGTTCAAGTGAGAAACAAAGGAGCTATGCAGACGGGCAGGAAAAGGTGACCTGAAGTTGCTTTTCCCTAAGCTGCAGCAACCGCACTGCCTGCCCTGAGGTTGCCCTAAATGGGGATGGAGCAACTGCACTGGGGGAAGTCAATGCAGCTTTTCTGAGGCTGTATTGAAGCCCAGCAACCGCATCGCTAGCCCCAAGAACACTGAAAAGGGAGACAGAGCAACCACATGGGCCAGCAGCGGCTGCTTTAATTTTTTTGTTCTCAAATGCATGCACAGGTGCACAGGACCGTTTCTCCACACCTGCCCATCTGTGCAGGAAAACATCCCTGTGCACCTGCACAGGACCTGTTATAGGGTGGTATACAGTCTGCCACTCTCTGTGTACAAAAGTGACTGAGGTTCGGCATCCCTGTACACCTGCACAGGATCTGTCATACACCCACATATCATGCAAAGATTTGCTGACCTCCGCTTCCCCCCAAGGAGTGGGTGCAGTAGACAGGTGCCACTGTCAGACTGTGCCACCCTTGGGCCGAAGGAACGGGTTTGTCAACTGAAAAAACACTCCATCATCCTCTACAAAACACGTTCCACACAGATCAGGGGGGAGAGGTACATGCAAGGGAAGTTTGTGTGGACAGACTTGATAAATGCAGCTGGTGGTCATGCAAGGGACATGGTCAACAGGGCACACGGACACACCTGCATACCTGCACAGAAGAGGTCACAAAAGCCTCTTTCATGCAAACGGCTGTGCATGCTGACAGCAATCGTACATCCAACAGAATGCATTTATTGTCATAACAGAGGACAGTTGCTAGGGCGCATGCGTAGGGTTAGGGTTCTAATATTCAAGCGCACCTGCATCAGTGCATCCACACCTGGAAGCATAGGGTGCTTTAAATTAAAGCTTACATCATAGGGCGCATGCTCTGGATTGCCGAGTCAATTTCCGCTGCATGTGCAATAGTACATTTATGTGGCTGTTTTCTGCTGCATCAGTGTTGCTGCATACATACACACATGTTAAGGTGTGCATCTTCACCAAAGGAGTGGAAAAAAGCAGCTCCTTTTTGCAGCGGCTTTTCTCAGCATATGACGGCTAGAGGGCGCTTTCCAGGAGACTTTTAGGTGTGTAAAGGCCACACCTACAAGTCACCCTCAAAGCACCCCTTTTTGCCCATCTGCATAGCCCCAAATTTGGTTCCACAAGCCTGAAATCTGCTTCCTTCACATTCACCCTCTAGTCTAGAATTTTACTGAAGCCCTCCCAAAACCAACAGCATTGGTAATTACTTGTAAGAGGCCAACAAAATATAAATTAGTGGCAAAGTTGGATAAAATGAAGAAAGAGCCTTGTGTCACCTTAAAGACTAGGAAATTTATTATAAGATGAGGGTTTTTTGTTTGTTTGTTTGTTTGTTTTGTTATTTTTGTTGCCAAAGAATAACATGTTTATCCTTTTGGAAAATGAGGAAAATGTACCATACTGCTAGCTTTTGGCTGATACCAGTTTCATTCACTGGGGAAATGAGGGAAATTGCTTGTGTAGACTGTTTACCTGCCTTTGATATTTATGTCCACTCATCTCCCTGTTGCCCCAAATTGATAAATGAAAATAGCTAAACTGCACATTTCAAGGAAGAAAACAATATAATAGATTATATAGGAAAGGTCCCATCAGGTGCAAAATCGTATCATAACCACTACCTGAGAATGACATGATTCCATTCCTCTTACAATTCATTTTTTTTAAATCCACACATAGGGCCTCAGCAGATGGCTTATTGAGCCGTCTTGGAGGCCTGGAAGAGGAGGAGCCACCGCACGAGCGGCGCTCCTTCCTCTTCCTGAGGTCGCCTTGGGAGCTGCCGGCCCTCCGCACACGGCCGGCGCTTCCGGGGCAACCTCCTGCCGCAGCGACCGGACGCGCTGCGGCAGAAAAGGCAGGGAAAGTGTGCCCTACGCTTTTAGGGCGCACTTTCCCTGTCTTGTGGAAGGAGCGCTGATTTTGCGCTCCTTCCAGGGACGCCGCAGGAGCGCCGCGGTCTGGCTGCCGAGGTCCCGCGGCGCTCCGGACCAGGGCGTCCCCGACGCCCTGGTCTGCATCCCCCCATAGTTTTAACTGTAAGCTGATCATCTCTTGAATACTTGCTGCTTTCATCCTATCAAGAGGAGATTCTACTTACAGTCTGCTTGGGTGAACTGAGTCCCATTTTGGGGGAAAAGGTGGGATATAAATCCCAGAAATAATAAATAAATAGAATTAGGGGTCCTAATGGTAGGAAGAATGTTTAACAGCAAAATAGATCCTAAAGAGGTGGCTACTTTGATCGTTTAACCAATTGTTATTGTGTGCCTTCAAGTCGTTTCTAACTTATGGTGACCCTAAGACAAATTTATCATGGCAAGATTGTTCAGAGGGGTTTAGCTATTGCCTTCCTCTGAGGCTGAGTGACGGGGGAAGCAGACGGGCGGCCATGGGCCGCCCCGGGAAGCTGCGGATCGGGGCCGAGGTATTCCCACACCTTGGCCCCGTGGCACAGCTTCGCCGCCCCAGGAAGGAGCGCTAAAATAGCGCTCCTTCCACAAGTCGCCAAAGGTGTGCCGCAAAAAGCTGGCGGCGCACCTTCGGCGACTCTTCCGCTGCAGCGTATGCGGACGCTGCGGCAGAAAGGCATTGTCGGAGCGCCGGCCGTGCTCTGACGATGCCTTTGGGAAGGGGCTGGGGCGCCCACCGTGCAGCTGCCCCTCCCCTTCCTTGCCCCGAAAACGCCGTCTGCTTCCCCCGAGTGTGACTTGCTCAAGATCATCCAGTGGATTTACATGCTCAAGCCAGGATTTGAACCCTAGTCTCCAGAGTCCTAGCCCAATGCTCAAACCACTACACCATACTAGGGAACTTATTGCACACCCAAAAAAGGTGTCTTACCTTTTTTGGCTTAACTCTTCTTCCAGGATACAACCAGATGTTATCATACATAAGTTGCGGCCAATTCTGCTGCAATGCCGCCAGCTAAATACAGCCTGGGTCAGGCACAGGATGAAGCTGTGTTCAGCTGGCAAATTTTTGAAGACGGAAGCTTCTGCCTTCAAAAATTTGCCGACTGAACGCTGCTTTGACCCACGTTTGACCTGGGCTGTATTTGGCCGGCAGCATTGAAGCAGAATCAGTGGTGACTTACATATGATAATGTCTGGGTGTATCCTGGAAGAAGATTGAAGCTGAAAAAGGTAAGATGCCTTTTTTGGGCATGTGATAAGCTCCTAGCTGTCTAACCACTAATTAACCAAAGGCATATCAGCTAAAAATAGACCATAATTACCAGTTTTTAGCTACTTGGCCTTAATGCTTGTTGCTTTGGCAGGTAATCAAATTCTTAGGAGGAAACTATGCCAACTGAAACACCACAGCAGTGCCATAAGACAGACACACAATGGTTGCAATGATACAACTTCGCCTGGAAATACATTAGTGTAAATACACAAAGCTGGACAGTGCAAGAAAATGTATACAAAGATCATAAGATGCTAACTGACACAGCTTATTAACTGTTGGTTGATATTTTTTATCCATAAAGAGGTAACCAAACTGATCTGTACTTTGAAGCTGACCAAACCTAATATTTTCTGCTGTTTCCTGTGACTGAAGATTCAACTCAGAAATAAGAACATGAGTATACTTAGGCCAAAGGTACAAAGTAGCCCAGGCCTTCCTTGTTTCTCACCCTTAATTTCTATAAATATGAACCTGCATATGGCAACTTTTCAGTGAACAGTTACTGATATTCCAAGCCTAATGCCTTCTCAGCAAGGCACAGGGGAACTTTGTATTTCTGCCCAGCATTTAGAAAACAATAAGATCCACATCAATCTTCTTAAATCAAATGGCAATGGAGAAAATATCTATTAATATCTGCAGGCTCAGGAAGGAAAAATATATTTCAGAAGAAATATTTCCCAACCCTCTCCAATTCTGTCAATTTTCCAACTGTGTCGACTCATTCAGTTGTTGTTACTGTGACACAGAGGAAGCATTAAGTGGGGGGGAAATCCCCTGCAAACTGTTTTCCTTCTTTGGAAACCAGGGATAGGGTGCTCAGAATCAACACTATTGGCCAGCTGTGAATCTGCCTGCTGTGCTGAGTGTCTGAAAATATTCATAATTACGAATCGTGAGGCATGTGCACAAAAATCCAAGTGGAGTTATCACAGACAATGTTCTTGTTCACTGCTCACAAGGCTGTTTCCCAGTTTATATATTTCAATTTTGGGAAGGGTGATTAAAAACAAATGAAGCTGAGCCTCCTTCATCCTTTGTGTTGCATGGAAGATGAAATAAAAGAAGGAACTACAAAAATTTCCTCTTTAAAATACTTATTAAAAGCGACAGGTGCCATGCCTTCTTTCTGATCTCACCGCCTTAGTTATGAATAGGTTCTCAAGTCATGCATTACTCTAGAACCATCTCTCATCTCTATATTCAGGTCTTTCCTGTAGACAGACAGACAACTCCTCCCCATGCTAATACAGTTTTAATCCTAAGAGAATTCTTCCACAGCCACTCCTACCCAACTCAAAACCTGAGTGAGTCTCAACTGTAGCAGAACAGAGAAGGGCATTGTCACAGGAGAAAGCAGGAGAAAAGATGTTTTCTTTTCATGTTGATTTCAGGCTTCCTTTGAAGCCTTGCAATTGATATTGACTCTGAATGGCAAAATTCAAGATGACAGCTGCAAGTAGTACATCAGCAAAATTCTTCATCTGCAGCACTGAGAGATCATTACAAAGGGCCTGGGGAGAATTGAACAAGGTGTCACCAGCTGCTTCTGCTAAACTGCCTGATCTTCCTGTCTTTTGAAATCAGTTAGGGGAGGAAATACAGTAAAAAGGAAATACAGATTAAATGCAGTACAGTAATAAATTAACAGAAAATAATTATATTTTTAAACAAAATATATATAAATTTCAATTACAGGATGTGCGCTGCTGGTATAAAAATGTTGTTTTTCAAAACTGTTTCCCACCATGGTATGACCCACCAAGTGACAGTGTTGAGGACTGTCTAATTAGTTTAATGTGGTTTTAACAGAAATTCATTTTTCTCATTCATTGTCTCTATAGTTGACAAATTATAGAGATAGTAGATTTTATCATAAAGATTAGTCGCCCCTCCCAATTTGTGGGGGATCCGTTCCAGACACACATATCCCGCAAATTGGGGAAATCGCCAGTATTGGAGCCCCACTGATTCCAATGGGGGCATGCTCCAGTTTGCGCACCATTTTGTCCCTCACAGCTTGCCATCTGCGAAGGAGCGAGGGACATGAACAGCAAGACCGCAAACGGCCAGGGATGAGTGTAGTTTTACATACAGAATATATGTTTAAAAAATTATGAACTTCCATGAACTTACCAGTTGTTGTATATACTGTATATTTTACAGATGCGATCAATTCTTCATTTTCTATGGTATCACACTCGAATGCAACAGGGTGAGTGTCCCTGTGTACCTCCAGAATAGCTGAATCATTAGGAAGAATGAGTGATTGCTATCAATTCAAAGGTGACAAAAAAGACAAAGTTGGATTATCTCATAATGAGGAAAGTATGCCAAAATCTTGTGATAACTCTGGTAGGTAGGTGTTCTTTCTCTCTCACTATCTTTTTCTTCTTCAGGAGTCCCTGATATTTTAAATTGTGAATCTACTGAAATTACTAGCTGTCTACTTTGTCCTTTACATCCTGGCCTTTAGTGTAGGTGTGTGCAGGGGCCAGGGGCCAATTTCCATCTCATGACCCCCATCTGAAGGCAGCACCATCACATTCAGCACCATCATACCATGACATTCCTTCAATTTCAGGCAACATTTTGCTCAACTTTTGGGCTTTTCCTTTTAGCTTGGGGGAAGTAAGAATGCATTGTTTAAAAAAAATCAAGGATAAGGGGATTAGCAAGGCACATGGGAGGCTGCAAAACTGGGGCTCAGGTATACATACAGCTTTCACTTTCTTCACTTTTGCACCAGTAGCATCACGGGGGTGTGTGGGCTTCATCGGGAGACAGCTCAGAAGGGGAGCTGACACCCACGAAGTGGGGTGACACCAAGTTGAATCCCCACCCCACCCCTGTGGACACTGTTTTGGCCCATGTAGTTGCTCCTGGGCCTGGTGCGGGGACGTTTTGGGTCTCCTGGCCCCAGTGCAGCGGCATTTTGGGCCTCCTGGACCCAGCACAGGGGCTTCTAGGGCCTCCTGGGCCTGGGGTGGGGGCATTTTGGGCCGTCTTGGCCCAGGGCTGGGGCTCCTGGGCATCCTCTGCCCTGGAAACCCTGCCTGAACTCCTGCCCCCAGAAGCCCCACCCCTTGCACCGGGTCTTACCAGGCATGGAATGCCACTGTCTTGCATTAGTGAACAATAAAGCCCTACATGGCTTGGGTCCATCTTATCTTTGGGACCGCCTCTTCCCATATGATCCCCCCGCGCACTTCGGTCCTCTGGGAATCTGCTGCAGCCTATGAAGACTAGGCTTTCGCAGACCTCCCAGAAGGCCTTTTCTGCAACCGTTCCCAAACTGTGGAATGGCCTGCCGGACGAGATCCGTCTGATTACTACTCCTGCTGCCTTTAAAAAGGCAGTAAAGACGGATCTCTTCCGACAGGCCTTCCCGGAGTAATTTCCCAGCTCTTCCTCTTCCTTTAGATGGTTTGGCTTGTTAATTCGCTCCCTTACCCCCAGCTGCTATTGTTTTTGTTTTGTTTTTATGATTTTATTGCTTGAACCTGTTTTGTTTTTTTAAATAAACATTTTATTCAGATAAAACCAACTTCACAACAATACATAACAGTACATACATATATACACACAATACATACAATCATTCAAACATAAAAAAAGTTAATCATAGCTTCTTAACTAAGCATTATCTATATTCCCTAAAGATTAAAAAAGGTAGGATGAGAATGAAAATTATATATAAAGGCAAAGACAAAAGCAGTCTATCTTCTATATTTATAGTTCTTTCAACTTAAGTATCTTCTATTTCTTTAATGCTTGAACCTGTTTTTAATACTATTCTAGTTTAATCTATTTTTAAGAGATGGGAGGGTTACGGTGGGGTATTTGGAGATGTGTTTTACTCTTGTATTGTTTTAACCTGTTGTACGCTGCCCCAGTTGCTTTGCAGAGGGGCGGGTTAGAAATAAAATTTATTATTATTAATAATAATAATTGCAGGGTGAACCATAAAACCATTGACAATTGTTCACAATTCCCTTGTTTAGAATATGCTAAAACCAATTAAAGAGTGGCATAAAGACTTAAGAGAATTCATTTGAAAAGCATGTAGATCAAGAATTAATTGGTCAACGATGACACGGCATAAAAGTGATGGAGGCAGGAGTGTAACGGATCTAGAAATATATCACAGAGCCAATGCACTTAATTGGTTATTAGACTGGATCTTGCTCAAAAATATGAAAATATTAAATATTGAAGGTTTTAACAATTTGGTGGCATGGTTATCTGTGGTATGGGAAAGCAATGGTACACAAAGAATTTACTCATCGTGCCATAAGAAGATCACTTCTGAATGTGTGGAATGAAGTCAAACAGAAAACATATAAGAAAATTCCACTCTGGGTATCACCTCATGAGGCCTTCTTTGGGAAATGGACAGCAGTGGAAATGTGGTTGAGGTAAAAGATATACTTAAAAGATCTGATGGAAACAAACATGAGTTAAAAACAATTGAAAAATTGGAACAATTAGATCCTAAAGTACATTGGTTATTGCATACCTAACTAAATGAAAGATTTAAGATGGATTGGAAATTAGAGGAGTTCGAAGATGAGCCTTTAGAATTAGACAAGATCTTGATGAAACCAGAGAAAAACAGAACAAGCAAATTTTATAAAATGTTAATGGATAGAGAATAGGAAGGAGAGCTGATTTCGGATAACATGATTAAATGAGCGACTGATATAGGGCGAACAATCAGATTGAAAAGCTGGAAATATGCCAGAAAGAAAACAGAAAAGTTTACCAAGTCCCAAGACTTAAAGGAAAACTTTTGGAAGATGGAACAAAGGTGGCATGTAACTCCGGTGAAGATTGCAAGAATTTACAACATGAACTCGAACAAATGCTGGAAATGCAAACAAAACGTCGGATCGTGGTTTCAAATATGGTGGAAATGCTCTAAAATGAAAATTTGGAAGAAAATTCATGACTCAAATACAAGAAATCCTTAAAATTAAATATGAATTAAGACCTGAAATCTACTTATTGAATATGCTAGACTGGATCCGATTTTAGAGAAAAAAATATTGGAGGATTCTTTTATATATGATCACGGCAGCAAGGTTGCTCATAGCCAAGAAATGGAAAAAACAAGAATTACCTACTGTGGATAACTGATTAGTGAAATTAACAGAAATGAAAGACATGGATAGATTAACGGCCTTACTAGATCAAAAAGATTTAGATAGAGTCAAGAAAGATTGGTCTCCGATGGAAAAATATGTAAAAATAAGGTGGTGTTGAGACAGTAAATTAACTAAGGGGAATTTAAAAATAAGATCAGGATTCGAATTGTTATACATAGTTTTGAGATACATATAAATTTGATAATGAGAAAGGGAATATAGGACTAATTAACTATTTTAAGAGTGAGAACAGACAAATAAACTTTAGAGATACAGAAAGACTTAGAGCAGGGGTTGGCAACCTACGGCCCCCAGGCCGGTTCCGGCCCAGGACGCCGGACTTGCAGGCCCAGGTGGACCCCTGCCGCCTGTTTTGGTCGGCGCGCGACTGCGTGCACCGTGGCCGGCATTTTTTTCTCCAAAATGGCGGCTGCGACACGTTTGCGCATGCGCAGGATTTGCGCATGAGCAAACACGTCACAGCCAGCATTTTGGAGAAAAAAATGGCGGCCACGGTGCGCGCAGTCGCGCGCCGACCAAGACCAGCCATTGGTGGAGGCAGCAGCGGTGGAAGCAGTGGAGGCGGCAGCAGAGGCGGCGGCAGCAGGGGTCCGCCTGGCTCGGTAAGGTAAGGGGACTCGTGGGGTGTGCGCGCGCACGTTAGCGGAGGGGGGGTGCGCGCGCGCCACCATCCCCCCCCCCTTGGCCCAGCCGAGACCTGGGCTAGTGGAGACCGGCCCAGGTCTCAAAAAGGTTGCCGGTCCCTGACTTAGAGTAATGAGCACAAATAACAAGTATTTATTGTCAAAGAAACTTTTGGAAGTACCAATATGTTATGTAGTATTGAGCTGACTTTTTCTTTTGCTTGTACAAACAATGGAAATTTTTCTTGTAGATGTATATTTGAATATATAAATAAAATTAATAAAAAATGTGGAAAACTAGATATTTAAGTGGATTTATTAGACATATCATAAATTCGTATGAGGATAATAATTTTATTATATTAACCAAAGGGACATAAAATGTGTGTATACTTTTAAGATCTGTTAATTTAAAAACATGCTATCTGAGCTCAGATCAGAAGATCTTGAGATCCTGAACATATCTTATGACCTAAGAAAGATGTTATCCCTGATACAGATTTTTAGATTTTTTCTTATGGTCAGCACAAGTCTTAAGGTCTGCTTTTTATATAATATATTCTGTAGTATAAAACACTGTACAAAATGGAATGAAATTATTCACCTGGTCTGGAATCAACATTTTCCAAACATACTGAAATCGATTTTCTGGAGGTACAAAAATACAAGGTATCTTCACACTGGCAAGGCTTTCAGAAATTGGCTTGCCCCCTGCAGAAGACAGGTTTAACAATCACTTTGAGCCTGTCCCAAAACAACAACAACTATTATTGTTATTTATAATAACAAGGAGTATTCTAGTAACAACCTAACACTGTAGAAATTATCATTTAAATTGGAAGGATTATAAATTGCATACTACTGCACTAATAGTTAAAACTGCTTGAAAGTACCTATAATCTTAAGAAGTAGTATAAGAGCATGCCACTTTTAACATATCTCAGCATCAATGCATGCCGTTCTGGAAAACAGACATCAATTGTTAGTAGCTTACTTACCAAAGCTAACTATAAAGCACTTTATTATCCTTGGATCATTACTTACATCCACAATCTGCCGGTCCTCTGCACTCTTCTACACGAACAATACACTTTGTTTCACCTCCAGGGCATCCATTGGTTAATATAACTTCTCGAATGCCAATACCTTGGACCAAAATAGAAAAAGTGAAATTATATCTGTATATATTTATGTTTCCAACCCTTTCGTTACTCCTTTTCTCTTTATGAAGAATGTTGCTTTAGTTGACCTCCTAAAATCAGGAGAGAATGATTTTGTTAAAGACCTTCAGCACAGCAATTTCCTTCTTACGCCTACAATTTGTAGACATTATCCATTTTGCCTGTGACTACTACCTAGATGATAGTGTTCCCACAGTGTAAAAAACATAATTAAAAAAGCACTATGGTTTTAGTATAAGACACTCATTTTTTAGTAGAATGTAATATGCACTTTCATTTTATGCACTGCTAAAAACAAACAAGTTAATTAAAATTTAAATATCAACGCTAGCTTGCTGCCTTTGTGAACCTGGCCTTTCAAAGCCTCCACCATCTGGTGCCTGGCGCATTTTTGCTCTGATGAGCTCATGCCGAACAGGTGCTGAGCATCCTTAGCTCTTATTGATATCAATGGAAAAAATACAGTGCTATTGAACACCTTACAGATCTAGAGAGTTTTAGGATGTGAATATACACTCTTACAGCTTACAAAATGCTCAGATGTCACATTGGCTTTACCTTGAAAGCAACTTTTGTAAAAGAAAAAGAACTGTATACAGTGGGCCCTTGGTATCGGCAGGAGTTTGGTTCCAAGAATCAAAATCCATGGATGCTCAAGTGCCATTAAATATGGTGGCATAGTAAAATGCTGTCCCTTATATAAAGTGGCAAAATCAAGGCTTGCTTATTGGAATTTATATATTTTTTGAATATTTTCAAGTCGTGGATGCTTGAATCCATGGATAAAAAAATTGTGGATATGGAGGGCTAACTGTACAGAAACCTACCACTATGATATATAGCCTCAAAGTAGCTTATCATGTTTCTCCTCTGTTTTGTGCTGATTGCTGGTAGTGCGTACATCTACATAGATTTTTAATTCAATAACACACACACACACACTAATAGTCCCACCAACTATGATGACACAGAATTAATCATTATATCAAAATATGATCTGACAACATCTCAACAAAATTTACAGAAAATGTGAGAAATAGATTTGTGTTATTAAGTATAACTGTCCAGGAATCAGAACTATGGTCAGAAGCCAGGGACATAATCAAGGAACAGTGCAGGAAAACACTAATCAATGGTCAGAAAGAAAGAGAAGGAACAATAGATAACAGATGGAATGCTTTAAGCAGTAAAGAAAAGACAAGAAGCAAAAGTAAAGGGTAACAGGAATAAAATCAGAACTATAAATGCAACTGTTCAACAACTAGTACACAAGCATAAAGAGAACTATTATAATAATCAATCCAGAGAAATAGAAGACAATAACAAAAAAGGATGAACAAGAGATCTTGTTCATAAGATCTGAGAACTCTAAGGGAAGTTCAAACCAAGGTTCGGGATGCTCTATGATCAGAAGAACATACTACACAATCAAGAAGACACAAAAAGAAAAAAAACATTAGAAGCAATACACAGAAGAGCTATATAAAAGAGATGCTAAAATGAATGTCACATGGGAGATTTTCAAATGGGAAAAAGTGACTGGAGCATAGCGGGATGCTCTCGTCACTATCACTCAATTGCATGAAGATTATCAGATGACATCACAATAATTGCATCATTATCCCATGAATAAAGAGGAATTCTACCATCACTTTTTATTCACAGGAAAGTCCCAGATCTTAGAGTTCCCAGATCTTGTGAATGAGATCTCATGGTCATCCTTTTTTGTTATTGTTTTCTATTTCTCTACATTCATTATTGCACAATATTGACGGGATCATCCCGTTATGCTCCCATCACTTTTGCCCATGCAAAAATCTCCATGGAATGTGGAACCATATGAAGAGGAGCCCCAAATCCTATTAAGCAAGGTGGAAGCTGCAATAAGAGAAACTGGGAGGAATAAATCACCAAGAACACATGATATCCCAATTGAACTTCTACAGTCCACACAGACAGAAGCAACTCTACTGTTAATGAAAATATGCCAACAAATATGGAAAACAAAACAATGGCCAAAAGATTGGAAACAATCAATATACATCCCCATCCACAAAAAATGAGACACAAAAGATTGCAGCAACTATAGGACTATAGCACTAATTCCCATGCAAGCAAAATCATGCTCAAAATACTGCAGCATAGACTCCAATCATAGATGGGGAGAAAAATCCCAGAGGTGCAAGCGGGGTTCAGGAAAGGCAGAAGCACTAGGGATCACACTGCAAGCATACAATGGTTAATGAAGCATACCTAAGAATTCCAGAAGAAAATCAGCATGTGCTTTATAGTCTATAGCAACATCTTTGACTGCATAAACCACAAAAAAGCTATGGAATACTCTTAAAGACATGGGATTACCACTATATCTGATAGTTCTGATGAGGAATTTGTACTTAGGACAAGAGGCTATTGTTAGAACAGAATATGGAGAAATAGAATGGCTCCCCATTGACAAAGGGGTAAGACAAAGCTGCATTCTATTACACTATTTGTTCAACTTGTACACAGAAAATATCACACGAAGAGCAGGTTTAGATTCAGAAGGAGGAGGAGTGAAGATAGGAGGAAGGAACATAAACAGCCTTAGATATGCAGATGACACATACTACTAGCAGAAAATATCAGAGACTTGGAAAAACTATTAAGGAAAATTTAAAAAGGAAGTGCAAAGACAAGTTTACTGCTGGACATAAAGAAAACAACAATAATGACCATGAAGGATCTACATGAATTGAACCTAGATAATGAGGAAATCAAAAGAGTAAAAGATTTCCCATATCTTGGATCAAATATTGACCAGAATGGAGACTGCAGTCAAGAAATCTGAAGAAGATGAGGAAAGGGAAGAGCATCTGTGAAAGAACTACACAAGATCCTAAAGTGTAAAGATATACAACTGAGCACTAAAATTAGAATCATCCAAGCCATAGTATTCCCCATCACCAGGTACAGGTGCAAGAACTGGACAGTGATGAAAGTAGACAGAAGAAAATACTCATTTGAGATATGGTGCTGGAGAAGAGTGCTGAGGATACCATGAACAACCAAAAAGACAAACAAATGGGTCCTTGAACAGGTCAAGCCTGAAATCTCCTTGGAAGCCATGATGATGAAACTGAGGCTGTCGTACTTTGGCCACATCATGAGAAGGCACAGTTCACTAAAGAAGACAACAATGCTAGGAAAGGTAGAGGGTAGTAGAAAGAGAGGAAGTCTGCATGCCCGATGGCTGATCTCAATCAAGGTCATGGGCCTGGATTTGCAGGAAGACAGGGGGTCTTGGAGATGTCTCATCCACAGGATCCCCATGATTCAGGGTCAACTCAAGGGCAGTTGACAACAACAACAAAGTCCCATTGAACTGGACAGAGATGGTGTGCTTTAGCTTGTCATGATCCTCTATGACAGGGGTCGGCAACCTACGGCCCGCAGGCTGCACCCGGCCCGCCGACCCCTGCTGCCACCGTCGCCGACCCCTGCCGCCGCGCGCTCCCGCCGCCCCGCACCCGCCATTTTGTTTGCCAAAATGGCAACTGCAACTCGTTTGCGCATGCGCAGTACTCCTGCGCATGAGCAAACGGCCGCGGCCATGATTTTCGCAAACAAAATGGCGGCCGCGTTGTGCGTGGCGGCGACAGCGCGCATGGCGGCAGCAGCGGGGGCTGCCTGCGCGCGTGAGTACGAGCGCCGCCATTTCCCCCCCACACCTGGCCTGGCGGAAGACCTGGGGACCAGCGACCAGCCCCAGGTATGTGAAGGTTGCCGACCCCTGCTCTATGAGGTATCTGATCTAATATGTTTCTTTCCCAGGGAATTTTATGTGTTCTTATTTGCTGTGTGTTTGTTTCAAATAGCAACAACCAACAACCTCCATTTACAGCAGGGGTGGGGAAACTATGGCCCTCCATGTTATGACGAACTACCATTCCCATCATGCCTCACCACCAGCCAAGCTGAAGGAAGTTTTAATCAGGCTCATGAGGGCTTGAAAATATTTAAAATATATATACACATTCCAAAAAGCAGAGCTTGATTTTGCCATTTTATATAAGGGACACTATTTTGCTATGCCCCTGTATTTAATGGGACTTGAGTATCCACAGATTTTGGAGAACCTGGAACCAAACCCCAGTGGATACCAAGGGCTCACTATATATGATTATCTAGGCATGTTTCTTTTCAGGGCAGTGTTCTCACTCTGAGATCTCCAAGGCCCAGAGGTCTCCTCACCCAGAGGCCTGGAGAAAGGTGGCCAGGTCCCAGGACCAGGGCCTGAGATCTGGGAATCCTACTTCAGATCATTTTATTTATTTTTTTTGCAAAAGTCCCACTGAGCTCAAAGACACTTCCCTCCTGTTAAGTGTGGAGAGGATTATACTCAAAGAAAACAGATTCCTACATCCAATTCAAATTAGATATAGAATTCCAAGTCTCAGACATCAACATTTCACTTAGGAACTTAATGTTGTTTTCAAACACACATTCAACACAAGGGCTGTGTTTCTTTGCTTTCCTCTTTTTCTTCTGCCAAACACTTTGTTCTCAGCTCTCTCAAATGGCATAGGATGCGAGGGAGGAGAGAATAGTATGTTTGGTACCAGTAAATACTGAATAGATTGTCATTCATTATAGAAATATTTTGTTTACTGTATAATACAGGAATAAGGAGGATTTTTTTAAAAAAAAAATCCTTCTGTGACCTAGAGATAAAGAAGAGTCGATTTGAATACTGAATTAATCGCTATGCATATGACAAAAATACCTTGAGGTTAGGTATTATGCATCTTTAAATGCTTAGAATATGTCCTGATGGATTTTGTGATATTTCTTAGGTGACATTTTAGCGCATGAAACATCACTTCAAGTGACAGAGGGAAGGAGCAACACATACTAGAACTGTCACAAAACAAGCATCTTGCTACACAGCTATAAATGCCTCATTGCAATGATGGAAAAACCTGAGGTGTATGTGACAATAAACTGACACTTTTGTTAAAGAAATTTCTCTTTGGGAGGTCAGTGGGATTTAAACACACACACACAATGCAGGAACACTAAGATTATAAACAAGAAGGAGAAGAAAAGATTGAGAGTTACAGGGATATGACAAAACACTCTTCTAGTCCTGGAGGACTGAGTGGGTGGATGGTGACACTGTCTTTCTAAAAAGGCCACCACTGCAAATGACTTTTTACCCCAACTCCTATCTCTGGCTCGCACTTAAATTTGGTCCCCAAGTGCTATTTGTGACTTCTATCCTCAGGATTCTCCCACCCACACAGAGAAAGATCAACTACCACAGTCATTCCTAAATTCAAGGAACAGGGCAAATTGTTGGAATTTAATTGGGAGAGAGGAAACTTGGGGCATTTTTTTAAAAAAATGGCTTTGAAGTGAGCAATGTCTACCAAAATCACCCTGAAGAAGAGACATGACTGCAGAAAAAGACATTTATCAGATTTGGAAAAACACACTGGTAGAATATGTGGCATAGCTTGGAACGTTTAGATTTTTTGGGACTGTCCTCCAAACAACATTTTGAGTATAGTAGTGAACCCACCAGTTACAGTTAGCCTATAGCTGGAGCATCCTCCCTTTCACTTTGAATTGTAAAATGACACCACAACAGGGGAAGAAACAGACTGAATTGTAATGAATGTTAAATGTGGGAACATAGTGTCAGATTCAAGGAACTGTGTAAAATGTCTTCAGGTTTGCTTGCATGGACAAGAAGTGAATCCACGACAAATGCATGAGAAAATATTCACTAGTTATACAGTGCCTTGCATAAGTATTCACCTCTTATCCCCCTTTGTTGTGTTACAGCTGGGATTGAAATGGATTTAACTGGATTTGTTAGCACTTGCTATGCACAAGATAGTCAACCTGTGAAGCTACAGAATATTTTTATTGCTACACAAAAGTTAAGCAAACAAAAGCACAGGTATTTATTAATTGCATAAGTATTCACACTCACATGCAATGCTGTGATACACTAAAAAAAGCTCAGTTGCAAACCAAATAATTGAATGTAATCCACTTGCGTCTAGTTCCCATGCCACATCATCTCGGCCTAAATCTTCTTTCTCAAACAGCCCAGAGTTTGCTGGAGAGTATAAACAAACAACATCACAAAGCTATCAAAACAAGCCTGGGATAATGTTGTGCAAAAGCATCAGTTAGGAGTTAGTTATAAAGAACAAAATCGAAACTAAGAACTTCCCCTAGACTAGCATCCATTAAAAGATAGAAGCTGTATAACTCAACTCTGTTCTCCACCATAAATCAATGGTCAGGTTAGGAGAGATGCCACCAAGAGGCCAATGGTAACACTGAAAGAGATAGAGACGAGAGGATCTGTCCATGGGACAACTATCACCCAGATGCTCTACAAAGCTAGGCTTTATGGAAAAGTGGTCAGAAGAAAGCCATTGCTGAAACAAACCCATATCAAAGCCTATTCAGAGTATGCAAAAGACATATGGGAGGCACAGTAAATCTAGGAAAAAGTTTTCTGGTCTGGTAAGTCTAAAGCCGAACTTTTAGGCATTGCCAGAAAGCACAATGTGTGACACAAAGCCAACAGTGTTCACTTCCCTGAGAACATCATCCCCATAGGACAGTGATTATGTTGCAGGGATGCTTTTCTTTGGTAGGGACTAGGAAACTGATCAGGACTGAAAACAAGATGAATGGGACCAATTTACAGGGCAATCTGAGAAGAAAACCTATTTCATACTGCAAGGGATCTGAGACTGTGGCAGGACAATGGTCAGCAAGACAATGGCCATAAGCACAAAGCCGCAATCTGGAGTGATCTAAAAACAAGAACATGAATGACTTAGAATGGCCCAGGCAAAGCCTAGACCTCAGATTATCTGAGAATCTGTGGCAAGACGTGAAAATGGCTGTTGGGCAATGGTTCCCATCCAACCTGATAGAGGTGGAGCAAATTTGCCAAGAAGAATTGGCAAAAACAACAGGATCCAGATGTGGAAATCTAGTAAGACTCAAGACACAAGAAGACTCATAGCTATACTTGCTGCCAAAGGTGCTTCCACCAAGTATTGATAAGGGAGGTTGAAGACTTCTGCGACTAACAAATGTAAACTTGCTTTTATAATTTAACTTTTGTGCCACAATAAAAATGTTTTCTACCTTTACAGAGCTGGGTATATTGTACATATTAAGTGGTAACAATGTCAGTTACATCAGTTTGAATTCCAATTTGTAACATCACAAAATGTGGAAGATTCAAAATTTTTAGAAATACAAACCTCATTCTTTGCATGAACTACACGTGAAAGTCATCTATTGTCACAAATACAACAGCTATGCTGATCTATTTGTTCTGCATTAACATGAGCATCTGCTATGAGGCAATGGTCACTCTGTCCTTGAACACACTGTCTTTCCACTCCACTCCTTTCGGAGACCTCAACTATCCTTAGCACAGCTAATAAATTGTATGAAGTGTTGAATACAGAACAGGCTATTGCAAAGAAGCAATTTGTTATAATAGAGCTGGTAATATAGTATGTGGGAAGACATCTGTGAGATGCATCAGAAGGTCTTTCAGCTTCTGAACGTCTCACAGATGTTCACAAATAGAGAAAATTGTTACTTTAGTTGAAGGCAGCTCATGAGCCAATAAATGAAAGGAACTGGCTTTTAAAAAAGAGCTTGCAGGCAGCGAAATTAACAACAGATCTGACCTAAATTCGTAATGACAATCAACTGGATTGTTTTTGTTAATTATAGTTATCAACAACTGAAATCAATGAGAGGTGAATGAGGGCATACAAATTACAATGACTAAACAAAGAGTTAGCAAATTGTTTCTTTTTAAAATATTTTAATATGCCAACTTACATTTATTTTTCTACTTTCTTACTTACCACATGTAACTGTGCATTCTCCAAATTCTACTTCCTTGGGTTGTGTCATATTTCCACCTAAAGAAGATTCAGGGTTGTCAAAATTCTTGAGTAATCTGTTTACTAAACCAAAATTTACATACTAAACCAAAATCCCTAATTGATTATTTAAGTTTTAAAGTGATTTTTGAGAAAAAAGATAGGCTTCACTACACAATGCCTATTGTTTTAGTATACTCCATTAGATACTTTCAAAACTTTTATTTAAAAAACGGTTCTGTCCTTATTCCACACAGCTATATATGTTATTTTTCAAGTAATTAAGCATATTGCACTAAATATGTTAAGCGATTTAATAATAAATAATAATAAAATGTAGTTACATCCCACCCCTCTGCAGCGCAATCAGGGCGGCTTACAACATTAAAATTACAATAAAATGCATACAAACCCAGAAACCACCATTTAAGTTCCCACATTTGCCTAATGCAAACATTCCCATCCCCTAACATGCTTCAATGTCATTAAAATAAAAATTCACTAAAACTTTTCAATCAACATTATCTTTACTATTGCTTCAGTTTAAGTGACTGGAAGACAATATTGTGAACCTCTTAACACAGATCATTTCTCCAGTATGTAGCTGTGCTATTATTTTGTGTGATACTTTCTTGTTTTCTATTATAAAAGATAGTTACGCAAAAAAGAAATTGCTATGCAAAATGTTATGCAACCAATTATGTATCAAAGGAAGATGAAGTATAGTATAGATTTTGCAGTTTTAACAGTCTGCACCAAAGGTCCAAATCACTAGTTTACCTGCATGTATCTCTTCCTATTAAAAATGAAGATTTTTGCAAATGTCTCTCCTTCACTCCAAAAATTACTTTTTATGCTTCAGCTACTGTGCTGAGTGTAATACAAAACAGTAAAGGAATTGTAAGGGATTTGCGTCTATTTATTTAAACTTTTTAAATGAAAAGACAGTTGAAATGACTTCTGTTACTTATCATTTTCAATATCATTTTAAATCAGTGCATTTGTATGGAAATGTTGATACTTTTACATTCAAAGAATTTCAGTATGAGGTCTTCAGAATCACTGCTGTTTCAGATCCCCTTTCAAAACAATGCTTTTAACATTCCTGGCAGCCTTTCATTCTTTCTTTTTTTGGGCCAGGTTTTAAACATTTTGCTGGACAGAACAGAAAGCCGGGAGCTAACCAGATCAGCAAAACTGGAGCAATCAGAAAGGCTTCGTTCTTGAGAAGTAGGCTTTTTTCCTCCCCACTCCTGATGTACAGTACAGTCTTATGCCTTTCAACTCCAAAGGGAGACCCACTGAACTCAGTGGGCTTTACTTCCAGATAACTACATGTAAGATTGTAGTCTTTAGTGATGTTGTTTCAGAGCTAGCAGAACTATGGAAGAACTATGGTGTCATTTTCCAAGCTGTGGTCTTTGGAGACATAGAATAATACATACAACAAACATCATTTGTTAGGTGCATTTGAAGCAAATAATACAATGAGAGAGATTAAACATATCAATGGAGGGGATTGAGGTTTTGCTTCAAATTAGCAGTACCAAATTTAGCTCCTTCAGTGTTGAATTACAATAAAAACAAGGAATGACTATTCATTCATTGTTGTTCTTGTTCTTGTCGTGTGCCTTCAAGTCATTTCCAGTTTATGGCGAACATATCATAGGGTTTTCTTGGCATGTTTCTTGAGGGTTTGCCATTGCCATCTTTTGATGCTGCAAGAGTGTAACATGTCCAAGGTCAATCCGTGGGTTTCCATGGTCAAACTGGGATTTGAATCCAGGCCAAGCTGGGATTTGAACCCTCCCAGTGTCATAGTCCAATGTTCAAACCACTATACCATGCTGGCCTTCCTATTTATTCTTTGGCTAAAGGTAACAAGCAGAAAGAGATCCTTGCATAGATAAAGAGAGCACATCTCAACTATTGCACTCCGCACAGTATTTGTCTTCAGTAAACTATTAGACTGAGCTGGCTAACATGTGGTGTATCATGAGCAAAACATTATTTTAATATGAACTAGCAATCTTGTGATATGGTAGCAAAATTGCCTGGGTGGCAGGTGACGCGAAGCAAAGTATCTGTGTAAAGGTAAAGGCAAAGGTATTTGGTTGTCAAGTTGTATCTGACCATAGGGGGTGGTGATCATTTCTGTTACTAAGCCGAAGAGCCAGCGTTGTCAGAGACTATTCTGTGGCCAGCATGATTGCACAGAACACTGTTTACCTTCCCACCAAAGTGATACCTATTTATCTACTTGCATCTGCATGCTTTTGAACTGCTAGGTTGGCAAAAGCTGGAATTAGTGACAGGAGCTCATCCATCATGCACCACCCGGGCCTTGAACTGCCAGTCTGCCAATTTTGCAATCAACAGAATCAGCGTCTTAATATAATAATAATAATAATAATAATAATAATAATAATAATAATAATAATAATACATTTTTATTTATAGCCCGCCCCTCTGCGTGGCAATCGGGGTGGGTAACAACATTTAAAACAGACAAAGTTAAAAACATTCCCTGGACCCATAGTCCAACCCTCCCATCCCCTTAAAACAGAATTAAACTAAGGAAGAGTTAAAAACAGCAGTACAATAAAACGATAAAACAGGAATCAGTGATATGAAACAAAATAAAAACTCATCTCCCAACAAACAGCTGTTATTCTGGGAATATGGTAGCAAAACCACTTGATCTACTGCATCAAGGAATAGCTAAATAGAGAGGGCACAAGCTCTCAACACTCAGCTCCTCAAGTCACCTTTACTAGTATATCTAGTAAAAAGGATTAGAAAGTGGGTGACAGAAAAGCCTATGTAATGCAATAGAGTTGTCAATGCCAGATTAGTCATTTTTGTTCTGGTTTTGGTTCTAAAGAAATCCCCACTCAGGGATTAATCTCACGTGGGTCCATCACTATCTCTCAGTCTCACCTACCTCACAGGGATGTTGCAAGGATAAAAATGGGAGAGGAAAGCCATATATTTATTTTTATTTATTTATTGAAACATTTCTATCCTGCCCTTTATTACTGGATCTCGGGGTCCTCTGGGATATTGTTGAAATGTGTCTCTGCATTTCAGTGTAGTGAAGTGGTTTGAGCACTGGATTAGGACTCTGGAGAACAGGGTCCAAATCCCGG
This sequence comes from Phrynosoma blainvillii, assembly GCA_026167975.1. NCBI lineage: Eukaryota > Metazoa > Chordata > Lepidosauria > Squamata > Phrynosomatidae > Phrynosoma > Phrynosoma blainvillii. The sequence goes on from JANUYF010000001.1 coordinate 143,074,301, forward strand.
CTTGGCCATGTAAACCCACTGGGTGACCTTGAGCAAGTCACACTCTCTCAGCCTCAGAGAGTGGCAATGGCAAACCCCCTCTGAAGAAACTTGGCAAGAAAACTCCATGACAGGTTCCCCTTAGGGTTGCCATAAGTCAGAAATGTATGGCGTATGTATCGGAGTGTGGCGGAGTCTCCTTCTTTGGAGGTCTTTAAACAGAAGCTGGATGGCCATCTATCGGGGATGCTTTGATTGTGATTTCCTGCATGGCAGGGGGTTGGACTGGATGGCCCTTGGGGGCTCTTCCGACTTTGATTCTAACAACAATTTAAGCCTCACTTCCCAACCACTGTGTCTCCCGCTCATCAGTTTGGAGGTTTTAACATTATTCTGCCTGGCTTCAGGGGGTTTCCTCTTCTCTCTTTCTTTTTGGCTTCATAGTAAAGTCGTTGTACAAACGTGCCACCTTCTTCCCACTGCCTGCCTGTCAAAACTGAGGAAGGCGGGTGAATAAACGACAAGTGACATCCTGAAGAAGGATGATTAAGCGCTGCTCAGACAGACATCACGACTCCTCATTCTGCCTCGTAAATATCTGGTCTAACACACGCAGCAGCCTCTTCTTCCTGCTGGACGCGAACATAACAACCAACAACAAGAGCCAACATGGCCTAGTGGTTTGAGTGTTGGACTATGACTCTGGAGACCAGGGTTCGATTCCTGGCTTGGCCACGAAACCCACTGGGTGACCTTGGGCAAGTCACACTCTCTCAGCCTCAAGGGAAGGCCATGGCAAACCTTCTCTGAACAAATCTTGCCAAGAAAACCACCCCATAATTGGTTTCGCCTCAGGGACTTGAAGGCACACAACAACAGCAAACAACAATGAACGGGTGACAAAGGCAGTGAAGAGCCCTTGGAACCTGGGCTGCATCTGCTTTGCGGAAATAATGCAGTTTGATACTGCTTTAACCGCCATGGCTCCATCATATGGGTACTGGGATTGATAGTTTTTGTGAGATATTTAGCCTCTTCTGGTGTAGGGTGACCTGATCTCATAAATGCAGAGGGCAAGGCACCGTAAAATGGAGGGCATTTAAGAAAAATGGAGGGCATAACAAAACTAAAAACACTCATATAAATGTAAATTCACGCTTCGTAGTGATGCTCAAAATGGAGGACATTTTGAAATTTCTCCTGGACAGGCCGAGATGTAGGACATGTCCTGGAAAAGGAGGGCTACTGGTCACCCTGGCTCTGGTGCCACAGCAAACTACAACCTCCACAGGATGGCACCACAGCAGTTAAAGCAGTATCAAACTGCATTAATTTTTCAGTGCAGATGAGCCTCGGAGGAGGGAAAAGGGCTAAATGGAGGCAGGCAGCAGGGAGGTGGTTTGCAAAGAGAAATGGAGTTGAAACTTAGGAAGGGAAGAGGCTGAGCTTTCCAGCGTTGGCACAGAAGAAAACTTGAAGAAATAAAGAGAGTGCGCAAGTGTGCAAAGGCACCTCTCCATTTGTTGTTGGTGTTGTTGTGTGCCTTCAGGTTGTTTCTGACTGATGGCAACCCTAAGGCGAACGAACCTATCAAGGAGTTCTCTTGACAAGTTTCTTCAGAGGAGGTTTGCCATTGCCATCCTCTGAGGCTGAGAGAGTGTGACTTGCCTTAGGTCACCCAGTGGGTTTTGTACATGGCTGTGAATGATCAGAGGCCCTCCTTTTCCAGGACATGGTCTCCATCTCAGCCTTTCCTCCACTTTGAGCATGACTAAGAAACATGCACTTTACATTTCCATGAGTGCTTCTTAATAATAATAATAATAATAATAATTTTTATTTCTATACCGCCCTATGGCGAACCAATCTAGGCGGTTTACAATAATAATAAGAGCTTTTTTCTCTTGGCCATGTCCTCCCTTTTTCTCAAATGCCCTACATTTTCTTGTCCTCCTTTGAGGTTAAGACCTCTGGCACGTTTCTTCAGAGGGAGTTTGCCCTTATCACCCTCTGAGGCTGAGAGAGTGTGCCATACACACAGGGTCTGTTTATATTTCTGTATTTTGAGCTTTTATTTTGGCCACGTGCCTCCATTTTCTTTGATTGCCCTTACATTTTGTACTGCCCTTGTCCTCCTTTGAGGTTAAACAAATCTGGCCAGTTTCTTCAGATGGCCCTTGCCACCCTCTGAGGCTGAGAGAGTGTGACACACACAGGGTCACCCCAGTGGGTTGTTTTTTAGTGTGTGTTTGTTTTTTGTTTTTGTTTTTTTGTCTCCCACAGCCAAGGTAGGATTTGCACCCAAACACACTGCAGAAATAATAACAATCCCGTTTGAGACCTTGGCTCAGTGCTAGGGAATCCTGGGAATTGTAGTTTACTGTGGCCCCAGAGCTCTCTCTGCCAGAGGAGGCTCAATCAATGTCTCACAAAAAAAAAAAAGGTACAGTTCCCAGGATTCCCTAGCACTGAGCCAGGGCGGTTAAAGCGATCTCAGAGTGGGTTATTATTATTATTTCTGCAGTGTGTCTCCAGAGTCCTAACATCCTCCTCACCTGCGTCCATCAGCTTGACCATGGGCTCCTCCATGGCTACGTCGAGCGAGAAGGTGCCATTGAAGGCTCCCGCGGGCTCCATCCCTGCGAGGCAGGCCAGCAAAGGCAGGCCCAGGAGGAGGCGGAGGAGGGAGGGCCGCCCCATTTTGTCCCGGCTCCTCCAGGCGCCGCTTCTCCCGCGGCTCCTAAAGAGAGGGAGCCCAGCGCCAGGCAACCATTCATGCGTCACAATGGCCCAGAGTTCCGAAGGCACTGAGCGGGAACGGGCTCGCCGGGCCGGGCGCCCTCCTTTCCCCGGACGGCGCCCTACATTTCAAGCCTTTCACACACAGGAGGAATTCCCAAATGTCCTCTTCTGTTTCGGAGAAGGGCTGAGAGGCATGGATGGATATATATGGATATATATATATATATATATCCTTGCCTCTTAGTCCTTCTCCGAAACAGAGGACATATATGCATGGATGGTTTATATATATATATATATATATATATATATATATGGCTGCAGATAGATAGATATGTATGCGTGTGTGTGGATATACATATATATATACAGATATATATCAATATAGATATAAAACCATCCATATATATATATATATATATGGCTGCAGATAGATATATATGTATGCGTGTGTGGATATACATATATATATATATATATATATATATATACAGATATATATCAATATAGATATAAAACCATCCATGCATATATATATATATATATATATATGGCTGCAGATAGATAGATATGTATGCGTGTGTGTGGATATACATATATATATACAGATATATATCAATATAGATATAAAACCATCCATATATATATATATATATATGGCTGCAGATAGATAGATATGTATGCGTGTGTGTGGATATACATATATATATACAGATATATATCAATATAGATATAAAACCATCCATATATATATATATATATGGCTGCAGATAGATATATATGTATGCGTGTGTGGATATACATATATATATATATATATACAGATATATATCAATATAGATATAAAACCATCCATGCATATATATATATATATATATGGCTGCAGATAGATAGATATGTATGCGTGTGTGTGGATATATATATATATATATATATACAGATATATATCAATATAGATATAAAACCATCCATGCATATATATATATATATATATATATATATGGCTGCAGATAGATAGATATGTATGCGTGTGTGTGGATATACATATATATATACAGATATATATCAATATAGATATAAAACCATCCATATATATATATATATATATATATGGCTGCAGATAGATAGATATGTATGCGTGTGTGTGGATATACATATATATATATATATATATATATCCATCCATGCATATATATATATATATATATATATATATGGATGGATGGTTATGTATATCTATAATGTCTACACAGGAGGACCAGGCGTCCTTTTCCCGGACGGTGTCCTCCATTTCAAGCCTTTCACATATACACCCCTCCTCCTCCGGGAGGAATTCCCAAATGTCCTTCATTTGGAACAAGACTAAGGGCCTTTGCAGACTGCTAGAAATAGTGCAAATTGAGTCCACTTTAACTGCCCTGGCTCAGTGCTAGGGAGTCATGGGAATTGTATCTTTTGACGTTTTCACACTGGCCTTTTTGAGGACGCTAGCCGGCCTCCTGCCGGCCTCACTCCGGCGCCATTTCCCGTGTGTTCACACACACGCGGCGGCAAACCCCGCCCCTTCCGGTGTCATCCCTGCGTCCGGCCGGCTTTTGGCTCCGTGTGTTCAAACACACGGAGCCCTAAGTCCGGCCTCACTCCGACAGCAGCAAGCTAATTCCTGGCTAACTCCGGCTTCAGGTCATTCCGGGTGGCAAAAGGAATTACCCTGCCGCCGCCGGAGTCATTCCGGTGTCAACGGCACGGGGTCCAGCCGGCTTTAGGGGAAGGGCTCCAGCCGGCTTTAGGGAGCCCAGTGTGAAAACGTCCTGAGACATTGAGCCTTCTCTGTCAGAGAGCTCTGGTGCCACAATAAACTACAGTTCCCATGATTAGATATCCATATGTGTAGGACATAGTCCTACATAGGGCAACTAGGCATCCTCTTTGTCCTGGACGGCGTCCTACATTTCAAGCCTTCACCCCCTCCAGGAGGAATTCCCAAAATGTCACCTATTTAGGGCACATAGGACTTAAGAAGATAGATAGTTCATGTCCTACATTTTCTTCCATGTCCTATACAGGGTGACCATGCATCCTCCTTGTCCCGGACGGCGTCCTATATTTCAAGCCTTTACCCTCTCTCTAGGAGGAATTCCAGAATGTCCTCCATTTTGAGCATAACAAAGAAGCAGGAATTTATGCTTCTAGGAGTGTTTTTAGTTTTTATTTTGGTCATGTCCTCCATTTTTCTTGAATGCCCTACATTTTGTACTGCCTTGTCCTCCTTTGCCATTATGACATCTAGCCACCTTGGGTTTGACACAGTTTCAATTGCCCTGGCTCAATGCTAGGTAATTCTGAGAATTGTAGTTTTGTGAGACATTTAGCCTTCTCTGTCAAGAGAGCTCTGGTGCCACAACAAACTATAAATCCCAGAATTTCATAACATTGAGCCATGCTAGTTACAGTGTGGAGATGGAGGCTCCAAGCATCCTTTTGTGGGTTTTTACGAACCTGCTTTTTTCCCCCTTTTTTCTTTTTTGGATACTCTTAGGGTGCATCTGCACTGCAAAAATAATACAGTTTGACACCGCTTTTATGGCCATATGCTAGGGAACCCTGGGGTTTGTAGTTTGTTGTGACACTAGAGCTCCCTGACAGAGAAGGCCAAATATCTCACAAAACTACAAATCCTAGAATTCCATAGCATTGAGCTGTAGCAGTTAAAGTGGTGTCAACGTGAATTTCTTCTACAGTGCAGATGCAGCCTGAAGCTCTCAGAAATGGCAATATTTCTTCCCTGCGCAATGTCCCAAACTGCATTTATGTTTTCGCTCCCCCTCCTTGAAATATTAAACAGAGGAGGCTTTCTCAGCCAGGGTTCCCTAGATGCCTAGGGTCCCACAAAGGAGGGAAAATATTTTTATTATTTTTATTATTGAGCTCTGGATATACAGTGGGCCCATTGGTATCCTCTGGGGTTTGGTTCCATGGCCCCCAATGGATACCAAAATCCATGGATATTCAAGTCCCATGAAATACAGTGGCCTAGTAAAATGATGTCCCTTAATTAAAATGGCAAAATCAGGGTTTGATTTTTGGAATTTATACATTTTTAAAATATTTTCAAGCCGTGGATGCTTGAATGCATGGAATAATAATAATAATAATAATAATAATAATAATAATAATAATAATTCATGCATATGGAGAGCTGAATGGAGTAACTTTTATTCCAGGGGTTCCCTGAGACTGAAAGTTACTTCAGGGCTTCCTCCAGGGTAAAAGGCTTGACAGGCTGATTTGGGTACAATCTGCACTGAAGAAATAATGCAGTTTGACACAGCTTTAACTCCCATGGCTATGGAATTCTGGAATTTGTAGTTTTGTGAGATATTTAGCTTTCTCTGTCAAAGAGCTGTGGTGCCACAATAAACTACAGATCTGAGGATCCCATAGCATTGAGCCATGGCAGTTAAAGTGGTGTCAAACTGCATTATTTCTGCAGGGCAGCTCAGCCTTAGAGGATTTTAAAGGCTTTCTATAAGGAGAGGTCTTCAGAAAACGTTCTGAACTATCGATGGATGTATTAAAAAAACCCATAGTGATTGTAGTTTATCAACTCCTCAAGTCAGGGCCTTTGCAGACTGCTAGAAATAGTGCAAATTGAGTCCACTTTTAGGGTTAGGGTTAGGGAATCATGGGAACTGTATTTTATTGTGGCACCAGAGCTCTCTGACAGAGAAGGCTCAATGTCTCAGAAAAAAAAAAACAATTCCCATGATTCCCTAGCACTAACCCTAACCCTTAAAGTGGACTCAATTTGTACTACGGTATTTCTGGCAGTCTGCAAAGGCCCTCAGTCTCGAAGATGCTACAAGATCCCTTTGTATACTGGTGGACATTGAAGGGTTTTATCATTTGCTTCCTTTTCAAAATATTCCAGAATAATATCATGAGCTGTTCTTTCCTTCCCTGGCTGTGTAGACCCACATTTTGTTGATCAGAAAACTCCTTCGTTTCTAAAAATGCCCCTAAATATTTCCATGATTTTAAGGAATTATTTGTGACTTCTCATAATAATGCACTTTGGCAGCAGGATTCTCTGTAGCACAGGGCTGATACCTGAGTTATCCATAATGTCTCCAAAGGCCTTTTTTCAGCTCAGTTCTTTCACCATTTCCGGTGTCCCAGATTCTTATTAGAGCAAAACCAACCCAGTACTGTAATGTCTTTGATGATAACAAGGTATACGCTTTTGTGGACTGGAGTTCATGGAAGTGTGTGCCACCATAAATATATGCCACTTTAAGGTGCCATAAAGCTGTTGGTTTTTGCTGCAACAGATCCATCCACAGGTTTATTACACTAGGAATATTTCAGGAAAGTATATGTGTACCCAGTACACAAAAGGGTGAATGCATACATTTAAGTAAGTAATACATACATTTGTTTATTTATGGCAGCAAGCACTTTAAATGAAAATAATATTACATAATATAATTAATATTACCCGTATTTTTCGCCCTATAGGGCGCACTTTTTCTTCCCCCAAATATGCGTGGGGAAGTGAGTGCGCCCTATAGGGCGAAGGGGCCGAGGCCGTGGGGAGAAGGAGCCCTCCTTCCCCCCGCGACCTCAGTCTTTGAATGGACTGGTGCTGGGATCGAAGCGATCCCGGCGCCAGCCCATTGAAAGACTGAGGCCACGGGGAGAAGGAGGGCTCCTTCTCCCCGCGGCCTCGGTCTTGGAATCGGCTGGTGCCGGGATCGAAGCGATCCCGGCCCCAGCCGATTGAAGACTGAGGCCGGCGGGGGAAGGAGCCTTCCTTCCCCCCCCCGGCCTCGGTTTGGAATCGGCTGGGGCCGGGATCGCTTCGATCCCGGCCCCAGCCGATTGAAGACCGAGGCCGGCGGGGGAAGGAGCCTTCCTTCCCCCCCCCCGGCCTCGGTTTGGAATCGGCTGGGGCCGGGATCGCTTCGATCCCGGCCCCAGCCGATTGAAGACTGAGGCCGGCGGGGGAAGGAGCCTTCCTTCCCCCCCCCGGCCTCGGTCTGGAATCGGCTGGGGCCGGGATCGAAGCGATCCCGGCCCCAGCCGATTGAAGACCGAGGCCGGGGGGGGAAGGAAGGCTCCTTCCCCCGCCGGCCTCAGTCTTTCAATGGGCTGGTGCCGGGATCGCTTCGATCCCAGCACCAGCCCATTGAACTGAGGTCGCGGGGGGAAGGAGCCCTCCTTCTCCCCGCAACCTCAGTCTTTCAATGGGCTGGTGCCGGGATCGCTTCGATCCCGGCACCAGCCCATTCAAAGACTGAGGTCGCGGGGGAAAGAAGCCCTCCTTCCCCCCGCAACCTCAGTTCAATGGGCTGGTGCTGGGATCGGTCTCCGATCCCAGCACCAGCCCATTGAACAACCGGCCTCCGGCTAAAGGGAGGAATCCTTTTTTCTTGGATTTTCCTCCCTAAAAATTGGGTGCGCCCAATATGCCGGAGCGCCCTATAGGGCGAAAAATACGGTAATATAATAAATGCTTTAAACAAATGCAACTTTTATTGCAGGGTAAAGAACCTTGTGCTCTTCCAAAAGTCATACCTTCCAACATTTCACACATGGCAACTGGAACACACATGGCCAAGTAATATCAGACTGTGGTCAAGATGGCAAATATTATCAATAAGGAAAAACACACAAGCGAGGAGAGAGTGCAGCAGTTTGCTTTTGCTTGAGCCTACTGGGAAGGGCAAGAGTCTCTCTCTTCTTCACTCCCACTCCTCACTTAACTGAGTGCAAACCACTGCACTTTATTTCAGCAATGGAAGTATACTGTGGACAAAGGGGTATAATGGGAGGAGAAGAGAGAAACTTGGACATTTTAAAAGCAGCTGAAAAGTGGGATGACAGAAAATTAATTGGGGGTGTCCTTGCCAAATCTGGACAACTGGAGGGTACAAAATATTTTACATCAGTCCTACCCAACATGGCTAATGATAGGGGGACTGTGAAAGTTGGTCTAAAACATCTGGAAGGTCAAAATCCCCTCACCTGTTTTATTGGTTTACAGTTTTGGAATTGCAGTGCAATGCTAAATATGTCTACTCAGAAGTCAGTTTCCTTGAGTTCATAGAAATGATTCCCAATTTCATAAATTATCACATATCTTTATCGCTAGCTTTTGTCCCTTGGCTTCCATATTCTCCCCATCCTAAATCTGCCATTGATCCATGAGCTAGGCTAGGCTGCCCTTTTATAACCTTAATGAAGCTTTAAATTGTTACCCCTCAAGGCTGCTCTTTCACGAGAACCTGTTCATGGGCTCCAGGTCACCTTGCTTCTGGAGTAATTTTCTTCTGACTGGTACACATCCTTACCCACCTGACTCACTCATCACAACAGAGTGGTCCATACAGACAGCTTACAGCATCAGCATGGCACCCATAACTTGCAGCCCTGTGATCTTGGAAACATGCTTGCATTGTAAACTGTCACTCATCTAGAGCCTGTCTATTCCCTGTCACAATAAAATGAATATGGACAGCGCTGGAGTGCAGAGCTGAACCTACAGAAACAATGTGAGCCTCCCAGCCCCGACCACAAGCTGCTGGTGAATGTAGATGTCCCTGGGGCAGAAAGCAGAAAGAAACATCTCCATGCACAACTGACAGGAATTTGGAATGCTTAGAATAAAATGTGTGAATATTAATAAATCCAATGAATTGGCTGGTACCCTGTCAGTCCTTTTAGGAAAAGATTATTTAGAATAAAATGAGGAATCCAGTCTATCAGTTGAACAGTGCTTATCCAGTACCATCAAAAATCCACCTAACAATTATACCTTTATGGAGCCAACCAAAATGCACAAAATACATGTTGCAAGCTTTCGAAGCCGCACTGGCTTCCTCATCAGGTAAGGTGTTAAAAAACCATACAGGAGGGGGGAGAATGAGGATGTTAGTCATGGGCCCGCATTTTGCTGTTTTTGTTCAGTTCAGATGGTATGGAGGGGTTTCTCTTGCAGGCTGGCACCTCCTCCTTCTGGCCATGGAGGTACTGGGAGATTCTCAAAGTCCAGGAAATTTAACATCCATTTGCAACGCAACACACACACACACACACAAATACTTCCTTTAACTGCAATCGAATCTGTCTTCATGCAGGTTATGCTTAGTATGCTCCTGTCCCCATCCTATCTCTGCACTGGTTCCTTTTTAAATTCAGTTTAGTTGCCAGGGTTTCTATGTGGATATTCTTAAGCATTGACAAGAAGTCATACTCAACCATCAAAAATCTATTATGCTTTTCAGTAGCCATGACAGCTATTGTTTTCTGGAATAGTTAAATGTCAACCAGTAGAAAAGTGGTCATAAACAAGTGAGAAAGGCATCAACTGAACGCTGGATTGAGACTAAACAACTCTTTCCAGTAGAGACTGGAAGCATCACAGCCCTCGACAGAAGGGAAAGCTAATTCCTTTTAACTTAATTTCCTGCCAGTAATTTCTCCCACACAAAAGCAAGCAAAACTCCCTGTCTCACTGACATAAACAAACACCTCTGAAAACAACACATTTTATTCTGTAGGAAATGAAGAAAAGAAAGACCATGGTATGTTTTAAAAGTCCTGGAGGTGCTCAGATATCTGGATGGAGATGTGTAAGTATGTTTTAAGAGGCAAACTAAGGTCTTTGGAAAGACAGACACTGCTGCACAGTTTTCAGATAATTGGCCTATTGTATGACATGAGCTTTTGCATGGTAATGCATAGGAGAGTAGTGGTTATGAATTCTATGGTATGAACTGAGATCCCTTAATTCATATCTCAATGCAGATACAAATTTACTTGTCAAGGTAAGACTATTCATTAGCTTTAGCCTTCTCTGAATCCCTGATACACTAAGGGGATTATGCTGCAACTCTACCTTAAATTGGGACAGGAAAAAGGTAAATTGGGATCTCATGGTAGATTTTTGAGTGATTTGTAGTAGGTCAGGAAGAGTGTCGCGCTCCCAGTTGTTTTAACAATAGCAACAACTATTTTTTCCCCTCCTAAACTGCATGTGAACAACTTACATTTGTAATCCTGCAAGACAGGACTGGAGGCACACATTCTTTGTATTCCAGAAGTAGATTGACAGTTATTAATAATAGCTATTAGCCAACATTAAGGTTGAGCAAAAGAATCACATCAGTTCATTTCCAAGTCAGTAAAGAACCAAGTGCTGAGTTCAGAAATAATTGACTGTTTTAAAATAACATGAAATATAAAATTAACTGAAATTTCATTATTGGGCATCTAAAATCCTTATCCAGATTTTAAGAAGAATTCACCAAAGTGGTTTTTAGGTGAGGTGAAGGCATGGGGCTTATATTTTCTTGACCCTTTGCCTGCCAATTAGACATGGCAAATTTCTTTCACGAACAAGGATATTCATTTTGAGCACTGGGAAGGTGCCAAAGATATAGATATTTATACTGATGGACTGACAGCCTGGGAAGAACTGGCCATGTGTCCTCCAGACACATAAATCAGTCCTGTGTAGCTAGTTAAAATAAGTTTGGGTCATGAGGATGAATGGGAAGTAAGATAACACTGCAGATTTTCACGGGGGAACTCGGTTCTAGAATAAAGGCATTCAGTCTTTACTAGCAGAGAAACTTTTAGTTTTATAAAAGGTTATATTTTTATTTAGGCTGCATCCACACTGCAGAAATAATCCAATTTGACACCACTTCAACTGCCATGGCTCAATGCTACAGAATTCTAGGAACTGTAGTTTTGTGAGACACTTAGCCTTCTCTATCAGAGTCCTCTGGTGCTACAACAAAGTAACATTCCCAGAATTCCACAGCATTGAGCCATGGCAGTGAAAGCAGTGTCAAACTGGACTATTTCTGCAGTGTGGATGCAGCCTAAGTTAGCACCAACTTCTTAAAGGTGGGAAGTACTACTGAGATAATTGTACACTTGTAGAGCAAAAAATCTACAAAATTCATTTAATAATGAAAAGGTTACTGTAAACAATTTCATATGTAAGTACTGGATTCCTACATGACTGACTTGATCCTGTTTAGTTCTGTCCAGGTCTAGACTTACAGTGACTTCAGCAAGAGACGTTACAGGGGCCTAGTTTTGTGTAGTACCTACATATTTCCTAGCCTCCAAGTCATGCAGTGCATTCATTTCCTTTTGCCTACACCAGGTAAGCAGAAGAGGAAACAGCAGCAATTATCATCTGTAAATTATCATCCACAGAGGAAGAGGTCTGTCAGTGGTCTGTTATATATTTCCTATAAAATATAGGAAGAAAGCTGTTTCCTAAACACAAAAATTGTCACCAGGATGTATCAAGCTTGTGAAGACTGGTAAATATCAGGATGTTTGCTGTTGTCTTTGCTGAAAATTTCAAGTCATATTTGATTCTGTGCTTACTTCTTTGCCAAATAACGCATATATTGTAGTTCACAGATTGCTAATAGATATAATTTATTTTAAAATAAAATGCTAGTAGATGCATGTTTTCTTTTAAATGTGTCTTTTGACTTTCCTAAGAAGAGCTGGGGAGGTTGTTGTTAGCTAAAGCCACAAATTAACGGTTTTGAAATGTCACTATTCATATAACAATAAAAGATGAGCAAGAAACAGCAACATATAAATAGAAGAAATATAACAATATCAGTGACCATTCTGTTCAATTTTCCATGATATTTCAGATACTAAGAACTTCACTCACCCTCTGTAATATACAGATGTTATTAAAAAGTTTGCATCGCCTAGTAATAAGTGGTTCAGGGATACATAGCAGATGTTGTAAACTGGTAGGAGATCATCAAATGTTGGGGCTGAGAAACAAATGTCTCTCTTGAAATATTTCAAGCAGTAGATTGGCAATGGTCTTTGGCATTCCACAGTTAAAATGGCATGGTGATAACAATAAAATATACATCATACACAAACAATCTCATTATCTTGCTGTTATAAATGAAACTACGCACAATAATTTTTAACTGTTTCTTTAGCAAAATTTGCTAAAGCTACTATGGGGAGATCATTCAACATGCAAGTTGCAGGACACTAGCTATCCACCTTGCATTTGAATCACCAGTCTTGTTCTACTGGTGATTATAAGACAGGGTTGAATTATCTTTGGCCTCATGTAGGTTGCTTCTGCAGAATACAAATATTTTAAAAATGAAATAGTAGGATTGAAATGGTAGGGCTTATGTCACAGGCTTGCACTAAACCTGTGGTCCCCAAACTCTTACAACCTCCTCTCTTCTTCGGCAACAATGCTACTACCCCCTCAACATCTTTTTCTTGGTATTAGGTTTACTGTTCTACTGCAAATTCAAAACAATCAATCTAAGTCACTGCTCCTCCCTTTGCACCCAGTCACCTTGAGAGCAGCTGGCTGAGCAATGACCAAGAAGCATCTTGTCCACACTGGCCTCGCATCAAAGGCCAGCACAGGTGAGAAGCTTCTCAGTTGTTGCTCAACCAGCTGCACAGTTGCTGCTCCCTTTGCACACCCTGGGAGCAGCAACCAAGCAGCCAGTTGAGCAGCAGCCGAGAAGCCTCTTACATGTGCCAGCTTTGCAGCAAAGGCTGGTGCAGGCAAGATGCTTATTGGTTGTGGCTTGACCAGCTACTCAGTTGCTGCTCCCAAGGTGACTAGATGCAAAGGGAGAAGCTTCTCCCTGGTGAGGAAGGACTCTCAATCCTAGAGTGGCAAGAGATGCAAAGGACTCCTTCAAAGAATGGATTCTAGATCATAGAATCATAGAATCATAGAATCATAGAGTTGGAAGAGACCACAAGGGCCATCCAGTCCAACCCCCTGCCATGCAGGAACTCCCAATCAAAGCATCCCCGACAGATGGCCATCCAGCCTCTGCTTAAAGACCTCCAAGGAAGGAGACTCCACTACTCTCCGAGGGAGTGTGTTCCACTCTCGAACCGCCCTTACTGTCAGGAAGTTCCTCCTAATGTTGAGGTGGAATCTCTTTTCTTGCAGCTTGCATCCATTGTTTCGGGTCCTAGTCTCTGGAGCAGCAGAAACAAGCTTGTTCCCTCCTCAATATGACATCCCTTCAAATATTTAAACACGGCTATCATATCACCTCTCAGCCTTCTCTTCTCCAGGCTAAACATCCCCAGCTCCCTAAGTCGTTCCTCATAGGGCTTGCTTTCCAGACCCTTCACCATTTTAGTTGCCCTCCTTTGGACACGCTCCAGTTTCTCCACATTCTTCCCTGTTCAACTTCAAGTCACCCCCACAAAAATAATTATTTCTTCTGCTACAAACCAGCAAAAGAAAGAAGAAGAAGCAGTACAGCTCCAACCTGCCAGCCAAGCCCCAGCAAAAGCTCACAATGTTGTTGTTGTTTTAAATTTTTAAAATTTTATTAAGCATATTAAAATGCAAACAATATTCCATAAGATGCATACAATCATATAAACATATCAGCCTACAAACATACGTACAAACATACATACATATATCTTATTACTACACTTCTTCATTTTCTTATCTTATATTGATAGTCTTTCAATTACTTCCTTCCACACCTTCACCTTCAACTTTATTCTCTTCCTTCTATCCCTTCTATCTTCTAGTTTCATTTCCTACTCCATTTATCTACTACCTTCTTAATCTTCTTCTTTCCTTTTCCTTCCCCCTTCTTCCCTCTTTCCTTCCTTTCCTAACTAATTCCTTTCCTTTTCTCTCTCACCAGCTTTCCACTTACTCTCTACACTTACTCTAACCTTCTTTCACTTTCTTACACCATCTTCTCCATTCACACCTTACTTTCTTCCCATCAATTACTGATTTATCTATTTCTTAAGGGAAAATAATGTGTGGTGTTAGATTGTGTAAATAAAATAGAACTAAGAGTCTGTCAATACTAAGGAGCTTATCGCTTGGGGTTTTAAATCGAATCAAGCTTCCTGGGCTGCAGCCGGGAGGCGGGATGGAGGTGGAGATTATCACATGCTAAATCACTGCTGAATCACCAGTCACCATCACTCCGGGTCTCAGTCAGGCTCAGCTGTGCTTTTTAGAAACTGGAAAGGCTGGGCCCGGGCTGATGGCAGCCAGTGATTCGGTGGCAATTTAGCATGCGATAATCCCCACCTCCATCCTACCTCCCGGCTGCAGCCCAGGAGGCTTGATTCGATTTAAAACCCCAAGAGATAAGCTCCTAAATTTAAGCAAATCCTGCTGTATGGTAAAATATGTGGTAAGCAATGGAAGCACAGAATTGAATTTAGAGTCTGTTAGTCAAAAGAACTAATGTTTCGTTGTAGGATTGAATAAAATAAAGTTAGATCTCTCTTCGAACATTTAAGGAGGAAAAAACGTAAGGTAAAGAATAGATAGAAATAAGAGAAGGAATAGAATGAGGAACTATAAATGTGAGCTATAATGAAATTAGAATGAAGATTGTATTGACAATTTATGTAGATGTGGTATCGGCAAATGCGAAAGTAAGAGAAAGTCAAGAATTTGATGGAATAGATAAAAGCTCACAATGTTTTAAGCCGGGTCCAAAATGTGAAAGAACCTTTTTGCTGCTGCTTCTCCCCTACCACCATGTGCTCTAACTCTTTGGTCAGTTAGTCATTCTGCCCCAAAATGGCAGCACAGGAATGAAGTCACATGGGCAGGCAAAGAGTGGGAGATGCCACTGTACAAAACTGTCAATGAGGCTCCACAGCAGTTTTAAAGGATCCTGAAATGGGACGTTTCCTGTAATCCTCATCCCCACCATGGTCCTAAATACTGCTGGTTCCCTTTGTCTTTCTTGCATGCCAATATTTTAACTGAAGGCCACTCTGCCACCCCCCTTTTCCTTACTGCCCCCCTGGATCTTTCTGCAGCCCCCAGGGGAACAGTATCATCCACTTTGGGAATCTTTGCACTATTCTAGGTTATTCCTAGAAATGAAAATATAGATGGTGTTATTCAAACTACTTAACTTTTAGAATTAAATTTGAAGTAATTTAGATAGACTTCAGAAAATGTTCTCAATTCAGAAACTACCTTGGAAAAGGATAAAACAGATTAGGGCCTTTTATAATTCTATAGATTGCTTGGCGTGCAGAATTATAGCAAAATTAAAATTATACCTTTACATTAAAATATCATGCACCAAGACGCCTTGTGGATACCAAAATCTGTGGATGCTCAAGTCCTATTAAACACAACAGCATAGTGAAATGGTGTCCCTTATAAAAATGGCAAAGTCAAGGTTTGCTTTTGGAATTCATATTATTTTTGAATATTTTCAAGCTGTGCATGGTTCATAGAATCATAGAGTTGGAAGAGACCACAAGGGTCATCCAGTCCAACCCTGTGCCATGCAGGAAATCACAATCAAAGCATCCTCGACAGATGGAATATTCGCAGGTTGACTGAATCTGTGAATACAAAAATTGTTGGATACAGAGGACCAACTTTTTTTAACATTTACATAGTTTCACATGGTTAAAGTGAGAATTTTGTGAGATTTTTTTTAGAAATTTTTAAAAAGTAAAAACAATATCAAAACCTGAGGCCTCTCCATTCTCTGCCCACTGAGCTTCACAGCTCTCATGCCTTCTCTTTTGCTGAGCTCCAGCATTTTATTGAGATATGGTCAAATGCCACAGCCTATTTTGTGCCAAAAAACAAGACATTTGGGGTGCAGTATTGTCACCCACCCCCTTAGGATATGGGGATGTGCAGCCTGCACTCCCCTAATGATGCCTCTGGGTTGATAGTTACAATTCCAATTACTTACAATAAAAGAGACTTCTAATTTGACAACTGGTTAATTAGATATATGTTTTAATTGATCTGGTTTCTAATAATAAAATAATTCACATCCATATTCCATATTGGCTGCTTTAATTGCTTTTTGCTGTTAAAAAAGCCATTGTTTGATTTAATTTAGGACTGCATTTTAGAAATGCATAATTCTGAAGCCAGTGGCCATTGTTACTGAGGGTGACCTGCACATACCATTCATCTATTTTTTTATTTTTAATTAATAATCCTCTGGCTCACAAGTATTGTTCTTAATGCCCATGTGGCAAGTTTTATATCTCATGGCAGGGTTTCTCAACCAGGGTTCTGCAAGAGATTATGATTTTACAAATAATAATTTTTTTATTTTAGCTGTAGATACAATAATTTTAGGAATACAATAATCTGAGGGAATAGATTTAGGGGTGAAACAGATAGCCCCTTTGCAGTGGCTTTCTGGCAGATGGGGGGGTCATTTAGACGACGCATGCCCCCAAGCTGCCGGGAAGCTGCCACCCAACCATACACGGGGCAGCTCTTTGGCACTTTGGCAGCATGGCGGTCTGACAGCACATGCTGCAGGCGCATGAAAAAGCCACAGTGGTGGTTAAAAAGTTGGTATTTTGCCTGTGCAAAAAGGAGCGGCTTTCTGTCTCTTCTTTTTGCAGCGGCAAAACGGTGGAGTGGGGCTGCGGCGTGCAGTTGCCATGTCCCCAATCCTGCATTCGACTGGGGTAGCTTGAGGCCACCCCTTTGGGGCCATCTATTTCGCTCCTATGTCTATGAAAGCTTATACTGCAACTTCTTTCACTCAGAGCCAGAACAGAATGGCTCTAAACCAGGGACAGGCAACCTTTCCTCTTTAAGGGCCGAGGGACTTCAATTCCCAGAATCCCAGGAGCTATTGGCCAACATAGGACTATTGGCCAACATGGCTGAGGCTTCTGGGAGCTGAAGTCCCTCGGCCCTTAAAGGGGACAGGTTGCCTACCCCTGCTCTAAACGCTGGCTTTCCGGTGGCTTAGAGGCATGGTGTTTAGACGCTGCACGCCCCCAAGATGCCCAGAAGCCTTTCCAGCTGCCCAGATATGGGTCAGCTTCTGGGCACTCTGATGGCATGGCGTTCACATGCTGCATGCCACCAAAGTGCTGTAAAGCCAGCTTCCATCCACAGTGGGCCAGGAAAAACTGGCTTTTTGCCAGCTCAAAAAGGAGTGGCTCTCTGCTGCTCCATCAGCAAAATGTTGGATTGGGGCCGCAGAGTGAGGTTGCTGCAGCCTCAATACAGCTTTGACAGGGGTGGTCTGTTTTCCCCCCTCAGTCTCAATTGTGCTACAAGATCCCTTTGCATTCTGATAGTCCAGACTAAAACAGATGTGTCTATGAAATATCATAATATGAATAGTCAGAAGTACTGTTTACCAACAGTTAATCCAACCTTTTAAAGTGTGTGTATATTAGATAGATAGTAGATAGATAGATAGATAGATAGATAGATAGATAGATAGACAAACAGACAGATAGATAGAATTTCATTTGTATATTTGTATGCTGCCTTTCTCCCAGAGTGGAACCCAAGGCAGCGATATAATAATGTTTAGTCATAATCAAGATTGCTGCTATGATTTACATTTGATGGGGATTTTAAAAACAACAGGGAATTTGTATACTTTGAGGGGAGAGGTTATTACTCTTAATGTGATATTCTCACTTATTACGAAAAGTAAAAAGGATTACATTTCAAGAGTATGTTCATGTGGGAGAGAAATTATCCATTCTTAGGGTACTGTGCTACAGTGAATGCATCCAAACATACACATATAAAGAAGAAATGCATACTGGGGAAATATGGCTGTTTGGGGATTAGACAAGGCAGAATAGTCTTAAGAAGAGTTGGATTCCTTTATATTTTACCAAGCCCAGACTGCTTGTATTTTTGTGAAATGAAAAAAAAAATTTAAGGACTCTCTGAACTCTTCAAACATCTGTTCCAATCTAATGAATAATAGACCTTACAATGTGTAATTATTAATTGAATGGGGGGGACCCCAAGCTGAGTTTTTAAAAATTGATATAAGGCTTCCAAGTCCACACGAGGTTGAGTTTTTAATTAAATCTTTGGTTTTCTCGCAAATCGGCTTGATTGTTTAAATAATAAATGCTTCCTAAAATTAATTATATCTCAGAATACCTATTTAGATGTATCAAGCTCTCTCTTAATACTTACTGCCCTTAATATTTGATGCAATTATCGAAGTGCTATTTTATATAAAATTAAAAGACCAGAGCAAATTATAATTATAATAAGCTACTTTTGCATCGGTTATCTCCACTGACTTCAATTTATTTCCTTTTTTTATAACTCAGTGTTAGAAACAGAAGGGGAAATAATTAAATCGGGGGGGGGGGGGGAGCCTGTCATGTTCAATTAACATTTTTCTGAACTTTATCAGAACATAAAAAGGAGTTGGGCTGGATGTGTCTCTTGGTCAACAATGAGTCCTCCTGAAATTCAAGGTGACCAGCAATGGTACACCAGCTAAATAGATTTCACTGACAAGAACAGGCCCTAAGTGATGAGAAAGTTGACAGTTTCTGCTGCATTATAAGCAGCTTTTGTGACAGCCACTCAAGGGTGCAGACTAGAAGGTTAATGATTGCATACGAAAATCTTTACCATGGACATGGGGGGGGGGGAGAGAAAAAAAACTACAAAAAAAAAAAAGCCAAGCCCTAACATTATAGTTTTCCAATACATACAGTGGGCCCTTGGTATCCACTGGGGTTTGGTTCCAGGACCCTCCATGGATACCAAAATCCGTGGATACCCAAATCCCATTAAATACAATGGGACAGAAAAATGTTGTCCCTTATATAAAATGGCAACATCAAGATTTGCATTTTGGAATTTATATTTTTGGAGACTATATTCAAGCAGTGGATGCTTGAATCCATGGATAACAAATTCATGGATAAGGAGGGCTGACTGTACAATGTAGTAGCGGCTTCGAAACCAAGCAACAATCTCTATTTTGCCTGCCTCAACTGTACGTTGAAATTAGGAAGTTGGGGAAACTATAGAAAGTTTTCCTCCTCGATCTCTTTCTTGTTGTTGTTGTTGTGTGCCTTCAAGTCATTTCCAACTTATGGTGATCACATGGTTTTCTTGGCAATATTTGTTCAGAGGGGGTCTGGCTTTGCTTTCCTCTGAGGCTGAGAGACAATGTCTTGCTAACATTCATTCACTGGGTTTCCATGGCTGAGCAGGGATTCGAACCCCAGTCTCCAGAGTCATAGACCAATACTCAAACTATTATACCATGCTGAGTCTTTAGGTTGTTCTAAATTGGATAAAAATAACATTGGAAATGTCTTGTTGCATTCTGTTTCCCATGGTGGCCAAGGAAAAGTCCATTAGTTCAACATGCACTCAAGAGCTCCCTCCTCTTGCATGTGTCCCCACAGCAACTACTACTGCAAGGCACACTACCTGTAACACTGGGAGTAGGGATGAGAAGAATATCCAGAAATATTTAAAAATGATTTTAAAAGTGTTTCTCGAATGTCAAAAAACCCTGAGGAGAAGAATCCTAGATTGATGAGAATCATTTTATTGAAAGCCCTATTCTGTATAACTTAGCACATGGTTTTTGTGTGTGCAAGAAAGAGTATTTTCTGTACAGAAAATAATAATGCTGTTGCCTAAACAGAAAATGCTATAGTGTGCAAAATTCACAAGTGGTTGTTTAGTGCAGAAAACTGCATATTTATTTGTTTGTTAGTTAGTTAGTTAGTTTAATTTTTGGCTCAGAAAATAATATTTCTGTGTAGACAATGCTGTTTCCTGAGCAGACAATGATGTTATCTGTGCAAAGCAACCATGTCACATCAAGGATCTCTACCAAGGTATTAGTGTAGTGGCAGATTTAATTTCAGTTCTTTCCCTAATCATATTCAGCATTACTGAATGTGGCTTTTTCTCATAGCCACTGCACACCGAGGATCCATTCATACTACACAGTGGCAGCACTGCGATTCCACTTTAGCTGCCATGGTTCCATCCTATAGAATCCTAGGCCTGGAAGTTTAGGGAGGGACATTTAAGCTTCTCAGCCAGAGGTCTCCTCATCACCACTACAAACCCCAGGATTCCACAGGATGTAATAACGCCAGTTAAATTGGAATAACAGTGCTACAATTGTGTAGTGTGGATGGCCCCAGGTTCAGCATTTTCATCAAATTATCCAGCACACCAGCCCCTAGCCAGTCATTTCAGCCCGTCCCAGTACAGTGGGCCCTTGGTATTCACTGGGTTTGGTTCCAGGGTCTCTCGGGGAAACCAAAATCCATGGGTGCTCAAGTACCATTACATACAATGACATAGTAAAATGGTCCCCCTTATATAAAATGACAAAATCGAGGTTTGTTTTTGGGACTATATATATCTATATAGATATACAGATATATATTCCCGAGATATGGATGATTGAATCCATGGATAAAGAATTCATGGACATGGCGGGCTGACAGTATATTTGAAGTTAAGATGATGGTAGTGGTGGTGATGGTGATGATTTGCCTCAATCCATGATAGGAGGCAGGTAAGGAAGAAGAAGAAGAAGAAGAAGAAGAAGAAGAAGAAGAAGAAGAAGGTGGTATGGGTAACACAATGTTACCCTTGCTTACAGTTAACTTTGCCAGTCCATCTTCCAAGTTTAGAGAGATTTGGGAAGCTCTTCATAATCTTCACACTGTTTGTTTTAACTACCCAGATGGTGAAATCTTTTTGTTAGCTGCAGAGAGCTCCAACTGAGCTTCTACAGCAGGGACAGGCAACCTTTTGGAGACCTGGGCCGGTCTCCCGTAGCCCAGGTCTCGGCTGGGCCACGGGTGGGGGGGAATGGCAGCATGCGCGTGCGCATCCCCCAGCGGCACGTGCGACCCCCCTGCGCACGCAGCCGCCGCCATACCTTGCGTGGCCGCAGCCGCCACAGCGCATGTCGCAGCCACCATTTTGGAAGTCAAAATGGCGGCCGCAACGCGGTTGCACATGCGCAAGAGTACTGCACATGCACAAACGCGTCGCGGCCACCATTTTGACTTCCAAAATGGCGGCCACAGCGAGCGCGGCTGAAAACGTGCCTTGATGGCGGCGCGCGGCAGCGGCGGCGGCAACCTTCCGCCTGGGCCGGTAAGTCCGGGGGCCGGGGCCTTAACCGGCCCCGGGCCGTAGTTTGCTGGTCCCTGTTCTACAGTATTCAAAGGCCCATAGGGCTCCTGCAGGGAGAGCAACATGAGGAGAAGCAACTCTCTTTGCTCTTCTTGTCTCTGTGTGTGTGTATATATGTACCTTCATGTCACCTGTCCACCTGGGGTGAGCCCATGAATTTCATAGGCTTTGATTAAGCAAAGAATACTCAGAGGTGGTTTGCCATGTCTTCTGATTATTATTTTTCTTCTTCTCCTTTTTTACTAGCTAGCTCTCTTCCATTGCTTGCAATGAAAGGGAAATTATTTAGACATATTCCAGACATTATTTAAAGTTCTCCCACTGGGGAAGATTTCCCAAAAAAGGGACTGGGAGGGATTTGGATCCTAGGGGGTCCAAGACCTTTGTCAGTCTACCTCAGCTATCTCCCTTTCCACCTCTCTTTCCATCAGAGAGGCTAAGGAAGGGGGCAAGAAGGGGAGGACTCTGAAGTCACACTGCTTCTGACATTGGGGCTCAGACGGACATATTTGCTCTTTTCTTTGGCTCCTGAATGCCATTGCAGCAACCATAGTATTGCAACCAAAATAATAATGTTTCTGTCAGCAAACACCCATCCCTACATCTCCAGATGAGGGAAGAGGTTTGGCCACCAATAGCAAAAGCTACATCACAATTATATCCATTGGCCATACAGCAAAGCACAATAAACATCCAAAATCCACAAAACAGTGATACCTTTATTGTCCGACCAATAATCATGTATTTTGTGCATTTTGGTTGGCCAATAAAGATATGCTGTGTTGTGGATTTTGGATGTAATCAACAATTACATAACTGAATGTGTGTTTGTGACAAACAGGGACTTAAAGAAAGGCAGGGAATAGAAATTAAAGGGGAAGCAAAATAAATTGTGAGTTAACATTAACAAAACAAACAAAGCCTAACCCCATATCATTTGTGAATAGCTATAATTCTAGCTTCTCTTATAGTTATCCAAAAAATGGTCAGCAACTCAAATTTGAATGGAAAGTGATTTGCTATTTTCTTTGAAGCAATTTTATTTTCTTTTGTCCTTGAACATTCTGCAATTGTAAAAATGATGACCCAGTTCCACAAGTAAATGCAATTGGATGAAGTGGTTAGCAAGGGTCATCAAGTTCTTGATAGATCTTCAGGGAATAACAATGTGCCAATTTAGTAGCACATATTACATTCTGGAAAGTGGCGTAAAGAAGGCACTCTAGGTACCTGTAAAATATTATTTAAATTTTAAAAGTTAGAGTTACATAAAACTCAGCCATGAAAAACACAGTCATAAAATCTCATCTTTCCTCTCTATATTATGTTAGTTGTCTTTGCAACTATTATACTTTCTCAATTGCATCCTTTTCCAACAAACCTTAAGATCTTTTTCTGGTGTTCTTTACATCTTTTTTTAAAGGGCTGATAGATTCCCAATTTATACTCAAAAATTTGAAGGAAAAGCCTGTCAATATAGACATTTTTATCTGGATGTACATGGCACTGAACTCAGTGGGATTCCATTTTGAATAAAGAAGCCTCAAAACATGTTGCATCCCATTTAGGTGTATCACATCATTTATTTATTTTCCACTTGGAGGATTATATGTTCCACATGGCAAGCAATGAATTTCTCTCCCTCAGCAAGAGGCAGGGGAAAATTGTGAACTTTTTACACTCAGTTCTTTATATTACAGGAAAGTATGGATTCTGAAAAACAATAATAATTATCATAGAAGACTTACATAAATTCAACCTAGATGATGAGGAAGCTGAAATAATTAAAGATTTTACCTACCTTTGATCAACTATTGAGCAGAATGCATCCAGGAAATTGGAAGTAGACTAGGACTGGGGATGGCAGCTATGAAAGAAATAGACAAGACCCTAAAGTGCAAAGATATGACACTGAACACAAAAGTTAGGATTGTTCAAGCCATTGTATTCTCCATCATCATGTATGGATGTGAGAGCTGGACAGTGAAGAAAGCAGATAGAAAGAAAATCAACTCATTTGAGATGTGGTGCTGGGGAAGAGTGCTGCGAATACCATGGACAACCAAAAAGACAAACAAATGGGTCATTGAACATATAAAGTCTGAACTCTCACTGGAGGCCAAGATGACTAATCTGAGATTGTCATACTTCAGCCACATCATGAGAAGACAGGGCTCACTAGAAAACACAATGCTGCTAGGAAAGGTGGAGAGCAGAAGAAAGAGAGGAAGTCCTCATTCTAGGTGGATAGACTCAATCAAGACCATGGCCCTGAGCCTGCAGGATTTGAGCAGAGCAGTTGAGGACAAGGAGGCTTGGCGATGTTTCACCCACAGCGTCACCATGAGTCAGTCAACTTGAGGATAGCTAACAACAATGGACTCTGAAAAATGTTAAAGAGCCAGTTAATATGGAAGTTGGCTGATTAATGAGGTCTTTTTGGATTAATCATATGAGTTTTACAAGATTAATTACAAGTGTAATCCTATCCAGATGCTTATTCAGAAACCTCATTGGATTTAATGTAATTCCAGCTAGGTATGAGTCTTATTGTAAGAATGAAGATCAGTTGTTTCACAGTGATGAATGGTTGTGTGGTGAAGCAAGAACAGGTTTAGAAGAATTTCACTGCCTTTTCCTCATAGGTGGGCATGCCTCTTAAACTGATGCCTCTCATCTGAAGTTTTTGTAAGTACTTGTTTTAAAACTATTTATCGCATGGCACTTACGGAACGGGAATGGAAAGGAATGGAACAGAATGGGGAAAAATGCATTTTACTGGATGGGAGAACATCACCGATGCCACTGGGAGTCCCCAAGGCATTCCCTAGCCGTTCCTGGCATCCAATTTTTGAAGGATGGTTCAAAATCGTCCTTCAAAAATTGGCTGCCAGGAATGGCTGGGGAATGCCTTGGGGACTCCCGGCGGCATCGGTGGTGTTCTTCCATCCAGTAAAATGCATTTTTGTCCTGTTCCATTCCATTCCGTTCCTGTTCTTGTAAGTGCCTTGCGATAAGCTTATATGAGTTCTCACCCAGTTAAAAGTCAGTTCACTCTATAGCTTCAAGTAAATTTGAATAGGAATTTTAAAAAATAGTTTTCAAGTAATAGGTCTTTGGTTTTGGTTTTTTAACAATGGGCCTGAGCAGACAGCGCAAAGCGCCGTTTTCGAGACCAAGAAGGGGAGGGGCAGCCTCGTGCTGGGCGCCCCAACCCCTTCCTGAAAACGTCGTCGGAGCGGCCGGCCCTCCGCACGGCCGGCGCTCCGACGACGCACTTCCGCTGCAGCGTCCGCACACGCTGCAGCAGAAGAGGCGCCGAAGGTGTTCCGGAGGCCTTTTGCGGCGCACCTTCGGCTTCTTGCAGAAGGAGCACTATTTTAGCATTCCTTCCTGGGCCTGGGACGCTGCGCCGTGGGGCCGAGGAGTGCGGATACCTCAGCCCCGATCCGCAGCTTCGGGGGGCGGCCCCATGCCGCCTGTCTGCTTCCCCCGAATGAAAATATGAACTGTAGTATATATCTTCTTAGAAGAGGCATTCTTCTCTACTTAAGGTAAAGACATTGTCTCGCTTGTCAGGATACTTAGTATTTGAAGTCTTTAAAGTGCTTACGGTATATTAAATGTAATGTGTGTGTTTTTATATAAAAAAAGATCAGGAGCCTGTTTTAGTCAGTTATTTTTAATTGAGTGGTTAAATGTTGCAACTCCAATTAACATTTAAAATCTGATATTAATTAAGTCAACTGTAATTTTTAAACACAAATATTTCACAGATTGAAAGCCAAACAGGATATGTTATAGTGCTCAATCTTCATTCAATTAATCAGCATTGGAGTGGGCAGGGATTTGCAGACCATCTCACCTGCTCAGTGCTAGATATGCAGGGCTAGGCCATTTCCAGCAAATAGCTGTTCAGTCAAGCTACCTACCAGCTTAAAGTGAATTGAATATTTATATTTGTTAAAACTTGAATATCTGTGTTTGTTTATTATAGATCTAGAAACGATCACGTACTTTATATTTGGCTAATTCAAACAAACATCCACCAAACAGTGATACCTGTATTGGCCATCCGAAATGCACAATATACTTTAGATTTAGCTGCTCTTGTTGTGTGCCTTCAAGTTGTTTCTATGGATTTTCTTTGCTCAGAGGGGGTTTGCCTTCACCTTCCTCTGAGGCTGCGGTCTCCAGAATCATAGTCAAATGCTCAAACCACAACACCACATTGGCTCTCTTAAGCAAGTTTGGCTACTGATCTGATATAACCCATTTTTACTATCTGGAATTTCATTGGGCCCAGTTTGTAACCCAAATAAAAATAAACAGACTAATATGGCTGTATGTTTCCTTTTAGACAATATAAAAATATACATTGTAAAAGAATATCTGCCTGAGAACAAGCAAAACTTTTTTTTTTTTTACTTCCCCCTCCTTGTCCTCTCTTTTGCATAAGATTAACTGGATTACTAGATGCAGCAGGTGTTTAAATATCATGAAGACCGGCACCTCCAATTAGCTAGATCTCTAAAAGCAGCAACAAAAAAGGAGATGGAAAGGCACCACAGCATGGAACAGAAGCCGTTATTTCCTATAGAATTAGCATAATTTGTGGGCTATCTGACTTTTGAACAACTAGAATTCAAGCACTAGCACTTTTCAATTTACTCTTAAAGGCAAATGCTGCACTCATCTTTGGAAAATTTAAGTGCGTGTATGTGTGTATCTGCATGCAGAGAACCAGCATGGTGCAGTGGTTTGAGTGTTGGACTACGACTCTGGAGACCAGAGCTTGATTCCCAACTCAGCCATGAAACCCACTGGTTGACCTAGGGAAAGTCACATTCTCTCACCCTAAGGAGAAGGCAATGGAAAACCTCCTCTGAACAATTTTTTGCCAAGAAAACCCCATGATAGGTTCATCTTTGGCTCACCAGAAGTTGGAACCAACTTGAAGGCACATAAGACACACACATCTGCATGCAGAGATACAGTGTGTATTCATGCATGTGCTGTTCATCCTGAGGACTTTATCATGCCACTTCCATTCTTGTCATGATAGCATTAATGAAGGAAAGTACATGCATATTGGTTAGGAAGAACTCTCTACTACATGTCCCTTCCTTCATTGCTGGTCCCTCACACTCTCTTCTGCCCTTGTCCTTAATCCTATCTCCCTACCTTATTCTCTGTCCAGCATGCCTTTCCTTTGTGTGTGTGTGTGTGGGGGGGATTTCTTAATGCAATTCTGGACTTACACTTACTCCAGTTTTAAACTCCATGTTTTTTTTTAAAAGAAAATAATTTTTAAAAAAACAGATGTTCTGGAATAGTCAGGGGGGATGGGGGAAGAGAGGAGAGACTGACACCATGTGATCACACAATTGCAACAAGATAATTTTTTGCACCTGATAACTAGTGCAGTTGAGAACTTATTGACAGGTATTCCCCATCAATGACAAGGTGTGGGCTAACAATGATTGATAGATAGGGCAGTGACAAGAGGGAGGTGGAGTCATGTGATAAGTATTGCCAAAGGCTCTATCAGTGAACCTTTATGACAGTTTAGAAGCTGCATATGATAAAGTCCTGAGTGGATTTCTCTTGTTTCATATCATACAGTTTTTATAATAAGTTTCATCAACAACTCATGAGCTTATGTTGCCAAAGCTCTAAATCAGGGGTAGGCAACCTTTCCCCTTTAAGGGCTGAGGGCCTTCAGCTCCCAGAAGCCTCAGCCATGTTGGCCAATAGTCCCATGTTGGCCAATAGCTCCTGGGATTCTGGGAGCTGAAGTCCCTCGGCCCTTAAAGGGGAAAGGTTGCCTACCCCTGCTCTAAATTAATTCCACCTTAACATTAGGAGGAACCTCTTGATAATAAGACCTGTTTGACAGTGGAACACACTCCCTCGTAGTGTGGAGGAGTCTCCTTCCTTGGAGGTCTTTAAACAGAGACTGGATGGCTATCTGTCTGCAATACTTTGTGATTTCCTGCATGGCAGGGGGTTGGACTGGATGGCCCTTGTGGTCTCTTTCAACTCTATGATTCTATGATTCTAAGAGACTGCTCCATGGTTTGCAAAGCTGGGGAGAAGCTTTAATGCATCTGCTTTCATGCACGAAAGAGATGAAAAGATCCATTTACAATCTGCAACAGAACTGATGCTGAGGTCTTTCTGCATGCAAAGCCAATGCAATACCCCATGTGGCCCTTCCCGCTATTCATTTGGGAGTTAGCCCCATTTAATGTAGCATAGCAACAATGGGATTCACTTCTGTGAATCTGTAGTTGATTTAGCCATATATTTCAATGGAGAGGATAAGAGAGATAGAGAGAGATAACAGGGGAAGATGCAGAATCACATCTCTCCATCTCCAGCATCAAGCAAATTCAAATGGCTCATTCCCACCACTTTCATCCCCCCATCCCCATTTTCTCCCTTTGGTGTCTTTGCTTCATGAAAAACTAATTAAAGAGAGAATCAGAACATAATAGGAAGTCTGGAGCTTTTATCACACTACATTGTTATAGCACTACATTCCACTTTCACTGCCACGGCAACATCCAGTAGAAATCTGGCTTTGTAGTTTAGATAGACTCGAGAGCTCTCTGGCTGAGAATTCTAAATGGACACCCTTAAACTACAAATCCCATGATTCCATAGGCTGTTTCCATGGCAGTTAAAGTGGAATATAATTGTACAACAGTGTTATACATGTCCCAGTGCCACATGGCCTGAAGGAGGAAGGGCCTGCCTGCATAGATATCCCTTCACACTATCTCAACACAGAGCAACACACCCACAACAATTTGACAAAATGCAATCCTGTGAGTAACTATCTATATCCTGTATTCCCACCTTTGCTAACCTAGCAGTTCGAAAGTATGCATATGCAAGTAGATAGATAGGGACCACTTCAGTGGGAAAGTAAACAGCATTTGGTGTAGTCATGCTGGCCACGTGACCACCAGAGCAGTCCTTGGACAACGCTGGCTCTTTGGCTTAGAAACGGAGATAAGCATCACCCCCTACAGCCAGTTACAACTAGACATTCATGTCAAGGGACTACCTTTACTTTTATGATCTTTAACACCTTTGCCTAATGAAGAAGCCAGTGGAGCTTCAAAAGCTTCATGGATTTTGTGCATTTTGTTTGGTGTAATAAAGTTATCACTGTTTTGTGGATTCTGGACGTTATTGTACTTTGCTATATGGTCAACACAATTACTCCTGAATACGTTTCCTGTAACTGTACAGTTGCCCCTCAGTTCTTGTAGACTTGAAGTCCGTGGTTTTGAATATTCACAGAGGGGTGACCTCCGTTACAATCTAGCCTATGGGGCTTGAATATTGGTGAGTCTTTTCATGGGGAAGTCTGGAACAGATCCCCTTGAAAATGGAGGGCTAACTGTAGTGTGATAAGATGATGGATGGATAACACTGCAATCTTATACAGGTGAACTCCAAATCAACCCGCTAACCAGTACAGTTCAGTTCATTAGAGCTTATTCCTTCTTTGAATCCCATTGTAGGAGAAAGACAGGATACAAATACTTGAAATAAACAAAAATTATTCCACATTAAGTGCTACAGAAAGCTCTAGTTATTATATTTTCAGAACCAATGTACCATAGATGTTCAATGAGCAGAGCATTTTGTAATTATTGCAACTCTCCCTGGATGGATGTAGTTTATCAGGAAGGTATTCATCCTGAAATATCAGGAGATAAGATGGCCAAATTAGGCAAGAGAAAGAAGCATAATATCATATGATGAGGTGAAGTAATTTCCTAAATTCTTAGACCAACATTTTCTTCGTATGAGAAGAAGCCATACATTTCCAACAGGGATTGTATTCTGCTCTGCTCCAGTAGAACGGGGCCAATGGTACACCCACTTGTATTTATGCTCATCCAGCAATTATTAAGAAAAATGTTGTGCACAATAGTATCATATTAGTAAAAGAAAGTGATGATAACAGCCAGCAGAATGCTGGGCAGAGATTCCTAAGCAGAATCTGAATCAGGGGCAGGAATCATGCCACCCTACAGATGTTGTTTGGGTTTTTGTGTGTGCCTTCAGGTTGTTTTTGACATGCCAACTCTAAGGCAAACCTATTATCGGCTTTTCTGGGGCTGAAAATGTCCATGTTCCATGTCCAAGCAGGAACTGAACCCTAATCTTCAGAGTTCTAGTCTAATGCACAAACCATTACACCATGCTAGCTCTCTCCTACAGATGTTACTGGACTGCAACTTCCAGCAATTCTAGCCAGAATTGTCAACAGTGAAGAAGGGTGGAAACTGCAGTCCAGATTCATCTAGATTCCTAACCTTTGTCTAAAGAATGCCATGTTATTTGCAGTACTTTAAGATGACTCTCAAATGGAGGGGAGGAAAAAAAGCAGATGAGTTCTTCTCACAGTGTTACGTGTTCAGAATGGAAGATCCTGAATTGCACCCAGCAACAACAAACTAGAGATCAGATTCTGACAACTGAACGGCACTCTCAGATGACTCAATGAAGGCTTTCTGGCAAGGATGTGACGTAGTGGTTTAAATTTGCTATGGCTCATGTGCTATGTGAGTGTTATCTTGAACAGAGTCCAGGAGCCCTTCCATCAGCTGCATCCATATGCTAGGCATGTGTTCATCACTGCCAAGCACATTTTTTAAATTTAGTCCTGGTGGGAGCATGTTCTACACCTTCCTGGTGACTGGGATGAGTGTGAGCGTGTCTCCCCCTCACCATGCATATTTGAAAATGAGGCATACCCTCAAATGACTAAAACCTCTCTCACTTATAAGCAACTATTCTTGCCAGGTTATACTAGCAACCTCTTTCATTTTGTGATGAACTGATGGACCAGTAGGCTTTCTGAAAACTGTGTTAAATGATTTTGCAAATATGTCTCTTAAACAAATTGCTGTCTGGTATTAGTTTCCTTCATTTTGACTCAGGATGCTTACCCACAGGATATTTCAAATCTGGCAGTGTGCTGGATCTGAGATCATCTCCAGCGAAAGCCAGTATACTACCATGCTATATATTGTTTTAGTAGAACTGGGGCTCGCAAGATTGAAAGTGTAAGGATTTTTTATTAGCAAGGACAATGATGCCCCCCATCAGGCTTCCCTGTTCATTCTGAGCTTTGCTGAAATCTACACAAAAGCTGGGGGAAAGGGTTGGATTTTCGCTCTACTATATTGTTATGAGCTGTCTGTTTTGTAAAGTCAATGATTCTTTGCATTACAAGACTGCACACAAAATATACAAAAGTATAAAGAGAGAGTGATTACATAGGTATGGATCAATAAAGCTAGCTGCATTTTTGGATTGCATGTGGACATGGATATGAGGATTTTCATAATGACTGCTTGCACTTTACTAATGCTATCACATGACTGTATCGTATGTTATACCAATGTGACAATAATGGCAGTGACTGCAGTAATACACAGATACACTGGGACTGTCCTCAGTCGCAGCTCAAAATGTTTTAGATCTGGAGGTTTAAAAAAAATTAAACAAAAAAAAAATCAAAATCACTCTCTGCCTCCCTTTATTAAAGTTTTTGAAAAAATTAAACCTTTGACAAAGTTGCCAAAAATGGACTCTCTCATTCTGAAAACATATCCAAGTGTAGCTGTGATAGCCATATAGCAAAGTACAACATTATCCTAAATCCACAAAACAGGGATACTTTTATTGGGCCAACTAAATGTACATTATACATGTTGCAAGCTTTCAAAGCTCCACTGGCTTCCTCATCAGACAAAGATGTTTAAAATGATACAGGAGAAAGAAAAATATTTTGACAATGTTAGTCATAGCCCTCCATTTGGCCAAGATGCTGTAGCTGTTGTTGTTTTTTTCTATTCAGATGGTATGGAAGAGTATTTTTGCAGGTAGGCCCCTCCTCCATTTGGCCATGTGGGTACCGGGAGATTCAGTTCAGGAACAGAATGATATGCATATAACACAGCATAACATTCATAGACATAGCCATGCTAGTCTGTTCAATACACATAGGTATTTTGTAGCACTTTTGAAATAATTACAATATGAAGTTTGTAACACAAGCTTTTGTAGACCAGGTCTATGAAACTGCATTTGATGAAGCAACCTTATTGCATTAAAAACAAACCTGGCAGGCAAATGAAGAGAAGTACACTTCTCTTTCTGTTTCCTCATGATGTCAAAACATTTTCGTTCTCTTCCAGTCATAAAAGCATGGGACAGGGTGGTAAAAGTGTCGTAAAAGTGTCCCTTTTGCCAAGCTGGAAAAATCTGTTTGGCAAAAGGGACATTTTTATCACCCTCTCCCATGCTTTTATGACTGGAAAAGAATGAAAGTGCTTTGATGTCATGTAAAGACAGAAAGATAACTGTGCTTTTCTTTTTGCCTGTTGGGTTTATTTTTAGTATGATAAATCACAGTCTACAAAAGCTTACACTATGCACATATTACTTGCAGTTAGGCTCAAAGGTACTACAATATCCCTTTGCCTAGCATATCATTGCTGGCAACTCTGACATATATGAAAAATTTGACTTTCTACTAGACATTACATCCATCCCTCATCACAACTGAAGTCTCTCCATAAACATGAAAATTGGAAGAAAATTAGAAGTAGGGTTGTTGTCATTTTCTCTTCTGCTAGCAAATACTAACTAGACACTACTACTCTCACACTGAAATCTAACAAACATATTTAAAGATTCTTCCCATGAAGGATAATCATCATCCCCAAGCATCAAAAAGCATGATTGATCCAGAGATTAATGCATCGATCCCTGAGAGGCTGCTGCTTTGGCAAAGCATTATCAATTCAAAATGAACACCCATAGCATTAAAACTCCTTAACAAAACATTGTGCTACAAAGGATGGGGGGGGGGGGGAACCAGGAACATCTGGGAAAATAGAGAATTAACAGTTAAGGTAAGAGCAAACAAGGAGAAAAACCAAACAGCAAGACGAGTGGAGAAATGGGAATTGTACATCATGAAGCTTGCAAAAATGAAAACAAGAGTCCATGTAATTTCCTTGCTTGTGTCTGCTTCTTTCAACATTTCATTGCTTTTCTGGGGTTTGGCTTTACATTTACTTTTAAAATTTAACTTTTAGCTATTATACTTTCCAGACACTAATTACCAGGTGCAGACACCATTTCCTTTTTATTGATGGGTATTATTCATTCAAGTCTCTTCTAAGGCAATCCACCTTTTATAAGAGCATAGAATAGATCTGGTTTTTACAAGATCAGACTATTTATCCATCTGTAGCCCAATATCATAGGCTCTGAGTGGCAGACACTTGGGGAAACATTATATTCATGCACACATACACACAAACACACCCATATCATTGTTTCTAGTACAACATACAGGCATTATTATAGCAGGTGACATTTTACATCCCCTAGCCCAGTGTTTCTTTGTGTGAACACACATGCATTCATGCCAATAAAGTTTCTGATTAAACTGTACACTAGAGGTTTGGTGCTGCATCCAACTCAAACATACTTGGAACAGAACTGTTGAAATGGGAGTTGAATTTGTAACAGATTTAAGTCACATTAATTCCAATGGATCTACACTGTGTTTGACTAAGCCTGGATCCAAATTATACAAAGGACTACAAAAATGTATAAAGCCTGTTCTCCTAATGATCAAAGAAGGAAGGAAGAGGAGAATAATAGCTTATTCATATTGCTTGGAGTTTCTCGCTTACCTCCAGCATCACACTAATATATCCCTGCCAATACACTGAACATTCCGTCCTTCCCTTCCCCATATATCCCACCGTGTATGAAAACTACCTCCAGAGGATTTCTAGGCACTCCAAAGCTAAATATGGACATACAGAAGGGCTGTGGCATGAGGGAGGCTGGTACTCAAATCCATTCTCCACCTACAGAAGTAGTTTTGCCAGCAGAAATACCCCACCAGATCCTGGCCTGTGGGAAATGATCTTCTGTTCATTTCTGTTTGTACCAGAAGCCAGGATTCAGTGAGCTCCATGCTATGTTTGCTATGCACCTGGGGCTCTGTGAGTTCCTGCACCCCCTAAGAAAATGGGGACACATACTTGACTATACCAGCAGTTTTGTTGGATCACTGTGGCACAAGGTGAAGCTCACTCTGCTTATGTCATTACTACAGATACCACCTCTGTTTTTCCATAGAATCAAGAGTTGGAAGAGACCCCAAGGGCCATCCAGTCCAATCCCATTCTGCCATGCAGGAAAACACAGTCAAACCACTCCTGACAATTGGTCATCCAGCCTCTGCTTAAAAACCTCCAAAGGAGGAGACTCCACCGCACTTGATGCTCCCCCTTGCTCTTTTCACCAAATGTGAACTGGTCCACAAGATAGTTTCCCACCCAAAATCCTCATAAGCCTTAGTCAGCATAGCCAATAGTAAGGGATTATGAGAAGTTGCAGTACTAAAACATGTAGCGGGTGACCCTCCTGTACAAGATCAGTACTTGGAAAGTTACTTTTGAAAGTAATTACACTTCCAAGCCACCTCCTCCAAGTTATTGTTTGTTACCATTAGATGAAAAGGAACTATTTTCCCATGTTCTCAAGGAACTTTTTTTTTTTAAAAAAAAGGAACTTTATTTTCACATTTCTCTAAAACAACTAAAAGTTATTTTGTGAGGTTTTTTATTTTGTTTTAAATCTGAGTGCTATAAGTTTCTGTCCTGTGATTTTCCCTCATCCACCTCATGACTACATCCACACCCACAACCAATGGCATCGCTAGGGGGGCACGGACCACATCAGGTGACACTCTAAAAGGAGTTGACACCTACCTTTTGGCAGAAACAGGCTGTGGCATTCATCTGCTTCCCTTTAAAATGCTTTAAGAGATGGTGGGACTGGGGTGAAACTCAATGGGAGGAGAAAGGAGAGGCCCCAGAATTTTTTAAAATTAAAATTTCAAATGTCAAAGTTTCAAATTTTCTTACAAAAATAAAAATTGAAATTTAACATTTTAAAAATTATTTTAAAGTTTTCTTTAAAAACATCACATTTTAACCAAATCTTCACTATGTATATGTAAATACATTTAGGTTGTGCATATGATATTGTAAGTGAAAGGTATAATTTTAATTTTCCTAATTGTTCATGTCACGACTATTAGCAGTACGTTCAGTGATATATGGGAATTACGATTTACAAGTAACATTTATGCAAAAAAAAATATTTTTCTAAGGATTCTGTACAGTGTGAAATGGGAAGAGGTCAATGGGTGTGTGTGACACCAACCCTAGGGATACCACTGCCCACAACAGAGCATGAGACAGCAGCATGAACTGACACTTGAACCATGTGATATTCTTCTTTCATCCCCACAGTAACATTGACCTGAATCCAATTGATAATCTCAAATAAAGTAGATCCATTAAATGAATTGTTAAAAGGTGAATCAACACTTATATAAGTCCAATTAATTCAGTGGGTCTACTCTAATTGTTACTATTAATAGGACTGTTCCTTAAAAGTTAGAGTTAAATAAGAGAAAGTTGTATGTTGTTAGGTCATAAATATGATTGATTTAGTTATATAGTACCTCCATTGAATAGAGGCGAGGCTAATTGGAAATAATTACTAATGAATACCAAATGCTATAAGCTATAGTGTCAGCCCTCTGTATCCACAGATTCTTTGTCCATGGAGTCAAGCATGCATGGCTTGAAAATATTTTTTAAAATATAACTTCCAAAAGCAAACACTGATTTTGCCATTTTATATAAGGGAGACTATTTTACTATGCCATCACATTTCCTGGGACTTGAGTATCTATGGATTTTGGTATCCGCAGGGGGACCTGGAATCAAACCCCAGTGGATACCGAGGGCCCACTGCATTTCAGAGGAAGGAACTGGCAAAACCATCTCTGAATATTCCCTCCCTAAGAAAACCCAATGAAATCATGGGCTCACCGTAAGTCAACAGACAACTTGAAGGTACATACACACACAGTTACTTTCATGAACCATGATGGATAAGTTATCACAGATTCCAAATGCACAGTACAGTCCATGCAGGGAAAATAAGTACTAATGGAAAATACCAGTTCTGTATTTTATCTTCTTTTTCTAGGTACATCTTCTAGGAACTCTGGTTTAACATGAAGACCCCAAACAAGCCATCCTGGGAAAGTTCCATGTAATAGTGCTTTCATTTTGCTGACTTCCAATTAAAGAGTATAGCTTTCAGCATTTTAGTTGTACACTAGTTTGACATCTTCCTAAGCAACCATTCCCCAATTATCTGGTGTAGTGTTAGCTAAATGGATTCTCATTAAACATAATACTGTCCTTATTAAAGAACAGTAATTATCTCTCTGTGTCATTAGGCAAATCAGTGAAACAAATGTTTTAGTTCTAGTTTTTAACACTGTCCCTAGAAGTTTGTCCACTAAGATCAAGTGTGTGTTACTGTAACAATATGTTAGCATGCCCTTTGCATGCCAGAGCACTAACATGTCCAGGAACTTCGACAGGTTGATAGAGAAAGTAGAGGTATATCTGAGTAAACAGAATTTACTTCTGATCTCAGATTCACAGAAACAGAAGTTGAATGCTTCTGTAACTGCAAGAGAGCTCTTTGAAGAAATTTAGAAAATCAAGACTGGTTAAATGCCTGAGCTGGTTGCCCTATCTGCTGTTTATTATAAATGTTTTGAGGAAGAGCTTTTATTACCTTTACAGCAAACTTTTTATATGTATGTATGTATATATGGTTTTTAACTTAATAAAAGTTATATATATAACTTTTATTAAGTTAAAAACCATATATACATACATACATACACCAATAGACATTGAACATAGAACATAAACACAAAAAACAAAATGGACAAACTTGCTAACTAACATCAAACGGTCAGACTAACAAAAAGACAAATAGAACAAACATTCATACATACCTGCATATAATTACAATTCTATCCCGCTATGCTAATACAGCAAACTACAATTACTAGTAACAATAACATACATCTTTCTCACCTAAGACTTCCTGAACCCTTTCCAAGCCATTGTCATTAAGCATACAAGGACCTTTCTTTTACTTCTCAAGGTTGGGTATTTATTATACCTATCTTATCTTTGATAGGTGTACACCATTGTTAATAATAAACTTAAATTATTTTAAGCTCTATATCGCTCTTTCTATCTCCGTCTTTCCTTCCCATACCTTATAATATTACTTATTATACTATCGATATCTCTAATTATTTTTAGCCTTCATTTTACATACATAATCCATTACTGGTTCCCAAATTTTTCCAGTTTCTTCCCAATCATGGCCTCTCATCAAATTAGTAAGTTATCTAGTTGTATCAAATCTATCAGTTTATAGATCCATTCTTCTATCGAAGGAAGGTTTTTGGTTTTCCATTTGCACCTTTACAGCAAACTTTGAATTTGATCCTTTGGAAAGGGATGCTCCCTGAGACATGGAAAGAGGCAACTGTAGTATTAATCCCAAAAGAGGGTCAGGATTTGACAGTGACAAAGAATTACAGGCCTATTTCATTACTAAATAATGATTATAAGGTTGTTATAATGATTTTGGCTGAAAGATTGAAAAAGGTTTTGCAGGACTTTATTCACAGAGACCAATGTGGATTTTTACTGAAAAGACAGCTACTTGATAATACCAGAAGCTTCTTGGATATTTTGGAATAATTAGAAAGGCATAATGAGAAGCAGGTAGCATCAATATTTTTAGATAATTTGGGGACTGATGTGATGCACATCACCATTGTGCATTGGTGGTGGTGGTCTCATTGCACATTGGTCAAAATTACCAGCTCTGCTACATAGGGCCTTTACAGACTGCCAGAAATAATGCAGCTTGAGGCCACTTTAACTGCCCTGGCTCAGTGCTAGGGAATCATGGGAACTGTATTTTATTGTGGCACCAGAGGTCTCTGACAGAAAAGGCTCAATGTCTCAGAAAAAACTACAATTTCCATTATCCCCTAGCACTGAGCCAGGACAGTTAAAGTGGCCTCAAGCTGCATTATTTCTGGCAGTCTGTAATGGCCCATAGTAACATAACAGCAGCCCTCTACTCTATAGAGATGGTATGAAACTATCCAATTCTAATTCCTACAGACATAAAACCCTAACAGGAATCTGGTCATTTATGTTTGGACTATCTCTCCCAGAATCATCTTGTTATGCTGGCTGGAGGGATCCTGGGGATTGTAGACATTTTCCAAGCTCTGCTTTTAACACATAGAATATAACAGGCCATATTTACATATGGTTGTACATTGTGTACATAGTAGCTTCACCTAGACCACATACTTTTATCCAGATGAAAGCAAATTAGAAATTAGAAAACTGGAAAAGAAATGAAATCCATTTTGGGAGAAAGGTGGGATATAAATCCAATAAACAACAAATAGGTAATTAGTATTTCGGAGAGGCAAATGTCATGCATTTCTTTCTTATTTAACAAAAATGCTGGCCATTCTATTCTTTACAATTGTTGTATTCAGTAGGTGCTATGCTAATCAGCAGTTCTAAAATAATCCTGAGTGGGGGCGGGGAAAGTAATTTTGAATAGTACAATTGATATACTTAGGAAGAGATGGAAAATTACATATAGAACAAAAACAGTATAATAACACATCTATTTATTTAATTTAGATTTGTTCTTCATGCTCCCTTTGGCACTTGGATATATCTATCTGAGTTTAAAAAATATGCAGATCTATACTCAGATGTCATAGCTGCTGTTTCTCCTTTTCAAATACTTGATTCTAAATCAGTCATTTCCCAACTTGCATCTATTTGTAATAATAATAATAATAATAATATGATTAATTTATATACCGCCCCTCTGGCAAGCCAATCGAGGCGGTGAACAACAATAATAAATTACAACAAATTAAACAGTATCATTCCCTTCTCCCCGAACATCAAACAAATGACAACATTAAGATCCCGTCCCTCATTCCTACCCACCCACCCCCATCCCTCCTTTACCCACCCACCCATCCCTCAACATATTAAACAAAATCAATTACAGTAATAAAATCAATAACAATAATGAAAATATACAAATTTAAAAATACAAAAATTCTTATTATTATAATACTTCAAGGACTGTAAATGGCAAAACAGTCCTCCGCGGCCACGGCCCGCCGCCTCTTGCTGCCTGGTGCCGGTGGAAGGTGGAAATGGCGAGTTTTAATCCACCGGCACTCCTCCCGGCTGCCTCGCAGGTGAGGCAGCTCAGGCCGTTCAGGTGGTGCTCCCAGGACTGCGGATGGAAGAGCAGTCCTCCGTGGCCACGGCCCGCCGCCTCTTGCTGCCGCTGAAGCTGAGGGCTTCCCCACTCGCCACAGGTGTTTCCTTAGAGCCCGGTGTTAGCGAGGGCTGGCTGGGCAGGGGAGTCCTTCAGTATCCCTTCCCAGGGCCTTCACAAAGCCAGGAGAGACGCTGCCGCTGCGAGTCAGATGTTGCCGCCGCGAGCTAAGGCGGGCAGAGCCCTTCAGGGTCCTAAGTCCTTCCCCAGGGCCGCCGGAGAGCCGGGAGAAGCACCGCTGCGGCGAGGGTCTGAGGGAGATGTTCCTGGGCGGGTTATAAGCCCGCCGGTGTTGTAGGAAGGTGATGAATAATGTATACATGTGCTGTTCATACTGGATGTAACCCATGGCTAATTTGTTTTGGAGGTTTATACCTGAGCATAATAAGCAATGAAAGAAATGGCTAGCAACTGAAAATGGGAAATGGTATGTGAAGGAAGACATACAGTCATCCCTCCACATTTGCAGATTTGACTTTTGCAGATTTGATTATTCACGG
Source organism: Phrynosoma blainvillii (assembly GCA_026167975.1). NCBI lineage: Eukaryota > Metazoa > Chordata > Lepidosauria > Squamata > Phrynosomatidae > Phrynosoma > Phrynosoma blainvillii. The sequence goes on from JANUYF010000001.1 coordinate 143,113,868, forward strand.
ATTGTATTACTATGTTCTCTGTAGGAATATCTAGGTCCTCCAGTGCAACTCTATGGTCAACTTTAACCAAAAGTTGCACTGAAGGACCTAGAGACTCCTAGAGAGAACACTCCACTAGGCATTTGTAGCTTCTCCAGTGCAATTCTATGGTCAATGTGTGGCAGATGTTGCCATAGAGTTGCACTGGAGGACCTAGAGATTCCTAGAGAGGTGTTCTCTCAGGTAAAAACATAGTGTTTTTGTTATTTGCAGTTTTTCCACTTTCATAGGGGTCCTGTGTTCCTAATCCTAGCGAATATGGAGAGACTACTGTAATTGTTTGGTCCAAATTTACACATTACTTTCTGGGGATGTGGCTTGGCTTCTGTTGTGATCCCAAATAGTATGGTTGGACACTTGAATACACAATCACATTGTTCAGTTTTATTGTAAGTGCACAAAGAAGTCCTTCAAAAATGCCTTAAGCATGAGGAGGGGGCAGTCAGAACAACACAGAATTTAAAAACCATCACTCTCTTGCCCTAACTTTGTTTGGCATTTGCAATTTTCAAATGTCAGGTCTGAAACTGAACTACCTTTGGCAGTTATTTTTGTTATCTTGAGGTACAATCACAACCTTAGGATATGATAGATGAAAAATAGGTGTGGTAACACAGTCCAGGAAGATTTTGTACCTTTGACAGAATGAAAGTGGAAACTAATCTTGGCAGTAGGCCTTGAAAGAGAACTTAGGAGCCTGGACATTAATTCAACCAAGTCGTCTTTATAATCTGTTGCTGCATCACCAGTGGAAGTCCTGTCTTCCCTTAGTCATTCTTATTTCAGATGAATTTTCTCTTACAAGACTCTGTGGGCTTCTTTCACTCCCTCCTCCTCCCCACCATACTTTTCTCTGCTCCTTCAATACTATTCCCATATTGTTTTTCATTTAGAGACACACTAGTCCCTATATCACTCCTGAGAAGCAGATGAATCCTGTCACAACCATGTGGGAATACCGAGGAGAAATATTTCTCCCTGAAATGGCACCTTACAGCAGACACAGGCAGCATGCTTTATAGACACCAGTAAATTCATCTCCTTTGAAGCAGGCAAGCATTTCTCATCTGCCTCTCAGGGCCTGTCAAGCTTGGAATTTGTGAGATCTATTTCTAACAGAAATATTATCATATAAACAGATCATTCTGCAGACTCCAAATCAGACTTTAGTAAGTTACTTTTAAAAAATAGAGTCCCAAGGCCTGAGAGTAATTAATTGTTATTGTGGACACAGGGTGACCAGATATCATAACCACAAAGGAGAACAAGACACTGCAAAATGTAGGAAATTCAAGAAAAACATAGGACATTTCCAAATAAAAGCTAAAAACATCAATATAAATGTAAATCCATGCTTCTTAGCTATGCTCAAAATGGAGGACATTTTGGAATTCTTCCTGGATAGAAGGCTGAAATGTAGGATGTGTTCAGGAAAAGGAGGAAGCCTGGTCATCCTGTGTAGGTATATCTTAAAAGCAACTCTTTACTTCACCAGTTCTAAAAAGTAACTAACTCAGTTGCTTTGGGAAAGCCTTTTAATTAAAAAAAACCAAACAAACTCAGATATCATAGACTACTAGCCTGTACTGCAAAATACACTTTCCCTCAATCTGCCTTGTTGTTGTCTCAACACCAACAAAATAGGAGACAGTAGCATTAGGTGCAGCATCAGCCACCATAGAATCATAGAGTTGGAAAGGGCTACAAGGACCATCCAATCCAAACCCTCTTCTCACCAAGCCTGAAATCTTCCTAGAAGTCAAAATGATTAAACTAAGGCTATCATATTTTGGTCATATCATGAAACTATATGACATTAGAAAAGACAACAGTGACACATAACGTTGAAGGGAATTGGAAATGAGGATGACCACATTGCAGTGAAAGCATTCTGGGAGATGCCATCCAATCTCTGCTTAAACAACCTTCAATGAAGGTGAGTCCACCATCCTCAAAGCAGAATATGAAGATTATCACACCAGCCCCTTTCCTGCTGCAGTCACGCAATTAAATTAAAATGGAAACATCCTGCTTTCTATGCAGCCACCACTGCACTTCTTCTCATTCATGCGACCAGGGCTGTTGCCCTCATCACACCCTCTTCCTGTCCTATCCCTTAATCCCACCTCACTCCCTTATGCCCTACCCAACATGCTTTTAGGATTTTTTTTTAAAAAATCCAACTTTTTAGTGCAATTCTAGAGCTCCATAGCCACAATTTAAGCCTTTAAAAGTTAAATTGAGGCTGCTCAGCTCCAAAATTGCATGAAAAACTTGGGGGGGGGGTTTTAAAAGGACTAGCAAGAAACCAGGAAGAAAGGGGAGAAAGAACACTGGCACCATAACTGACAATCACACAACTGTCCTGGGAATGACTTTTCAAACTTGTGGCATTGTGCAATTGCCAATTTATTCATGGGTTTCCCCCATGAATGAAAAGGGGTGGGTGGGGGACAGGGCATCCATGGGTGGTAGGTGGCATCATGCAATCAGCATTGCCAAAGCCACCTTCCTCCCAATGAAATCACAGTTTAAAAGCCGTGTGTGGTAATCTTCTATCTACTCTCATGCAGCTCTTACAGTCAAGAAGTTCTTCCTAATGTTTAGGTGACATCTCTCTTCTTGTATTGTAATTGAAATTCATTGGTTTGTATTCTAGTTTCTGGAGCAACAGAAAACAAGCTTGCTCAAGTAAGAGCTGTTCGACAGTGGAGCATGCTGCCTCAGAGTGTGATGGAGGTTTTCAAACAGGTTGGATGGTCCTCTGTTGGGAGTGCTTTGATTGTGTCTTCCTGCATGGCAGGGCATTGGACTGGATGGTCCTTGAGGTCTCTTACAACTCTATAATTCCATCTTCCACATGTCATTCATTTCAGATATTTAAAGATGGCTACCATATACCTCTCAGTCTTCTCCAAGCTAACTATGACCAGCTCTCTAAGCCATTCATCATATGACGGCTTCCAGATCTTTTATCATCTTGGTCACTTTCTTCTGGGCATCTTCCAGCTTGCCAACATGCTTCTTGAACTGTGGTGCCCAGAAATGGACACAGTATTCCAGGAGATGACTGCCCAACATAGGATTGAAAAGTACTATTACTTCTTTTGATCTGGATACTATATGGTTTTTTTCTGTGCATTGGATTTTTGGGTGCACATCACACAGTTAACTCAGGTTTAGCTTGTGGTTTACTATGATGCCTAGATTCTTTTTCACACATACTCCTGAACCATGTAATAATCCATTTCATGAAACTGCATCCTTGTAATAATAAATGTAACTATAGACATTATAGCTCTGCCACAAAACAATTGACTTTACCCATCATTACGTTTCAACCATGATGTTACTTAATTGTACTTCTATTATTGGGGGAAAGGAATAAACTACAAATAACTAGTTTTTGTAACTAATTATGTCCTGATACTTTTCTCAATAATACAGTTTTGGGAACAGAAAAAACCTGAAGGGAAATCTAATCCAGGAGGGAGAGGGGGAGGGGGAGGGGGAGGGGGAGAGAGAGGAAAGAAAGAAAGAAAGGGCATAGGACTCAATCCAGAAAACTCATGCAAATCAATGGGATTCATGGAGGAAAAAACCCTGACTCGTTATTGATTTGATTTGTGTTCACTCTTTTACAAACTGATTGACTGCAGGGATTTCTCTTTCATATCAACTAGATTCTGGAAATTTCTAACCATGTTTTTCTTCCACCATGTGAACACTTTTGCATTTGTGATAATTTTCAAGAGCTTTTTTCAGCTATTGATAATAACTGGTGATGTTCTGCTTTTGATAAAGCCCAAAGTTGTTGCTGTTTTAATAGTATGTTCCAGTGTGTTCCAGTGTAATAGAGTACAATGTGTGTATTAACAGAGTGTATGCGGTTTTCTTATTTGATTTTATTGGGTTTTTTTAAAAAAAAAAAAAAGTTTATTTGGCAGAACAAAAACTAGCCCTACCTAAGAAATGTATAAGTAAGAACAAGCAGCCAAATCAGCTTTGATGCAAATACATATTAAGGCAAAAATAAATACCCCTGCCCCTAGGCCACCAGACAATCTGCCTTGAGGAACCCATCTGTCACCACCAAATATTAGATCTAGATAGAGAACTGAACACAAAGATCTGTTGGCACAGATCGCCCAGGAGAGAGTTCTCTTCTCTCTTTAGCAAAAGGCCTCTGCATTAGTTATGCTCTCTTCAATTGTCAATATTTGTGATGTCTCAGAGGGACCATGTGGAGGAGGGGGCAGAGGAAAGGAGCTTGAAATTGCCAGCTGAAAATGGGAATCTTTCCTAAATTTAATAGGCCAGCAGTGAAGCATTAGATTAAATCTCATCATAAAACAGCTTACCTAAATGTATCTAGCTCAGGGTTGAAACTAATGAGGTTTGTTACTCCCATCACTGTTGCAAAGAGACTATTTGGACTTTTTTTTTATCGCCAGTGTATTTAAATTGCAATAAATCAGTGTGTGTACATTACCAAATTGCACAAGTGTTCAAATGCATCACTATTATCTGGATGAATATATGCAGCCTTGAGTTGTCTTCTTTTAATACCTGTCAGAAGATGATGTCTCTCACAAACAATCCAGCACACATATATCCCAAATGGTTAGAGAGAGATATCTGTTCTGATTGCATTTACAATTTCAGAAACCACTTCTGTTCCCTTTCTTGCCAGGAACCCTCACTAACACACATGCTGAAATAGAGCAGAATGTGAGAGACGGCACAGCATTAACTCAGGATATTCAATATTCAGATGAAAATGAGAGCTGTAGCTTTGACGCTTCAGAGCTGGCATTCTGGCCCCGTGGTAAGAATTTTTTTCACTATCAGATTTCTTGAGATATTTGCCCCTTATCAGGTCTGCTGTAGAATCCCTTATGAATGCCTTGCTAATCTCTCTTTTGTAAATTATGTCTAGCAAAAATATCTGTCCTGCAAATTTACTGTTGTATACCTGTAATAGCCATAAATAAAGATGAGTGATATATCATTAAATATCTAAGGACCTTATCACACGGGGTCCAATGCAGACAGAATCCAAATGAAATCCCGACCTAATACGTATTATTTTTCCGTGTGTTCACACGACGTCGCACAGAACCCCGACAGAACCCCGTCACAATGCAGCATGATCCGAGTTCTTTTGAATTTCGGTTTCTTCAGGAAGTACAATTACGCGACGGGAATAATTTCGCTTTTAATAAAGGTATGGTCACCCAATACATATCGCCAAATACGTATTGGGGAGCATTTCCCCATAGTGCTGCCTCTCCAAGGGGACCTCCTCAGAGCGCCGCACCGAGGCAGGGCCAGCGCTCCAAGGAGGACCCCCTTGGAGAGCCGGCCCTGCGTTGGATTGGTGCTCCAAGGAGATCCTCCTTGGAGCGCCGGCCCTGCGTCGGTTCGACGCTCTGAGGGGGTCCTCCTTGGAGCACCGGCCCTGCGTCGGAGCTGTCACTCTCCACTCGGAGCTCAGGCCCCGCGCAGGGTCCGAGCTCCAAGGAGGACGTCCTCAGAGAGGCGCCTCTCTGAGGATGTTCTCCTCGGAGCGCGGACCCTGTGCTGGCTTGGGAAGGAGTTTGGGGGACAGCCGGCTTGGGAAGGGGTGTGTTTGACAGCCGCGGCAAGTGACAGCCGCGGCTGTACTGAGCATGTGCAGGGCATCATTGCTTGGTTATGTCCAGGATTTTCTCACTTGTGTGCGAACAGCAAATACGGTTCCTGGGAGAGCTTCATCGCGCTTTCCTTAACTGGGCGATGATGCTAGTTGTGTCTGATAGCCATTTACGTATTGTGGGGTTTCTTTCGGTTTATTCCTGGATTTATTCTTATTTCGCTTTCTTATCGCTTTGTGGCCCGCGTGTGATAAGGTCCATAGTTAGGATTGTCCATGCCATTGTATTTCTGATGTCTATATATGGTTGTAAAAGCTGGACATTGAAGAAAGCTGAGAGGAAGAGAATCAACACATTTGAAATGTGCTGTTGGAGGAGAGTTCTATGATACCACGGACTGCCAAAATTACTTATAAATGGGTCTGAGGGGAAATCAAGCCTGAAATCCTCCTAGACATCAAAACTAAGGCTATCATATTTTGACCATATCATAAAACTATATGACATTAGAAAAGACAAAAGTGATAAGTAAAGTTAAAGGAAGTCAAAAATGAGGATGACCACATTGCAGGTTGGTAGACTCAGTTAAGGAAGTCACGGCCCTGAGTTTGCGAGACCTGAGCTGTTGATAGCAGGGTGACTTTGAGGTCTCTCATTCATAAGGTCACCATAAGTCAAAGTTGACTTGACAGCAGTTAACAGCATCCACAAAGTTGAGCACTGAACCCAGAGCAAGTAAAGTGCTTTCATTTACAGTCTATTGGGCAAAGCTTGGTATGAAGCTCTTTCAGATCTTACTTGATTCAAGATATATAATATCTGAGATGTGGGGCTTATGTGTCAGGGGGTGCTTTGACTGTGAGTTCCTGCATGGCAGGAGGTTCAACTAGATGGCTCTTGTGTTCTCTTCCAACTCTATGATGCTATGAGTCTATGATTATCATGCAAGGACCTAATTCCTCTCTGGTCAAAATACCTAGAAATCACTGGTGGGTGGTTTCTGCTGCCCTTTCATATTCCTTTCTGTTGTCTTTCATTTCCTTCCCACGTTTTTCTGGCTCCTGTCTGGCAGCAGTTGTGGCTTCTTCATCACTATGATCTCCAGCCAATTGGATTGCAGGCAGAAGAAGAAAGAGTTGTTACCAGGGTTGATCTATTATTTTCTTGTAGTCTTTCCGTGCCTAATACGACTTTGTAAGTGGAACTGTCTGTTGTATTTTAAATCCCCATCTGCCCAGAATGAGCTACTATTTGGAATAATTAATACAGCAACAATGTCCTAACGACACACATTCCTTGACAATTTAATGATAGTGAAAACAGTTATGTCCTTTAGGGGAGACAATGAATAAAATTCTTTTTCAACCTCCCAAGCTGGGGATATTTGTCTGAAACTGTTTAAAAATATTTTAAAATAGTATTCTTTGTTTCAGGCCAAAAATACATTTACAGAAATGTTGTAAATTAATTATATATTATTGAATGTTAAATGATAATAGATTATTTGAATACCCTTACTTTTAGGCCACTCCCCTCCTCTGGATTTCTCTCTCCCTCTCCCTTCACTCTCACACTCTCTCTTTCTAATGTTTCTTTATCTTTTCCACTGATTCTTTTATTTTTCATCTCTCTCCACATTGGCATTCTCCAGTGTCATATGGTGGGGTCTTCCTCTTAACTCTCTCTCCACTTTCTCTCTCTCTTATGTTATCTCTCTCTCTCATGTCTCCCTCTATCCAACCACTCTGTTATCATTTCCCTGATTCCTTTCCTCTGATTTCTCTTTCCTTTCCTTTCTTCCTCCACTCTTCCTGTCTCTCTCTCTGTGGTCATCCATTCCATCTCTTTTTCTAACCATCTCTGTCTCTCTCACACACATATATTCTGCAGCTTCCTTTCCTGCCTCACAAGGTAAACTTCAAGCCTTTTTGCATGACCAAAGAAAGCCAAGACATGCAAAAGAGAAGCAGCATTTTCCTTGCCTCTCTGCATGATGTCATAGCATTTCTGTTCTCCTTCCAAAGGGAGACAGTAATAAAAGCATGCCTTTTGCCAAGTTGATTTTTCCACTGTGACAAAAGAGACACTTTTATGATCATCTCCCTCAAGAAGTGAATGGAAGTGCTTTGATGGCATGCACAGAGAAAGCCACTACTGTCTTGCTGCAGCTCAGCTTTCTTTTGATAAGGCCTTTATTCTTCCCCCTCCTTTCTCCTTCCTGTTCTTTGCTGCATCTCATGCATGCTGTATGTGCACCATAACTGCCACCCACCCCAAAGTTAAAATTGCACAAAAAGGGCAGGAAGAGTTGCAATAATGGTGGAAACAATGTAGCCAATAAAACATCAGCCTCTCAATATATTTCCCCTTGAAAATACCCTCAAAATTACAATAAATTTAATTTGGAGAAAATGTACTTTCCATTCTGGTTCAATCCCCCTCTCCATTCCATTCAATATAATTAATATTAATAAATGGTTACTTGTCTCTGAAAACAACTCAGAATTCAAGCCAATGAAATTCAACTATATAAATTGTGAAGATCAGGGCACTGGTTTTACTGGGGGGGGGGGGGATCTCTTCCAAGAAATAACTCTCTGCAAGAACTTGCAGGCTGAACATTTTAAAAATGGACAATTAACCAAAGTGACTCCAAGCAAAAAGGAGGTAGAAGAACAATTTGATTTTGCAGCAAAAGCAATTATTTCTTCATTTAAAAAAAAGAAAGAAAAAGATAGCAGCAGAAACCAACAAAACAATCTATGCTCAATGCAAGCTGTTTCCCAAAATAAGGGGGGCAGTATGGAACCTAAACCTTCTCCTAACCAATCTAATGGGTAAAGCTAAGTTTAAAGTACTACAGACTAAAATACATACATGGACTTTTTCACCCTCTGGTATGAAGATGACTAGAGACTGGAACAAGGAAGTAGGCCTCAGAGAGAAGTGGAAGGTTTAAGAAGAGGAGCAAGTCAAAGAGGGATGCAAGTCCAAAAGAGAGAGATTCTCTCTTTGTGTCTGCCTTTTAACCTCTTCCTAAGTTGGGGGCAGTCTCCTAAGAGTGAATGGAACACCTCTGGGTGGGGCAAAACATGACCTAAACATATCAATAGAGATATTGGGGAAATTATGAGTAAAATTGAGAAATTGGAAAGCACCACCAAGAAGCTGGAACAAAAAATGGAAGAAGTATCTATTTCACAATCTGAAGACCATAAGGCTACATTTAGACTAGAATTAAAGCAGAGAGAATCTTGTTTAAAATTAAGGGGGGAAGCAGACGGCGCAAAGCGCCATTTTGGGGGCAAGGAACGGGAGGGGCAGCCGCATGGTGGGCGCCCCAACCCCTTCCCCAAAACGTCCTCAGAGCAGCTGGCCCTCCACACAGCCAGCGCTCCGAGGATGACCTCCCGCTGCAGCGTCCATACACGCTGCAGCAGAAGAGTCGCCGAAGGTACACCGGCAGCCTTTTGCGGCGCACCTTTGGTGATTTGTGGAAGGAGCGCTATTTTAGCACTCCTTCCAGGGGCAGCGAAGCTGCATCGCAGGGCTGAGGTGTGCTGATACCTCGGCCCCGCGATGCGGCTTCCTGGTGCAGCCCCGTGCCACCCGTCTGCTTCCCCCCTAAGAGGTGTTCTGGAACAAACCTGTGAGAACTTGCATGAATATTTGACTCCTTTCTTAGCAAAATACATGGACATTCCAGTTCAGCAATTTAGTTTGGTGATAGACAGACTGAACTCTAGAATAGCTAAAATGAAAAATCTCCCAAGAGATATTGTGATATACTGGGTGAGGAAAAAAATTAGAGATGCAGTACTCCAGAAGAAGTACAAAACCAAATTGATGATCCAAGGCAATGATATACAGATTTATAAAGATACTGGGGAAAATCTTGAAAAGAAGGAAAGACTACAGATTTCTAACAGAACAATTGAAATGTTATCGTATCCCATATAGATGGGAAGAGATTGAGAGATTGACACTTATGTGGAGACAGAAAAGATACAATCTAAACATTATTGAGAAAGCATGAACATTTTGGAAGAAATATAGGAAGGAAATTGAGGGCAGCAAGACAAACAATGCAAGTTCTGAAAGGCAGATATTTGAGGATCAAGACAAATGGAGGAAGAAAAGGAAAGATCAACAAAAGAAAATAGAGTTGGAGGAAGAGGAGAGTGGTGGAAAAGAAGAGAGGAGAGTGGAAGAAGAAGAATACATGGAGGAAGAGGAAGAACTAGGAGAAGAGGAGAAGATACAGATGAGAGAAGGGATAACAAGAGAAGAAGGGGACACAAGAGATGAAGAAATGATGGATGAGGAAGACCAAGCCTTTCTGACTGAGGAATTAAATTAGCATATACAGTTGTCCCTCTGAATTCATGGGGGATCCATTCTGGAACACACACACACCCCTGCAAATTCAAAATTGTGTGAATGTTCAAGACTTGAGTATTTTTCCCTCCCTCCCTCCTTTCCCTCTTTCCTTCCTTCTTTCCTTCCTTCCCTCCCTCCCTTCCTCCTTACCTCCTTCTTCTCTCCCTCAGGAAGGCCAGTGTGGCAGAGAAATCGCTGCGCTAGCCACCTCGAGCCTCCAGGGCCTAGGCAATACTGCACCGGCCACCTCAAGCCTCCAGGGCCCAGGCATGGCCAGCATGACTGCTTCAAGGCCTCCAGGGCCCAGGCAAGGCTGTGCCAGCCGCCTCAAGCCTCCAGGGCTGAGGCTAGACTGCACCGGCTGCCTCAAGCCTCTGGGGCCCAGACAAGGCCAGTGCAACTGTCTCAAAGCCTCCAGGGCCAGGCAAGTCTGCACCCACTACTGGGGCCCAGGCAAGGCCAACGCAACTGCCTCAAGGCCTCTGGGGCCCAGCCAAAACTGGTGCAACTGCCCCAAGGCCTCCGGGGCCCAGGCAAGGCCACGCCAGCTGCCTCAAGCTTCTAGGGCCCAGGCAAGGCTGCACAGGCTGCCTCAAGCCTCCAGGGCCCAAGCAAGGCTGTGCCTGCTGCCACAAGGCTGTGCAGCCAAGGAAAGGCCGGAGTGGTCAAGGAAAGGCCAGTGTGGAAAGAAGGAGGGAAGGGAGAGAAGGAGGGATGGATCACAAGTAATCGAAACCGCAAATGGCAAGTCCATGAATCCAGAGTGATGACTGTATTTGTTTATTATCTTATTTTGTTGAATCTACTTCTCTTTGACAAATCACCCGACTAAGATAATAAATGAGGACATTGATATAGAATGTCAAGGGAATGAATTCCTCAATGAAATGGGGGGGGGGGGGAATTTCACACTTTAGAAAAGAAAAACTACATTTTAATATGTTTACAAGAGACACACATAAAGGATAAGGAGAAAAAACTTTTACGAAATTGGCATTTGGGGAAAGAATTTATATCAGCCTCTAAGAATAGAAAAAAAGGGGTAGTAATCTATGTAATGGAAAAGATGAAACCAAAATAGGTTTTCAATAATAAAGAGGGTTATTATGTAGTAGTAGAAATAGAATGGCAAAAAGAGAAAATACTAATTGTAGAGATTTACTGACCCCAAGAAAATAAAGAAAATTTTTATAAAACACAGCCAATTAATGGAACTAGATTATAATAATTTGATGGTTATGGGAGACTTCAGTGGGGTACAGAACCCAAATTAGATAGGAAATCGGGGGTGGGGGGAAGATTACTATAAATCAAGGAAAATTACCTCAGTCTTTTTTCAACATGGTGGAAGACATAGGAATGTGTGATGGATGGGGATCACATATGAACAAAGATGTGAATATACATTTTATTCTGAAAGACATCATTCTCTCTCCAGAATTGATATGTTTTTCTTGACTAAAGCAGTGGATAAGGATATTCAGAAAATAGAGGTGTTACTCAGAACAATCTCTGATCACACTCCTCTAATTCTCACCTTAATAGAAGTTAAGAAACCATATATTTGGAAATTAAATGAGGAATTATTACATGACCAAGACATTATTACAAAGACAAAAAAAATGTTATCTCTGCTTCAAGGAAAATGTGTCTGATGAGGTGAAGATGACAACAATATGGGATGCGAGCCAATCAGTATTGAGAGGCCTTTTTATGCAACATAATGAAGAACTGAAAAAGAATTTAAAAAAGGAAAAGATTACAAAGCTTATGAAGATCCTAGAGGAAAAAGAGAAAGAGTTTAAAAAGAAACCATCCAATAAAAAGATAATTGAAGAAATAATGCAAAAACAGATCACATTGGAAAATGTAGAAGTAGTAGAAAAAAACTGAGGATGACAAATCAAATGTTTGAGCATTCCAACATTTGGAAAATGGCTGGCTCAAAAACTAAGAGAAAAGAAAGAGAAAGCATCCATAACAAAAAATAAACTGACCAATGAAATCTATACTCATCAAGAAAAAATAAATCTTTCAAGAATTCTACTCAAGATTATATAAGGAACAATCAATAAAGACAAAAGTAGTTAAAAAATACTTGGAAGAAACTAATTTTCCCATTTCAACAGAAGAAGAATATCAGAGGCTGAATGAAGAGATAAAGACAGATGAGGTTAGGGAAGCAATTAAAAATTGCAAGGATCGGAAAGCTCCAGAGCCAGATGGCTTTACATCAAAATATTATAAATTTTTTATAGATGAACTGATTATCCTCTTAACATTAACAATAAATGCAATTTTAAGAGAAACAATTCCCAAAACATGGAGAGAGGCAAATATCATGGTACTCCCGAAGGAAGGTAAAGAACAAACAAGCCCAAAGAATTTTAGGCCAATTTCACTCCTCAATTTAGATCAGGGGTAGGCAACCTTTCCCCTTTAAGGGCCGAGGGACTTTAGCTTCCAGAATCCCAGGAGCTGTTGGCCAACATGGGACTATTGGCCAACATGGCTGAGGCTTCTGGCAGCTGAAGTCCCTCGGCCCTTAAAGGGAAAAGGTTGGGTCTAGATTATAAAATTGTTACTAATATTTTAGCTAACTGATTGAAAGCATGCATGCAATATTGGATTGATGATGATCAAAGAGCATTTCTTCCCAAAAGACAAATGAGAGAGAATATGAGATTTATACTAAATGTGCTAGAATACTACAAATAACATTGTGACAAGAAATTAGAATTAATTTTTGTTGACCTTGAAAAGGCATTAGATTAGGTAAACTGGAGTGTAATTTATGAGATATTGGACAAAATGAAATTAGGTAACAAATTCAGTACATGGATAAAGGAAATTTATAAGAACCAATCAGATCAAATATCTATAAATGGGGAAAGAACAAAAAGCTTTCCAATAGAAAGAGAAACAAGACAAGATTGCCCTCTGTCTCCCCTGCTGTTCCTATTAGTAATAGAAAATTTGATAAAAAGAATTAAAGAAGAAAATTAAATAAAAGGACTAAAAATAAAAAAGCATAATTTCAAAATTAGAGCCTTCATCAATAATTTGACAATAATATTGGATGATCCATGTGTAAGTGCAGAGTTTTTGATACAAATAATAGAAGAATTTCATAATATTACTGGTTGTAAAATAAATAAAGAAAAATCAGTGGTTCTAACTAAAAATCTAACAATGGCAGAGGAGACAGAGAGAAGCAAGAAAATGGGGATAAAAACCCAAAAACAGTAAGTTATTTAGGGATTAACATTTCAAGTAAGACTACAGATATCTACAAAAATAACTAAGAAAATTTGGGGAGAAATAAAAAAAGACTTAATAAAATGGAATAGAGCAAAACTATAATTGATGGGCAGAATTTCACAATAAATATGTTAGTACTTCCAAAATTAATATTTTTGCTTCAAATGATCCCCAAAACAATACCAAAGAAGGTATTTAAATTATGGCATAAAGAAATTTCATCATTTATATGGGAAGCAAAGAAGCCAAGGGTATGACTAAAAATATTACAAGATTCAAAAGAAAGTAGAGGGTTAGGAGTCCCAAATCTGGAACTATATCATGAATCATGTTGTCTAACATCATTAAGGGAGTGGGTAACACTTGAAGATTGTAGGCTACTTGAATTAGAAGGTGAGGGACTACATTATGGATGGCACACCTATCTTGGCTATGAAAAAGAAAAAAATTAATAAAGAATTTAACAGCCACTGTATTAGGAGATCTTTAATGGATGTATGGAAAAGACACAGAACTAGAATAATATGAAAAATGCCTAATTGGATTTTACCACAAGAGGCATTTTAAAGAAAGGAAATTATACAAAAAGTAAATTGGCTTACATATAAAAATGTGTTTAAAAAATGGTAAACTAAAATTGAAATCCCACAAAGAATTACTAAAAGAAGGCTATGAATTAAATTGGTTCCCATACAGGTAGATTTTGGAATGTTATAAAATGGGAAAAAAACCTTTGAGTTTATAGATAAATATAAAGAATCAGAATTTAGTAAAAGTATTATCCAAGAACCAAAAGGCTTAATCAAAAAGGTATATAATATTTTGCTGAAAATTACACTGGAAGATTAATTGGTCAAGGAGATGATGATAAAATGGGCAACAAACATTGGACACACATTGGAATTGGCCAGATGGGAAAAACAAGGAGAAAGGTAAATAAATATTTGGTATCACAGAGACTACAGGAGAACTATTATAAGATTTACTTCTGCTGGTACTTAACTCCAGACAAAATTACAAAATTATACAAAAAAAATCTATGCTGGAAATGCAAAGAGGAACCAGGAACTGGTGGTCATGTAAAAAAGTAAGGAAATACTGGGATATGGTTAATGAAACAATATGTGAAATGTTAGGTATTAGGGTGTAAAGCCAACATGAACTGTATTTGCTAAACATGTTTAAGGATGAGTTAGAGAATGAATATGATAAAATTCTATTTTACATGACCACAATGGCAAGGATAACTCTGGCGCAGAAATCTGGGGATATTCCTAACAGAAAAGAATGGTTGTTGAAATTATATGATGCTATTGAAATGGATAAGCTGACATTACTATTAAGAGGAGAAACAACAGACAAGGTTAATATGGATTGGATGAAAGTAACAGATTATTTTAAAAAGATATGGGGAGGGACATAGAAAAAGGGAATATGTAATACTTTTCTTCCCTGAGAAATTCTGAAATTTTAGTTGGCTTGTTGTCAGAGAGAAGGTAGATTAAGGAGGAGAGCAGACGGGCAGCCATGGGCTGCCCTGAGAAGCGGCATATTGGGACTGGTGCTAACACACACATCAGCCCCAATACACCCTTCTGCCAGCCCTAGAAAGAGCGCTAAAACGCCACTCCTTCCAGAGTGGGCAGAAGGGGTGCTGGAAGAGATGCCACATGCCTCTTCCTCACTCCTTCCAGCTCAGCCCATGCAGAAGCTGCGCCGGAAGGACATCATCAGAGCGCTCGCTGTGTGCAACGGTGCATGCTCCAATCATGACCTTGGGAAGGGGTTGGGCTGGCCGGCATCTGGCTGCCCCTCCCCTTCCCTGGCTCAAAGACGGCACTTTGTGCCATCTATCGAACCCCTTAGTTAAGTTACAAGAATAAGGGGTTGTTGTAGGTAAGCATACAAAAAAGCAAGAATGAGTAATTAAAGAAAAGATAAAATGCAGATAGAGTTTTAAGAAATAAAGAAAATGGAAAATTGGGGAAACACAAGAATGTAACAATTAGTGGCCAATAGGAAGGAAGGACAGTAAGAATGATAGCAAGAAAGAAGGAGAAAAATGTGAAGAAAGTTAAAGTATGTGAAAAGAAGATATGAGGATGTATGGAAGAAAGGAGAGAGAAAGGAGGTAAAGAGAAGAAAGTAAGAGGAGAATAGGGAGGGGAAGAGGAAAGTAAAGGAAGTATATATGGAGAAGGGTAAAGAAGTTATAGAGAGCAAAAGAGGAAGAAGGAAATGAAAGAGTAAAGTATAGAAGAGAGTAAAGTGCAGGTGAAAAGGTGCAATAGAGAATAGAGAAAAGGGTAACAGATTAAGATAAGAAAGAAGAACATGGACTCAATAATAAGGTATTTATAAGGGTTGGTATGGAAGGGTGAATGATTGAATTAGATTGTAAGATTGTTCAACTACAAATAGGATAAGTAGATAATCAGATGATGCACATGTAGGTATTATCATGCCCAGGAGAAGGACTCGGAGGATGAACTGGCGCCTCAGTTTGAAGCTGAGTCTGGCCTTACTTCTGCCCTGAGAGCTCTAGCAGAGTTTGTGGCTTCAGAGAAGACTCAGTGGCCAGGCCTTCAGGCAGTAGAGCCTTCAGGCATGGGAGACATGAAGGAGGACATTGACATACCTACCTTCAACCAGAGAAGAGCTGAAAGGGCATGCCTCCAACACTTGAGGAGGCTTTATGAGAAACTCCAACTAATCTCAAAACAGCTGAGCCAATGACAGCTGATTATATAAACATAGCAAGGATGCCAGACTGGCTCTCAGAGACTCTCTGAGTTTGCTGGTGAAAGCACACTTGTTCCTAACCTTCGCTTGTCTTCTCCACTCAGACCTTTGATTCTCGGACTGCCTAATCATCTTGTCTCTCTGGAACTCTTTACCTTGGGCAGTCTGATCATCTTGCTTCTCTGGAACCCTTGAGCTTGGACTACCTGGCTTGATTTTATGGGCTCTTGGTAGGGGACTTTGCCTTGCTTTAAACTTCACAAGCTCCGTGAGCAGTTTCTTTGTTTATTGTTTAAACTGTGGCTATCAGCATTTGGTTGCTTTCCCAGACAGGTATGTATGTATGTAATTTTATTTTAAAGTACTGAGTATGTTGTTTTTAAATTTTAATAAACATTTATTTTAAAAAAGCATGAGCTAAACATGTACTTGCAAAAGGGCACTTCATGTCCTGATATGACTCTTAAGTGCTCTGAGCAGGATTGAACAATTGGATTGCATACATAGGACAAAGCCAATCAATATAGATATTTACCTCACAATAGTGGGGGTGTGTATCAATCTGATCCAATTTGGCAGGGTCTCCATTCCCTAGAGAAAAACAAGACAGTTGAGCCCTGATTGCTCTCATCAATGAAACCATTTCCTTGTCAGCAGGGGAGGGTGGGGATGAATAAGGCTTGACTTCTCCAAGGTATGCAGGCTACCAGCCCTACCCTGGCAGACTTGGGCAAGAGACAGCTTTCCTGCCTTGTGTATCAAGGTTTAATGTTAATATATATTGAGTATAACTCATAAATACAACCATTTCCTTGTCAGCAGGGGTGGTAGTTTGGAATACAACTTCTTGTTTGCACTTCAGAATAAGGTTTGACTTTTTGAGATGGGCAGGGTCTGAGCCACCACCCTACCTTTCCAGTATGCTTTCTTAACAACTTGTGCAGACTATGACAAGTGACAGTTCTTATGTCTTATGCATCAAAGTCTAATATTCATATCTATTGAGCATAATGTGTTACACAGTGAAAAACAATGCATCAACCAAAAAAGTCCTTTATATTTGGGCTACCAAGTAATGAAAGTGGAAAACAATTTGCCAAGAAATAGTTTAGAAATAATTTAGATGGGATCAGGAAAGAAAAGGGCTCACTTAATGAGCCCTAACCTTTAGGAAACATAGAAACACATTTCAGTGCTGTTTGCTAATATGGGCTCTTGTAGTTAGTTTTACTAGTTATCACTTAATAATTGTTTTTAGAAAACATGTTAGACAATAACACTTTCCATAGACAGAAACCACAAATCATTAAGAGTTCATTTATCAACCCTGATTCTTACACATTACAACCAGGATACATAGTTTTTCGTTTTGACCTTCACTGGTGATGAGTACTTGCTTCATGTAAGGCAAGCTGGAAGCTTAACATTCCTGACCCGAGCTAACATCATGGAGGATTTCCATTGAAAATAAAATTTAAGCACATTTAATATTAGCACCACTTAACACAGTAAATAAACTGAGGGAGGGCAGAGTTGCCATGAGATGAAACCAAATGTCCAAAGCATTTGAGAGAATCTTACATCCAAAACTTTTGAAGTGCTGGTTTCCCACATTGATGTCAATAGAGATATTTCATGCATTTCACCAGCATCAGAATGGAAGGCTGCTATGACAAAACTGACAAACATTTTTGCATTTTGATATGGGGACTTTTTATGAGTGAGAGAGTATTGATTCTGATTCCTGACTTACTGAATCAATCTGTCTCATGAGTCTGGGAGATTTAAGAGAAGCCATTTTTATAGGAAAGCTGCTGTATGATCTGAGCCCATGAGGGACCCATTAAACAGTATCTTGGCAATTCACTCTGCTACATAGTCATTTGTCACTCCCTCATCTATCCAAGGGCTTAAGAGAATAGCCTATTAATTATAACTGACTTCCTAGCATTAAAAAAATCCAGACTTTTGAGTTGCATTGGCTAGCCATCAATCATGGTGGATGCATAAATCTTGAGCAGGACAGTATCTCAGCTTTTACAAATTAAATGGAGTGAATTTTGCCCACCTTTCAAGATCAAGAATACCTACCTGAGGCAAGGAACTAAAAGGTCAGTAGATAAAGCAATTTTGAGTTTCTGTTCATCTCTTAAAAAGCCAAAAACTTAAACGAAGGACACAGAGATGACATGAGGGAAGGTAGGCAGAGGTGAAAGTCCCCCGACACCGGACCCATCATTTTCAGACTTCCTAGAAAGGCTTTGTGTAAATTTAGTGTAGGACTTACAAAAAGACTGGGCATTTGCCCTTGAGCCAGTGAACTCAAAGCTCACTGCCCTGACAGCCCACATTGGAGATATAGAAAATACAACGAATGCAGCTCTTGAACAGGGTCATTCTCATGAGGCCCACATATAGGAGTTAGAACAAATGAATGACTATCTCACAAACAAAATACAGGATTCGGAGAACAGAAATAGATGCTTAAACATCACAATTCGAGGGATTCCTGAGTGAGAGGAGCATCAGGACATGATTCCATTCCTCCTTACCTGGCTGAATAACACCTGCCCAGGTCTTGATCTCCTTTTGGCTGACATAGAAAGAGCATGTTGGATGTCAGCTCTTAAGTGGAGACAGAGACATAATTATAAGTTTTGCACATTATCCGAAAAAAGCACAAGTACTGAAGAAGCTTTTCAATACCCCAAACCTTGCCTACCAGGATTCCAGCTTGCAGGTATACCAGGACGTCTGCCTTGAAACGCTGAGGAAATGTCATGGTTTTAAACCTTTAACCTCTCTGCTCCAAGAAGCAAGAATAAAATACAAATGGAGCTTCCCTTTTAAACTAATTGCCTTTTATAATGGCTCTGGAATGATTGCCTCAACTAAAACTCAGCTTCTTCACATATGTGAAGCCTTAGACATTAAGATGCCCCGAGACCTTGAGAAAAAGGCAAAGAACAATGTATCCTCTTCAGCTGCACCTGAATCCAGGCAACAGGCTGAACCATGGATGCCAGCAAGACAGAGAAAACACAAGCAGCTTGGTAGTCCTGCACAGCTGAAAGCCACACAGCCACACTGACCCTAACCAACTTATAGCACAGAAGACCTTTTCCCTGACTTTTTTCACATCATAAAGTGAATAGTTAAGCATAACTACCCTTGCCTTGCTCTAACATCTGGTATCTTTCTCATCTATTCTTCACAACTTTCTCCCCCCCGCCCCCCGGCCATCTTGTCTTTCTCCCTTTTCTCTTGTTTTCCTGGCTTAATCCTAATGACAGCAGCCATCTTGGAAGAAAATAATCTCCCTATTCACAATTGTTCATTATTCTACATTTGCAACATGGCCTTTTGCAAGCAAATAGCCTCACTCTAAATTTCACTTTTATTATTTTAACTCTCTCTGCCTCAATCCTCTCTGACCTCTCCCCTTGCTCTAATGTCTGGTATCTTTCTGATATATTCTTCACAACGTTCTCCCCCCCCCCCACCATCATCTTATCTTTCTCCCTCTTTTCTTGCTTCCCTGCCTTAATCCTAAAGACTGACAGCAACCATCTTTGAAGGAAAAGGTCTCATGTCCACAACTGTTAATTGTTCTACATTTGCAACATGGCCTTTTGGAAGCAAATAGCCTCACTCCAAATTTCATTTTTATTGCTTTAACTCTCTTTATACCTAGATAATCCTCTCCCACTCCACTCCTCACTCTAAAACTATTACTGAAGTGGTAGCATCCCCTCCTTCACTCCCCTGAATGCAAATGGCTCTTGCAACTTTCCCACTCTAGCACTACTGTCAATGTGCCATCATTTTCTTGTTTTCAATGTGCAATTGGGCCTTGACAGCTTTGACACTCGCATCTTTGATTATTCATGAGTTTGCTGTTGCGTGTGCACATGTTCCCCCTTCTCCTTCCCAGGCTTTTCCCAGAGCGGGAGGGTCAGGGGAGTGGCTGGGGTGTGTGCACACATTCCTCCTGTCTCCCCTCTGGTGCCTTGGCCAGCTTGCCTGGGATGCTTGGGGTTGGGTGAGGTGGGGGTGCACGCCCTGCTCTCGCTCCTCTGATACCTTGCCTGGCTTGCCTGGGCTGTCCATTTTGCCTTCATATATGGTAATATCTTAACACCCCTATTGTTAATTAACTCCTCTCATTTTGAGATGGGTATCCTTATATCCTCCAGTTCACCTTCTCCTCTTTCTATCTTTAATAATAATAATAATAATAATAATATGGTTTATTTGTATACCGCCCCTCTGGCTAGCCAATCTAGGCGGTGAACAACAGTAGTACCTTAATACATTACAACAAATTAAAAAACAGTAATACAATAATACATTACAGCAAGTTAAACAATATCCTTCCCTCCTCCCCAAACATCAATAATACAATAATACATTACAATAATACAATACAATAATACAATAATACATTACAGCAAGTTAAACAATGTCCTTCCCTCGTCCCCGAACATCAAACAAATAACAACATTAAGATCCCATCCCTCATTCCTACCCCCCACCCCCAAAGCAGATCAACAAACAATTTAAAACAGTCATTATAAAAATACAATACACATAATTGGGGTTATAGACTCTCCCCAGTCTCTCCAATTTGATTACTCAGATCTTGTCCCTCACAATGTATGCCAATAATGTTCCCCCCACAACCCTAGAAAGGCTCACCGCTCAATGGCTTGATCAAGATGTGGGACTCATCCCACATACTCCTCCTCTTGGATTGATTCTGTTAATTGTTGTTTGTATTGTGTTACAGTTAATTGTTTGTACTTTTGGGTACTGGGATGTATATTTCTTAAGCTGGAGCCTTATGAGTCCCCTTCCTTCACCCTCATGCTTAAAAAAGCCTAGGTTTGAAGGGCACTGCATACTGTACATGTGACAAACTTTGAAGTCTCTTCTAAGTGTTTCTTACTTAGGGGGGAAGCACACGAGTGCTTCCAGGACGCCGCCGGACGGAGCACCGCAGGACCGCAGCCTCCGCACCGCAGTGCTCCTGCGGCGTCCCTGAAAGGAGTGCAAAAATAGCGCTCCATTCATAAGTCAGGGAAAGTGCGCCCTAAACGCATAGGGTGCACTTTCCCTGACTTATCTGCCACAGCATGTCTGGATGCTGCGGCGGGAGGTTGCCCTGGGAGCGCCGGCCGTGCGGAGGGCCGGCAGCTCCGAGGGCAACCTCAGGAAGAGGAAGGAGCACCGCGCATGCGGCTGCTCCTCCTCTTCCTGGCCTCCAAGACGACTCTATTAGTCGTCTGCTAAGGCCCTTGGAGTTTAATTATTGCAAATGTGGACAAAATCAAGATTGTCTCTCTCAGTGTAAAAGGACTTTGATTCCCCCCCCAAACATACCCAGGTTAATAATTATTTGAAAAACCTTAAACCAAAGAGGAATGCCCAAAAACTAAGGGGGGGAAGCAGACGGGTGGCCGTGGGCCGCCCCGGGAAGCTGCACTGTGGGGCCGAGGTATCCCCACACCTTGGCCCCGCGGCGCAGCTTCGCCGCCCCTGAAAAGAGTGCTAAATTGGCGCTCCTTTCACAAGTCATCAAAGGTGCACTGCAAAAGGCTGCGGCGCACCTACGGCAACTCTTCCGCCGCAGCATGTGCGAAGGCTGCGGTGGGAGGTCCTCCTTGGAGCGCCAGCCATGAGGAGGGCCAGCTGCTCCGAGGACAACCTGGGGAAGGGGTTGGGGCGCTGATCGTGTGGCTGCCCCTCCCCTTCCCTGCCCCCAAAACGGCTGAATTAGCCATCTGCTTCCCCCCTAAATCTTTCTGTTCTATGCAATCCTTAATCAAGATGCAAAATTATTTACTTCGATTATGGCCCCCAGAATAAATGAGTTTATTTTAGAATGCATTGATCCTGATCAGATGGGCTTCATGCCAAGTAGACACCTAGCAGACCCAGTCTGCAGGGTGCTCAATATAATCCACCATTCCAACCAATCAAAGACTCCTCTTGCCTTACTTTTGCTTGATGCTTTGAAAGCCTTTGACAGGTTGGAATGGCCATTTCTTTTTGGGGTCCTTCAAGGAATGAATTTTGAAATTGGCTTCATAGAAGCACTCCACCTTATCTATGAGAAATAAGAGCCAACTGTGTTGGTCAATGGCCTCGACTCAACACCTTTTGCACTTTCCAGGGGCACCAGACAAGGATGCCCATTGTCACTCCTCCTATTTTCACTGACAATAGAGCCCTTGGCTAACATGATTCGGCATAATGCTCATATCACTGGCTTTGCATCAACAACCACACCATAAGGTTCTGCTTTAGGCTGATAATGTATTGAATTTTTTCATCATGCCCAGAATTATCATTTCTGCCTCTAAAAAAAGACAATTGCATCCTTTGGAAGTTATTCAGGTCTGAAAATTATTTTTTTTCAAGCACAGTGGTCTGGCAGTCCCAGATATTGTACTATATTTCCTGGCTTTCCAACTCAGCCAAACTATTCAATTAATTAAGGACAACAGTGCTACCAGATGGATAAATCTAGAAGTCTATAATACGAAGTCCACTGAATCTACTTGCATCTACACTAAAACTTCAAAACAGAAACATAGTAGGTTATCAAATCTGTTTTTATCTAGCTCCCTAATCATCTGGCATAAATGGAAACACATACTAGCTCTGGATCCCTGTCCCATTAACCCTTTTTTTCATTTTCTTTCTCTCATAGATGATCAATTACCACTGATAAGGTTACTGAGAAGATGTGGACGCTACTTAGACCTGTTCTCTGGTGCATTACCAAAGCCCACCAACACCATAAAAACTTCCCTACAACAAACTAACATTACCTGGCTTCAAGTACACCAAATTGCTTCATTTGCATCACACCTAGCCTCAGCAGGAGAATCTCCACATCCGCTCTCCTTTTTTGAAAACTTTTGTTTAAATTCCGTCTTCTCATACTAAAAGGATGGTGGCAGCTATCTACAAACATCTCCTGGAACACATGTATGGGAAAGGCCAATATATGCACTCATTTTGGCAAGAAGAATTGAAAACCACAATTTCAGACACTGCATGGGCTCATATTTGGACTTCACCCCCATACAAATCCCATTCAGCATTTGTGAGGGAAAATACTTTGAAAACCATCCATAGGTGGTATCTCACACTTGTAATGCTGTCTAAAATAGTTAAAACCCTCTCACCAGACGTTATGTGTTTTATTGTAAAAACTCAATAAAAATTGAATTAGGGAAAAAAATCCAGAGTTTCTGGATCATGCAATGACAAATTTGCCATAAAGGTAGCATTGGTACCAATCCAGGTTTGCCTTCTAAATGTTCAAAAACTCCGGTGAGTGCTGCATTTTTTCTGATGCATTAAAATATTTCAATAATTAAAACTAATTGCTTCGTTCTCAATTGTCAGCCCTGACACAAACCGTAGATTAGACTCTGGTGATAAATGCATCCCCGACTATATCTGAAAGACATCATTTTTCAAGCAAAGTTATAATTAAATCACAAATTTGTAGGCACAGAACAATAACTAATTAACATTTAGACTTCAACTCACTAATTAACATTTAGATCTTCCATGTAGCAAGTCTTGATCTACAAACATGCAGGAGATACAACAATATAGTTGCTTACATGAATGGTAAACCTCCATGAGCCAAGCCCTGTATATCTAAAGCCTTTAGTGATACTCAGGGACAATTAATGTATATCATTAAGCTTTGTATTGTTGTATCCAGTAGTCTGCCAAGTATCTTAATTTCCCATTATTAAAATAGTGCCTAGAAATATCAGATGGAAATATGATTAGCTTGTCTTACTTTTTCTTTTTTATGAGATGCTATGTCAAAACTGTTGATCAGATACAAATGACAGCAATAGTGACCTATTAGCTTGTGAGGCACATTCTACATCTTCTGACAGACAAAGGGTTCATACTGTACTGAAGCAGAATGGGACTGTGGTGGTCTGTAAGGACCATACAGAAGTAACAAACCCGCTACACATTATTGCAGTGAGTTAGATTCAAGATGTGCCTCCCATAAGTGAGAGAGTTTCACTCACAGACAGTACTTCCACCAGTTTTGGAGAGTGAGGGGAATCTCATCTCCTGTGCACTACAGCTCATCTCATTCAGCATGGTTTCCAGATCTTCTATGTTCAGAAATGCTGTCATATGAAGAAGGGGTTGAGGAGGTCTGGGATTTGTAATTTTGTGAGATATTTAGTCTTCCCTGTCAGAGAGCTCTCGTGCCACAACAAACTACAAATCCCAGGATTCCATAGTATAGTAGCCTAGCCTGTATGGACAGGATAATGCAAATGGAATTAGCACCTGCACATGTAATTTGAGTAACTGTTCATATGGGGAATTTGTCAAGAATGTATCACCTTTCCCTGAGAGGGAGGGACAAACAACTTAAAATATCTGGTTCTGTTAGGAGAGAGAGGATTTTTTTAAAAAATCCTGCCTGCCTCTTCAGGAACAAGACAAATAAGATTCATTTTTTACAATACTACTCAATCTGTCTTGGGTGGGGGAACTTTCCCTGCACATTGCAGTTCCCCAAAACTGTTCCCTCCTTCTCTGATGTGTGTGCGTGGATTAGGGGAAGTACTTTACTTTTGAACCTCTTTTCTCTCATCTTTTTCTCTCATCTCTTCTTCCCCTTAGCAACCTCAACAGTTTCAAACTGCTTCTAATTACAAACTCTGACTGCCTTGCAATTTGCTATTCTGTATGTACTTTTGCCATTTGTGAAATGCTACCATAATACTTGTTGTTCCCCAATGCAACTCTAGTGTATATCAATTGCTGTGTGTTCAATAAAATTCCGCTTTTATAGAGTTCTGAGTGAATGTGGAGTTTTGAAACCAATTTGCTTGATGCACTATTTTGCCAAAGTTACAAGATCCCTGATAAGCATTATGTACTCAGAACATGTATGGATTCATTTGTATGTTCTGAGGGCCCACCTGATAACAGGGCCATTTGCTCTGCATTGTTATGGAATATGGAAATTGTCTAGGGTAAATATATCCATTGACAATAGTCTTTTGGAATGTACTGAACAATACCCTGGCCTTTGTTACAGTGGCACAAGAATCCTGGCATACTGGGTATAATTTGAAATTAGTTGGCACAAGTAGATAATCAATTGGAGCATCATTTTTTTAAATATTCTTAATATTTGTGTCCTCTTTCTAGCCATAAACAGTCAAATTCAGGTGGGCTCAGAGCAAATATTAATCCAAACTTTAATGAGACGGGCTTGTGTCCTCCTTACTATGGTTTGTTTCTCACCTTGGTTTGTTCAGTTACACTTTATTTAAAACTATCCATAGTTTCTCAGATGAAATGAACTCCCCACAAACAGCAGGTACTTAAAAATGGAAACATGTGATTCAGTTCTTGTAAAGGCTAGAGTGGAGAAGGAGAGAAGATTAGTCCGCAGATTTATGCATGCAACACCAAATAATGGTTGGGCCACTAAAATTTAGTGTTATGTCTGAACTAGGTCAGTGTATCAAATCCAGGGAAAATAAGGTGTGACTAACATGAAATTTATCAATACTCCTTTCCTGTCAATTACAGCTTTTTCATCTGTGATATCCCTATTTCAGGTGGCTATGACTTAAATGCTTCAGAAGTTTTAGAGTACTGTGTACTCTCCCACACCTCTACTGGAATGCACAACTAAACACTCATTTTTTTTTCTGCATTTGCTGTCTGTATTCAAAATTATTTTTAAAATCCTTTGCCCAGATAAACTCTGTATCCAGAAGAGCTGGCTTTTATAGCCTATCTACATTATGCAATGTTGGTAAGGGAAAGCCAACTCCCACCACAGTCTGAGAAGAAATCACCCAAATGCAGCCAAAACAATAATGTAGCAGAGTTCAAAAACAAAAACACCCAGCTATTGGTATCGACAATGCACTGACCACTTTTCACACACACAAGAAAATTACTCACAGGCAGTTCATTCATCCAAAGTTCTGGAGGCTTTTATCTTCAGTTTTGTTGTGTACAATATGATACAATATTTACACATTCTTCTCAGTCAATTTCCAATCAACTACACCAACATCTGCTTCAACCAATTCCACCAGCACCAAACTAACTCACAACCACCAACACCTGACCAGCCTCTTGGTCCACTTATCACTCAGCCACATAGCATGATACAACCTTGTTGCAACTTGCCTCATGCCATGTGCTTCTGACTCAGCTGTTTGCAGTTGTCTCATTTCACCTGTTCCTCAAAATATTTTTCTGTTGTTAAAGGAACAGTTACTCCAATATGCAAATATACTTAATTTGCATACATTAATATAGGATGTATTGATGTGCTATTTTCATATATTGATGAGGGTGCTAGTCCAGCAGTCAAACTCATATAGCACACTGGATCTGCTGCTCTTACTCCCAGGTAAGTAGATAAAGGACCACAGCCTAGGCCATTCTGGAAATACTATTTTTCATTTTCAAGAATTGTCCCTTTCCAGTCATACAAAGGAATTTAATTTGCTTTCATACCACAGTCTGATCCACCACTCCAGCAAACTCATACAGATGTTTATTGCTTATTCTTTATTATTAAGTTTTCCATTGGTGTGACTGTCACTTCTTGCCAAGCTATTGCAACAAATAAATGCTTCAATTTGAAAATGTGAAACAAAGAAAATGTGCCACTGGGGGAATGAGGCTCTAATGTATGAGGCTGCAAGATTGAAGTTATCTGGCAATATTCTATTAGGAGACAATCTACCAAAAAAAAAAAATTCACATATTGCCAGCATGGAATGTAAAGTGATTTCCTATCATTTCTGGAGAATGAAATGACAATGCAGAATTTCACATTTTAGGGTGTATATATATAGCTAGGAAGTATAATTACAGAACATTACATTTTAAAGAGAGAAAACTGCATGTGAAGTCTCTTCCACTTTGTATGCTATCGAGGCTGCCTAACAACCTTCAGTGAGCAAGTACATTTCACACTTGGGAAGGCTGAAGATGTCAAGGTAGTCCATTGCCCTTTCAGAACAACAACAAAAAAAGCTCTCAACAGAGTACTGTCTCAACTTCATGGAAACTGAATGCCATTTGCTATATTCAATTCTCTTTCACTAAGACAGAATAATAGGCATAAGACTTTGAGCACCTTGCATAATGCACCAGGAGGCTGAACACATGCAAGGAACTGTCCACCTGTTGCTTCTGGTCAGCCATAAATGTTCTTATCAGAATCAGCCCATCATCCATCAAATGGAAGCCAACATTAACATCCTAGCACTGGCTGTGCAGGAAATATTTTATTTATTTATTTATTTATTTGCAGTATTTATACCCCGCTCTTCAGCCACAAATGCTCTCAGAACAGCTTACAAATGGTTAATTAGATGGTTCCCTGCCCTCAGGCTTATAATCTAAAAAGACATGACACAAAAGGAGAAGGGAATGGCAGAGGGGAAGGGGATCAGGTTCAGCAGTTCTTCTCTGCCTCTGAGGCCTGGACCATAACAGGTGGACTGGAGGGAGGGCTCTCCTTCTTAGTCTAGGCTAGGCCAGATGGAGCTGGGCCTGACTGTCTCCCTCTGAGGCCAATGGTATCAGATGGAATGGAGGGAGGGCTCTTAGTCTACTCATTAGGAAATAGACATGTGACCCTGACCTAAGTCACTGCTCATCGCCTGATATTAGAATATAAGAAGAGACCTACTGGATCAAACCTAAAATCTCCCCCTTTGCAGACGGCGCAAAGCGCCATTTTCAATCCCAGGAAGGGGAGGGGCAGCTGGACGCCAGGCACCCCAACCCCTTCCTGAGGATGTCATCGGAGCGCTCCGATGATGTCCTTCCGGCTCAGTGTCTGGACACGCTGAGCTGGAAGAGGCGCAAAAGAGCTGCATGGTGGCTCTTCGGGCGCCCCTTTCGCGGCTTGTGGAAGGAGTGCTATTTTAGCGCTCCTTTCCCAAATGGCGAAATGGAGGATCGGGGCCAAGGCATGGGGCAGCCTAAGCCCCAATCCACCGCTTCCCAGTGCGGCCCACGGCCGCCCATCTGCATTCCCCCCTCTGTCTAGTTCAGCTTCTTGTTTTCTACTGTAGTGTCTAGGAAGCCCACAAGTGGGACTTAAAGGGAATAGCTCTCTTTCACCATTGCTCTCCAGCAACTAGCACCCAGAGGCAGTTTGCCTCTGATCTGGAATATTCCATATAACTATGAAAAATCCATTATCCATGAAATTGTCTAAAGCAGCAGCAATCTTTTGGAGTTGGACCAGCAGAGTGTTTTCTTTCCCTGGTACCCTCTGGGGTCCCATGTGGACTGCCAAAAAATTGGGGGGGGGGGGGGGGACAGAGAAAAGAAAGGGAGGAAAGCAACAACAAGCAACCCTTGCCTACAAAAACTAAAATGGCTGGAAGTCCTCTTCTTATATTGGAAAATGTGGTAACTATAAAATGCTAAGTGCAATAGGAGGAGAGAATTTGGGCTCAAACTTATATAAAAGGCAAATTGCCAGAACAAGGTGATTCAGGCAGTCTGGAGACTTGTAGTCCCAGGGCTACACTTTTCTCAGTTCCTGGATTAAATTTATAAGCTTATCGCATGGCACTTAAGGAACCGGAATGGAACAAAACGGAACAGGGCAAAAATGCATGTTACTGGATAGGAGAATGCCACTGATGCCCCCAAGCCATTCCCGGCAGCCGATTTTTGAAAGACGATTTTGAACTGTCCTTCAAAAATCGGCTGCCAGGAACAGCTGCGGGATGGCTTGGGGACTCCCGGTGGCATCAGTGGCATTCTCCTGCCCAGTTACATGCGTTTTTGCCTGTTCCGTTCCATTCCGCTCCTTTCCATTCATGTTCTTGTAAGTGCTGTGCGATAAGCTTATTAGTTGCCATCATTTTACATTGTATAATTAAATTACATAAATTAATCCTGTGTTGTGTGAAGGAGTATTGGCCAGAATCCTGTATCAGCTACTTAGGTCCAAAACACACTGCAGAAATAGTCCAGTTTAACTGCCCTGGCTCAGTGCTAGGGAATTCTGGGAACTGTAGTTTTGTGAGACATTTAGCCTTCTCTGTGTCAGAGAGCTCTAGTGCCACAATAAACTACAATTCCCAGGATTCTCTAGCACTAAGCCAGGGTAGTTAAAGCAGTCTCAAACTGGATTATTTCTGCAGTGTGTATTGGACCTTAGTTAATAGTTAACTAAGGGCCTTTACAGACTGCCAGAAATAATGCAGCTTGAGGCCACTTTAACAGTCCTGGCTCAGTGCTAGGGGATCATGGGAATTGTATTTTTTTCTAGGACATTGAGCCTTCTCTGTCAGGGAGCTCTGGTGCCACAATAAACCACAGTTCCCATGATTCTTTAGCACTGAGCCAGGGCAGTTAAAGTGGCCTCAAGCTGCATTATTTCTGGCAGTCTGTAAAGGCCCTAAGTAACCTTTTCCGGGTCAATCCCCCCCAAACCTGACAGAAACATCATTAATTCTTGTTCCGCTTGCTGGCAAAAATAGACCTTCTCCCCATGTAGCTGATGCCCAATATAGTATGTTGGGGGGAGTTATAATCATGGCAATAGTGTCAACATTGTGATTAACTAGCAATTATGAATACACAATAGTTACCTAGATTTAATCATCGGAAACAGTTCTGTATTCAGCATTGCTACTTAGTCACAGTTTTGACACATCAGGTGCATCAGAGAAAGAGATCCATTCTGCCCACAAATGTGCAAGTGAATGACATTTCTGTTAGGTTTGCAGGTGTTGAGCCAGGAGGGATTACAGTTGGCCCTCCACATTTGCTGCTTTGACTTTGTGGATTTGATTATTCATGGATTTGTTTAATATGCCCTGTCTAGAAATCTCTAGATCCTCCAGCACAACTTTATGGTCAATGTCTGCCAGAGGTTGCGCTGAAGGATTCCTTGAGAGAACACATCTCTAAGCATTTGTAGCTCCTCTAGGACAATTCTATTGTTCTGGCAGACACTGACCATAGAATTTCACTAAAGGACCTAGAGAGTCCTAGAGATGTGTTCTCTCTCAGATTAAAAAAAAAGTGTTTTTATTTTGCGTTTTTTCCATGTTCATAGCGGTCTTGCACTCCTAACCTTAGCAAATATGGAGGGTCCACTGTACTTAGTTACATGTATGCTTAACTAAGGGGCTGTACGGACCGGTCACTCCACCCTCACATCGTACTCACACTGCTCACCCAAACAGACAGCAGGCAGCATCAGGGCACTCCCTTGGTACAGCGTTCATACATGCTGTGCCAAAGGAGCACTGAAAAGCCACTGCTGTGGCAAGGGCAGCTTTTAGCCGCTCTAAAATGGAGCGGCATTTGCCAGCACTTTTTAGAGCAGCAAAATGCCGGATCAGGGCCGTGGCGTGCGGTTGCCGTGGTCCCAATCCAGTGCTCCCAGGGGCGGCACGAGCCACCCCTTAATGGCCATCTGTTGAACCCCTAACTCACTTACACAATATTCTGTCAATTTCTTTTGCTTGTCCTGACACTGAACCTACCATTCAGATTCACTGGATGAATCATGATGAGACAGAAAAGGTTATTTCTTTTACTCAGAGGCAGTTTTTGCCAATTCCTTCCTCTGAAATACAGCCTGCAGCACCCAGAATTAGTTGGTAGTCTCCCATTCAAGAACTAACCAGGGTTGACTTGGAATCTGGCACATTTCGAGTATTTGGTCCTGCAATAGGTATGCATGTGATCTCAATAAGATCATGGAAAATTGATTTTCTAGTTGTCAGTTTGCATGTGACTTCAAATAAGATCTTAGAAAAATGATAGGTTGGATGAGTTTTGAAGGACAACAACCATTCAGCATTAATTTGCAAACACATAACCATATTTAGAATAGGATGCATACCTGGAGGTCTCTTTCTGTATGTAAATCCTTATAGAGGAATTAAAATATTTAAGTAAAATTTTTGAAGAAAATAAATCCAATGGATGTTGGATGGTGAGACTCCTAATAAAACTGTGTATGAAGGCTTGCTGGGAGCAATAATAATTTCTCCTACTTTCATATACAGCTCAGATTTATGCTTTTTAAAAACTTATAAAAAAGCTTTTCAAGTTCAAAGTGCTGTCTTGTACAGTGATTTATTGAGTTTATCCTCTAACTTATCTATGAGGGTATCCAGAATGATTAAAAAGACCAGAAACTCATAGATTTCTTTCTTGTTCTTTCCTATTTTATTTTGGAAATCCATACATGTTTTGTTTATCCCAGAAAGAGGATCAAAGGTGATACAAGATCTCTCTACTACTGATTCTACAAAAACACGGCTATATCTTCGAATTCTCAGAATATTTTCTGTCAGTTTCCAGTACAATCAGAGGCATTTTGTACCAGCTCAGTTTATGTTAATCCTATGTACCTCCCAACACAGACTAAAAGATTTACTATAACGGAAAGGAGAGACTTCAAAAACCTGGATCCACATACGTTTTAAAAAATAGGTTTAAGAAAACAAATTCTCTCATATTAGGTATATTCATCACAGAGAAGCTATGGAAGAATGCTATGCTAATGCTGTAGATGCCATTTCCTTCTATTTCTAGCCTGTGATTTACTCTTTTGTTTTACCAGTATTTCTGGGGGGTTCCCCTAGGGGCTCTTCCAATACCATATGAAGCATATGAGTAACATCTGTTAAAACATCTCAAATATCTCTTGAGGCCATCTACCAACAGAACACTATAGGGCTTCCTATACAAGTAATCTTGCATGATGCAATGGTTTGGGTGTTGGACTAGGAGACCAGGGTTCCAATCCCAGTTGGGCCATGGAAACCCACTGGGTGACTTAGGCAAGTCACACACTCTCAGCCTCACAGGATGACAATAGCAAAACCCCTCTGAAGAAACTTGCCAAGAAAACCAAATGATCGATTTGCCTTAGGGTCGCTATAAGTTAGAAATGACTTGAATAGCAATAGCAAGTAGAAATATCAAGTACATTTCTATAGCGCTTATCAGTGCACTTAAGCACTCCCTAAGCGGTTTACAATGTGTAAGATAACAAGCTGGGTATTCGTTTTACTGACCTATGAAAGGATGGAAGGCTGAGTGGATCCTGGAGCCCTGCCTGGGAACGAATTCACAACCTTGTGGCTGTGAATGTCTGCACACAGCCACAACAAATCTTGCAAGCAGCAGTTTTTCCATTGATCCTTTATCTCTCAGATATGTTTCTGAGAGATGTGGTGAGGAAAATCAGACTTAGGGGCTATACAGACTGGCCAAAAGGGCCAGCCTGGGGGTGGAGTTAGGGCGTGGCGACCGCACACCGGCTGCCCCGACTCTGCCCCGATGCCGCCGTCACCCACCTATGCAAGCAGGCGGGCGGTGTCAGGGCATTCCCTTGGCGCAGTGTTCATACATGCTGCCCCAAAGGAGCGCAGAAAAGCCTCCGCCATGTAGGCAAGGGCAGCTTTTTGCCACTCTAAAAAGGAGCGGCATTTGCAAAGTGCCGGATTGGGGCCACAATATGCAGTTGCTGCAGCCCCAATCTGGCAAGGAAAGGGGCTGTCTGAACAGCCCCTTAGATGGTAAGAAGCCGAGGGGGATATCAGTCAGAGAAGATCTATAAGGAGAGGAAGGCAACGGCAAAGGCTGACTTCCCTCTGCCCAGCATACGTCCCCTTCCACACTTGGGCATCCAAGCCATGGTGTGATTGAGAGATTGGAGGCTTGTCCGCAATCTCTCCAAGGACTCTGTAATAGCTACAATTTAGTCAGAGAGGGGCTGGAGATTTACCAAGTCCTAATTGCCAACCTGCTGCCAGCCTGAGGGAAAAGCCTGATACAGTCGCTATTTCAAATAAGCTCCTGATTATTGTCAGAAGGGCGGCTCCTACAAGGAACACGATACCCTGTTAGTAATAGCCTGCATTATGTGAGATTGGGTATATTGTCCACTTACATTTCTCTTTCCTCCTACCTTTTTGTCACCTCAATCCATTACCTTTAACCATGTGGGCTAGCAGTAAATATTCTACTACATTTTTTTCACTAGAGAAATGGAGGGGAGGGAGATATGTTTGGCTTCCTACTCCATCACCCCCAGCCCCCTTTAATACACTTCTTGCAGGAAAATAACATCTGCCACTGTACGTGCAGTTCTCTCCCATCTTTTGTCTTTAAATCGTTTATATTTATAAACCATGTTTTCAACAAGGCAGTCAAACCGAGAGAAGAATAAAGCATAAAACAAAAAGAGATTAAATATCAATGTTTATCTGGATTATAACTTTTTCTCCCTTATCCCATTGCACCTCCTCCTATCCACCCCAGAGCTCTTTCCAGAAAAGACTGCATGAATATATTACAGCTGTCAGCCAATTAAAGATTTTAAATTGATGAGCTGTTTTCATTGCAAATGAAATCGCAGTCCATTGATTAAATTTACATAAATGTACAGAGATTTCTGAACCAAAGTGGATTTGTTTGGGGGTTTTGTGAAAGTGGGAAATAATTATGGACAATAATAATAATAATTAGTTTTTGGATATGGGTTTAGAAGGGACCGAAACTTTTTTGGCTTCAGTCCTAATTACCTGCGTAGAGCAATCCTAATCCACAGATTCACCAGATGGTAAAGAAGAGGCCTTCCACCACCAACAGAGGAAAGGTGGCTTGAGTGGGTTGGAAAAGGATAATGATGTTATTGACTCTGAATTACATCAACCCTGCAGAGTAGCCTCTGGTTGTTCTGCCCATATTGCTGGTGGGGAGAAAGACTGCATAACACCCAGTGCTTGGAATGTTACTTTTAAAACATGCTCTTAATATGTTACCTCTAAATGTACACATTTTACACAATGCTATTGTTGTGCGCCTTCAAATCATTTCCAACTTATGGTGACCCTAAGGCTTCACAGGGTTTTCTTAGTAAGTTTCTGCAGAGAGAGTTTGCCACTGCCATCCTCTGAGAGAGTGTGACTTGCCCAAGGTCACCCAGTGGGTTTCCATGGCTGAGCAGGGATTTGAACCCTTTTCTCTAGAGTCATAGTTCAATGATCAAACCACTGCGGGCCTTTGCAGACTGCCAGAAATAGTGCAAATTGAGTCCACTTTAAGGCTCTTTTTCTGAGACATTGAGCCTTCTCTGTCAGAGAGCTCTGGTGCCACAATAAAATACAGTTCCCATGATTCCCTAACCCTAACCCTTAAAGTGGACTCAATTTGTACTATTTCTGGCAGTCTGCAAAGGCCCTGCATCACACGAAAAATAGTTTATGTTAACTTGTTGATGAGCCAAGAAAAATAATGCATTATCACTGGTGATTCTGCTTTTGACAAGTAACTCATGGCACTGTTTGTTGCTTCATTATGCTATGCCTTAGCACTTAACTTAAGTATACAAAGTGGTGGTGGTAGGAAAATAAGTTTTATATATAATTTTTATCATAGAACAAGGATTCTGTGTATTCACAGCAATGCAAAGACCTGAGGCCTGTTCACACACCACAATTATAGCCCTATGATTCTGTTTTATCTGCCATGGCAATATCTCATAGTCTCTGGTTGGGAAGTCTAAATGCCCCTCCTTAAACTGCCAGCCCCAGGATTCCACAGGATGAAACCATGGCAATTAAAGAGGAGTCATAGTGCTATAAATTGTGTAGTGTGAAAGAGCTCCTGATCTTCTGCACTCAAACCAACATCCACTGCAATTTACTCAGTGACATGATTCACTCTAACCATTAGAAAGGAATGTCTCATCATTCTGAACTTAGCTGGTCTAAAAAGTAGCAAAGGAGTTAGTTTTGTATTGGCCTGGCATAGTGGTTTGAGTGTTGGACCATGGACGTTATCACACGGGGGCAAATCTGCTGGTTAATCCACACAAATCCCAAACAGAAACTGGATTTGTGCCTCGTGTTTTCACACGACGTCGCACAGAAACTGGACAGAAAGTGGACAGAAACTGGTGTTAACCGAGATCTTTTGAAATTCGGTTGTTTCGAGGAAATGCAAATGCAAAATTAAGTTAATTTCGCATTTGCCGTAATGTGAAAAGCAAATGCGCATTTGGAAGCATTTCCCCTCATTTTCCCATGGTTCCGTGAGGTCCTCGAGGCAGCGTAAGTGTCTCCTTCCCCCTCAGCAGACGACTAATTGAGCCGTCTTGGGGGCAGGGAAGGGGAGGGGCAGCCACACGATCGGTGCCCCAACCCCTTCCCCAGGTTGTCCTCGGAGCAGCCGGACCTCCACATGGTCGGCGCTCCGAGGAGGACCTCCCGCTGCAGCATTTGCACACGCTGCGGCGGAGGAGTCGGCAAAGGTGCCTTCGGCGGCTTGAAGGACAGACGGACGTGGGCCACCCCGGGAAGCTGCGCTGCGGGTCTGAGGTATCCCCACACCTCGGCCCCACGGCGCGGCTTTGCCACCCCTGAAAGGAGCGCTAAATTGGCGCTCCTTTCACAAGTCGCTGAAGGTGCGCCGCAAAAGGCTGTGGCGCACCTTCGCCGACTCTTCGCACACGCTGCGGTGGGAGGTCCTCCTCGGAGCACCGGCCATACGGAGGGCTGGCTGCTCCGAGGGCAACCTGGGGAAGGGGTGACAGCCGCAGCAAGTGACAGCCGCGGCGAGCATAGTGCGCATGTGCTAGAAGATCATTTCTACTACATGTATGGGATTTTCTCACTTGTGTGTGAACGTTAAATGCGGTTTCAGCGGGAGCTTCCCTTAATTGCGCAATTAAGGTAATTACGTCTGAAAACCATTTGCGGAATCAAGGTTTATTTTCGGTTTATTTTTGGAATTTGTCATTTCCAGTTTATTTTCGCTTTGTGGCCCACGTGTGATAACGTCCCATGACTCTGGAGAACAGGGTTTGATTCCTGGCTTGGCCATGAAACCCACTGGGTGACCATGAGCAAGTCACACTCTCTCAGCCTCAGAGGAAGGCAATGGCAAACCTCCTCTGAACAAATCTTGCCAAGAAAACCACATGATAGGTTCATCTTAGGGTCTCCATAAGTCAGGAACAAGTTGAAGGCAAAGGACACACAAACAAACACAAACACACACACACAATTTATATTTCCTCATATTTGGTATTGAGAAAACAGAGCTCATACTTTTTTTAAAGAGTGGAGGGCCATTCAGAAAGTTCAC
Organism: Phrynosoma blainvillii; assembly: GCA_026167975.1. Classification (NCBI taxonomy): domain Eukaryota; kingdom Metazoa; phylum Chordata; class Lepidosauria; order Squamata; family Phrynosomatidae; genus Phrynosoma; species Phrynosoma blainvillii. The sequence goes on from JANUYF010000001.1 coordinate 143,150,110, forward strand.
ATTACAAAACTTTGCTTGTTTTCTTCCAGTCAGTTAGTTTAGGAATGCATTTTAATCAGCACTTAAAACTTAAGTTAGTGATTACGCTGATTAATTCATTTATTTCTACTCTTCTTAACTGCCTGGCCTATGCTTTTAATCAGCAAAGTGCTTGCAAGATGGAAGGAAGTGGTATACATCTATGAAAAGAGCATCATGAAGTGATGAAGTAGTGATAGTAATGGGTGGTGGTGGTGGTGGTAATGAGAACAATTTGAATTACAGGAAAGTTAGTATGTTAAATAACATACTATTATCTGGAGATGATCATCTGGTTAATGCCACATTCTTGAATACCAGAACTACTAATGGCCAAATAGAAAATTAGGGGCATGGGAATGAATGAACACTTTTCCAGATTTTCATATGCAAGACAGAAATGTGTGGCGGAAGGAATATGGAATGTTATCAGGCACTTTTAGCTATCACTAGTAAAATCATAAAGACTACGTACTTTAAAAAAAATCATCACATGCTTAGCTTGAGAAAGTACCTATTTGTGAAACCAGATATTAATGTATTTCCCCCCAACTCCCTCCATTTTCTACAAACTCACTTTTTAAAAAGATGTTCCTGGTTTTATTCTACAGGTGTTCACAAAGATATGTCCTTGTTCTTCAATTCAATCAGCACACACCAGACATCACATACTTTCCAGCTAGGCCAGGGGTAGGCAACCTAAGGCCCAGGGGCCGGATGTGGCCCTCCGAGGCCTTTGGACCGGCCCCAGGCCGGTCCTGCCGCCGCCGCCCCCCCACCCCCCGCCATGATGATATTGATTATTGTTGTTATTACTTGTTCTTGGGGTTTTCTTGGCAAAATCTCCACAGGAGTTTTGCCATGGCTTTTCTGGGGCTGAGAGAGTGTGCCTGCATATATTTTTTAAATTTTTTTTAAATTTAAATTTTTTTATTTTATTTTGTGCTTCAATTGCGCCCCAATTGTCTGAGGGACAGCAACCCGGCACCCGGCTCAAAAAGGTTGCCTACCCCTGAGCTAGGCTTATAAGGATCTCTTGGTTTCACAACTAGGATAAAGGGGGGGTTGGATAAATCTGCAACACATTTTTCAGCTGATACCAAATGCTGTTGCAGAAGCCAATATGAGGTTCTCAGACTTGCATCTCCCATATAAAAATGCACAGTCTTTTCTGTAACTGTATGTAATCACAAGCAGAATGCTATTTCCTCATCCTTTCCACATTATCTGATGGGGATGCTTTGATTTTGAGTTCCTGCTTGGCAGGGGGATGGACTGGATGGCCCTTGTGGTCTCTTCCAACTCTATGATTATGATTCTATCTAACCTAGAACAGAAGTGTGACGCCTGGTAAATTGTATTATGTGTTACTGTCTTAAGTTGTACTATGTGTTACTGTCTTTAAAGAACAAGGTAGGGTGTTGTACTGTTTTAAAGCATAGTGTTTTAAACACTTATTTTTTAAAACTGTATTTTATTCTTTTAACAAGTGATTTGTTTTAAAGGTAAAATTCTATTTTAATGCATCACTTTTGTATGTTTTTAATTATACTGTTCTTGTAAATTGTAAGCCGCTCTGAGTCCCAATTTTTGGGGGGAAAGTGGGATACAAATAAATATAACAACAACAGAGCTGGGGAAAAAGTCTTGACAAACAGCCCCAAGTCCAGATCAGGTATGAGATGCCTCCTGCCTGGGCACAGAGGCGTACGATAAAATCCGTGTTTAAAAAGTTTTAGCCCACACCTGGCTAAGGTAAAGGAGCTGCGCAATAAACTCCAAAGATTACATGGCCAGTCCAGCTGACTTTTGGTCATGACGCAGAAGGGACTGCTGTATTATTCTTTGCCTCAGGCACAGCTTTTTGTTGCAGAGGTAATCAAATCTACACAACATGTCTCTCAACAACAGAGTTTAAAAATATACGATCCGGATAGTTTTGGGGGAAATAGAAGTTTATAGGTGTTTGTGCAGCTGGCTGCTGAGCTTTTATGTTTTTGCAGCAGGGATGTTATGTTTCCGCAGCAGGGATGCTCTGAAAGAAGATACACTTCTGAGCAATCTGTTCATGCAATATCTAGGATCAGATTAGCTGGACATATTTAATTGCAGTTTTATTGTTTGAACAGACCCTGGAGCAGTCTGGGCAGCACAGTGTTCCCAACTGTACCTGACAGAAAAAGCTGCCAACACATTTAGAGGAAGTCATGGCAAAAACGAGAGACATTAGGAAGGTGACAAGGAAGCATTACATGTGGAGGGCATCCAAATTTCAGTTTGGGTTCAGTTTGGGCCCAAAATTGAAAACAGTTAAATTTGATTCAGATGGACTCAGATCAGAGGTTGTCCACTCATGCTTGAGCCTTCATCCAAATCTCACTGTGAAAATCTGAATCGTTGTGTTTACTAGAACAAGTGTGGTATAGTTGTTTGCATGTTGGACTATGGACGTTATCACACGGGGCCCAATCCAAACAAAATCCACATGAAATCCCGACCTAATACGTATTATTGGCCCGTGTTTTCACACGACGTCGCACAGAACCCCAACAGAACCCCGACAGAAAGCGGAATGATCCGAGATCTTTTGAATTTCGGTTTCTTCAGGAATTGCAATTGCGCGACGGGAATCATCTCGCATTTACCGTAGGTCTGATAACCAAATACGGATTGTGGCGCATTTCCCCACTGTTGCCATGGTTCCAGCGAGCATTCCTCTCTCTGCGCATGTGCAGAAGGCTCATTTCGGCTACATTTATGGGTTTTTTTCTCTTGTGTGTGGACGTTCGATACACTTACTGTAAATGCGCAATGAAGGTAATGATGTATGCGGAAACAAGGGTTATTTCCCGTTTATTTTCAGGATGCCTCATTTCCACTTTTATTTCCGCTTTCTGGCCCACGTGTGATAACGTCCTATGATGCTGGAGACCAGGGTTCGAATCCCTGCTCAACCATGAAAACTCACTGGGTAACCTTGGCAAGTAACACTCTTTCAACCTCAGGGGAAGTAAAGGAAAAATCCCCTCTGAACAAATCTTGCCAAGAAAGCCCTATGATAGGTTTGCCTTGGTGTTGTTGTTAGCCTTAGGGTCACCATAACAACATCTACTGTTGATCAAGAGATATTACAATTCTTCCTCATTGGGAGAGATGGATTAAATATGCACATATTTTAGCCCCTCAGGAGCAGGTTATGCCTGTTATATGGCAGAGAAGTAAGTCCAGAAATGTGTGCACTGGACACCTTTATATTTTGATACTTAGATTTTAATTTTAATTAAAATAGAACTATATTTTAATATCCCACATTTCTCCTGGCCATGGGACCCATACACACACACATACCTTCCAACTGTGTGTATTTAGAGGGAACTGCTAAGAAGTCTTTTGTTCCCTGGTCAACTGGATGTAATTTGCAGGGATAGTTCTTCCTTTTTGTCCTTCTGAGGGGATCAAGCCTTGCAAGTTTCAAGAGAATAGGCATAAGAATATTTATGAGAGTAGTATTTACATTTTGAGGATTCCTTTAAAAAATACATATGCATACTTCCCTCACCCCTAGGTTTTGGGTGTGCAATTTTTATGAAAATCATGTGCAAAATAGAGGCACCTCTCTGTGTGTGTGCGTGCGTGCTTATGTATGTGCATATGTGGTTGCCTGGTGGAAGGGCACATAGGTCTTGATAGGTGTCTGAACCAATTGCTTTTGGAGGGACTTTGAAATTAGACCAATGGCCAGATGTAACCCCACATCCTCCAACATTTCACAGATGAAAACTGGGATACCTGAGGCCAAGCAACATCAGAGTGTGGTTAAGATGTGAAACGTAATTACCAGGAAGAACAAGCTAGGAGAGGCTGCAGCAGTTTTCTTTTGCCTGAGCTTGCTGGGAAGGGCAAAATTTTGCCCTCTCCTCTCCTCTCCTTCCTTCTGAGTTAACTGAGGGCTCGCTCCCACTTACATTTAAACCCATTTGCAATTCACCTTTGCTCCATGTCAGTGAATTGATTCCAAAAGGTCCGTCATTCTCACTATGAAAGCAGATTTTTTTCATTATTTCCTTGTAATCGCTTCTTTTTTTGGCACAACTGTCATTCCCATTAGTTTGCACTGCTTCAAAATGCATGTCAATCATCTGCACATCATCAGTGATGCAAGTGGCAACATACGGTGAGGATGGGGCCATTCCAGCCACCGAGTGGGGCGACTTTAGCAACCGAGACTTCCTCTACCCCTCAGCAACCCAGGCTGCTCAAGCGCACCGTTTTCCCTTTGAGCAGCCAGGCTTGGGAACTATATATTTCTTTTTTAAAAAATTGGCAAGTTTTGCAACTACTTCCTCACTGAGCTGCAGTCTGCCAGTAATTGCAAGTACTTGCAAATGCAATGGATCGCATATTCTGTCAATATATATATATATATGAACCCATAGATCACACCACAAGCACAAAAGCAGCGCTAGGGTGGGATGGATGGGGGCGGGGGGGGATGGCTGATTTCTCAAAAGCTGAGGAGGGATGGTAAACACCCATCTGCCATTAGTCCCTCCCCTCCAGTATGATGCAATTCAGATCCATTGTTCCCACTTGTTGAACACACTTTGGAATCTATTATTTTCAAAAGAACCACCAAAAAGCTAGTGTCAGGAAACAGCGGGTTTTTTACGTTTGCCTCACTTCATTGCAATTGCAACCAAACACAGTAGGATTGGAACCGGTTTCATGTGGGAACGACAGTCATATAACCTGATCAGCAATTTGCTTTAAATTATAGTGGGAACAAAGCCTGAGTGTGAACTACTTTGGCACTTCAAACCCAGTTTGTAGCAACTGAAGTAAGCTGAAGAGAAAGGAAAAGGAATAGAGAGAAACTGGGACCTTTTAAAAGCAGCTGAAAAAGTAGGACAATAATTAATTAATCAGGATTGCCCCTGCCAAATCAGGACAGTTTGATGGTATGCAACCCATCTCTATAACATGAAGATATGAATAAACATACTCTCTTATCTAGTAAGCTTATTGCACTAGTACCTGTAACGTTCCCATCGAGTCCCTGGAACTTAACAATATGGGAATGGGTGTTACCGCATTAGACTATTGATAGCGCGATAGTAACGTTATGAGAACACATATTATCGCACAGCATTTACTATTGTACCAGTACCCCAGCTGTCTCTCATTGGCGCATGCTCACTGTTGCGAAAACCCCTATGTCTGCATTGGAAAGAATTCTACTGAGAGGTTTAGGTAGCGAGCATTCATTGTTTTTTCTTGTAAACACAACGCAATTCAATCTACAAAAATAAAAAATATATTTTAAATTGCCTGTGGCACCTTCTCTGCATCAACACCAGAAGAGTTGAGTTGAGTTTGTGGACGTTCTAGGATGGGAGGGGAGGAAGTTGTCTTAGCTAATCAGAACATGAGGACAGATTGAGACCGGGAGGATTATCGCACACACATCATCTGGAATGGTCTGAAAGCGTTCTTGCTGACTGAGGACGCATTTTTACAGTTCTCCTGCTGAGATGGGCTAGGGACTGTCAGAGCACAGAATGGGAACTCGATGAGGATTATACCATGCGATAAAATACGTTCCGTTCCATTCTCAACACGTTCTCATCACATTCCGAGAACACAGTGTGATAAGCTTAACGGTTTGAATCTGGGGTTTGTTCATGTATGCCACCCAAAGAGCCCTTCAGTTTCCCACATGATCAGTTTCTTTTTCATGCAACAAAACTTGAATTTTCAGGGTTTCATTCCTAAATTTCCCTGTGTGAATGCACACACACATACACACACAAGGTAATCTATCTTTCTCTGATACACAGACATGCAGAGCCCAATACAGATTGCCAAGCCAATAAGATATTATTGAACTGAATTGTTATTATACTACATTGTACTGCTGTTTTATTGATCTCTCCATCTGCTTGATTTTCTATTGCAGTCATCACCACAGCGTCTTTGGGCTTTATGGAGACTGCAGCCTGAAATGATATCCATTTATCTAGCTGGATATTCATACTACACTCATCAATATATTTTTTTTCCAGATGGGATCATCAACTCTAGCTTATGCGCATTGCTTTAAGGCAAGATTGACATTTTCAAAGCACTGGTCCTCCAGGATCCTCCCAAACTCTAGCATCTTCTACTGATATCTGGGAAGCTTTCGTGTGTTGATTAAAAGATTGCCTTGCTTGCAACTTTTAAAGATATAATCTGTGGAATAAATATTATGTTATTTTGAAAAGTTATTAGTAACTTCCTTGAGGGTAGAAAGTACAGTCATTTTTTCAAGTCTAGCTTTTCTAGAAAGAGTGAAATAACCATTGGCTATGATGGCTGGGGATTCTGGGAATTGTACTCCCAAGAGTAGTTTTTCCAAGTTCTGAAGATATTTAACAACAGCAGCAACAACAACAATAGCAACTCATGCTCCTCTGGCAATTTGGAAAGAGGAAATATTGAACTGCCTAAATCTGAGCCATCATCAGAATTGCAGGGAATGTAAATTTTTTAAAGAGAGAATAGTGGTTGTTATAAAAATTGAAGCATCATTAATTTAGACTTTTGGAATGAATGCATATATAAAAAGTTAAATCCCAGCATTTTAAAGAATACCATTGAAATGTTCTAATTTTATCTTTTTTGTATTTCCTTCTTAGCATAATAAGTGGTTTAGGTTTCATATCTGCCAAAATATATCCTACTCCCTATCAAATGAAAAGAAACATTGTTAAATGGTGAAATAGTTCCATTTTATTCATAGTTGCTTGAAGCAGAACAGTTAATGTGTGAATCTCTTTTAGCCTAAGGGGCAAATTCTAGTCTGGAAAGAATCTCTGGGGCAGAATTCCAGCAGCAAGTGGGACTAAATCCAAAATGGGTCCACCTCTATCTATCTTCTTATCTGCTTAAAAAACCTTTGGAAGAAATCCTGTTGGAGACTTACATCTTCATAAATGGACTTATATCTGCAGGACTTAGAATTGGGCAGTTCCATAATGCCTGTATCCAGTAAAGAGCTGCTGCTATGTTACTACATAGGGCAGCCAGCAAAGTTAATGGTGCCCATTGGGATTGATGCACAATGTGACTAATGCATAACAGTCCCACTGTGCGTTAGTACACTGACTAAGGAGTACTAGAGCTTCTGCTACACAGTAAGTATATATAAAGTTATGTAACATACATTGTGACAGAGGATTCCAACCATCATGATCAATAGTATTAGTATTATTGGCTGGAATTCACTTAGGCAATTATGACTGCATAACCTAGAGTTACACATTCGTGACTCGTTCATATTCACAATCCATACATACTTATTAGTTTGAGGGACCATGAAAGTCTTCCAGTATCCATTTGCTGAGAATCAACTGATGTGTTTGACTGGGGTATTTTTTTCCTGATGATTGAGAGGTAGCCAACTGATGCTCCCCTTTGTGTGAGCAGTCTTGAATGCTAGGAGGAATTGCAATGGGGACCCAGCTTCTGGCTGGTGCACTGGAGATCAATTGCAGGAGGAGGTGGGAGCAGCAGTCAGCTGCTTCTCAATTGATAGGGGAACAGACCCCTGCCACTAACAGTGGCTACTGACCAGTAAATGAAGATGAGCTGAGACACTATGTAGTTATGTCTACATATGAGCTGAGACACTATGTAGACAATCAAGCTGAGACACTATGTAGTTATGGAACTAAGATGGTTCCATAGCTGAGTAGGTGATACACAATCCCAGCCATTATTATTATTATCATCATAATCTTCACATTATCTTAATTTATACAATATCTTATTCCTGTAATTTACAGTTGTTCCTCCATTTTCGCAGACTTGAAGCTCGTGACCCTTGCCTGTTCACGGGCAGGAAACAGAGGGGTATAAAATGGGGTACGCGCCCACGGTGCACACCCTTATTCGAGCCTATGGGGCTTGAATATTTTCAGTATTCCATTTTTGGCAGGGGTGGGGGTCTGGAATGGATCCCCCCAAAAAACAAAGGGGCAACTGTATTTGCAATATTAAAACAATTTAAAATATACACTTAAAAAGGATAAAAAGCAGTTCAGTTAAAGCTCTTTTAAAACCTTCTGTTCTAAATGCCTGTGAGGAAAAAAAGAAGCACCTTTGTCTGGCAATGGAAGAATAGCAAGGAGGGAGCTATTCTGGTTTCCCTGGGAGGTCCAGAGGCTGGGGCAGACATTAAGAAGGCCCTGGAGAATGTAGTTGTGTAATTCAAAGTAGACACGTACAGCAATTTGAAAGACTACCCCCAAAAAACACTTCTTTGTACTTCAAGAAAGCATCCTAAAATCTCACCTTTGCATATCTATTCTGAAACTGCCTCAGCAAGCAGCACATTTAAAGACCATCACAAAGAACAAATTTACATATTTCAAAAATAAGTGGGGCTGGATAATGCTGTATTGATTATGATATGCTGTGATTGACTGTGAAGAGCCAGTCATAGATCCCGAATACCATACCTTCCAAGTATTCCAATTTCGCAGGGACCGTCTCAATTAATTTTCTGCTGTCCCACTTGCTCAGCTACTTTCAAAATATCCCTGTTTCTTTCTCTTCCTCCCACTTTCCTCCTTTGCCCTCTACTTTCAAAATATCCCAGCTTCTTTCTCCTCCTCCCACTTTTCTCCTTTAACTTTAGCTTACTTAATTTGCAGCAAACTAAATTCAAAGAGTAGAAGTAGTTTGCATTCAATTAATTCAGTGATGGAGAGAGGAGGGATTGAATCTTGCCCTTCCCTGTTGACACAGATTATTGTCAGTGTATGAAGTAACATGAGTAACATGAAAGCCAGTGTGGTGTAGTGATTTGTGCATAGGACTATGACTCTTACAGTTAGGGTTTAATTCACTACTTGGCCATGGAAACCCACTAGTTGACCTTCAGCAAGTCACACACTCTCAGCCCCTGAAACCCCCAAGATAGGTTCATGATAGGGCATCAAGGTGGTCAGGAGTTGGAGGGTAGACAGGAAATGCCCCTTGCTGCCTATTTCTCCTTTCACCACCTCCTCCATTCCCATCAACCCATGCTGTCTCCCCTGGGTTGGCTGTCTGTCTAGAGGTGACAACATGAGTTACCACACTGGAGTGACACCAACCCTAATGATGACACTGACACCCAGTGGGCTTCATGACCAATATGAAACCAGGTTTGCCTGTTCCAAGTCCAACTCTGCTTGCTAAGACATACTGGCCAAGATCCTATCCAGGTCCTTTGGAGAAGAACCCACTACCAGTGTTGCTACACCAGATCAGCTGTCATATGCCTCCTGGCAAAAGCTGTCCCTATCCAAAGTTGGCTATCTCTTCTTTGCCTCGCCCAGCCTGTCTCTCAGAGCAAAGAAATTGCCCATGGCTTTTTGACAGGCAGTTCCTCAGCCACTCTTCTCATAAGGCTCTGAGAACTCCTCGGCCATATATTAAAGAGATGAGCATCTCTGGATAGAAGTGGCCTCTGTTGCAAGTTGTGTGCTGTAGTGTTTCATCCTGTAGCAGCTGAGGCCACACACAACCGTTTGTCACTACTGCTGCTCTTCCACTTGCACAGAGAGGTCTGGAATAGTTTTTTTGTGGGTTTTTCAGGCTGTGTGGCCATGTTCTAGAAGAGTTTCTTTCTGACATTTTGCCAGCATCTGTGGCTGGCATCTTCAGAGAATACTGGAATGGAAGAGAGTGGGTCTATATATACTGTGAGACCCTGGGTAGGGAGGAGTGATTTCCATGTAAACTGTATTGTTCTGTGTTGAATAGGTATTGTTCTGTTCTTAATGGCATGGCTTCAGGGTAGGAGGATATGCAATCAAGGATATTGTCTGCTATTCCCATGTAAACTGTGTATTGTTCTGTGTTGAATAGGTATTGTTCTGTTGTTAATCTCTCTGTTCATAGAATCCATTGTCCCACTGGAAATAGCTTGTGGTGAGGCAATGTTCAAACAAGGCTGTGATGTCCTCTGGAAAAATTTGTCGGATGAGTGTCATGGTGTCCATTATATGGACTTTGGTGAACAGGGAGACCACATCGAAGCTGATTAGTATATCTCCAGGTTTAAGTTCAAGGTTATTGATTTTTCTTATGAAGTGAGTTGAGTCTTTGATGTAATGGGGGGGTTGCCCTATATGGGTTTGTAATTGTGTAGCAGATGGGGTAGCAATGGGAAGCCCTCTAAGCCCGGTGATAGCAAAATTTTACATGGAACACTTTGAAAAACAAGCCCTGGAAACAACACCGAAAAAGCCCACAACTTGGTTCCGATATGTGGATGACACTTTCACCATTTGGAGCCATGGAGAAGAAGATCTGGCTGGGTTCCTGAATCACCTGAACAACATCCACCCTAACATCCAATTCACTATGGAAAAAGAAAAGGAAGGAACACTGCCATTCCTGGATGTCCTAGTCATCCACAAACCAAACCAACGTCGGGTCACACAGTATACAGAAAACCTACACATACAGACAGATACCTGCACAAGAACTTTAACCATCACCCAGGACAAAAAAGAAGCACAATAAAAACACTGGTAGACCGGGCAAAACGCATTTGCGAACCCCACTTCTTGGAAGAGGAATTGAAGCACCTAGACCGGGCCCTACAGGCAAATGGTTATTCCAGCTCAGACATCAGAAGGGCTGCCAGACCCAGGAAAACCCAGAGGAGTGAAGACGAGCAGCCACCCAAAGGGAAGGTATTTTTACCATATATCAAAGGAGCCACAGACAGAATAGGGAAAGTGGTGAGGAAACACAACCTCCAAATGGTTTACAAACCAACCAAGAAAATCCAACAAATGCTGTGCTCAGCGAAGGACAGGAGAGACCCTCTCACGGCCGCAGGAGTTTATCACATACCATGCAGCTGCAGACAAGTCTACATAGGGACCACCAAATGCAGTATCCAAGCACGAATCAAGGAACATGAGAGACACTGCAGACTGGGCCAGCCAGAAAAATCAGCAGTAGCAGAACACATTATAAACCATCCTGGGCATAAAATGCTGTTTGAAAACACTGAAATTCTGGACCATGCCAACAGCTATCAGGTCAAAATGCACAGGGAAGCCATCGAAATCCACAAACACTTGGATAACTTCAACAGGAAAGAAGAAACCCTTAAAGTAAACAAGGTTTGGCTACCAGTCCTACAAAATAAGAAAATCAGCACTCAGCAAATGCAAATGGGAAACCAACCAGGGTCAGGGGCTTTCCCAGCAGACAATAGCAGATAATATCCTTGATTGCATATCCTCCCACCCTGAAGCCATGCCATTAACAACAGAACAATACCTATTCAACACAGAACAATACACAGTTTACATGGGAATAGCAGACAATATCCTTGATTGCATATCCTCCTACCCTGAAGCCATGCCATTAAGAACAGAACAATACCTATTCAACACAGAACAATACAGAGTTTACATGGAAATCACTCCTCCCTACCCAGGGTCTCATAGTATATATAGACCTACTCTTTTCCATTCCAGCATTCTCTGAAGATGCCAGCCACAGATGCTGGTGAAACGTCAGAAAGAAACTCTTCTAGAACATGGCCACACAGCCCGAAAAACCCACAAAAAACTATGGATGCCGGCCATGAAAGCCTACGACTTCACACAGGTCTGGAATACCTCCTTGCATGCATGGTGAAACTTGTGTGACAATGCTTTGTATAATCAATAGGATCCTACGGGATCCTAGCCCTGATTGACCTTGTACTATCTAGCCTCAGGTTCTCTCTTATGTGAACTGCAGAAAGTTACAATTGGGCCAGGTGTCATATCTGTTGTAACCTGCTGAAGTTCACTTATTTCATAAATAAAAGATGGTTGCTATGCTGCCTTAGGCAGTAATTTAATCTGTTGTCATACAAGATTTTAGCACCCCAGAGAATTGTAGATATGATATGATTTTAGAAATATGATTTTAGATATGATTTTAGAAAAAAAACTGTTTTCTAAAACTGCTGATAATGACAACAGATTAGCGTAAATGTGATTTCAGCTAGTTTTGATGCTCAGAACAATTGTTAAACTGCTTGTATTCCTCTCTGCTTGTTGCATAAGTCTATTATCCCTTAGTCTCTAAGTTATTAAGGTACTGGGTTTTCATTGTTCAATGTTATGTGGTCATGCACTGTCTATGATAATAGTTGCTTGTCCTATGGTTCTTACAAGGTATCATATTCTCTTCAGATTAACAGTTCAGTTGGGAAGAAGAATCTAGGATCTTAAGAATAATTTCAAGGACTGACAGGATCATCTTCTACATATAAGAAATTCAGGATAGACAGATGGGCAGAAATCCTGCCCACAAGTGAGAAAATGCTAGAAAAAGTTGAAATATCTCAAAAGGGGAGAGGGGAAAAGTTCATATGAACCACCCAGAGCTCAGATCTTGCCTATTTTGAAGTAAGCCTTTTTAAAAAGAACAGAACATGATTCCAAACAGGCATCTCCAGTTCAAATCTCACTACAGCCATGGACTTACTAGGTGGTCTTAGATAAGCCACTGTACTTGATCCCAGAAGAATTAGAGAGAAATGGGAGCAGCGCTCTACTCGCTTCCATTCCATACATATATCTATGTATTGTAATTGCTAAAGAACAATTCATCTTCAAATAGATTTTCCAATGTTGGTGATTCCATGTTCACTTTTAAATAGCAATAGCAACAGCATCTTCATTTATATACCGCTTCATACTGCTCTATGCAGTCTCTAAGAGGTTTACAACTGTAAACTATTGCCCCCAACAAGCTGAGTACTCATTTTAGTGACTTCAAAGGATGCAAGCCTGAGTTGAGCCTGAGCCCTGGCTGGTATTGAACTAGCAACCTTGTGGTTTGTGAGTGAGTGGCTGCAGTACAGGCATTTAACCAGGGGTCCTTTAAATCCTCTACATAAAACAGCAATATGTTGCAAAGAAAAAAATAATGATAATGATGTCCTCCCTCCCCCCTTCCAAGCTTCCACATGCACATCCAGGAACAGAAATGGATACTTGACAATTAAGAGAAACAGTTCAGAGGCTAGACCTTACTAATTTCCCAGCCATGATTTAAAAAGAGCAACATGATTAGTGGAGTGTGCAAACAGAAAGTTTTAATATACTGTTTTACTTGGTATGATGTTTTAATGTTGTTAACCACCCTGATTGGTTTACCAAAGGGCAGTATATAAATAAAATTTATTATTATTATTATTATTATTATTATTATTAAATTAAAGGCCCTGTTCCCACTCATCCTCTTGAACTGGAAAAGCTGCTGCAGTTGTATTTTACTGCTTTCCCACAAATCTACTATAATTCTAATCTAAGGATGTACAATGGAATTTTTCCAGAGCAGAAAAAGCTCCATAGTGGTATGTTAGCCCTATGTAACAAGTGCTGCTACCACAAACTTCGGTGATTTCTTTAGCCTCACACAATGCAAATAGTGTTCATATTCCAGAAGATGAGGGAAGTCTGGTTTCAAGTGGGCAAATCTTTAGGAGAATAAATGGATGTTTCTTTAAATGATTGTTCAAGAGCACAAATGGAAATGGGGCAAGCGCTATTTCACAATTACATATCCAAAGAAAAAGTAGCAAGTCACTTGAAATTCAACACTTTAAGAAAAAGTGCACAACTGCCAGTTTAAAAATCAATGTTAAGTGATTTGAGGGCTTTCCTAGACCATTTTTTTGTGTACGCTCTGTCTTGAATTCTGTTGTTTGGTCTCCAGTAGAGTTGATCCACTGAATCAACTGTGGAATAAAGATTCGCCATATAGGTGGTATAGTGGTTTGAGCTTTGGACGATGATTTTGGAAACCAGGGTTTGAATCCCTGCTCGGTCATGGAAACCCACCAGGTGACCTTGGGCAAGTCACTTTCTCTCAGCCTCAGAGGAAGGCACTGCCATTCCCTTTTCCTTGTGTGTCATGTCTTATTTATACTGCAAGACTGAGGGCAGGGAACTGCCAAATTAACAATTTGAGAAGTTTTGACTGAAGAGTGAGGTATAAATACTGCAAAAAAATAAAAAAGGCAAACCTCCTTCTGGGTAAATCTTGCCAAGAAACACCTGTGATAGGTTCGCCTTAGGGATGGCAACTCATGACAGAATGTATGAGCCACTCTGGATACCTTTGCTTGAAGCAGCTAAGAACTGTCAAGAGTTGATAGCCTGTAATTGTAATATGGGTTGTAAGAAATGATACAATTGCAAAAAGGCTAAACCTCTGTGTAGTACAATGCATTTTTGTGAAGAAAAATGTTTTAAGCAATGTGATATGATATGTTTTACTGTACCAATGTACTGAAGCCTGGACAAGAAAACTGATGTTCTTTTTATTATTAATTAAAACTTGCTTAACTAATACTTAAAGAAAACAAATTCCAATATGCTGTTTATTTTGGTTTCTCAATTAGAAGTATAAACTATCTTTGCACAGGTATTGGCCCAGAGGGATCTTTGGAAAGCCAGACAATCTGATCTATCACAGAAGTAATAAAATGGTTCATTTGTCCTTGATACTTTTCTCAGTCGACGGTGGAGTAGGGATTTCAAGAGATTAATTGAAAGGAACAAATCTATCAGGTGTGGCTGGTAATGCTAGATTGTCATAATATGAAATTTCAGGCAAACTGCAAATGGCAACTAGTTTTTGGGACTTTTATGGCACAAGATGAAGCAGGAAAGTTTTCTGATTGCCTTGACCTTGGAGCTTAAACTTTAGCCTCAGGACTCAGGCAGCTCTCAAAACACCAGCAGAATATTTTTCTAGCTCACAGCTTCCCAGCCAAAACAAAACAAAACAAAAAAAGAATAGATGTTCCAGCTGTCACTTTGGGGAAGAAGTGATATCAAGGTCATGGCTGGGGGATGAGAGTCCAAGTTACCCCCAAGTCAATTTCCCATCTCTGCTCATATATGTAACAGAGTTTATGGTCATTATTTTAAGGAAAAGTAGCTTCACTGGAGAGTAATTTGGACTAGAGAACTAGCAGTGGGAAAGGGGGTTCTTAACCAGGTCCCCACTGCTTATCTCTTCCAAAGCATTTACCAATGAGACTGCAAATGTATTTGTTCTCAGAAATACACACCTGCATTCTTCCCCCCGCCCCACAGGGGGGTAAAAGAGGCTTCATACCCCTCATTTAAAGGTAAAGGTATTCCCTGTTCAGCCCTGGTGGCACAGTGGTTAAATGTCTGTACTGCAGCCACTCACTCATAAACCACAAGGTTGCGAGTTCAATACCAGCCAGGGCTGAGGCTCGACTCAGACCTGCATCCTTCCAAAGTCGCTAAAATGAGTACCCAGCTGTTGGGAGGCAATCAGGTCACAGTTTTAAACCGCTTAGACACCCCATAGCGTGGTATGAAGCGGTATATAAATGAAGCTGCTTTTGCTGTTGACAAAGTTGTCAAGTGGTGTCTGACCATAGGGGGCGGTACTCATCTCCATTACTAGGCCGAAAAGCCAGCATTGTCAGAGACTACTCTGTGGTCATGTGGCCAGCATGACTGTACAGAATGTTGTTTACCTTCCCAGTGAAGTGGTGCCTATTTATCTACTTGCATTTGCATGCTTTCGAACTGCTAAGTTGGCAGAAGCTGGGACTAGTGACAGGAGCTCAGCCCATCATGTGGTATTTGGGTCTCGAGTTGCCAACCTGCCAATCTTGCAAGAGCAGAGTCAGTGTCTTAACCATTTGAGCCACTGCATCCCATGCCCCTCATTTACTGCACTAGAAAAACTACAGTCATCCCTCCATTTTCACGGACTTGGTATCCGCACCCCTCACCTGTTCATGAGCAGCAAACAGAGGGAGACAAAATGGGGGTGTGCCCACAGGTGTGCACCACCATTCAAGCCAATGGTACTTGAATATTTGTGATTTTCCATTTTCACGTGGGGTGGTGACCAGAACAGATCCCCTGCGAAAACAGGGGGGCAACTGTAATTGTGGGGAAAGGGCTAAGGATCTCTACATCCTTGGTGCTTCCCAATCACCTACACTCTAAAATGTGTGAAGGAGAAGGAGAAGAAGAGCAGCAGCAGCAGACCAAATGATGGGGAAATCCTATATATGAGGAAATAAAGCCTAATGCTATGAAAAGGCTGGTTAAAATGGAGGAAATAGCTATAAAAGGGTGCATCCACATTGTAAAAATAAAGACACCACTTTAACTGCCATGACTCTATCCTACAGAATCCTGGGATTTGTAGTTTGGTGAAGCACTGAAGCACTTTGGCAAATCACTCTGAATACCTCACCAAACTACAGATCCCAGGATTCCACAGGATGGAGCTATGACAGTTAAAGTAGTGTCAAATTGCTTTATTTCTGCAGCACGGAAGCATCCAAAGAGAAAGCTGGGCAATGTTCTCTGCTGGCAGTTCCTCTACATAAGAGACACACTCACTAAGATTTATTGACCAGGTGGCCTTCAGTGTATCTGAGACGCCCCCATTAATTTCTGATTCAAAACTTTTTGATCATCCTCAAGGTCTGCAGTGTGCCTTTATAAACAACCTACAAATGGTTCCAGATTGATACTCTGACACCACAGAAGTAATGAAATAAAGAATTATGATCACCTTTTATTGCATAGAATCATTGAATCATAGAGCTGGAAGAGACCACAAGGGCCATCCAGTCCAACCCCCCTGCCATGCAGGAACTCACTATCAAAGCACTCCTGACCAACGGCCATCTAGCCTCTGTTTAAAGACCTCCAAGAAGGAGACTCCACCAAACTCCAAGGGAGTGTGTTCCACTGTCAAACAGCTCTTACTGTCAAGAAGGTCCTCCTAATGTTGAGGTGGAATCTCTTTTCCTGTAGCTTGCATCCATTGTTTCGTGTTCTAGTCTCTGGAGCAGCAGAAAACAAGCTTGCTCCCTCCTCAATGTGACATCCCTTAAAATACTTAAATAGGGCTATCATATCACCTCTTAACCATCTCTTCTCCAAACTAAACATACCCAGTTCCCTAAGTCTTTCCTCATAAGGCATGGTTTCCAGACCTTTTACCATTTTGGTTGCCCTCCTCTGGACACACTCCAGCTTATCAACATCCTTTTTGAATTGTGGTGCCCAGAACTGGACATAGTATTACAGGGGAGGCCTGACCCAAGCAGAATCCAATGGAACTATTACTTTCCTTGAGCTAGACACATACAGTGGAACCTCTACTTACGAAATTAATCTGTTCCACAGCCCATTTCTTAAGTAGAAAATTTCGTAAGTAGAAGCAAATTTAACATTGAAAATGCCTAATCCGTTCCAGGCCCCCAGATTCATGCTACAACTCAATACAAATGTATAATACAGGGTTATTTCGTTAAGTACCTCTAATACAAACATGTTACATTACCCTTAAAGAACAAAAAACATAAAAATGAGTTGCAGGACTAATCCAAAGAATAAAAAATAAAAATAAAAAAGTTTCATTTACCTTTTGGGTCAGCCGGCTGTGTGATGGCAACAGTGAGTGAGAGAGGTGAGAGAGGACAGAGGAGGAGGAGGAGGAGGAGGAGGAGACATCCGAACACACCCAACATCCAATTTTTAAAAAACTAACAAATTTTAACTTTTAACTTTTAACTTTTTAATTTTTTTTAATTTAATTTTATTTATTTTTTTGGTTTTTTAACTGCTATCGTTGACACCTTTCGCCTTCTTAGATTTAGGTTCACTCTGTTAGGTAAAGAACCGATCTAAGGATGACTGCTTTTGTCGGCTTTTAACAATTTGTCTAAAATGCGAAAGGCAAACATCATCAAAATGAGCGATAGCTCGACCGGTGAACACTTTTTCTGGGTGCTTCTTTTCGACAAATTCCGCAACTGTATGGAATTGTCGTAAAATGTCTTTGATTTCGGACGTTGGAATGGCTGCCTCCTCCTCTTCCTCCTCCTCCTCCTGGTCCTTATGGAACTCCTCCTGCACTGCTGTGTGTTGCATCTCCTCCAACTCCTTCAGCTCCTCTGTAGAAAGCTCCTCGTCGTGCTCCTCAATCAATTCATCGATGTCCTCGTCATCCACATCAAGCCCCATGGACTTTCCCAGTGACACAATTTCGTTCACTTGAGACTCAGCATCACCCACGGCCTCAAACCCTCGTGTGGAAACAGCATCAGGCCACAGCTTTCTCCAAGCAGAATTCAGGTTACGTCTGCTCACCTCCTGCCAAGCCAAGTCGATAATCTTGAGGCACACAACAATATCAAAATGCTGTTTCCAAAACTCACGAAGGGTCAGCTGGGTGTTTTCTATGATGTCGAAACACCTCTTGAACAAGTGTTTCGTGTAGAGTTTCTTGAAGTTAGAAATCACTTGTTGGTCCATGGGCTGGAGGATGGAGGTGGTGTTTGGTGGCAGGAACAGCACTTTGATGAAGGAGAACTGCCCCAGGATATCATCTTCAAGGCCAGGTGGATGGGCAGGAGCATTGTCAAGAATGAGGAGGCACTTGAGGGGGAGATCGTTCTCCTTGAGGTAACGCTTCACAGCAGGGCCAAAAACCACATTAACCCACGCAACAAAAAAATGGCGTGTGACCCAGGCCTTGGCATTGGCCCTCCATAGCACCTGTAGGTTTTCTTTGATGATTTTATGAGCCTTGAATGCTCTTGGATTTTCTGAGTGGTAGACCAGCAGTGGCTTAACTTTACAATCCCCACTGGCGTTGGCACAAAGGGCCAGTGTAAAGCGGTCCTTCATGGGCTTGTGGCCTGGCAATTTCTTCTCCTCGATGGTGATGTATGTACGGCGAGGCATCTTTTTCCAGAAGAGGCCCGTCTCATCACAATTGAAAACTTGCTGTGGGACGTAACCTTCCTCATCCACCAATTGTTGGAATTTCTGGACAAATTCATCAGCCACTGTCTGGTCAGGACTAGAAGCCTCGCCATGCCGAACAACAGAATGAATTCCAGTCCTCCTTTTAAATTTTTCGAACCACCCATGTGATGCCTTAAATTCCGGGCTTGGTTGTGAAGCCGAAGTTCCTTCACCTCCATCCTTATTCACAAGGTCATTGAAGATGGCCATTCCCTTTTCAGAAATCGCCGCTTCAGTTAATGTGTCTCCAGCTATCTCTTTCCTCTTGATCCATAGAAGTAGCAACCTTTCCATTTCATCATGCAGTGCCGACCTCCTCTTGGAAAGAATAGAGATGCCTTTAGAAGGAGTCACAGCTTTTAGGGCTTCCTTGTGCTTCAGAATTGTGCCAATTGTGGATGGGTTACGACCATATTCTTTAGCGATATCAACCAAGCGCATCCCGCTTTCATACTTTTCTATGATCTCTTGCTTGCTTTCTATGGACAAGAGCACTCTCTTCTTCTTCTCATCACTTTTCTGCATCGCCTTCTTGGGGGCCATAGTGTTGATGGATATCAGAAGCCAAAAAACAGAGTCCTGGAGTTCCAAAGGCACAATGCCACAAGCCCTAAAAATCAGTCCTGGAGTTAGAAAGGCACAATGCCACAAGCCCCAAAAATCAGTCCTGGACTTCGAAAGGCACAATGCCACAAGCCCCAAAAATCAGTCCTGGAGTTAGAAAGGCACAATGCCACAAGCCCCAAAAAACAGAGTCCTGGAGTTCCAAAGGCACAATGCCACAAGCCCCAAAAATCAGTCCTGGAGTTAGAAAGGCACAATGCCACAAGCCCCAAAAATCAGTCCTGGACTTCGAAAGGCACAGTGCCACAAGCCCCAAAAATCAGTCCTGGAGTTAGAAAGACACAATGCCACAAGCCCCAAAAAACAGAGTCCTGGAGTTCCAAAGGCACAATGCCACAAGCCCCAAAAATCAGTCCTGGAGTTAGAAAGGCACAATGCCACAAGCCCCAAAAATCAGTCCTGGACTTCGAAAGGCACAGTGCCACAAGCCCCAAAAATCAGTCCTGGAGTTAGAAAGGCACAATGCCACAAGCCCCAAAAATCAGTCCTGGAGTTAGAAAGGCACAATGCCACAAGCCCCAAAAATCAGTCCTGGAGTTAGAAAGGCACAATGCCACAAGCCCCAAAAAACAGAGTCCTGGAGTTCCAAAGGCACAATGCCACAAGCCAAAAATAGCTCCAAGTCCTACCTTCCTGGATATCAGAAGCCACCAATTTCGCTTGCTCTCCTCTCTTGCAAGCCCAAATGCCTAACTGAAATTCATACTTCCTCTTTCTCTAGCCAATAGAGTGCTGCTTTGCCAGATTTCACCAACCAATAGCATGGTTCAATTCAAAAAGCAGCTCTTCGCGCCAATTTCGTAAGTAGAGGTAATTTCGTAACTTGAATCAAAAATTATTCGGAGGCGCGTTTCGTAAGTTGAAAATTTCGTAGGATGAAGCATTCGTAAGTAGAGGTTCCACTGTACATCTAAAATCATATTGGCCTTTTTAGCTGCCACATCATACTGTTGACTCATGTTCAACTTGTAGTCTACTAGGACTCCTAGATCCTTTTCACATGGTAGTCTTGTTATGCCAGATGTCCCCCATCTTATATCTATGTGTTTCATTTTTCTGCCCTAAGTGCAGTACCTTACATTTCTGCATGTTGTAGCCCAGCTTTCTAAACTATTACGGTCTTCTTGAATTTTGATCCTGTCTTCTGGGGTATTAGCTATTCCTCCTAATTTGGTGTCATCTGCAAATTTGAGAAGCATGCCCCCTATTCCTTCATCCAAATCATTGATAAAGGTGTTGAATAGTACTGGGCCCAGGACAGAACCCTGTGGCACCCCACTGGTCACTTCTCTCCAGGATGAAGAGGAGCCATTGCTGAGCACCCTTTGGGTTTGGCTGGTCAACCAATTACAAATCCACCTAACAGTAGTATTGTCTAGCCCACATTTTACCAGCTTATCTGCAAGAATATCATAAGGGATCTTGATATCAGGATATGCTATATCTACAGCATTCCCTTTGTCTACCAAGCTGGTAATTTTATCAGTCGCCTCTCCAGTGTGAATCTGGTCTTAAAGTCATCAAGTGGTAAAGACCATTTTGTGACTATGGAGCTTATCGCATTCACTATTAAACCAACTTACCTGAGCCAGCTTAAAATGTAAAACAGGGATGGACCTGGGATGGACCTGGGTGGCGATTTTGGCAGCTAAATCCTTCTGATAAAATCAGGATGCCACCCATTTTAAATTTTAAGCCGGCTCAGGTAAGCCGGTTTAATAGTGAATGCAATAAACTTCCATAAATGCTCTGTTTTTGTGTTACCATCTCTGTAACTTTCCAAACGAAAGTAAATGCAAAGGTTAATCTTATCAAAATGCTAGTCTCATCCTATGGCTCAACAGAGAGTGCATGCTAGCACTGCACCACAGTTGATATTATTAAGAAAGATATACATATAGCCCACAAATCGAAAGGACAAAGGCTAGGGCTTATGAGATTGTTCATTGGTTTGGGATACTGACCATGGGATTAAAAGAAATGATTTCAGGTCACATCATCCAGTACTGTAGGGCTGATGGTTTCTCTCTCATGAGAGAAATGATCCTTACGTCAACTCTGTCAGGTTATTTTTTAAAATTAGAAAAAGAAAAAGTAAAGTCAGCTGTGTTGGTTCAGTAAAAAATGCCAAAACCCACAGCTGGGCAATAACTTTATTTCAAACCATCAAAATGTCACAGAAAAGTGAGCCAAACTTTCAAGGTCTCCGAACTCTTCATCTGGCTAAATGCTATGAAAAGTAGGAGGAAGGGTGGGTGAGGTAGAAGAAGATGGATGTGGCAGCCATAAGGCCTTCATTTAGGCTGCATCCATGCTGCAGAAATAGTCCAATTGATACCACTTTCATATTGCAATGGCTCAATGCTATGGAATTCTGAGAACTGTAGTTTGTTGTAGTGCCAGTGCTGTCTGACAGAGAAGGCTAAATATTTCATAAAAATGCAATTCCCAGAATCCCATAGCCTTGAGCCACGGTAGTTAAAGTGGTACTGACCTGGATTATATCTGCAGTGTGGATGCAGTTTAAGATTCAGTTTCAAAATGAAGACTGAGCACTAAATGAATTAATCTCTGCTACATGCTGCAAGTATCAAGTCACACTAGGTTTATGGAAGAAAAGAACAATGGCTGTCTTCATTGGCCCCAGCTGGTTTAAAATACAGTGGGCCCTTGGTATTCACTGGGATTTGGTTCCAAGCCTCTAGGATACCAAAATCCATGGATGCTTAAGCCCCATCAAATACAGTGGCATAGTGAAATAGTGTCCCTTATATAAATAAAAGATTTATATGCCTCAGACAGTGATTTAATCTGTTGTCATACAAACAAGGTTTGCTTTTGGAACTTATATTATTTTTGAATATTTTCTAGCCATGGATAGTTGAATATCCATGGATACAACTGTATCCCAATTTCTCCCTCCTCCTCCCACTTTCCCCCTTTCTCTTCAGCTTGCTTCAATTGCAGCAAACTATAAGTTCACAGTGCAAACAGTAGGCCCAGGCAAAAGAAACTGACACGGCCTCTCCCAGCTCATGTGTTCTTATTTTGCATTCTACCTTCTCTAGAATTATTGTCTTTTCTAATGAGTAATGCCTTCTCATGACGTGGCCAAAATACAACAGCCTCAGTTTCATCATTGGCTTTCAGAGAGGCTTGATTGGCTCTAGGACTCATTAGGGCCTCTACAGACCAGCCCAAAGGGCCGGCCTGGGGATAGAGTTGGGGCAGGGTAGCCTCACTCCGGCCACCCCAATCCCACGCTGTCCCAGCGCAGCATTTAAACATGCCACTTCCCAGGATGGCTCTGTGCCACCTGTCTGCAGAGGCCCGTTTGTTTGTCTTTTTGGCTGTCCATGTTAGCCTCAGTACTCTTCTCCAATACCACATCTTAAAATGAGTTTATTTTCTTCCTATTCTCTTTTTTCGCTGTCTAGCTCTTGCATTGTACACAGTGATGGGGAATACAATGGTTTGGATGATTTTAACTTTGGTGCTCAGTTGTATATCTTTACACTTTAGGATTTTGTCTAGTTCTTTCATGGCTGTCCTTCCCATTCCTAGTCTTCTTCTTACCGCTTGACTGCAGTCTTTGTTCTGATCAATGTTTGATCCAAGGTAAGGGAAATTTTGATCCAAGGTAAGGGAAATCTTTAACTATTTTGATTTCCTCATTATCTAGGCTGATTTTAGTTATATCCTCTGTGGTCATTATTTTTGTTTTCTTTATGTTCGCAGTAAGCCTGTCTTTGCACTTTGTTATTTGCCTTCAGTCATTGTTCCAAGTCTATGATGTTTTCCTCTAGTAGTATGGTGCCATCTGCATATCTTAGGTTGTTGATGTTCCTTCCTTCTATCTTCACTCTTCCTTCTTCTGAGTCTAGACCTGCTCTTCTTGGGATATTTTCTGTGTGTAAGTTGAACAAGTAGAGAGATAAAATACAGTCTTGTCTGACCCCTTTGTCAATTGGGAACCATTCTGTTTCTCCATATTCTGTTCTTCAATATGACATCTCTTCAAATACTAAAACAGGGCTCTTTGCACAAAGCCACATGTCTGTTATCAAGGGTAGGGAAGGTTGGATTCTCCAGAAATTTTGAACATCAACTCCCAGGAGCCCCAGCTAGTATGGCCAATACCAAGGAACTGTGGTGGTTGTGGTTCCAAAATATGTAGGGCCCACTCCTAATTTATACAACTAATTAAAGTTAACTCTGTTGAACTTGATGTACCGCAGCATGTTGAAAACAAACCAGGCCATCACCATTTTATCCAGCTTTAGAACTTCTTGAAATATTTGTCCAGCCCGTGTTAAAGTCCAAGTTGTGGACATGGTGGTTGGGGTTTAACTACAAATTATATGCAAACACACATCATAAAACTTTAGCATTCATTTTTTTAAAAGAAAGAAAGAAAAGTATCCTTAGGGAAAACTAGTGGCACAGGGAAGTCTTTAAAAGAAAAATAGCTAGAATTCTTTTTTAATTGGTTCTTACTTATAATGTGTAGTTTCACACTTTGCCTATCCCAGCAAGGTACTTTTATGTTCTTATCAAAAGAATGATTTCTTTACCCTGTGAATAGCTATTTTGGTCAGCTACTAAAGGCCTAATTTTTAATCTTATTAAGCTCTCATCCTTTGTGATATCTTGTGGTAATTGCTTCTCCAGACTGGTATGTCAGGTGTGAAATTATCACCTTGAATTACTTCTGAGTTGCCTTTGAATCTTGGCTCCTCCTCCTCCACACTTTTTTCCTTTCAACTGAACTGCAGTGCATGAACCTGCAAATAGGAATGTCGGGTTTTTGCCAAATAATAAAATTAAATAAATCTATTGGGACATTTAGAAATAAGAGAAAGCTTTTATTGCACAATTAGCGTCACAATCACTGAATGAGGAGGGCTCAGACAGTAGTGTTTTCAGTTCATAGTCCTCCCATGTTTTCCATTGCTGCTTCTCTCTCTCTCTCTCTCTCTCTCTCTCTCTCTCTCTCTCTCTCTCTCTGCCTTCAAATCACCTCTCGACTTATGGCAAGCCCATAAAGATCATAGGGTTTTCTTACATAAGGAATACATAGAGTGGTTTGCCATTCCCTTCCTCTAAAATATTTCCTGGTTGTACTCCATTCAAGTACTAACCAGCCCTGACCCTGCTTATCTTCCAAGATCAGATGGGATCTGGTGTCTCCAGGGTATTATTAAACCCATTGCAAGAGGTGAACAGGATAGCTGCACAATGTCTTTTTACTGATATTACCAGAAGCCCTCCATCCAGAAGCAACCCATGAAAACTTTAATTCAGCATAATGAGCTGCATGGTATGATGGCTGAGCTTTTGGAGACCAGGGTTTGTAGCCCAGCTCAGCCATGGAAACCCATTGGGGGATCTTGGGCAAGTCACACTCTCTCAGTCTCAGAGGATGACAACAGCAAACCTCCTCTGAACAAATCTTGCCAAAGCAAACTATGATAGGTTTACTTTAGGGTCACCATAAGTCAGAAATAGCTTGAAGGCACACAATAAGAACAAAACAACAAAGGGACTGTTGCTTCTTCCTCTCTGCTCCTTTGGCATTCCCTTTGAAAACATGACTGTTTTCTTACTGTATGTTCTCATACTGGCAATTGCTGTGGCTTTGACTGCTCATTTGTCACAGTGTCAGCTGAGCATCTTCACTGGAGGAACTGGATATGAGATTTTACCTATCAAGAGTTTGATACATGATCCATCCACAATTCAGGACATGTTAAGTGCCGTTAATGTTTGAAAAGTTAAGCGCATGCCAGCTTCATTTAAATTTATCATGGAGTTTGACAAGATTTGTTCAGAGGAGGTTTGCCATCCGCCTCTGAACAAATGCTCCCCTGAGACTGAGAGCATGTGACTTGCCCAAGGTCATCCAGCAGGTTTCATGGCTGAGCTGGGAACTGAACCCTGGTTCCCAGAGTTGTAGTCCAATACTCAAGTTTCTATGCCATGCTGGCTCTCTACAGCTCCCAAAATCCCCAACCAAGTGATCATGTTGGTTAGGGGATTCTGGATGTCCTTCACCAAACAAGTAACTTTTCCAAACTCTAAGAAGACTCCATATTCAATTTCTGCCCTCTCTGCAGAGCTGGAAAAGACCTCTCTCTGACATATTTGGAGAGCAATGACCTAGATATCCAGTGGTCTGACTCAGCAGAAGGCAGCTTCATATGACAATGAAAAATTGATTCTGCTAAGCTATACAAGTCTTCTGTGCTGACCTACTCTCTAGCTCTTACTTTCAAACTAACAGAGCTTTTTAAAACACACACACACAGTAAAAAGGTTTGCTGTTGCACTCACATACCCCAAGAGAATGACTCACTAACAAAAAGGGATCAGAGGATGGTTTGAAAGCACATGAGACTGCTGAGACGTTTGCGTAATCAGGAGATCCACCAAAATGAAATGCAGATTAGACAGACACAGAAATACTGAAACTGCTAATTTTCAAAATAAAACATCTAAATGTTAATAGGGCAATGGGGAAAATGAAGCAACACTTAAGTGAGCAGAGGCAAGAGGGACCCATTTTTTACTTCAGGAATTAGCTGGCAATAGAATCCAACATAGGATGGTTGTTTCATCTACCGAGATCTGCCAGGCCACATGTGGCTTTAGGCCCTCGGCCATTTTTGTGATCTCCATTGTTCCTCATTTTCTGCCACCGACAAACTATGTCACAGAAAAAAGAGGAGGGAAACGGTGACTGTACAACAAGGGCTGCATCCACGCTGCAGAAATAATCCAGTCTGACACCATTTTAACTGCCCTGGCTCAATAGTATGGAATTCTGAGCTTTGTAGTTTTGTGAGACATTTAGCCTTCTTTGTCTGGTGCCACACCAAACTACAATTATCAGAATTCCATAGCACTGAGCCATGGCAGTTAAAGTGGTGTCAAACTGGCTTATTTTTGCAGTTTGGATGCAGCCAAGGAAACAAAAACTTGCTCTTCTGGGTTTGAAGAAGATTCTCTGTTCTATACAGTAGGAAGGCTACCAGAAAGCACTGTGGCAGATTAATGCACCACAGGAAGTTGGCAGAGTTGCAGTAAAATTGGTGCTTCCTCCACTGGGTTCAGAAGAGGGGTCCAAGGTGGCCTGTAACACACACCCCCAAGAAAGTCACCCACCCCAATGGAGAAGATAGAACTATTATTGTTAGATTCTGTGAATGAGTTGAAAGTGCGACAACATTTGCATCCCCTATTTTTGACAACAACCTTATTCTAACAGCATGAATCCCCAGGATGAAAGCAGGCTGTCATCACTGCTGGTGTATCTGAGACTGTCCAGGATCCTTTCTTGGAAACCCTTCTGTTAATTTTCATTCTCCGAAAACTTCTGAGGGTGTATCCACAATGAAGAAATAAAAAAGTTTGACACAGCTTTAACTGCCATAACTCAATGCCACAGAATTCTGCAATTTGTAGTTTGGTGAGACACCAGAGCTCTCTGACAGACCAGGCTGAGTACCTTACCAAATTACACATTCTATGATTCCATGGTATGGAGCCATGATAGTTACAGTGATGTCAAATTGCTTTATTTTTGTAGTGTGGCAGGTCTCTATGAATGGTCATTGGTTATTTTGTCATGCTGCTGCAGATCTAGACTACATCTCTAATTTAAACTATACAACAAGAGTCATCCAAAGCAGTGCTTCTCAGACTATCTTATGTGTGGGACTGGCAGTTGTTTTCCTGCGTTGTGCCAGGGATTGGCATCATATGCATATCCATTGGCTACAACTGCTTTTTATCTATCCTGGAAACTTAACCAGCAGCCAATAGCTCAGGGATCAGGACCAGTCCAGGAACCACCACTTTGAGTAGCACTGACCCAAATGAATACCACTGTAGCTCAGGGACTATAGAGCAGAAAGCATGGGTGATGTATTTTGTGCTTTTTTAGTTATCCCAATAAAGGTATCACTGTTTTGTATTTTGCTGCATAGGCAACACAGCTACCCCTGAATATGTTTGCAATATGGTAGCATGAGTTTATCTCACTCAATTCCATTCTCATTGGAATTACATCTGAGTAGAAATTCATGGCAGTGATGAAAAATTTCCCCTGTCTCATTGTTCAGTGAACAAGGCTTTTCTTTTTCGTTTTAAATTGTTCCCTCCACAATATTTAATATATGGTTCTTAATGGTGGGTCAAACTGGAGTTCTAACCACAAATGGGAGAGTAGCCATTTTTCTAGGAAGTTTCTCTTCTTTTTTACAGGGTAATGCTTCTTTGGCAAGAGAGAGACTGGAAGACTTAATGGCATTGTTGAAATATTTGTTGGTGTGTTATTTCAGAATATGCAAGCTGTGCAAGGAGGGGAAGTAGGCAGGCAACCAGAAAAAGCTGAGCTAGACTTTATAACAGTGTTTGTCCCCCAAAAAGACAACATCAACCCCAAGCTGCCCACTCCAACTGGTGACTTTGAACTCCTTCCCAATTCTGGGAACATCAGCTGGTCACAAGGACTCATTCCCTCAGCTCACCACTTACATGTCTGGAGTTTATCTCTTCATAATGATATATCTTGCCCTGGCTCTGTATCCTGCAAAATATTGTAATCCTCACAGCCCTAAGCATTCATAGATCAAAATGGTGGCCTCTAAATTTCTGCATGGACCAAACCAATCCTCTCTCCTTCCCTTCCCCCTCCCCACCTCTCTCTCTCTTTCTCTCCTCCCTCCCTCATTGATCATGTATCAGATCTTGGATGCAAGCACAAATGGCAGCATATGGATTCCTCACAGACATCAGCTCACATAAAGGAAGGTTACAGCCCTGTGATAATGTTGTCTGGGCTATGCTCCAACCCTACCTTCTCATTTCCTTACTGATTTCAGGGAAGGTTGGGGAGGGGGAAAAACAGAAGTCCCATAGGAACTTGCTCCAACATATCTCATCATGTATGAGGCATTGCAGTTAACAAGATAATGCAATATCGATTGGCTTTCGGCAAGGAGGACAGGGGATAGCTGCCAAAGGAATTAAGCCCATGAAGAACAGATAAAGAGGAGAAAATTGCCTGCCTAAATGAAGATGTAAAATCATGTAATACAAAAGGAATCATTTGACTTGATACCCTCCCCCTGCCCTGGACCTTAGATCTGTGAGATCATTGAGTTCACACTTTCAAAGGCTGTAATGATCATTAAGGCTACGATTGTAATTACAGAAATTTAAGGATTTCACTCACAATGAGGCATGCCACGTACGAATTAATAAGAGCTGAACTCACATATCATTAGGTTTGCTTTATTTTAATCATCTCTGAACACATCGTGCTTCCAAATGAAGCCCTTTCACTCAATGTAGCAAGTTGGTCATAATAATAATAATTTCTTACTCACCTCTCCCTATGGATCAAGGCAGGGGACAACAACAATTAACAAACAAACAACATCTGTTAAAACACATCTCAACATCATGTACTTAGGGATCAATGATGACACTGACAACATTTCATCAATATACCATAATAACTTCGGGATGATAATTATTATTTTACGATATCCCCTCGTAAATGTCCCCCAGAGGACCTGAGGGTTTGGGGTAGATTATATGGGAGGAGGTGATCCTGTAGGTAACCTGGACCCAAACCATGTAGGGCTTTCCAGGTAATAACAAACACTTTGTACCTTTCCCAGAAACTACGGGGGGTTGCAGACTGCCAGAAATAGTGCAAATTGAGTCCACTTTAAAGGTTAGGGTTAGTGCTAGGGAATCATGGGAATTGTTTTTTTCCCCCCTGAAATATTGAGCCTCCTCTGTCAGAGAGCTCTGGTACCACAATAAAATACAGTTCCCATGATTCCCTAGCACTAACCCTAACCCTAAAAGTGGACTCAATTTGCACTATTTCTGGCAGTCTGCAACCCCCCTAAGAGGCTTTGCAGACCGGCACAAAGGGCCAGCCTGGGGGTGGAGTTGGGGCAGGGTAGCCAGATGCCAGCCACTCCGATCCTGCCCTGATACCACGTGCCCATTCGTGTGGTGTGGGGCATCAGGATGCCCTCTTGGTGCAACCTGTGCACGTGCTGCGCCAAAAGGGCAGAAAAAAACTGCCACCGCAGCTGAAAGGGTGGCCTTTTGCCACCTCCAAAAGGAGCGGCATTTTGCCTCTCTTTTGGGGGCAGCAAAAAGGGGGATCGGGCCGCAGCATGCAGTTGCCATGGCCCCAATCCGCCACTCCCAGAGGCAGCTTTGTGCTGCCCCTTTCAGGCCATTTGTATCGGCCCTAACTGGCAGCCAGTGGAGTGATTTAAATATTGAGGTAATGTGATCTGGCATGCTTCAGAGAAATCTGTTAGTAGTAGGTCTTCATTTGGCTAATTGTCCCCAGCCCTTGTCACCTTACCCACTCACCCTGCACATCGTTCTCAGGTCATCTCCTTGCACTGTTGCACTATGTACTATTGTTATTGATCCTGTTAGGCACAAGACAAAAGAGATTTAAGGTTCCAATACAGAGGTGCACCATTATTTGTAAAGAAGGAGAAGGAGCAGCAGTAGAGACCACCACATACTGACGATTTGGCCACAGAAACAGATAATCTTCCACAGCACAGCTTATGCAGTCAGAGAGGAGGAGATCTCTGATCCCATTCCATCAGGGGGAGGGCCATTCCATTTAACTTTCTGCCCTGAACATGATGAACAGCATCCCATCAGGCTGCAACAGAGTGAGAGGTGAGAGGTGGGAGATGAGGTGCACTCTATCAAATTTGCTAATAGATCTCTTCCTGAATTGTTTCCATTCCAACCTTTTGTTATAAGAATTTAAGGACTAGGGTTGCCAGACTGAAAACTGGAAAGAGCTCTTTTACTTTTAATGGTTGTATAGAAGAAGAAATTTCAGCAAATGTTGCTTTGCTACCTTGTTGCATGACAAGTAACAACCACTGAAATTCCACCTTCTACACAGCCATTAACCATACACAGCAACCTTCTCCAGTTTTATATCTGGCAATATTTTTTCTTATTCTCTTCCCAGCCCATCACTTGTTTCTTTTATGTTGCATCATTTAGATAAGCACTTCTTAAGCTATCTGATGTAGAGGACCAAAAGAGGATTCCCTTCCCCCCCATCTACCAGGAACTGCCACCATTTTTGTGCCTATTGACTACAATTGTTTGGATGATTATGACAATAACTCATAAACATTTCTATCTTCTCTGCCATTACTTCACATATTTAGGATGAGTCTCCACACTTAGAGAAGGCACTGGAGCTGAGTCCTGTTACAAATAAAGTCTTGCTCTGTACAAATCTTTTCCCCCCATATTTTTATTATATTTTCCTCCATATTAACAATATGCTTTAATAATATATCAAAAACACTGATACATGAGCAAATCACCTATAAATAACATATCTATATAGGTATCTGTACATTGTTGTTAGCTGCTTTCAAGTCAGCTTCAATTTATGGCAACTTTGACTTATGAATGAGAGACCTCCAAGTCATCTCCTCAATAGCCCTGTTCAAGTCTTACAGACTTAGGGCCATGCTTCCCTGATTGAGTCTATCCATCTGAAATGTAATCTTCCTGTTTTCTTACTTTCATCAGCCTTACCAAGCATTATCATCTTTTCTAATGAGTAATCTTCTCATGATATGGCCAAAGTATAATAGCCTCAGTACATACATCACAAATATGAAATGTCTATTATTAGTTAATCTGGTTCTATAACATTGCAAATGAAGCATGTGTGTCTTCCTATGATCAATCACAAAATAAAATGTGTTAAAGCAAGACCTTTTGGGTTGTTTGTTAACTGCCTTTGCATATATCTCGACCCATGGCGACCCTATAGATGAGATATCTCCAGGCCCCCTGTCCTCTACTGCTCTGCCCAGCTCTTGCAAACTCATATTCTCTTAATAAAGTCCATCCATCTAGCATGTGGCCTTTCTCTCTTTCTACTTCCCTCCACCTTTCCTAACATTATTGTCTTTTTCAATGATTCATGCCTTCTCATAATGTATCCAAAGTACGATAGTCTAAGTCTTGTCATCTTGGCTTCTAGGGATATCTCTGGCTTAATCTGTTCTAAGACCCATTTGTTTGTCCTTTTGGCTGTCCATGGGATCCTCAGCACTCTTCTCCAGCACCACATTATCTCAAATGAGTTGATTTTACTCCTATCTTCTTTCTTGACTGTCCAGCTCTCACATCCATACATGGTAATAGGGAATACAATGGCTTGTATGATTCTGACTTTTGTGCTGAGTTGTATGTCTTTGCATTTTAGGATCTTTTCTAGTTCTTTCAGAGCCACCCTCCCCATTCTTAATCTTCTTCTGATTTCCTGGCTTCAGTCCCCATTCTGATCAATGTTTGGTCCCAGATATAATAATAATAATATAATAATAATAAATTTTTATTTATAGCCCACCCCTCTGCTCGGCAATCGGGGTGGGTTACAGCATTTTAAAAAATGACAAAGTCAAAAGACATTCCCTCAATCCAGAACCCTCCCCCCACCCTTAAAACCGGATTAAATTTAGAAAGAATTAAAATACAACAAAATAAACAACATCAATAATGCTAAAAATTCGGCAAGAAGATTAGGGACAGAATAAAAAACTCAGTTAAAACTCATCCCTCTGGAAACGTTATTCTGGGAAGGCCTGCCAGAAGAGATCCGTCTTTACTGCTTTCTTGAAAGCAGCAAGTGTTGTAATAAGACGGATCTCGTCCGGCAGGCCATTCCAAAGTCTAGGGGCAGTGGCGGAGAAGGCCCTCTGGGACGTCTGAGACAGCCTAGTCTTTATCAGTTGGAGCAGGTTCCTCCCAGATGACCGAAGATGAGAACTCTTTTACTATTTCTAGTTCCTCATTGTTTAATTTTAATGTGTGTAACTTCTCTGTGGTCATTATTTTTGTTTTCTTTATATTCAACAGTAAACCTACCTTTGCACTTTCTTCTTTGATGTTCCTTATAGTTGTTCCAGGTCTGTGAGGTTCTCTGCTAGTATTATGGTGTCATGAGCATATCTCATATTGACATTTCTTCCTCCTATTTTCACTCCTCCCTTTTCCACGTCCAAGCCTGCTTACAATATGTTCTGCATATAGGTTGAACAGGTAGGGTGATAGGATTCAGCCCTGTCTGACCCCTTTGGCAATTGGGAACCATTCTGAACCCTGCTTGGACCTCTTGGATTTCTCTCTCCATTTGTGGTTGGAGTTTATGTTGTAGTATTTTGAGCATAATTTTGCTTGCATGGGAGATTAGTGCTATGGTCCTATAGTTGCTGCAGTCTCTTGTGTCTCCTTTTTTGTGGATGGAGATGTATATTGATTGCTTCCAATCTGTTGGCCATCATTTTGTTTTCCATATCTGTTGTCATATGTTGACATATGACAAAGCAAGATATACAGTTGGGGGGGGGGGAATCACATCTGCTATGCCAAAAATCCAATTGCTCAGTGTAAATCTTGATCTGGACAGCTCGCCTCTACTGACCAGCCCTGGCCTCTATTGCATGCTGGATACACAAGCTAGACTGCTATTTTATCCAGTTCTGTGACAGTTAGTGGCTTCCATATTGGGGGTATGGTGAATTCACACATAGTTTCATTCCAGGCTTCAAAGGAGTTGTTCAAGATGGTGAATCCTGTCCCATAAATACATTCAGCACCCTGGACAGCTCTTTTGAAGTTGGAAATACAAGGCAGAAGTAATAGACTATACCCTTGACATAGAAGCTACCAGCTGTCACTGGATCCAGTCAAGCAAACAATGTACAGTGGGTCCTTGATATCTGTTGTGGTTTGGTTCCTGGAATCCCTCATGGATACCAAAATCTGTGGATGCTTCTGTGCCATTAAATACAGTGACATAGTAAAATGGTGTTCCTTATATAAAAAGGCAAAATCATGGTTTGCTTTTTGGAATTTATATATTTTTAAAATATTATCTAGCAGTGGACACCTGAATCCATGGGTCAAGAATCCATGGATATAGAGGGATGACTGCATTCATATCTAGGTGTCTAAGGACCTTGCTGTATGATCTGATTCTTTTCATGAGAAAAGCAATACCTTCTGTTGGAAAGGTGTTTGGGGAGCAAGAGCTAGGGCAATGGGAAAATAAATCAGATAGAGAAGAGTGGCAACTTAGTGGAGGCATTGTGTCTTGGGGACAGAGCTTCCTTTTCATTTCACATATTCAAAAGCAGAATGTAGCATAATATGCTCTTCCATAGAGGAGTCCCTGATTCAGGAAAGGAGACATTTTGGCCCTCTAGACATTTTGGACTGTAACTCCTAGAAGGCCCAGCCAGCCCTTGGTAAACAACTGGGAATTATCTCAAAGCCCAAAGGCTCCCCATGTCTGCCCAACTTGATATTCTGTTTGTCCTTTAAAACCAACATAAACAGCCACTCCATGGCAATTGTCACTTAAGAAGTGCTGAAAAGAAGCAGGGCGAGTCTATGTTGGTTGCCCACAAAGTATTCTGGCCCTGAAGCTGGCCTGGGTTTCCCCCATTACCTGTGCATTCAGGAATGACACCAAATGGCTATCGACACAGCATTTTGCTGTGCCGCTTCCCACTGCTGGTGGATATTGCTTCCACTGAACCCGGAAACAAGGCCCAACTTCGATCACATGGCTGGGCACCTTGTTGCAACCTCAAAGAAGTGATTCATACCAGTGCTGGTAAGTGGGACACTCTGTACACAACTACCCTGTATCACTCTAGAGTGCTCTGATTTTTCTGGGAAGATCCAGGGCAAATGGTGAGTCTTTTAATTTCACTTTAAAGCAGGGATGGCCTGGATTCACTTTGGAACTGCCTTTTCATGTGTAGAAAGTCCACAGTTGAAACGAGCCTTTGGCCCTGTGTCATCTGGACAGGGCAATGTAAGGGTGAGGGGAAACCACTGCAAATGGCTTGTGTAGACATGCCCTAAGTGCAGGTTTGGGACCTAGTGAAAATATTTTTTTCAGGCCCCCTATCTAGGGTTGCCAGGTTTTTCAGACAACAATGCAAGAAAGCGCTCTCCATTTTCGAGGCAGCTCAGGAATGGTTGGTACAAATCAGGCTTATACAAAGCCAACCTCAAGTCTCACAAGAGTCCCTCCTCTTGTGAGAGTTCCAGGCTGCCATAAGATTAGAGAAGAATGGGATCCAGGGCTGATCTGCCCCACAAACAAAAATTAATAATAATAATAATAATAATAATAATAATAATAATTTATATCCCGCCCCTCTGCTAGGCAATCAACATAGTTGGGACCCAGCAGGGCTCCTTCCAGACCACCAGTCCCCAATCATTTGTACCAGTCTCCCCCACCCTTCATCAGCCCTGAACAAAACTCCTGGGTCACATCAACAATTTGAACTACTCATTTCTCAGCAGAGACAAATATTCTGTGCCTTCTTTTTCACTGGAAAAACCAAGAATGTCAGGGTAATCCATCAACTTTTTTTTTTTAATGGAAGCCTTTCAACAATTTTGTCTCACTTCAGCAGAACCTCCAAGGGTGGGGGGGGGGGGGGGGGACAGTTTATTGAAGCATCAGAAAATGGATCTAGATGACCATAGTTTGCCTCCTAGTGGTAGTTGTGTGTAATGACAGCACAGTGGAACTAGTATGAAAATTGGGCAGATGTAGAATTGAGTTGAAACCTAGGAATGGGAGGCATAGTTACAACACATCTATAATTTAAGTTATTGATTGTTGTTCCATTGACTCATGGCGACCCTGTGGATGTTAACCACTAATCTGCTCAAGTCTTGTAGATTCATGCCCGCTACTTCCTTAGTTGATTCCAGCCTGGCATGTGGTCTTCCTCTCTTTCTGCTGTCTTCTACCTTCCATAGCATTATTGTCTTTTCTAATGAGTCATGACTTCTCATGATGTAGCCAAAGTACAACAGCTTCAGTTTGATCATCTTTAGTTTCTAGGGCTATTTCAGGCTTGATCTGTTCAAGGACCCATTTGTTTGTGTTTTTTGCTGCCTACGGTATCCTCAGCACTCTTCTCCAACATCACATCCCAAATGAGTTGATTTTCTTTTTATCCACTTTTTTCACTGTCCAGCACTCACATCCATACATAGCGATGGGGAATACAATGGCTTGGATGATTCTAACTTTAGTGTTCAGTTGTATACCTTTACTCTTAAGGATCTTTTCTAGTTCTTTCATTGCTGCCCTTCCCATCCCTAGTCTTCCTCTTATCTCTTGACTACAGTCTCTTCTTAGCAATGTCTGATCCAAGGCATGATAAAACTTTAACTATTTCGATTTCCTCATTATCTAGGTTGAATTTATGTAGATCCTCTGTGGTCATTATTTTTGTTTTATGCTCAGCATCAAGCTTGCCTTTGCACTTTCTTTTTTGACCTTCCTCAGTAATTGTTCCAAGTCCATGATGTTTTTTGCTAGTAATATGGTGTCATCCACATATCTTAGATCCTATCTTCATTCCTCCTCCTTTTAAGTCCAACTCTGCTCTTTGTATGTTGTTTTCTGTACATAAGTTGAACAAGTAGGGAAATAAAAAAATATTGATATACAGTCATCCCTTCTGATTCACAAGGGATCTGTTTCAGACCCACCCTGGTGAATTGGAAAAAGCACAAATATTGGAGACCCATTGTTTTTAATGGCTGTGTGGCCCCGTGGGTGTGTGCACCATTTTGTCCCTCCTGGTTTCCCATCTGCAGAAATTCAAAACCGCAAATGGGAAGTCAGAGAATCCAGAGGGACGACTGTATTTATGTATTTAGTTGAGAGCCAGTGTGATATAATGGTCTGAGCAAGTCACTCTTTCTCAGGCTCAAATGAGGGCAAAGGCAAATCTCTGAACAAATCTTGCCAAGTAAACCCTGTGATAGATTCACCTTGGGGTCTCCATAAGTCTGTAATGAGTTGAAGGCACACAACAACAAAAATGTATTTAAGTGACATGTATATATTTATATTATTACATATTTAATAATTATGAGAATTAGAATTCACGATGAGATTTATGGATGCATAACCTGGAATTACACACCTGTAGTGAATGTGTATTCACAGGTCCTACATTGTCACAATTGTGGCACTATTGGCCTGATCATAATTGCTCCCCCAA
Source organism: Phrynosoma blainvillii (assembly GCA_026167975.1). Classification (NCBI taxonomy): domain Eukaryota; kingdom Metazoa; phylum Chordata; class Lepidosauria; order Squamata; family Phrynosomatidae; genus Phrynosoma; species Phrynosoma blainvillii. The sequence goes on from JANUYF010000001.1 coordinate 143,186,768, forward strand.
CCTACTTTACTGGGCATCAGCCATGTAAACATAAGGGAGTCCATTCTGCTGGCAATTGAAGCATGAGTGGATGATGTTTCCACACACACCCTACTGCCAGCCAGTGTGGCTGCAATGATCAGATATCCTGTTGCACTTCCTTGTCATAGCCTTGCTGGCTAGTGGGAGAGGATGGAGATGTCATCTGCCTCTGCCCATATTGGCAACAGAATAGACCTCCTTCTCTCTGGCTGCTGATATCAGGTAAGGAAAAAAGTTTGGTTTGCACAGGAGACGTTACTTAGCTACACAACCTAGGTAGCTATGTAACTGAATAGAACATGTAGAATTCTGGCACTCTTTCTTGCTGACATCATGGCTATGACTGGAATTGTCTGAGAGAAGGGTTTGAAACCCTAATAGCATCTTGGACAATATACATAATTTCCATAATTCTTTGGGAGAAGCTACGATTGCAAAGGGATGCATATTCCCATGAATGAACCCACTTTGTGGTTTTCTCAGCAATCTGACTTAAAGATGAAGCATGTGTGTACCTTTCCCATTATCAAACACAAAATAAAACACACTAAATGCAAGATCCATAGCTGAAGAAAATCACAAGCTATGATAAGCAGATTTCTTTCACCATTTCACCAGAACAGTTCTGCAATAATAATAATAATAATAATAATAATAATAATAATTCACTAGTTTGGCTCTGAGATAGCAAGAAAACAGGGGATGTTAAGCAATTGGCAGGCCAGTAGACATAATTGGTGACTTCATGTTAACTGAGTGCATCATGGGGATTTTATATATTTTTGGAGTACTTGTTTTGGCCAGCTAAGCCAATTAATACAGTAGACAAAGTGGACACTCAATTATTTCACTTGCTTTCATCCCAGTTTGGCCTCTCTATATTGCTGAGAGTCAGATGTGTGATATTCCTCTCCTTAAGTTTATTTTGCCAATGGCTGAACAACATCACTGTAATATGTCACTGGTTTCATAATAAATGTGATTATTTTCTAAGATCATATCCATCCTAGTGTTACTGATGCATCCAGCATTCAAAATAAATGTTTATTTGAATACACCAAAAATAACATCATTTATCTTGGTCATCCCTCCTGATTATTGTATGATGCATATGTATTCCTCAGCAATCAATCTGCTAACATGCATTGTGCTTCAATATTGTTAGAAATGGAATGGCATGCAGTGTTTCAGAAGGCAGGGCTGAGCCAGAAACTAACTTTCCATCTAATATCTTGATGCTACCATATTATTGTTGTTGTTGTTGTTAAAAAAAAACTTGATGTAGATTCTTCATTCTTTCTTTCTGTTAGCAATATGACCTTTTCCTACATAATCCCATTATTACAAAAAATGTTTTAAGGTTTTGTTTGCACATCTAAGCCATAGAAGTTTGTTCACCATCTTATTTTTTAAAAAGTTAAATCTATTTTTAAAATACTGGAAAATCATTCCATGGGGTAGAGATTTATGACGTCACTAGTGCCAGCCTGTTAGCACCATTTGCAGCTGGCTTCTGGTGCAGAGTGACAAAATCAGGTTTTTCCTAGGCATAATATTAGAAAGCAATAACCATTTTCTTTGACCAAAATATAGTGTCTGAGATCCTGTATCAAGATTGCATAATATAAATCTCAGCAATTGGAGTTACATATTGATTGTGCTACACAAACCTTGTGTTTTTAGCAAGACTGCAAAACTGAATGCATGCCTGAATCTGCAATCAGGGGCATCATCAGAGTGTGTGAGGGATCAGATCACACTGGGTGACACCCATGAGGAAGAAGCTATTCAGTCAGGCCCCCTCCTCCCACTGAGGGGGTGGGGATGTACGGTGCTGCTACTGGCACCCACCTGTTCCTCTCCATGGCTATGGCCTTCTCAACCAAGGGAACCAGGGCACCAGAGAAGAAGGGATAAGTACATGCCCTTCCACCTCTTCCCACTGCCTCACTTACCTGCCTGCCCATGCACTCACCAGCCCCAGCAGCCCTTTCTGGGTCTGGGCGGGATGTGGACAGGTGGGCAGATGGGCTTTTCAGGCAAGTGAGACAGAGGGGAAGGTGGGAGGGCACGGTAGGCCATGCCACTGCCCAGCAACCCTTTCCAGGTCTGGCCAGGTGGCAGGCAGAGAGTTGGAAGAGCAGGTAAACAAGGCATCAGGTGAGGAGGGAGGGCACGGTAGGTTACTGCCACCTCCTTGACAGCCCTTTCCAAGTCTGGGTGGGTGGTGCACAAATAGCCTGGGAGGAGCAGGTATGTGAGGCAGCAGTAGAAGAAGGGAGAGAGGGCAGGGCAGTCCACCAATGCCCCCTTGTAGGCCTTTTCAGGCACTTGTGCTAGGTGACACCAACCCTAGTAGCACCACTGTGTGCAACCAAATGCACAAAAGAATGGGCATACCATGTGCTTTACACATGTGTCACATCATCACATGGACAATTCCATTTCTGCAGCCATGAACTGAATGGTAATGCTGGACTTTGAACAAAAATGTCCAGCTACTTCCATAGGGAACTTTGGCATGTGTAAGACACCAATAGGATTCTGGTCAATGACTGCACTTTCAAAATGCATCCTCTCTCCTTTTTGTTTACATTTGTGTACACCCCAGCTGAGGAATTTCAAAAAAGAAGAGGGGACTCTGTGTGTGTAGTAAATGCTAATTTATTACTTCCTTATTGTTTTTATTATTCTTAAGATATCTTCTGCTGGGTTTGATCTTTTTGTTCTAATATTGCATGCCATCACTTAAATGTTACATCTGAGAACATGTTATTGTTCTCCCCAATAGTACACCTATGCCATTGTGTGTGGGGTGGGGTGTGTTTTTTTTAATAAATTTAGCATTCAGCTTGATATTCCTTGGGCATTTAATCTTGAGGCTTCAATATTGTATTCTGCCAGTGCATCTCAGGCTATGCAATTTACAAAATCTAGACCAAAAATCCCAAATTCCTCTTTCATCTCAGGCCAATGGGTAGGTTAAAATGTGGCAGCGATGATTAAGCTGGAAACCATGCAAGACCAGCACTAGTGGGAGGGTCTGGTTGCTAATATACAAGGATAGCACTGCCACCTTATTCTTCTATTCCCTCCCCACATCCCCAACAGGCCCAGAAGCTGGGAAAGGAAGGCAGACAAACAGAGATGGCTTTGTGTTCTGTGGTGATTGTGTTGGCAGCTTGATCCTAGGGCAGGGGTAGGCAACCTTTCCCCTTTAAGGGCCGAGAGACTTCAGCTCCCAGAAGCCTCAGCCATGTTGGCCAATAGTCCCATGTTGGCCAATAGCTCCTGGGATTCTGGGAGGTGAAGTCCCTCGGCCCTTAAAGGGGAAAGGTTGCCTACCCCTGGCCTAGGGCTAGGCAGCCTGGTGGAACTTGGCTTCCAAACAGTCTCGTGAGAGTAAAAGGGAATCCTTTACTCTCTGGGACTGCTTGGAAGCCTCCCTCTCTTCACACCAGTTTGGGGGGGAAAGAAGAAAAAAAAGAGATCTTAGCTTGATATTGGTACTGAAGTTGAAACATAATGGTAGAAGTGCAATGATCAATGTGTTGAATTTGCATAATCAGGATGGAAAATATGCATAATTATAATAATTTGCATAATTATAATAATTTGCATAATATGCAAATTAGATGCTGGATATGAGGGACTGGAATATGACATCCCCAACTACAAATCTCTTGCAACCATAATCAGTGATGAGGCAAGGGGAACAGTCAGGAATTCTGGAAGCTGAAGTCCAAAACTTCTGGAGGACCAAAGTTTGGGAATCACTGCCCTAAAGTTTAGGGGCCAGACCTAGGTAAAACTCAGAATCTGTCCATCTATCTGTCATCAAAATTAAGAGGTCTTTCATAAGTACACAATTATAGGCCAAGGGAGATGGTAGCCACAAGTCCTAGTTTACAGAAACTGTCTTCTACTTGAAGGTCAGTGGACATCCCTCAGTTTGAAGGCATCATCTGTTTGAAGTAATGGCAGTCTATAAATTGATGATCTGTTTGTTAAGTCCAAATCAAATTTTGAAGTAAGCAATAATTAGAAGAGAACAATGTGGGCCTTGAAATTGTCTGCCAGCAGTTAGCACCCCAAGAAAAGGCATGAAAGCTAGCTCTGACTTTCTTACTGTTTAAATATTTTTATTAAGTTTTTCCTTGTTAAAATACTTACTCCTGTTACAAAAATAAAATAACATGATTATTTTCTACTAACACATAATTATTTTGCGGTGGTATTATATAAGTATTATATAAGCTTATAACATGAAGGATAACCAAAAGCATTTTCTAATACATAAACCAATTCTTATATCCTACTTAGGCATTCCTCATTGAATTTTTACTGCCATAGTTTATTTTTTTCCCCATTTCCTAGAGAATATTTGTTCAGATTTGCCATTAATCATCATTGTTAGATTGTCCATTATCATTAAATCATTTACTTTTACTGTCCATTCTTCAAATATAGACTCATTTTTCCCTTTCCAATGCTTTGCATATATTATGCAGGCTGCTGTAATCATATATAAAGTAACCCCTATCTCTTCTTTACATAGCATCCCTTTCAAATCCTCTGTTATATTTAATAAGAATAATTTGGGGTTCAATTCAAAATGGATTTGAAAGAGATCTTGCATTTTTATGTGGATCTTTTCCCAGAACATTGCTGCCTCCTTACACTCCCACCACATATGAAAAAAGCTGGCATTTTTTGGTCCACATTTCCAACAACTATTTTCATTATTGTTTTTAATCTTAGCCAGTTTTACAGGGGATAAATGCCACCTATAAAGCATTTTATAATAGTTTTCTAATAGGTGTGCCCTTTTAGTGAATTTTAGATTTATCAACCAAACTTTTTCCTAATTATTAAGTGGTATTTGTTCTAAAATGTCCTGCATCCATTTTATCACGCATTCCTTGACAGACTCTTCTTTCAAATCAATATCTAGTATCAACCTATATATCCTCGATATCATATGTTTTTCAACTCTTTTCCATAATTTTTTCTAGCTCCTTTTTTTCAGTTTCTATTCCAATGTGCTTATTGTCTTTTTTGAACCTTTCTTTTACTTGAAGATATTGTAACCATGTTATTCCTACATCTTCTTTTTGGAGCTCCTCTAATGGTTTGAGGCTGTCACGTTTTCTTGTTTTAATTAATAGATCACTATAGGTACTCCACTTTTCTTTATGAGTTTTCCCTGTTCTATGGAAAGCTTCCTGGAACGAGATCCATCTTGGAATTTTAGTATAGTAAAAATTCCTATACTTATTCCAGATTTTACATAATGCCTTCCTTATCACGTGATTATTAAAGTTTTTAAAGCTCTGATTTTCTGAGTCCTCATCACAGTTTTCCCCAGTTTGATGATTATATTATCTTTCTATTTAAATCTTGTGATTCTTTTTAAATTTGCATCAGTTCATATGTGAATCTTATGCAAATCTGTGCCCTTTTCCCTCCTCTTTTCTGGTGATGGATGAGTAGCCACCAAAATGGAAAAGAACCACCTGAGCCAAATGCTTACCATAAAATCCTGAGCTTACTTCTGCTCTGCCACAAACATATGTTTCAACTCATTTGAGAACGGAAGGAGTTTTATTCTCTCTTTCTAGTCATTTCTGTAGCTCTTTAATACTTGATCTTTGCTGAAAAGAAGATATATTACTTTCTGTTCAATATAGGCTTTGCCTGTTTTCACCTGCTGTTGCGCCAACACAAAGAGGCTACATCATTACACATACAGTATTTCACAAGTGTGTGTTTGCAGGGATTTTGTTCTAGTATTTATGCACCACCTAGTGGTTTTATAACCAAAACATACTCTTATTTCTGTCTTTAATGAAGATCACCACTCTGTGCCACCCTGCTTCATATTTTTTTAAAATGTATCAGTTTCAAATCATTTTTAATCACATTTTCAAAAAGGGCAGCTTTCTAAAACTGAAAAATTCCAAGTTTTCAGGCCAAGGACATTATCACACACAGCTTTTAAAGCCCAATTAGACTCATAAAATAGTGTCTTTGGTGATACTTATCACACAACGTCACCTCTGCCCTCTGCTTTCTGGGTTTGCCAAGTATGGTTAGGGTGACCTTTTCATTGATGGGGAAATCTGTCACTAACTTCCATTCATGCAACAGCCCCAGGACTCCTCAGGTGTGAAATGTTGCTATAAGGATAATTGTGATATTGGTAGTCATGTAGTGTCACAATCTCCTCTTCTCCCCTTGTCTCCTCTCCCCCTCAATATTCCCAAGCAGCCAGATTTGCTTTTTTAAAAAAATAAAAAAAAATTATCTTTAAAAAAAAAAAAACTTTAATCACATTACTAGAACTGAAGAACTGCATTTAAAATGTAAAAAATTAAATAACATTTTAAAATTCTGGAAGGCATGTTGGGTAAGGCATAGGGCAGGGAGGCAGGGTTGAGGAGTCCAGAAGAGAGTGCCCTGGCAGCCCCAGTCTTGTAACTGTGAAGATGTGCGATAATGGTGCTCCTAAACCAATATGTTTCTATTTTTGTTAATTAGTGCAATTGCTGAGAGAACAGGGTTCATGTAATAATGTCCCAAGAAGGTCGCAGCTTCTTTGCTTTCCATCAGTCTTGGTGCAGGGATGCCTTTTTCCCAGTGAAACAGGAAAAAGTATGTGCTCTGGTTTCTCAACCGGTGGTTTGAGGATCCACCAGGTGAGTTACAAGACAGCTGCAAGTGAGCTCTGAATGCTGGGTTTCCAAGGATGATAATCAATGAATAAGGGCCTTCCTTTCTTTCTTTCTTTCTTCCTTACTCACTTCTCTTCTCTCCAATTTACTTCCCTGACCTGGGACGTTACTTTTAGTAATAATGAATATAAGAATATGGCAAAATCATCCATATCTGAGCTGTGGTAGGCTGATTTTCTGGGACCCAGTCAGGTATGGATGTCATTAGATCTGTTGTTGCTAAAAGGAACTTTCCAAACTCTGTTTCTTTCTTTCTAGCAAAAGGATTCTGCAAGCTCCAGCTGGAAAAGATGATGAAGAAAAGAAGATATTTTTTAATATCCATTCACTCCAATTTACAGTCTGCCATTACTGAGAATTTTTCCTCCACCCTCAACAAATGTAAACTAACAAAAACAATCAATGGCAACTAGTGCCTACCATGTCAGCAGGCCAGTGGATCTATTTTGTGTTTTAAACTGAATTTTAAAGGAGCTGCTGAACCTATTTTGAGCCCTGATGGCTCAATGGTTAAATACCATTACTGCAGCCACTCACTCACAACCCACAAAGTTGTGAGTTCAATACTAGTCAGGGGCTCAGGGTTGACTCAGCCTAGCATCTTTCCAAGGTCACTAAAATGAGTATCCAGTTTGTTGGGGGCAATTAGCTTACCGTTGTAAACTGCATAGAGACTGTTCAGTGTGGTATGAAGTGGTATATAAATGAAGCTGCTATTGCTATTTTGGGAATACTGTTCAGCCCTTTTGGTAGCTCCTTTAATGTTTGGATTAAAATCAGGAATAGATTCCCCAGCTCACTGACATGGAAACCATTGGACGACAACTGTGATCTGAGTGGGATGTTTCCAGAAACAAGGATCAGGTCTGGGAGTAAGAATTGAGGCTGTCAAACAGAAAGTCTGACTTGAGTTGCAACCACATTTCCCCAGAAATGAATATGTAGATGTGGGAGAGGGTCCACACAAAAGAGGACAAGGTCAACACAGAGATATAACCACCACCTCTTGTTGCTCTGTAGACCATTTTGGTCCTGCCTACTATGCACTGTAATTGCATTTGAAGAAGCTCTGACATGAGGCAAGACTCCTTTATGGCCTCCACCAATTCTTGGTTTTAATGAAATGCAAGATACATTGAGAGAGGCTGACACACTCCTTTCTCAATACTCCCTTCCCTCTCTGAACACACTTGAAGATTCCAATTTACATCACAGCTTTTTAATGAGCTAATAGTCAAAATAGCCCTCTATAATTATGTTGGAATAATCCAGCATTTAGAATATTCAGGCATAATTACAGGAGGATGGTTTAAACTATACATCATCTGTGATTCTCTGTTGCTCTAACCACAGATGTCTGAAGAAATGAATTAATAATAACGTCAGACGGCAAAATATATAGTCAGTGCCCTTTACAGCAATGAGAAAATGACGACAGCATCATCTATTTCCTCTACTTCTGCCAGCTAGCTATAGTCTTGCATTGATTATTTCTTGACAACTAAGAGATAATATTAAAAAATATATATATTACCATTTCACTTTCAGATTTGTGCTGAAGCCTCTTCCATCATCTCATCTGTCTGGTCTTCTCATAAAACTCAGAACTAATAAATCTGTATCCAAATGTCAAATGCACAAATGTTCAAGAAAAAAAAGATGAAGTATAATTGGTTAAACATCATATTATCTAGCCTATTAGGCTTGGGTGTTGTTTTTTTCTGGGCTGAATTAATGCTGTTTTTTTTAAAAAAAAATACAAAGAGGAGATTAAAATAGTTTCTGTTGGATCAATATTTTGTGAATGGAGTCAATCAATATAGCAACAGCATTTTAAAGGCCACCCAGTGAGCTCCTGATGGAGGTGGGATTTGATTGAATCACAGACCGCTAGCTCATACTGTTGAAAACAACAGTACTAGCGTTAGGCTGAATTGTTTCATTATATATTGAAATCACAGTCATTCCATTCTCTTTCTCCTTCTTGATTTGGTGCTTCCAACTTGACCTAAACTGTTTTTGTTTAAGACACCTGCAAGGAAATCAGAGATCTACCCAACTGTTTGTAGTAGAATGTTGGTATCCAGCGCCTATAACAAGAAATGACCTGGAACATTTTGTTTGTGACTCTGTTTAACGTGTGTAGTCACTTGTCATCTTCTGGTGACCCTTTAAATTTCATACTGTTTTCTTAGGCAAGGAATACTCAGAGGTAGTTTTGCTAGATCCTTCCTCTGAAATATAGCCTGTGGTACCTGTCATTCACTGGCAGTCTCCCATCCAAGTACTAACCAACGCTGACCCTATGTAAAGGGATCTTGTAGCACCTTTGATACCAAGGTCAAAGAAATTGTAGCATAAGCTTTTGTAGACTTGGTCTATTTTCTCATATGCATGGCATCTGATCCTATTTAGCTTCCAATACCAGATGGGATTTGGTACCTTTATGGTATTTAGGCATTGTACTTAACAGCAGATAGAATTTGGGAAGGATCCAAGGCATATTTTTCATTCTCATTACAGACATGGAAAATGCAAAGTCTGTTCAATGCCAAGTAGCAGATTATAGACACAAGCTAGCCAATGTTAAAGCCCAAGTCTATGGAAAGAATTTAAATGCCCATGAATGCTTAGCAAACACTGCAGATGTTGCTTTTTTTCATTTTTATTATTATTTTACATTACTTAAGAAGCAAATAAGAAAGATGATACATACAATACATGATTTTACATATTCAATTATTACATATTCAATTATTACCATATCTTCCTATTTCTACAACTACTCCTATCAATTTAAAGTAAACTATATTTTCTTTTCTATAATTATACACAAATTACATCGTTTCCATAATAATTAAAAGGCTAAGAGGTCTCTATAATATCTTAAATTATTTCCTGTTTACAAAATTCCAAAATCATTTTCCACTTTTTTTCATATTGTTGTGACGTTTTATCTATCACATACATTGACAATATATCCGTAGTGGCCAATTCTAAAAGTTTTATCTGCCAATCTCTTATTGTAGGGATCTTTTCTAGTTTCCAATATCGGGCATAAACCATTCTTGCAGCAGTTAACATATATAGAATCACACTTTCTTTATCTTTAGTTAACTTAACATTTATCACATCCAAAATATTTAGTAAAAAAAATTCAGGTTTAAAAGGGATAGTAATACCTAATATTCGTTTCATACAATTATGAATACTACACCAGAACTTCCTGGCTTTATCACAAAAAAAGATGTTGCTTTTTTTGGATGACAACTTTCAGAATCCTCCATCTATCATATCCAGTCATGACCCTAGTTGGAGGATCCTGGGACTTGTGGTTCTGAAACATAATCATCAAGCTCTTCTGCTTACCTTATCTGGACAGCATTTATTATGAAATGAAATGCAGTGGACCCTGAAATACTTACTAAGGAATTGCCTGTTCAAGGGGCTTTTCCCCAGGTGATGGAGAAATATATTTTTCAGGATCCTGGGATGATGTCAGAGATCTGCATTATAGGCATACACATTGCAGTGTTTCCTTCACCCACTCCTGTGTCCCCGGATTCTAATTCCCATCATTGTTAGAAGAATAACCACCTTTATTGTCACATTTGTATCCTTTCCTTCCATCAAGGAGTCCAGGACAATATCTATAAGATAATCTCATTTTCTCCTCATAACAACTCTGTGAGATAAGCTTGGTGCAGAAGTCATACTTTGCCCAAGGCAGCCAAATAAACTTGGTTGAGTGGGAATTTGAAGCTGAGCCTCAGCGGTCCATGGTTAGCATCCATTCCCTGTTCATGATGTCACAGGGAACATAGTTTAACTTGTGTCCAACCACAAGATATCCAGCAATGTGGGATGTTCATATCTATTTGATGGGTAATTGTTTGTTGTATTTCAAAGCTGTAAGAGATATATGTAAGAAGGGTCACTTATGAAAAAAGAGCTCTACCAGCTAACTAGTCACTTCTGGACCCAGTTCTAAATTACATCACTTACCTTTGCATTCCTAAATGGCTTAGGTCAGGGCCCAAATGCCTAAAAAAGTCTCTTTTTTCATAGCAACCTATCTAGGTGCTAAAATCTCCTGAATAAGCCCTTTGCAGCTACCTTGATCATAATGAGAAATGCACCAGAGTGTTTATCCCACACACACACACACACTTTAGTCCTCCTGCCCTCAGCTTTTGGGATGTTCTCTAGATCTTTCCTAGATCTCACAGTGGGACCATGGCTGGAAGGGGGTTCCTACCCTTGAGGTTTTAGGGTAAGACACTCTGGTCCCCGGTCCATAAGCCACAGCTGCTGGCACTCACATTACAAATCTTATCACTGCCACATTGAAACAATCTTGTGTATGCTTGTTTCTAACTTCTGTCTCTCAATTAGCAAGAGCTCTATCTGTTTGATTTTATTAAATTTATGTCATCTGAATGCTGATTTTACCTCACCCTGATAGAAAGGTAGTTGTGTGTGTGCACACGCACCTTCAAGTCATCTGTTAATTTATGGTGACCTCATGAATAGGATTTTCTTATGAGATTATTGCAGAGATAATAACACCGGCTTACCTGAGCCAGCTTAAAATTTAAACCAGAGGGCATCCTGATATTATCAGAAGGGTTTAGCCACTGAAATTGCCACCCAAGTCTATCACCACTCCCAGGTCCTCTCCAGCGGCCATTTCCTTGAGCTGGAAAACTCCCAGCTTCGAAAAGAGGCATGCTGAGTGCCCCTGTGAGCGGAGATGGACCTGGGATGGACCCTGGTGGCAATTTCAGCAGCTAAATCCTTCTGATAACATCAGGATGCTGCCCATTTTAAATTTTAAGCCGGTTTTATTAGCGGTGCGATAATCCCCTTAGGCAAGGAATCCTCAGAGATAGTTTTTCCAGTTCCTTCCTTTGAAATATAGCCTGCAGCACCTGGAATTCATTGGTGGCCTTCCATCCAAGTACTAACCAGAGCTGACCCTGCTTAGCTTCCAAGATCTGGATCTGGTGCCTTTACAATATTTAGGCTAAACGCTGTATTAAAATGTATTAAATAAATAAATGAACAAACAAACAGCTGTGAATCTTGTCCTACTGAATCAGTCTGGTACAGTTAGCTGATATACCTGCCACCCCAGAGAATATATTTCCCCAGGTTGGTACCCTCCAGATATTTGAACTACAACATCCATCAGCTCCAGCCAATTATCAGGAATAATAATAGCCATAGTCTAAAATATCTGGAAGATACCACCTTGTGGAAGGCTGATTACAAGAATGGAATAAGATTAAACACTGAGCTTCAGCACCTCTTAATTTAATTCAGCCATTGCGTGAGTTGAGGCAATATCACACAGTAATATCTCAATTATGGCTTGTTATATGAAAGCTTGAGATTTATGTCTAAATATTGTATTTACAAGCAGGTAAGATTCCTTCCTTTTATAATGTCATTAACCCCTTTCATCTTGTGAATAAGTAGAATCATCTGTATTTTTCATGTACTGGTGTTCAAAAAAGCTTTCATAATTGTGAACTGAAAATGACTGTCTCACACATCAAAATGACTCTCCTCTCAGGTAGGATGTTCAAAATATATAGGTTATATCACTGTACTGAAGCAACCGAATTTCATTCATCTCTCATGTTCTCTGTGCTGGCTCTTTGCCTTTTTTCTTCACAGTATTTCCATTTCAAATTTGTCACATTTTGTGCTTCCATCCCTATATAAAATAGTAGCGTTGTCAGAATAGTAGGGTTCATACTAGCCATTAAATAGAAGTATATTTCTATATCATTACCACTTCTGCCTCCTGCAATGGGAGATATGTGCCTCTGCAACCAAACTGGCAAATTAATCTTATGTTTGCTATCCAATGGCCTGTAACCAAAAAAAAGCATTCTAAATGCACATAGAGATACTTTTGTTCTATGTTAGACATCTTTTTTTATTATTGATTAAAACAAAAACAAAAGAGCATACAGACTCTGACAAAAAAATAATGCAAATAATAAAACAAACAAACAAACCAAATAATACAATATGACATTACAAGAATATTACAAACAACATATAACGACAAACCATAAACATACATTTACATTTAAAAGCACCTCCTAAACTTGACATACCTTGCAATTTAGCCCGATTTACTACAACTTCTATTAAACCTACCTCTAACCTCCCAGGTCATGCATTATATACTTATTAAACCAGTCAATCATTTCATGGCTTATCATAATCTATCCGTTTGTAACACACTAACACAGCGCTCATTTTTACTTATATTAAACTTATATTACATATATTTTACTCTAAACCTATCGTGTTTTCTAGATCTCCTGATTGTTTCCAATATTTGACCAATCCCTTCCAATCTCTCTTAAATGCCTCCTCACTATCACCTTTAATTAAACCTGATAATTTGTCCATTTCCATTATATCTAGGATTTTCATTATCTAATCTTGAATACATGGTATCTCCTTCGACTTCCACTTTACTGCATATGTTATTCTAGCAGCTGTTATAAGATTAAAAATAAGTTTTCCATGTTTTCTTTCCAAATCCTGGTCTTCGATAATACCCAATAAAAACATCTGAGGGTCTTTTTTCAAGTTAATTTTCAGAATTTCACCCATCCTCTGTTTAATGTTGTCCCAAAATTCTCTTGCTTTCATACAGCTCTACCATAAATGATAAAGAGATCCACTTTTCTTCTCGCATTTCCAACAATGATAGTCCTGCGTTTTCCCCATTTTGGCCAATTTATATGGTGACAAATACCATGGTATTGAAGTTTATAAAAATTTTCTTTGATACTACAACTCAGGGTGTATTTTAACCTTTTTCGCCAACATTTCTCCCATTGTTCCAGCTCAATATTATGACCAAAGTCCTGGGCCCATTTTATCATTTGTGGTTTGACCACGTCCTTTTCCAATTCGATAGCTAATAACATTTTATAAAATTTAGATATTTTGTGATTGGAATCCAAACCAATTATATCATCAAATTCTTTATTTAAAGTTCCTATTTTTTTTACTTTTTTGATCTAATAAAAATCGTTCCTTTATCTGCATATACGAGAACCAATTACAAGAATAACCATCTTGGTTGAGTTCCTGTGATTTTATAGAACTATTTTGTCCTTCCCTGTCCTTTATCAGATCATAGTATATGTTAACCATTTTTCCTTACCAAATTTATTATCTTTGGAGGTTACTTCCCCAACAGCAGTCCATTTTGGTATGGTCTCAGGCCAATTCTTTTTAACTTTAAGCCAAATTCTTAATAGAGCACTCCTTAAATAGTGATCACAGAAGTTTTTATGGAGTTTAACTTTATCATACAACAAATACCCGTGCCAACCATACACATTGTCAAAGCCCTCTAATTTCAAATTCCTCTCATTCGTCAAATTTATCCAGTCAAGCAACCAAAACAAAGAGCAAGCGTAATAATAGATCTTCAGGTTAGGTAAGCCTGATTTGAATAGATGCAGAAATTAAAAATATCTTGGATGGGTAAGATCGCTACAATTAAAATGAACGTCTTGCCTAAAATGATATTCCTTTTTCAGAACATTCCCATTATGATAAATGATTCTCCTTTTGTAAAATGGGACAGAGATATGTCTAAATTTATTTGGGATGGCAGGAAGCCAAGAGTCAAAATGAAATTTCTTCAAGACGCAGTAGAACATGGGGGTATGGGCTTACCTAACCTGATAGACATCTTTCAACACTTAAGGACAGGTGTCCTCAAACTACGACTGTGGCTGATGCCGGGGAGCAGCCACTGCCGCCGCCGCCACTGCTCTCCAGTCCCCAGCTGGCGTCCCTCCTCTATCCATGGTTCCCGGAGTCCTATGGGGGCCAACCTGAGTGTGGCCTGGTGGGAAGCCAGCATCTCCCTGGAGGAGCGGCCCGGGGGCTGGAGGGGGCCCCACCTCTGCCTCCGCCTCAAGGCCCTGTGTAACTTCTGCACTGCCCGCCTCCGGCCCAGCCTCGATGTCAACCTCAGCACCGTGGAGACCGAGGACTGCCTTGACGGGTGGGAGCACAGCCGCAGCCCCATCATCAGCCAGGTCAGAGGGACAGAGGCAGAGAACGCTGAGAGGGAGCCAAGGAGGGAGGGAGGGAGAGGCAGGTGCCTCAGAGCAGGGAGGGGGCCAGGAAACATGGGGCTCAGGCCAGGAGGTCTTTACATACTACATGTGAGGGGTTTCAGCTTATTTTCTTCCCCCCCCCCCCAAGGTTCTCCATCCTCAGCATCACCAAGAAGCATGGACTCACACAGATGTGTGAGGGGTTTTCAGCTCTTATTTTCTCCCCCCCCCCCCCGGTCCTCCATTCTGAGCATCACCAAGAAGCATGGACTCACGTTGATAAGTGAGGGGTTTTTAGCCTGTATGTTCTGCCAAGCAGGGATTCCCCAAATGTCCTTCCTTTCTGGCTTATTTAGACCCTATCATGGGGGTTTTCTTGGCATTTTTCTTCAGTTTCCATTACCATCTAAGGCTGAGAGAGTGTGACCTGCCCAGGATAATCCAGTGCCTTCGAGTCATTTCTAATTTATGGTGACCCCTATCATGGGGGTTTGCTTGGCAAGTTTCTCCAGAGGAGAGTTGCCATGGTTATCCTCTGAGGCTGAGAGGGTGTGACTTGCTGAAGGTCATGGTTTTGTTTTGTTTTTTTACTCCAGCCCTCCAATGGTCTGGGAAATGGCGAACTGGACCCCGGCTGAAAAAGTTTGAGGACCCCTGCTTAAGGGAGTAACTATTCTAAATATGCATGCCATCTAGTTTGATCCTAAGTCTTCGCAAATGTAGGCATCAGCTACATTTGTCAGAATTCCAAGTAATGCATGTACAAGGCCTGGTCAAACCTTCACACACACACAGTCAATAAGCTTCCATGCCAAGTTTGAAAACAATAATTGAGATGGAGACAAAAACCTCAAAAGAGGAGGCCACAAAATAAAAAATAAATAAATAAACTACTCAGTAAGGGACATTGCAAAATATATTTTCAGAATTCTTTTTCATGCTTCATGGAACACTCTTCAGGAGAAAATATCAAACTTCATATAAGCATGGATGTCTATATTTTAAAATATACATACAGCTAATGATATGCCTACAGTTATCACAAAGTTGTGTGATGCTAGGTTATCATGTTGTTGTTGTTGTTGTTGTTGTTGTTGTTGTGTGCCTTCAAGTCATTTCTGACTTATGATAACCCTTAGGTGAACCTATCATCAGTTTTTCTTGGCAAGATTTGTTCAGGGGAGGTTTGCGATTGCCTTCTTCTGAGGCTGAGAGCATGTGACTTGCCCAAGGTCACCCAGTGGGTTTCATGGCCAAGCTGAGAATTAAATCCTGGTTTCCAGAACTGTAGTCCAACACTCAAACTACTACACCTCACTGGCTCCCTAGTATAACTTGTGAAGTGTCCAATTATACAACTATAATAGCACCTCACTCCCCAGTAAAGACAATGAAGAAAATCTTGTTGCTTCTCACCCCACTGTATGGAAGTTGTTGCTGTTGTTGTTGTTTCTATCCTGCCTTTCCCCCAGATTGGAATTCCAAGCAGCTTACAATGATTAAAAAAATATATTTTTAGAAATCCACAAGATACAAAAGTTAAAACACAATGAACTAAATGGAATTAAAACCAGATTAAATCATATAACATTAAAATGTATACACACCAGTATAACAATTAGCAATATCCAGTGCATTGTGTAAAATGGGCCTTATATCATCACTAATCAAATGTCAATCTGAATAGAAAAGTCTTTGCTTTTCTGAAAAAATGAAGTAAGTAGGGTGCCAGTCTGGAAAGGGAGTTCCAGAGCCTGAAGGCCTTCTCCTGTGTTTCCAGCAGGCGTACCTTTTGAGGGTGGTAGGACATAGGAACTTATCACACGTGGGCCACAAAGCTATAAGAAAGCGAAATAAGAATAAATCCAGGAATAAACCGAAAGAAATCCAGGAATAAACCACAATACGTAAATGGCTATCAGACGCAACTAGCATCATTGCGCAATTAATGAAAGCGCTCCCGGGAACCGTATTTGCTGTTCGCACACATGTGAGAAAATCCCGGACATAACCAAGCAATTATCCTCTGTGCATGCCCAATACAGCCACAGCTGTCACTTGCCGCGGCTGTCACCCAAACCCCTTCCCAAGCTGGCTCGGAGGTCCTCCTTGGAGCGCAGGCCCCGCTCAGGGTCCGCGCTCTGAGGAGAACGTCCTCGGAGAGCCGGCTCTCTGAGGACGTCCTCCTCGGAGCGCGGACGCCTGCGCTCCGAGGAGGTCCCCTCAGAGACCAGCCTTTTTAGCCCCGGCTTGGCTTTTCTATGGGCTGGTCCTCTGAGCGGAGGAGTCCTCCGCTCGGAAGACCAGCCCATAAAGCAGCGAGGCTGGGGATAAAAGGACGTCCTTTTAGCCCCGGCTTTGCTGCTTTATGGGCTGGTCTTCCGAGCGGAGGACCAGCCCATAGAAAAGCAGGCGGGGGCGGGGAAATGCTCCCCAATACGTATTGGGGAAATGCTCCACAATATGTATTGCCTGTTCATATGCATATCGGACTTACGGCAAATGTGAAATGATTCCCGTCGCGCACTTGTACTTCCTGAAGAAACCAAAATTCAAAAGATCTTGATTCTTTCCGGATTCTGTCGGGGTTCTGTCGGGGTTCTGTGTGGTTTTGTGTGACGTCGTGTGAACACACGGAAAAATAAAACGTATTAGGTCAGGATTTCGTTTGGATTCTGTCTGCTTTGGACCCCGTGTGATAAGGTCCATAGAAAAAGGCCTCCCCAGCAAATCTCAGAGTACAGACTGGTTTGTAAGGGAGAATATGGTCCTTCAAATACCCTGCGCCATATAGGGCTTTAAAGGTCATAACCAGCACTTAGAATTGTGCCTGGAAGCAGACTAGCAGCCAGTGGAGTTGTTGCAACAAGGGAGTTGTGTGTTTCCTGCAGCCAGCCCCAGCTAGCAATCTGGCTGAAGTTCTTTGGAACAGCTGAATTTTCTGAACACACTTCACAGGGAAAGCCACATAGCGTATGTTACAGTAATCCAGCCAAGAGTAAGGCAACTTTTTCCATCTTGACTAGACTCTCATTTGCTTGGTCACACATGTCCCAATTTCCATCTGTGAAATGTTGGAGGGTATGCTGGAGCACACAAAACCTAAACCTGAATGAAGGAAAGGTTCAAATGTGAGTGCTTGTAGACCTTTTTATGTGAAGGTCCTGAGCCACTCTAAGTACAAGGCCTACTAAATAAGTTTGGTTTACACCAAACTAAAAAACAACTACAGTGAATGACTTTTTTTTTTTTTTGCAAAAATCTGTATTTATATTCGCCTAACTCATTTATTTTGTATTCTTCTTGGCTATGATGTTGATCAGTTTGGTGGTTTAATTGGGTAAGAAGAGTCTACAGAACTACTGGATTTTGGAAGCATCGTGCAAAATGCATTGGCTTAAAATGCATTAATAGCCACCTTGAATCTCTTTTGGGGAGAGAGATGAGCTATAAAGTCAATAAATAAACAGAAATTAGGTTTTGAAGATAATTCCTTACAACTTTGAAAAGCAATATTTTTAAATTGTAAGGAATTTGAATACCAAAATTTTGAAATGTTGCCAAATGTATCCAAAACTTTAATTTACTTCTTATGAAAGCAGACTAAAGGAATGGCAACTGTAGCATTCTGAAAAGGATGAAACTGTTTACTGGAAACACAGTAAACACTGTGATAAAAAAAATCACATTTTTAAAAGAATTAGGTTAAATTACAGGACATTTTTTAAAAGAATACATCTGACTATAGGAGCAGAGGAATTAGTTGGCTTAGAAAAGTTGTAACAGTTCTTCTATAAGAGGCTTTTTAGGAATAGACAAAGCATGGCTGAAAACTTTGTTTCAGTTCCATTTTAAAGGCAATGTTCACTTTTTCATATTCAGGATGGGAAAAAACTTGATATTCTAAAATTCTAATGTGAGAAAAACTGTAACTGATCGATATATCCATTCAGGCCAACACCTGGATTTAAAAGTGTGTGTTCAGCCATGTTTATGGCACTAAATTAGGGTAGCCACCTTTTTTGAACAGGGACCTGATCGTTACCAGACACATGGCAGGGGAGCACAACAGGTACCTATTAACTGTGGCTAGTTTCACTTGAAGCAGAGATATAATGAGAGCCAGTATGATATAGTGCTTTGAGCACTGGACTACAACTCTGGAGAACAGGGTTTGAATCCCTGCTCAGCCATGGAAACCCACCAGGTGACCTTGGACAAGTCACACTCTCTCACCCTCAGATGAAGTCAGAAGCAAACCCCCTCTGAACAAATCTTGCCAAGAAAACCCTGTGATAGGGTTGCCTTAGGGTTGCTATAAGTTGGAAGTGACTTAAGGGAGACACAACAAAAACAATCTTCCTTTCTTGGTTGTGTACTTTTAATAGACATGTTTTTAAATATGTACATTTCACATGTATATGCAAAATCCTTCTCTGTGTTTTTTTAAATTGTCAACAAAAACCGAAAGAGTGGCAAAGGCTCACTTGTCAATGGTAGAGCACATGCTTTGCATCCAAGATATTCAAGAACAAGTACCTGGCAAAGATAGCACTAACCAGAAAGAACTTTACACAAGACCTTTTGCTAGTTACTGTCAATAGCAAGTGTCTCAACACTGACGTATACTATTTAGACCCTACGTAAGATATTAATTCTTCAGGGCATTCAAGGATTTATGATAGCACTATTGAGATCAAAAGGCAGACTTTTTTTGCCCTTGTCCCACTATAGTCTCTAAGCAACAAGTTCTTTATATGCTTGCAAAATCTGTTTTATTGAAATCTGCAGCTCAGTTTTTCTCAGGATGACTCCTTCCAGATGTAGGGTTACTACATGCAAAAAGGGCAGGCCTTCTGCCCTTTTCTGGTTGTGCAAACCAGGAAATTTCAGCAAGTGTTGGCATTTCTGCCAACTCAGAGTGACCTTTGAAATCATTCAAGACCTGCAGAAATTCTCTCTTCTATGTGTATGTATGAGCCTTCAAGTTGCCTGTTGACTTGTGGTGACCCATTAATTTCATAGGGCTTTCTTAGGCAGCAAACACTCAGAGATGGTTTGCCAATGCCTCCCTCTGAAATACAGCCTACAGCATCTTATATTCCTTTGTGTGTGCATGGGGGGGAGGGCATTCCAAGTACTAACCAGGCCCTGCTTAGCTTCTAAGTTCAGATGGGATCTGATGCCTTTGAGGTATTTAGTCCTCTTCTACACAACTGACTGAATTGGAAAAAGAATCCTGTCCCTTATTTCACCTGGCAACCCTATTCGGATGTGTGGGATAACAGGTCCCATCAGCAGCTAGCATGGCTATACTGTCTAGGGATGGTGGGAGTTATAGTCCAACACATTTGCATGGCACACATTTGGGATTGCCTTCATAGTAGAAGTGAAAAATTAACACAAGAAACCATGGGCATAAATAGCTTTTACAGATTGGCTTGAGGTCTATGTCGAGCAACACTATGTGGCAGCTTTGTATATCCATTAAGAAACTAATAAATGGATGAAGTTAATTCAGTCAGTAAAGATCTTCTACCTTTTAAAAACATTTTATCTGCTTTGGACGTTATCACACGTGGGCCAGTTTCGTTGTTAAAGAGATAATAAAGTGGAAATGAAGCATCCCGAAAAGAAAGTGAAAATAGAGCTTAATTACGCAAAAGCTTTTCACATGTAATTACAGTAATAACGGAATTAAGTTAAAAGCAAAAAAAAGACGTTTTTAACTTTCATACACAAGTGAAAAGAACCCGTACATGTACTGGAAATGGGTGTGTTTTGTGACAAGACTCCTCCTTTTCCAAGGCGAGTCCTGCATTTCCCAGGAGGAAATGTCAGACTGTCCTACATTTGGGGTCATGTCCTCCTGCACAGGTCCTAACCCCCTTCCATTGAGGTTAGGACCTCTCAAGAGAGCAGAGGAGGAGGAGGAGGAGGAGCAGGCTGGAAAAGCAAGGCAAGGCAAGGGAGGGATTGAGAGGGGGAAACTGGAGGTAGCTCCCATGCCCCCCCCCCCCATAAGCCTTTCCCCTTTGTAGGACCTGCAGGGCAGAACTTCATGTGAGATGGAGCTCCAAGTTGCTCCACAAGCACACCCCACACTTGCACCCACATACCCCCACATCTGCTGCGAGGGAAGCCTTCTTTCCCCTCCTTTTCCCTCCATCCCAAATGCCAAACTTCTCCTCCGTCCCAAACTTTTTTCTCCTGGGCTGCCTTCCCTTCCCTTCCCTTCCCTGGCACTGAGAAGGAGCCCAGGGCTCTCCTTCCCTGGAGGCCCCTCCTCCTCCTCCTCTTGGCCCTCCTCCAGGTTTTAAAAGAGAATTGTCCGTGCGTATTTGCTTTTCACATTACAGTAAATGCGAAATTACTGTAATTTCACAAATACATTTCCTCTAAACTCCCGAAATTAAAAAGATCTTGGATAATACCAGTTTCTGTCCAGTTTCTGTGCAACGTCGTGTGAAATCGTGCGGCACAAATTCAGTTTTTGTTTGGGATTTGTGTGGATTAACCAACAGATTTCCCTGGTGTGATAACGTCCCTAGAGCTATTACACAGTAGCTTCTACTGAAGACATTTGTGGTGATTGTCAGGAATATGATCCATCTGACCTGCAACATGTAATTGAGATTAAATCAGTTCCCATATTGCCCTTTGCCATCTTGATCTACCATAAATAAAGCTGCTGTCAGGTTGTTTTACAGAACCTTCAGCATACTAAGAACCCAAATGAATAATGTCCCTGCTTCTGAGAGGCTGGATTTGATAAAACTGTAAAGATCCAAATTCCATTACTGATGCTTCAAGCTATCTACCTTGTTTGTAAGCACAGAACTTGGTTTTTATGCAATAGTCTGTTTCTGCCAAGTGGGAGTGAGCTTTTTAGTCAAACTGGCATGGAATGTGGAACAAGGAATATTGAATCTAGGAAATGGAAATGAAAGATGGCTTCTGTGATTAATTTGGTCCAGCAGCCAGCCTGGACTGAATGATAAGAAACCATTAAAATTGTGTATCTAGTTTCAAAGCACATACAAGACCAGATGTTACAAGTGGTTACACTTCAGAAGAAAAGATTCAGCTATCTAAATTATAATCACCACTAGTTGAACAACTTGCAAAGAAATGTTGCATGTTAAATAAATTGCCAATGTGCACATACTTATTGTTGTTAGCTGCCCTTAATTCGACCCTGACTCATGAGGACCATGTGGATAAGACATCTCCATGACCCCCTGTCCTCCATTGCTCTGCTTCAGTCCTAGAGATTCAGGCCTGTGCCCTCCTTGATTGAGTTTAGCCATCTGGCATGTCATCTTCCTCTCTTTCTGCTGCTCTCCACCTTTCCAAGCATTATTGTCTTTTCTAATGACTCATGTGGCCAAAATATGACAGCCTCAGCTTCCTCAGCTTGGCTTCCAGAGAAAGCTCAGGCCTGATCTGCTCTACGATCCATTAATTTGGTTTTTGTTTGGGGGTTTTGATAGTCCACAGTTTCCTCAGCACTCTTCTCCAACCAACATTATGTGTTTTATTGTAAAAACTCAATAAAAATTTAATTAGAAAAAAAAGAAGAAAGTGCAAATGTAGGCTTACTGCTGAACATAAAGAAAACAAAAAATGGAGGATCTACATAAATTCAACCTAGATAATGAGGAACAGGGGAGATGTCCTGGTTTACCTACAAGTTGGAATCTTGGTAGGCAAGATTTGGGGTACTGGAAAGCATCTTCAGTACTTGTGCCTTTTTTGGATAATGTACAAAACATATAATTATGTCCCTGGGGAGAGCACCTTGTCTCAGGTTAAGAGCTGGTGTCCGATGTGCTTCCTATGTCAGCTGACAGGAAATCAAGACCTGGGCAGGAGTTATTCAGCCAGGTAAGGAGGAATGAAATCATGTCCTGATACTCCTCCCGTTCAGAAATCCCATGAATTCTGATGTTTAAGCATCTATTTTTGTCCTCCACACCTTTTATTTGCTTGTGAGATAGTCTTTCATTTGTTCTTGGACTTTCTTCTTTAACTTTCCTTAGTAAATGTTCCAAGTCTCTGATGTTTTCCACTAGTAGTATGGTGTCATCTGACTATCTTAGATTGTTGATGTTCCTTCCTCCTATCTTCACTCCTTCTTCTATAGATTCTAATCTTGCTCTTTGTACGATATTTTCTGCATTCAAGTTGAACATATAGGGCTAGTATGCACTCATAATAATAATAATAATAATAATAATAATAATAATTTGTATACCGCCCTGTGGCGAACCAATCCGGGCGGCTGACAACAATAAAATATGACAAGATTAAAATATAACATTAAACATTATAATCCCTCCCCCCCCTTAAGAAAGTATTAAACAATATAACAAATTAAAAGCACAATATAAGAACATAATATAAGAACTCTTGCCTTGCCACTTTACCTCTTGGGAACCATTCTGTTTCTCCATATTCTGTTCCAATAGCCTCTTCTCCTGAGTACAGATTTCTCATCAGGATTATCAAATGTAGTAGCACTCCCATTTCTTTGATAGCATTCCATAATTTTTTTTGGTCTTTGCAGTCAAAGGCCTTACTATAGTCTATAAAGTACATGCTTATTTTCTTTTGGAATTCCTTGGTGTGTTCCATTTACCATTGTATGTTTGTAATGTGGTCTCTAGTGCTTCTTCTTTTCCTGAACCCTTCTTGTACCTCTGAGATTTTTCCTCTTCGTATGTGGTTGCAGTCTGTGCTAGGCAGACCTGGCTTCCTGGCAGACAATCACAGTTCAAGCAGGCTGGGGCAGGGAGGCTGCAAGGAAATTGGAATGTATAAAGGCCAATGGGTGGGTGTCTGAGGGGGAGGCTGGAGACAAGAGTTTTCAGTGAAGATCAAATAAGGATTCTGACATGGAGAGAGTTGAATTCAGTTAGTCTAGAGGGAAATGTGATTCAGTTAGACTAGATAGGTCTTGTTGGTCTTCCTACTGCAAGAGTAGGGTGTAGAGTATTTAAAAGCCTGCTGATTGTTGTTAATACAACAACACTAAACTTGAAGTAATCTATATAAGGTACGTTCTTTCTTATTTAATAAAATTACTGTTTATTTTTTTACAGTAGATGCCTCTGTCTAAGGGATTTCTATAAACAAAGGCAAGCACAATACCTAAAACATTGAAATGGTTTGTGGAACACTTAGGGCCCTGGCCGTTATACACTTCAAAATAGTGTTCAAAGGGTAAAAGCAGGGCAAGTGCCAGTGACTGTGGATATTACACTACCTAAAACATTGAAATGGTTTGTGGACCACTTAGGGCCCTGGCCGTTATACACTTCAAAATAGTGTTCAAAAGGTAAAAGCAGGGCAAGTGCCAGTGACTGTGGATAAGAGGTATAGGTAATTCTAAGCTTTGAGAGAAGGTCCCATCACACTGTGCTGCATAATTTTGCTTGCATAGGAAATTAATACTATGGTCCTATGGTTGCTGCAGTCTTTTGTGTCTCCTTTTTTGTGGATGGGGATGTATATTGATCATTTCGAATCTGTAGGCACTAGTACAATGCAGGCACTGCAGTGCCTGTAGTCCACTAGTACACATATTAGTAGTTACATATAACATATATCCTTCTTATTTTACGGTGTGATATTAAAATGGTTAAAAGGTGTTCTTTTTGATATACATATAGCCATTCTCACATTGTCAAATGCAAGTGTCCCTAGTAGAAGTTACTTGCTCGTCTCAGTGGTGTGATGGATCAATTCCAAATTTTGGCTCGATTAAAGGAGCTATTGAAGATGCTGGATCTATTTAGAAATAGAATTCAGCCCACTGAGGAACAGAGCCAGTGTGGTGTAGTGGTTTGGGCATAGGACTGTGACTGGGAATGAGTTTTCGATTTCCCAACTGGCCATAGAAATCCACTGGTTGACTTTAGGCAAGTCACACACTCTCAGCCCCAGAAAAATCTATGATAGGTTTATCTTTGAGGCACCATAAGTCAGAAACAACTTGAAGGCACACAACAACAACAACAACAACAACAACAACAACAGAACTCATTTAAAGCCTGGATTAAAATGTAGAGTGGATTCACCCTTCAGCCATCACTGGTCCCTCAATGTCCTTAACTACCTATTGTGGTGGTGGTGGTGTGCCTTCAAGTCATTTCCAACCTATGGTGACCCTGGTGAACCTATCATGGGGTTTTCTGGAGCTGAGAGTGTGTTACTCACCTAAGTTCACCCAGTGGGTTTCCATGGCAATCGAACCCTGATCTCCAGAGTTACAGTACTATGCTCAAATCACTACATCACACTATCTCTACCTCTGTATGCATACACCACAGGTATACACTACCTGTGGTGTATGGAAATCATGTAGATCTGGAATACCACTGTGGTGAAGAGTCACATAAAACTTCATACTCTTTGTATGGATGCAAAATTACAGTTAAAACACAAAAACAAAATTACAGTGCACCTCAATTCAGACTTTTATCACACCAGGCTCCTAAGATGCCTCAATTGCATTAGGATAGGAACATAAACATACCAGTTTGGAGACAGTCTTTTTCTCACAGCTCTTCAAAAGTGTCATGGTGCTGCTATAGTCCTGGGCTCTATCTTCTGCACACCGGTCTTCATAACCTCACCTCACCTTCCTACCCTATGCCCTTCCCAGCATGTCTTTCAGTCTGTATTTTTAAATTTTTCTGATTTTCAATTGTGCAGTCACATTCAGTAAATGAAAGAAAAAGAAAAGAAAAAAAGGGGAGGAGAGACAACCTGCTTGGAAATATCAAGGAACAGGGGAGGGAGATGGAGGGGAGCATAATGATGTCCACTTGCACCATGTGACTGCCTTCATATCGGAACTGCAGAAGTAGGAACTTATCACACATGAATCAATTAACAGTGGAAAAGCAGCATGATTGGCAAGCATTGATACATTTTGCCTGTCAGTGAAAAGGAGCATTCTAGGAATGGATGAAAGACAAAACAGCTACAGGACAGATATAGCATCATGTGTTAAGGTACAGCCACATATGCTATTATCCTGCTGTAATTCCACTTTGGGGGCCTCGTGTGATAGCCCTGAGTTGGGGAATACCACATTCAGGTAACTTATGTGCTTGCTGAGCCTATTGACCAAGTCCTAACTGTGGATAAGTCATTTCAAGGTCCATCATTTCCTTCCTTACAGTTCTTTTATTTTAAGTCTGATTTGGACTAAACAGCCTTTCTAAGGGGGGTTGCAGACTGTCAGAAATAGTGTGAATTCAGTCCACTTTTAGGGTTAGGGTTAAGGTTAGGGAATCATGGGGACTGTATTTTATTGTGGCACTAGAGTTCTCTGACAAAGAAGGTTCAATGTCTCAGAAAAATAACAATTCCCATGATTCCCTAGCACTAACCCTAACCCTAAAAGTGGACTGAATTCACACTATTTTTGACAGTCTGCAACCCCCCTAAGAGAGGACCCCTCCAAATAAGAGAGCTAGCTGTCCCTGGTCACTCTTCAAAAAGAAGACTCTCCTTTGTATAAGAGAACACAAAACCATCTTAGGGGGGTTTCAGACTGCCAGAAATAGTGCAAATTGAGTCCACTTTTAGGGTTAGAGTTAGGGAATCATGGGAACTGTATTTTATTGTGGCACCAGAGCTCTCTGACAGAGAAGGCTCAATGTCTCAGAAAAAAACAAAACAATTCCCATGATTCCCTAACCCTAACTCTAAAAGTGGACTCAATTTGCACTATTTCTGGCAGTCTGCAACCCCCCTTACTTTCTGGAGCAGGTTCCTGCAAATCTCCTAGGTTCCCTTCTCAACCTCTGACTCCATCTTGGAGTGCCTAAGCAGGCAGCTTTTAAAGGCAGGTGCTGTGACTCATCCTTCACAATTGGCCTTAATTACTTAAAGCACTCACTGCTGCAAGCATGACCCCTCCTTGAGAAAGCTATCAAAGCTCGCCCAGCTCATACAGTTGAGTAAGTACCTTCCTGAGCATAACTATCTTCTACTCCTTTGAGATCCAAAGCCTTCACTTTTTCAAACTGCTATATAATACCCACCTGACTAAAACTGCACAAGTGTCATCAAATCAAGATGGATTTTTTTAAAAAAAACAACTCTGAATGTAGTACCTGTGATGTGTATGTGGTGTATTACTCAAGGGTATGGACGTTATCACACGGGGAGTCGCAGGGAGAAAGTGGAAATAAACGGGACGAGCGGAAGACTTTAATTTACGGGATTTGTCCCGTTCCACCTTGTCTGATAACTAAATTCAAATTTAAAAGGGGGTTAATTCGAACGAAAACCTGATCTTTTCAAATCCTCAAAAATCCCGAAAATGAAAAGATCAGGTTTTCGTTCGAATTAACCCCCTTTTAAATTCGAATTTAGTTATCAGACGAGGCGGAATGGGACAAATCCCCTAAATTAAAGACTTCCGCTCGTGCCCGTTTATTTCCACTTTCTCCCCACGATTCCCCATGTGATAACATCCTATGTGCTGCCTTTGGCCTCATGTTGAGAGGAAAGTGGAATAATAAATGAAGGGGTAAATGAATAAATAAGATTGCAGCATTTTATTCTAAATCTTTGCTGGTCTCTGCCCACAAATCAAACCCATGGTTTTGGTGGTGAAAACACCAAATGGTATTCCACCCAGATACCCAAAGAGCCACTTTCTCCCACACAAACTTGCCTGGTTGCTTAGATCTTTCTCAGACATTCTCTAGGTATCCTCACATATACATACCTGCTGAGGCTGGGCAGATGGCACCCCAACTATGTTCTGTAAGTCAAATTCAGGAGTCTTCCTGAGACTGATGAAACACTTTCTGCAAACAAATGTTGTTCTTCTCCTCAAGATACACCAAAACTGACTGGGGCTACAAATAGAAGTCAGAGATGTAAGGTGGAAAGGTGCTTGGCAAGGCCCTACTGGAGACTGTATGGCAGGATTCCAGAGGGAGGTAGTGAACATCCAGATTCCAGGTAATTGAAGCTAGTTTCTTCTTGACAGAGCTTGTGAGAGTTCCCAGTAAAGCAAAGTCCTTTCCAAGAGGTTGAGCTCAGATAAATTCCTTGTATGTGAATCTAATAATCAGCCTTCCCTATATTGCAGTGGTTCCCAGCCTTTGGTCCTCCAGATGTTTTCAACTTCAGCTCCCATAATTCCTGACTGTTGGCCAAGTTGGCTGGAGTTTCTGGGATCTGAAGTCCAAAACAAATGGAGGACCAAATGCTGGGAATTACTGCCATGTTGAATCTCTCCAGATATTGTTGCCTACAATTTCCATTATCTCTAACCAGCATGGGCAGTGATCGGAAAGGATGAATCATAGATAGCTGGGTTAGGAAAACCTGCTGCTCCAAATAGTCTAAAAAGCCTCATCCTTAGCTGCACTGCTGTTAGAGACATGATAGAATAGTGGTTTCTGGTTCATGGACTAAGGAATTTGAGATGCTAGCCTGGGAGGAACAGAGTAATATAATCTTCCCTGTGAGTGTTAAACTAGCACAGTGTTTTTTTCATGCTGGGCCTGCTCCAAAGCTGAGTCTTACTTTTCAGCCTTGTTGAAAGGTCTCCACTGGCTCATAATGACAGTCCAGGGAATCTGGAGATGAAAACGAATCAGCCACATTTTAGGGCAAGATGGGGAAGATTTTAAGCTCTACTGTCACACCAAAATGTTCCCCTGTGGTGTGGCACTCATTGTAATGCAGAAGAGCATGCTAACAGATGGAAGTTTTCCAGTGACATTACCAACAAACAAGTGCAAATGTAGCTTCTGTATTGGCTTACCAGTATACACAGTTTTGCCAGGCAGGGTGCATCTGCAAGTTTATATATATTAATATCCTATTTTTATCACATATGGGACCCAACACAGCTGTCCTGTCCATGAACTGGGCTTTTTTTAATCCCCTCCTCCAGGTGTCCCCCCCCCCTTTATATATTTTTCATTTCCATAGAGCTCAAGGTTTTGCTACACCTGCTGATACCTCTCCTTCTTATGCATGAATGGTGCCATTTTGGCTACATTTTATTTTATTTATTTCTAGGATTTATATCCTGCCTTTCTCCACAATGGGATTGAAAGTCATCTACACTTGGATATTTGAGTTTGAGGTATGCCTGGAGTAAAAACAATGCATGTTCTCATGTCAGAACTTAACACATCCTCATTGGGAATACTGTGCCAGAGGAACAGCACCTCTGCCAAATGGTGGTATATAAAATGGCATGTAAAGACAGGAAGCAGAGGGCAATGATATGATCAACAAGACTTTTTGCTTCTCTTGGCTATCAAAATTTTGTGAATCTTGATGTTTTTAACTTTATTTTTTTTTGTTTTTAAAAGAACTTTTACATTTATGCTTTTATTGAAATTTTTGTATAGTTTTAACCAGTATTGGCTGGAACCCTGTTGGGGTCTTATATCTTTGTAAGTGGACTTACATCTGCGGGAATTAGAATTGTGCAGTTGCATATCCATTACAGGGCTGTTGTTACATTAATATGTAGCAGAGTTGGGGAAAGTGCCTGATGTACATCAGTACACAATGCATACCCATGCATAATGTGCAGTGGACATTACTACTCTATGTGGGCCAATACACATTATACACTGGTATGCATTGGGCACTCTGGCAGGTGTCTCACTATGCACCTTCACAATTCAGTAAAGGGGTTTCTTAGCATCTCTGCTACATAGAGAAGTATGAGTAAAATTACATAACATAACAGGGCATATAGAAGTTCACTGACTGTTTTAAAATATGTTGTTCGCTGCCTTGAGTCTCATTATTGAGAGAAGGACAGGATATAAATGACAAAAAATTAACAAAGAAACTCCAGCATTTCTATGTGTTAATTGCTAGCTTAGCTTTCTCCAACCAGGCCTTCTCCAGATGTGTTGGATTCTAATTTCTGTTTTCCTAAGCCAACGTGGCCAAGAGCTGCTCTTAAGATTTGGTTATCTTTTCAAATGGCAGAGCAACAGTAAGGTGACCTCAGAACATCTGCCCATAAAGTGACACTGGCTGCATTTTTCTTTGGATGCTTTCCCAAATCAAATCTTCTGAGGGTGCCTGAGGAATGTCTTGCAGTGAAGAACTATGATTGGTTTATAAACTCCAGTAATCTAGCATTCATGTTCCAGCTGTCAAATAACAAAGCAACAACAGCTGTTGAACAAGAACTCCCATCCCTACTGGCTCCCGGCAAAATGTATTATGCCCAGTAACCAGCTGTTGTTTCAACACAGGTCAGAAATGGAAAAACTGCAAGTTGTCTTTATTAGGAAAGGTTTTATTTTAAAATTTTCTTTTTAAAGTGTCTGCTTGTTCTTGCTTTACTCTAAATACAAAGTCTAAATCCATTTTTAATTTAGAAGTCAATTGCCTAGACAGCATTATTATTATTATTATTATTATTATTAATTACTCTAGCTCCTTTGATAAGGGGTAATTTGAGCCTCATTATCTCGCATACTACAGAGTTACAAATTTATGATTTTACCTTAGCTGCCATGGCTCCATCTCATAGAACAGGGGTCGGCAACCTTTGGCCCAGGGCCCGGATCTGGCTTCCCGCCACCCCCCGCCCCCACCGCGCTGCCGCAACGCGTGTCGCGGCCGCCATTTTGTTTTTCAAAATGGCAGCCGCAACTCGTTTGCGCATACGTGTGCAAACGAGACGTGGCCGCCATTTTGGAACACAAAATGGCAGCCGCAACTCACTCACGCATGCGCAGTACACCGAAAGTACTGCGCATGCGAGCAAGTGCGGTGCCATTTCCCACCACCACCACCCTTGGCCCGCGGAAGACCTGGGGACCCCCGGACCGGCCCCAGGTAGGAAAAACTTGCCAACCCCTGTCATAGAATAATGTGATTGGCAATTAAGGGAAGGACCTTTAGAATTCCCAGCCAGAGAGCTCCTTTAGTATCTTCTTCTTGTGTGCCTTCAAGTCCTTTCCAACTTATGACCCTAAGACAAACTTATCACAGGGTTTTCTTGGCAAAATTTGTTCAGAGGAGGATTGCCATTGTCTTCCCCTAAGGCTGAGAGCATGAGACTTTCCCAAGGTCGCCCAGTGGGTTTTATGACCAAGCTGGGAACTGAACCCTGATCTCCAGATTCGTAGGCCAAAGCTCAAACCACTACACCATGCTGGCTCCCCAATGTCTTAATGTCTCATCAAAGTACAAATCCCAGGATTCCATAGGATGCAGCCGTGACAGTTAAAAGGGAATCATTTGTTATTGTTAACTGCCCCCGAATCGATCTTGATCCATGGTGACCCTATGGATGAGACATCTCCAAGACCCCCTGTCCTCCACTGCTCTGCTTAAATCCTGCAACCCCTTAATACCCGTGACCTTCATAGAGTCCATCCATCTAGCATGTGGCCTTCCTCTCTTCCTGCTTCTCTCCACCTTTCCCAGCATTATTGTCTTTTCTAATGAGTCATCTCTTCTCATGATGTGTCCGAAGTACGACAGCCTCACTTTGGTCATCTTGGCTTCCAGGGAGGTTTCTGGCTTGATCTGCTCTTGTACCCATTTGTTTGTCTTTTTGGCTGTCCATGGGATCCTCAGCACTCTTCTCCAGCACCACTATCTCAAATGAATTGATTTTCTTCCTGTCATCTTTCTTAACTGTCCAGCTCTCACATTCATACATGGTAATAGGGAATACGATGGCTTGTATGATTCTGACTTTTGTGCTGAGTTGTATATCTTTGCATTTTAGAATCTTTTCTAGTTCTTTCATAGCCACCCTCCCCATTCTTAATCTTCTTCTCATTTCCTGATTGCAGTCCCCATTTCTATCAATGTTTGATCCCAGGTATGGAAATTCTTTTACTATTTCTATTTCTTCATTGTCTAGGTTGAAACTGTGAAGGTCCCCAGTGGTCATTATTTTTGTTTTATGTTCAACAGTAAGCTAGCTTTTGCACTTTCTTCTTTGATCTTCCTTAGTAGGTGTTCCAGGTCTGTGAGGTTTTCTGCTAGTATTAATGGTGTCATCTGCATATCTTAGATTGTTGATATTCCTTCCTCCCATTTTCACTCCTCCTCCTTTTGTGTCCAGCCTGCTTTTCTTATATGTTCTGCATACAAGTTGAACAGATAGAGTGAGAGGATGCAGCCTTGTCTGAGTCCTTTGCCAATTGGGAACCATTCTGCTTCTCCATGTTCTGTTCTGATAGTAGCCTCTTGTCCTGCATACAGATTCCTCATCAAGACTATCAGATGTGTTGGCACTCCCATGTCTTTAAGACCATTCCATAGCCTTTCATGATCTATGCAGTTGAAAGCTTTGCTATAGTCTATAAAGCACATGCTGATTTTCTTTTGGAATTCCCTGGTGCACTCCATTAGCCATCGTATGTTTGCAGTGTGGTCTCTAATGCCTCTTCCTTTCCTGAATCCGGCTTGGAATCATGCTGTTATATAATTGTGTAATATAGAAAACCCTGATCAAATCTCCCTACAGACATACACACACACATGCAATTGGACAGGGTTTGGCTAGAATCTCTCTCTTCTTATGCAGTGTATTCTCTGTCACAGGAAGCTTTTTCATACAGAGAATCATTCTACAATGAATTTCTTACCCCTTCAGTCTGAGATGGTACAGTACAAGCAAGTTTTAACCACGTTCGCTAAATGGGTTGTTGTTGTTGTTGTTGTTGTTGTTGTTGTGTGCCTTTAAGTCATTTCTGACTTCTGGTGATCCTAAGGCAGTGCTATCACAGGGTATCTTGGCAGAATATATCGAGAGAGGCTTTGCCCTTGTTTTCCTCTGAGGCTGAGAGAATATGACTTGTTCAAGGTTACCCAGCTGGTTTCTATGGCCAAGCGGGGATTTGAACTCTTATCTCCCAGTGTCCCAAGTGGGAATTTGAACTCTTACCTCCCAGTGTCAAACTACTATACCATGGTTGTATAGGGTTTTTTAAAAAATTACCATAAGCTAGTGCATCTCAAACTGTGGGGACCCCCAGGGGGGCACGAGAGTTGCCCTTCTCCTCCTCTTCCCATTTTTATACATGCATTGCATTAAGTATTGAATTTATAAAGCGGTTCCAATTTGAACAATGTTATTTCCTTACGTCAACTTGTGTCCGACTGTAGGGGGGCAGGGATCCTCTCCATTACTAAGCCAAAGAGCCAGCATTGTCAAAGACAGAACACTGTTTACTTTCCCACCAAAGTAGTAACTATTTATCTACTTGTTACCCAGAATCCCCTTCATATCCAAAAATATTAATAACTCCATATGCCACCCTTGGATCCCTTGCTAAATTCCCAAATGACCTCCAGATGAACCCTGGCAGTAGAGTCAAGAGGCCAAAAGCCCTCTGCACCCATGGCATGGGCAGCCCACCCTTAATTCTTAAGGAATGCATTTCCTCCAGATAGTCAGGAGAGTTGCGAATGGGATTTTCCATGATGAGATCATCCAAACCATCAAGAGGTGTATTGTGTCATCCTTCCACAAACACCCTCAGCCATCCAAGGTGTAATGTTTGTATTGTGCCACCCAGTCTAACACCCTCCCACCCATAGGAAGGTGCATTGTGTCACCCACCCACACATTTCCCCAGGATATTGACCCCTCAGATTAAGACCACCACATACAATGGAACCCTATACAGCAGGGTGCCATCATCACAATTATCGCCTTCCGCCCCCAGGGCCCATTTGGCCCTATATAAACCCTAGATTTTAGCCAGTCAGTGTGCTAGATTCACGGTCTAAATGACTCCACGTCACTCTGACCTCTGAAACTAGTTACTGGCAAGTCAGCTCAAAATCCAGGCTGCGGAGCCTGACTTGTCTCCCTATCATTCCACATTTTCCATTCGCTTCCCGGGAGGAAGGCTACGTCTCGGTAAGTATCGCCATTAGTAACGCCTGCATTTCTGTTCCAAACTCCAACCTTGATCTTCCTGAGCCTTGTGTGTGTGTGTGAGTGCATGTTCTGTGAGTGAGTTTTCCCCTATTTTAATAAATTAGACATCTAGTGGTTAACCAATATCTGTCTCAGCTCCATTTCTTGGGATTCTCTGGTCTCTTGGTATAAACACCGGGAGAGCGGTCTCATTGGGCTGTTGTAGCAAGCCTACTCTCGCATATTTGAGCTAATAATAAAATTCCCCTAAGGATTCGTTGCTACAATTTGGTGGAGAATGCGGGCATTTTGGACTCTCCCCCAAAACCTAGACTTTCCAAACTGATCACTTGGGCTGTCTAGATCTCGGTACGTAGAGAGAACAGGGATTCCAAAGAGGCTGCTGCAGACAGGAATAAATAGGGAGGTGTATGTGTGTGTTCTTGTGTGTTTGGCCATAAGGGCAAAGGGCTATCTTGGGTTGGCTGACCCCGTTTCATCTCTTTGGTTAAGTGTCCAGCTCATTGGCTCTGTTACGCCATCCAGTGGTTGGCCTTAATCATCCTTGGTCGTGTTGTCGGAGTAGGCATCCCGACGCCCTATTTTTATTTTCACTATCGTGGGTGGGAAAGCAGAGGAGAGGTCCTCCCCATCCCCGACCTTCACTAGCCATAAGAAAATTAGGATCACCCCAACAGTTTAACTCCCTTGAACGGGCAGGGTAGGCAAAGGAAGGAGACGTCCTGGTCCTGAAGCTTACACCCGGGGTCAAGAGGAGGGGAAGGCAGCTCCAAGGAGTGCCATTTGGTGGGAGCCTCAAGGAGGTCCCAAAAAGGGAAAAACTCAGGCAGAAGTCTAGCTGGGGACCAAGTTTGGGGTTGTTAGCCAGGCCACGCCGGAGTGGAGCTACAGCACCCAAACTCCCCAGTGAACGTGAGGGGGGGCCGAACTGACTTCTGACCGGGTCTAAACGGAGGATCACCCCTAAGTCGCTAGCTGCAGCAGCGCAGGGCCCTCGCGTGAATTGGGTGGCATCCCTGACCCAGAGTTTTGGTTTTAGGAAGTTCTGAGGAAGATCTCAGGGAGGTCCCCAGAACCGCACTTCTCTTGGACAGAGAGGGGCATTAAAATTGGCTAGGAGAGGACTCAGGCACTGTAATCTCTCCCGCCACAGTAGGAGGTACCACAAACCCACATACTAGGAACAACAAACTGGTTAAGAGGCGAAGAACTACGGCTACAGCAGTCCATAGTCTCCACTATAAGCCCTCAAAACCTAGAGGCAGTGGAGTGGGGTGAAGAGGAAATTCGCCCCCTTCCTCTTGAGGCCGGATAGGAAAATAGGATTCAAAAGAGTATCCGCCGAGGAAAGGCAGGGAAGGTCTATGCTAGGAATCTCAAGAGGCCGAGGTTCCATAGAGGGCTAGTAGGGAGGATCCCTGTAGAAGCCCCAAGGAAAACTGTTTCTTTCTGTAAGCCAAGGAACCCTTTTAAGGTCTTGCCATTGTAAGCCAGTGAGTGTTAACTCCTAGCTTCCTTCTTGGGTGTACTTTTGAAAGTCACAGCCCATTCAGCTCAGTGGGTCTAAACCCCAAGCTCTCTATCGCTGGTGTGCTCATTAAGGGACCCCAGTCTGGCTGCCTAGGTCTTAACCTTCAGCCTGCATAGCTGTAACTAAGAAGAGTGAACCCTGAACAGGAAAAGAAATGGACCTAGTCAAGCCAACCCCGAACAGACTGCAGAAATGGATTCTTGAAAAGGGGCCCAATCCATGGAGGTCTGGGGCATTCCTTACTGAGGATCCCTTGGCAACTCTTTTGGAGGCATACAACCTAAAAACAGCAAAGAAGGGAATAAAAGGTGTTTCCAAGGCAGAAAAAGATAGGTGGGCATCATGGGGTATTTGGGTACTGGCCCACGATGCCGTAGAAGAGTATAAGAAATTCAAATTGGAAGTAGAGATGTCTAGGAAGCAGATCGATGATCTGGCCACCCAGATTAGGTACAAGGTAGCCGAGAAGACCCTGTTGGCACGCACCACCAATGAAGCCAACCAAAAGGTAGAAAGAATAGAGAAGGAAAATTTCAGATTGAGGGAACAGGTAAAAGAATTAGAGACAAAGTTGAACCACGCTCAGCAAGCCGCAGACTTCCTGCTGGCCAGACAAACAGAACAGGCAGTATTGGCTGACCACACTGCCTGCAAAACCCACATAAAAGAATTAGAGGCTAAATTAAATTTAAGGCATGCAGTAGTGGCAACTGTACGCCCGGAAATCTTGGAGTCTGCCACTCGAGCAAATGTCCTCCAGGACCATCCCACGCCTGGAGAGGCCAGAGACTCCCCTCCCCTCAATAAAATGGAGACTGGAGACTCAACAAACCAAGTCAATCCCCCTAAGACAAAAGGTTCCCCTTTTACAGCCACCCTAATAGAAGCAAAACCCACACTTTCTATTAATGAGGCTTCCTGCATAGCACAGCTATTGGGACCTTTAAACTCACAAACCTTGTTGCCATGGCTGATGCAAGTATCAAACTGTTGCCCCAGTGCAAAAGGTCCAGATCTCACCCAAATTGCCAGAATGTGTATGAGCCCAGAGGATAGACAAATTTTGGAGTCAGCTGTAATAGTTCGCAACCTCCTACATAAAGATAGTCATTCCTGGATGAGAGAAATTGCCTCCCTTTTAAACCCAGGAGAAACTCTGAGGGAGATATACTATAAAGAGAGACAGTTCAAAAATCAAATCCCAGAGAAATATGTTTCCAGAAAAATGTTCCTAGCCATTTTGTCTGGCGAAGTAATATGTGATGCCCAAGGACAAGCTATATGGGACAATGAGTCATTTTTGGCACAATTATACTTTGGATCCTACCCCCAAACCCAAAAGTGTTTGCAGCGTGAGGGAGTGTCATGCTTCCCACACTCCTGGAAATCCTTTTTCCAACCCCTGAAGAAGATCTCTGATAAGTTCCGCGAGGTCTTAGTATGGAGACAAGAAAAGGGTCTACAACGCAAAAGACAAGCCAGAAAAAGCCCACTAAGTAAAAACCCCACTGAGCCTTCCCCCACTCCCCAAAGGGAAAAGGAAGCATCAGAAAAATCCAATTTTCAGAGGGAAACCTTTAGGAGACCTCACTCCTCCCTTTCCCAGGAGCCACAAAGAAGTTCTCCCCACCGCAGAAGGGCTGAAAGTCTCCCCCTCTCTTCTGTTACAGTCCCCAACAGGGCATGGGCACAATCCAAAGACCCTAAGTCTCGGAAGCCCTCTCATTCAGCCATGCCAGAAAATGGGACCCCACACGCTCATTTGTCCAACCCCAGATTAGACCCAGGAATACAGAAATAGGCACTCACCCACGTGGAAAGAACTGGAATGGAACTGGGAGATGTAGGAGACCAAGCCCTTCCCCCTCAGAAGAGATAGTGGAGTTAGGCAACACTGTCTCAGCCTCTTTTTCCCCTGCCCCAGAGATAGGCAGCACTGTCTTAACCCCAGCTTCCCCAGTGTTCACCAGAACTAAGAGCCCTCGAAAGGCACTCCTAGAAACTGCGCTTTAAGACTTCTAAACTGCTTGGCTTCATTGCCATAGAAAGGTTGCAAATCCCATCATCCTGCAGGCTGTCCTTGTTTTATTTGGAAAGTAAAAGAAATGGATTTCACTTGCCATAAGTTTGCGACCCCATGCTTTAGAATTGGGAAATAAAGACTGGATCCTGCATTCCTTGAACCTCTTTTGAGTGAGAAATGGGCTGTTAAGGTTGCCTTTTTCTCACCAGGATTGTGTCTGTGTGTTAATATTGGTCTCTTGTTCTGGTGCCCCTAAGGCAAGTAGGCAAGAGCTTTGAGTAGAAATTCCAAGTTGTGTAGAGTGATTTGAGAAGTTAAGAAGTAATTTGGTCCCAAAACAATAAAGAAGAATTAGGAAGGGAAAAATAGCTTAGAAAAACATAGGAGGGATAAGCCCCCCCTTCTCTAGCCACTTTGCAAAAGGACTCACTATTTTCTGTTGTTGGCACTCTGCATGTGCTCAGATGCCATGGATTGTTAAGTTCAGAGCTGCAATCTCAGGATTGGTTGCAGTGCCCCCTAGGTTTTTCCAACCCTTTCAGCTACTTTAAAGTTCACGTGGGTGTTTTCTCAAACCCATTCACCCTTGTGTGTTCTCTTATTTTATTTTGGCATAGTTAAGTGTGTTTTGGCTTGTGTTCGTTTCTGTACTCTGCTTATGTTCAGCGGCTACTCTATTCTTTCCCATTAACGAGTACAAGTCCTCTAGATCAGAACCAGTTGTTTGTATTTCCTTTCCTATCTCTAGTATGTGCTGCTAGGAATCTGTCTTTTTCAAACTGAGTGAAGGCATATAGGTTATTGCTGTGTATTCTGCCCCTTCAGTTCTTGGGGAGCGCATGGCTTGGATCCAGAGTTTTCTCTGCTTCCATGCGCTTGGGGCTGCATGAGTTTTCAGCTGTTGTTTTCTTGTTTGCTCTCTTTACATGCTCCGAAGCCATCCAGCACACCTCTGTCTTTTCTAGGAATAATACCAGCTTTCCAGTCTTTCATTTGGAGTTTTGGGAGCAGTTTTGGCTTTTGCTCTGCATTGTTCAAGTCTAATGGCTAGAGAATAGACCTCTTGTGTTGTCCCCATCAATTTGTGGTATAGGATTGCGCAATGTGTAAGGTTTGGTTGTGTGTCTATAAGTTTGTGATTCACTTGGTCTGTGTTTTGAGACTTTTTGTGTAGAAATTCAGGTTCAAGTCTCCTTCTGGTTCAGTGGTCATTTTCCTGTCTCATGAGTGTACAAAACCTATAGGGAAGAAAGCCTAGCATTTGGTAAAGTTAAAGACCTGTACTTAGTGGTACTTGGGAAACTACATGTTCCAAGTGCCATCCACATGAGAAACTCTGGCTACTCTGCTGTGTTCTGACTGGCATTGGCTGCCTGAGTCACCCTAGCAAAGGAAAAAAAAAAAAAGCAGATTTAGTTCTCTTGAGAGGCTGATTTACATAAGCCCCCAGGAATCAGACCAAGCCATTAAATCCCATTTTCCTGTTAATTGTTTGCTTAAGTGATTTGGAAACACCCAAAGATTGTGTGTTAGTCTGTTAATGTATCTTGGATCTGTGACTTGTTTTATATATGTTTATGCTGTTTTCACTACTGCCTTGTCCCTTGAAGGAGAACAAGCATAGTCTATCTGCTTTTTTTTCAGGTTCCTTTATTCCCTTCTCACTTGCTGCGAGTGATACCAGTTCACCTCACAGCACCCCCTGTATTTTCTAAGCTGCGACTGCTTCTGCTTCCTGCACTCTCTTTACATGCCCAGAGACTATTTGTTCAGAACACCCTATCTTTCCTTTGGATGTTGAGCCAAGTTCTTTCTGCTCTAAAGTTGAAAGGCACAGTCTCTCAGCCTAGTCAGTTGGCAACCGATAATCATCACAACCCTCATCACTTTTCCTTCTTTTCCTTTCCTGTCCTCCATAGAAGGGGAAGACATGTGAGCCCTTTTAAACTTCTTTGGTCTTCCCTTGCTTTGCCATAATGCCACTTGGCGCCCCCTCTCAGTTTGTATGGCTTTCTGTACATGTTCAGAGGAAATAGGATCAAATCTGTTTTCTTGTTTGTCTGTTTCCAAATGTCTCTATTTTCTTTTGTTACCAGACAGTGTGACTAGTCACATACTCTCAGCCCAAAGTCAGATTCAGCCTTGCTCTTTTCCAGATTGCTCTCTTGCATCCTCTTCATCATCAGCTTTAGGATATTGTTGTTGTTATTTTTATTGTTGTTGTTCCTTTAAGCAACCCAGTATTTTGGTGTTGCACCCTTGCTTTTAGGAATGTTTTGGTCTTTTGACCTGAGTTCATGATATTGCAGAGAAAGGCAAGGATATAGGGATTTGTTAAGTCCTGTCTTTAGGGGCCAGCAGGCCTAGTGACCATGTTGTTGTTGTTTTCTTTCTGCTGACCAGCAAAGACCAAGTAGTTGAAGGCTCTTCTAGCCTGCATTTTGGCATGGATCTATGTATTCTTGATTAGGTAAGGATTTGTGTTGCATAAGTGGAGTGAGTTAAGAGAAAGGAAGGCTTTCCTTCCTACCTTGCCATTTTTCTTTTAAGGTTTTTGCTAGCTTTTTGTATTTTCTATTGATAGCAGGGGGGGGTGCCCCCATACTTTGATTATATTTGCTCCAAACCTGACAAGAGCACCCATGTATCTCTAAATGGTTGTGCCTACGCAATAACCCTAGCAAGGCCGCCACACAATTTAAAACAGACTGAGGACTGCATCAAATTAACAGTAGACCTCCGGGCCCAACAAATTCTAAAGGTCACTCAGGAAATACAGCAAGCCACTACTAAATCTTGGTGGGGAAACTGGGATTGGTCCTCAACAGGACAGGCCATCCTAAATTTATTCACCAACTCCCTAACAGTAATAGTTATAGTTCAGGTCATTATTTTAATCGGGTCCACTAGCTTAGTATGCTGGGTGCGAAGGCAAATGGCAGAGTTTAGGGCCATCCGCAGAGAACTGGACCTCCCGCCACTGCCAGCTAAGCGCAGCCTGTGCTCCGACTACTAGGCTTCATGATCAAACCAACTATCTTTTACAGTCTTGGGCGGGCAGAGGGGATCACCCCTCCGCCCTGGTGAGGTAGGGATTGCTATCCTTGGCAAAAGCCGCGACAGGTTTGTCCGCCCAGCCAAGGGCAGCAGTCACTGACTCCCACCTAGGATTAAAATCATAACTGGAAAACCGCTACCACCCCACTCCACGGGGCCGCCTTCCAAACCATGGCGAGTCCCCAAACTCATAGCAAAATGGAGCACAGGGCTCAAGGACACTCCCAGGCATGCCCACCCGTCTCCCCAGGACTAATTCGGCCGGCTTGCTATCTAAATTTGGCAGCACAGCAAAGACAAAGGGACAATTTGGAACTTTCAGTGGCCATTTACATATTAAATAGCAGGCATCCAATCCAAAAGGGCTAGTCGCCTGCGGCCCACTCTCTCTTGGAATATAGTCACTGAGGGAATCAAGGGGGGGGGAGGACTCCTTTTTCCTCTTTTCTATCTTTTACACCATTGGGCGGGGCAGGGGATAGCTCCCCCCGCCCCTATTAGCAGGCTGAGCTAGATTGGCATCCTTGGCGGGCTCACGGCAGGGAAGCTGTGGGCGCCCGGTGGGTAGTCTCATGAGACAACTCACCAGGGAGCACTACCACCACTACGACCTCAGAGGGTCATTCCCTGGCGCGGCTCCACCAAGGATGCTCATCTACACCAGCATGTCGGGTTTCCTTCACGGGAGCCCCGACTAGGGCAATTGGCAACTCCAAATTTCAGGCACCTCACCCGCTCGCACTACCTTCAAGGTAAGGGTGACCAACCCCCTTTTTAAACGTCTCCGCTCAAATCTGCCATCCGCCCTCGGACTAGCCGAAGCTGGGGTCCCCAAAGTAAACACAAGGCTAATCGAGCTGTAAACAGCACCAATAGCCCAAATCGGAACGCAATTTGCATATTTTCCCAGCATGATCAACCCCTGCCTTTTCATGGCCCCGCTGGCTTCATTGCCCAAATTGGGCTAGCCAATCACCACTCCTTCCCCATCCACATGACCCTCACTAACCGTTCCCAAAATTAACCCTTCCTTGCCTGGCTCCCGATCCTTCATCAAGGGGAAGGTAAGCCCCCGACGCCTCAACCTGGACCAGACTCCACAGGCACTTCCGATGACACCTTAACGTCTGGAAATAGACGTCCTCCAGAAATACCACCCCAAGTCCTGCCGATGCCTCTGTCCTCCATGATTCCACTCGCATCCAGATGAGCCTCCTCACTGCCGCTACAGCACCCGCATGCCCACAACGGCCCCCTTCTTGGCACGATTTTCTCGGAGGAAGACAGCCAGGGATCCTCCAAGGGGACTACTTGCCACTGGACTGCCTCAAATCATGGCTACCGATACTTCAGTGCCCGCATTCTCAGACACACATAGACTTTAATAAAAATGAAACACAGACTCTATCCCATGCACCCTTGGGAATTTGCCCGCATTTTTACGAACTGCAGATTTCTCATTCATGTACATTGCTTTGGCTTGTTGATTGTTTTATGTTGATGTTTTCTTTGATGTTCCCTTGCTATGTGTGTGAATGAGTGTGTGTGTGTGTGT
Source organism: Phrynosoma blainvillii (assembly GCA_026167975.1). Taxonomy (NCBI): domain Eukaryota; kingdom Metazoa; phylum Chordata; class Lepidosauria; order Squamata; family Phrynosomatidae; genus Phrynosoma; species Phrynosoma blainvillii. The sequence goes on from JANUYF010000001.1 coordinate 143,228,722, forward strand.
CCCAAGATAAGGCAGGCCTTACAGTGGAGATGCTTCCCTTGATAGGACCTCCTCCCTAAAATTCACACCCCTAAATTTATTTTGGCGAAGGCTAATTCGGAAAACACTCATCCACACCGTCATGCGGCCTCGTGGTTTCCGAGGGGGGGGAATGTTACCCAGAATCCTCTTCATATCCAAAAATATTAATAACTCCATATGCCACCCTTGGATCCCTTGCTAAATTCCCAAATGACCTCCAGATGAACCCTGGCAGTAGAGTCAAGAGGCCAAAAGCCCTCTGCACCCATGGCATGGGCAGCCCACCCTTAATTCTTAAGGAATGCATTTCCTCCAGATAGTCAGGAGAGTTTTCCATGATGAGATCATCCAAACCATCAAGAGGTGTATTGTGTCATCCTTCCACAAACACCCTCAGCCATCCAAGGTGTAATGTTTGTATTGTGCCACCCAGTCTAACACCCTCCCACCCATAGGAAGGTGCATTGTGTCACCCACCCACACATTTCCCCAGGATATTGACCCCTCGGATTAAGACCACCACATACAATGGAACCCTATACAGCAGGGTGCCATCATCGCAATTATCGCCTTCCACCCCCAGGGCCCATTTGGCCCTATATAAACCCTAGATTTTAGCCAGTCAGTGTGCTAGATTCACGGTCTAAACGACTCCACGTCACTCTGACCTCTGAAACTAGTTACCGGCAAGTCAGCTCAAAATCCAGGCTGCGGAGCCTGACTTGTCTCCCTATCATTCCACATTTTCCATTCGCTTCCCGGGAGGAAGGCTACGTCTCGGTAAGTATCGCCATTAGTAACGCCTGCATTTCTGTTCCAAACTCCAACCTTGATCTTCCTGAGCCTTGTGTGTGTGTGTGAGTGCATGTTCTGTGAGTGAGTTTTCCCCTATTTTAATAAATTAGACATCTAGTGGTTAACCAATATCTGTCTCAGCTCCATTTCTTGGGATTCTCTGGTCTCTTGGTATAAACACCGGGAGAGCGGTCTCATTGGGCTGTTGTAGCAAGCCTACTCTCGCATATTTGAGCTAATAATAAAATTCCCCTAAGGATTCGTTGCTACATACTTGTATTTGCATGCTTTCAAACTGCTAGACTGGCAGAAGCTGGGACTAGTGACAGGAGCTCACCCCATCATGCGGTACTTGGGCCTCGAACTGCCAACCTGCCGATCTTGCAATCAACAGAGTCAGCATCTTAACTGCTGAGCCACTGAGTCCTTACAAAATGTTAAAATATGAATATACATGAATGTGCAATGAAAATATGCACACTAAATATACAAAATATTTTTATTCATATACTACATCAAGGTGGGAGGGGGGCATGCCATCTGCATGTAGATATAAACAGTAAAAAGTTAGAGTACCACTGCTTTCTTTTACCTTCGCTCCCCAAAATAGCAGAAAATATTATTCTGGGGGACAGCAGTAGCATCACTGGGGTTGGTGTCACCTGGTGTGGTAACTCATGGTGTCACCTTCCCATTTCACACCATACAGACTCCTTGGTAATGCTTTTTTGCACTAATGTTACTTGTAAATTGTCATTCCCATATACTGCTGAATGTCATGCTGATAGCTGTGACATCAACAAGTAACAAAATTAAAATTATACCTTCAAATTACAATATCATATGCATAACCTAAATGTATTTACATATACATAGTGAAGAATTGGTTGAAATGTGATGTTTTTAAAGAAAATTTTAAAAGAATATTTTTTAAAATATATATATATATTTTAAAAAAAATAAAATTTTGAATTTTGACATTTCAATTTTACAAAATTCCGGGGCCTCTCCTTTCTCTTCCCACTTCACCCCACTCCCACCATCTCTTAAAGCATTTTAAAGGGAAGCAGATGAATGCCATAACCCCTTTCTGCCCAAAGGTAGGTGTTTGAGGCAAAGTGGTGTTACCCCCCTTTAAGATGTCACCTAGTGTGGTCCACACACCCCGCACACACACACCCATTGACCAGAAAGAGAGGCCATTTGAAACAAGATTTTAAATGGTTAAAATATCTAGCTTGCTATTGTTGTGTGCTTTCAAATTGTTTCTGACTTATGGCAACCCTAAATGACAAACCTAACATGGGGTTTTCTTGGCCAGATTTGTTCAGAGGAGGTTTGCCATTGCTTTCCCCTGAGGCTGAGAGCATGTGACTTGCCCAAGATCACCCAGTGGGTTTCATAGCCGAGTGGGAATCAAACCCTAGTCTCCAGAGTTGTAATCCAATATTCAAACCAGTATGCCACACTGGTTCTCATCTGACCATAACAGTCTAATGCTAAAACCTGCCTGTAAGAGACATATGACTCTAGACTTGCACATTTTTAACTGTAAAGTATTCATGAGCTCTACATAGCCCCTAGTTTAGGGGACACATAGGGATTGTGAAAGTCCCCGAATCCCCACTTACCGGTCAGCAACCACTATGATAGATGGGAACTGTTTCCCTGTTTCTTAGGAAGTGGCTGACTAATGTTCTCAACCCCTTTCACATGAACAATCTCAGCTGCAAGGAGGAATTGTGACAAGCCCCTGCTTCTGCCTGTTGCAATGGAGATGGTTCATGGGATGAGGTGGAACATCAGTCAGCTTACATTATTATTACATTTATTTATATCCCTCTTTTCTTTCCAAAGCTGGAACATAAAGCAGCTTAGAATTTTTAAACTGTAATAGAATTAAACTGATAAATATGAAAATACATTACACTTTAAAAGAATAAAATGCAATTAAAAAGATAAAAGCACTTAAAACAATACAATTAAAAACAGTACTAAATTCCCAGCCTATTCTTTAAGTACTTTCTGTTTCTGGTTTCTGAATGACAGGGGAATGGACCCCCATTGAGCTTAGTAGTTGCTTCCCAATAAGTGGGGACTGGAGGAGTTGGATTGAGGTTTGCTCCGTAACTATGGTGGTTATGCATATGTAATATTCCTACAGGATTCTGACCATTCTTTGAAGACTAGTGGAGAAACAACAAGGAAAGGGCCAGCCTAACCTCCTTTATAAGCATTTCATAATATGGTGGTAGTCACTAAAAAGGGCCTCTCTTATATCTGTACAGATGCACCTACAAGGCCGGTGGGATTCAAAGAAGTAGACCTCAAAGCCTTAGCCTGGAGATAGCCTGGGCCCAGGTGATATCCCATGCACTGAAGATAGTTTAAAACCAACACTCAAACTGGTATTTTTCCTTTCCTTTGAATGTCTATTTCACAAAACCAAAAAGTGATAAAATTACTTTTGTGATGTGGTAAAACATATGCTTCTGGAGACAGGAACACTGATTTATTTTTTTTTAAAAAAAAAAGATGCATAAAGCAATTCATTACAGAAATGGAGACAGGAAGGCACTTTGAGCAACAAAAGCTTTGTGGTTTCAGCAGAACAATCAACATCATAAACACATCATTTTAGACCCTTTTAGACTCAAACATTAATATTCAAGACAGGTCGCAAGTGAGTTAGAAAAGTTCCTTTGCTTTGAGTGGTTCGCTAATTTGTTCTTGATTATTTGGCCTTTGGTATGTCAAAGCATAAAGGAATCACAGCAGTACTGACAGTGGAATACATTTAAAATTATGTCCATAATGGCGTTTTCCTTAATGCAGGGAGACTGTCTCAGTAATGAAGTCAGCTAGGATAAAGAAGTACTCAAGCCAGAACCTGTGGCATACCATGAATTTCAAGTACAGGACACAGCCAGCTGGAGCCTATGAGAAAACCCCAGCTGTGAGTCTGATAAGGAATGGCTTCAGTTAAGTTTGCTGAGTAGCATTACAGCTGGTTGTTCCTATTCCTCTTCTTGGCCAAATGGGAAAAGATTTCTCCCCTCTCCTCCCACTTCTTTGTTAGGAGCATTTCTTTCTTCTTGTAAGCCTCATTTAGAAATTAAGTCCTGGTGCTACATCTATGACAAAAGACCAAAAGTTGGTTTTCTATTGCTTTGTCCCAAAAGCAAAGCAATCTCTTCTTTTTTTCTCTCTTTTTAGTTGAATGCTTTAACAATATCAGAAAAGAGAGAAGCCATATATTATGATTGCTCTCATCTTAGGCTGCTGCTGCTACACTGCAGAATTAATGCAATTTGACACCACATTAACTGCCATGGCTCAAGCTATGAGATTCTGAGAATTGGAGTTTTGTAAGACATTTAGCCTTCCCTGTCAGAGAGCCCAGGTGCCACAACAAACTATAAATCCCAGGATTCCTTAGGATGGAGCCATAACAATTAAAGCAGTGTGAAATTGCATTAATTCTGCAGTGTAGAAGCAGCCTTAGTAGAGACTACAGGACAATTTTCTGCTTAAAAATTAATCTTAAATAAGCAGTCAAGGGGATTATTTAGTCCCAATGTCATCCTTATTATTGTTGGGTGGTGGTAGTGATGAAGATGAAGATGTTCCCAGTACCAAATGCTTTTGTTTTGATCTGGATGAGAATCAGCAAGAGGTGACCATGACACCAGACTGTACCTTGTTTTTAATAAGCTGGAAAGGATTTCAGCTGAGTGATTTATGAAAAGGCTGTTCTCAACAGCAACACAGGCTTCTCAAGGATACAGGATTAAATTGCTAGCTGAAACTATTCTGTATTTACAAGAGGCACTGCAGAAGAAAAGCAAGCCGACTAGATGTGCCCTATAAAGCGAAAAGAGTAACTGCCTGCTGTCTCTGTGTGGGTCATCTTATCTGAAGGAAAACACAATCTATACACTCTGTTTTTAAGGATGATGCTTAAGTGTCTAACTGGATATGGCAGCAACCTGACCAGTGTGTTTAAACTTGCATTGTGCACAAAAGATACTCAGCCATGAGTGGTTGGGGTCATTTAAAATAAGTCAGTGACAAGTATTTGGATATATATAAGTCTGTTTAGTTACATAATATAAAAGCCTATGTTCTAATTTCTTTTTCTTGCATTTATATCCCACATTTTCATCCAAGGTGCTCAAGGCTTTAAATTCATATAAATTTGAAGTCATCATTTTGTTTCATGAACTATTTTAACCATGGTTTTAACATCTTCCATCAGGAATGGGCAAATATTCTCAATCAGATGTTGTTAAATTGTATCTCCCAGAATGCCTCGCCATTGGCTATGCTGCTTATGACTGATGGGAGTTTCAGTCCCACCACATCTGGAGAGAGGCATTTTGCCCATCCCTTTTTTAAATAGTTACTAAAACTGTTACAAAATAGACCATCAATCAATGTGGATGGATCCTTGCTTTCAGTACATCATCATGAAAGCAATTTGATTCATTGTTCCTACCCTTTCTGGATACACCCTATAGCCAGGCTTCCACAGTTCCTCTTTCCATGGAGATTGTGGCACAGCCATCTGGTGACCATTTTAAACAGCCAGATTGCATCATAACTTTGAAGCTGCAAAAGTGGACAGGTAGTAATGCAGCAGCCCCACTTTACAGTTGCCTCCCCAAATTCAAAGTTGGGTGAAAGGTGTGTGGGGGGTGTGATATGTCAACCTGAGTGCCTTGATCATAAAACTCAAGTTGGCAATAGCCTCACTCCATCATCCTTTAAGCCAGGCATTTGCAAAAGTTACCTTTTGGACTATAACTCCCAGAATCATTAACTAACAACATCGACAGTCTACCAGCATTTCCAGAGCCTGGAAAAGTTACTTTGCTCCCCTGTTGGCTGTAGGATTCTTGAAGTGATAGTTCAGAAAACAACAGTCTGAGAACCTTGCATGGAAAACATAGTTTTGGTATGCTCATCTCCAGATCTGACCCCTGTGAACCAACCTGAAAAGCCAGGAAGCCATACCATTGAGAACTGATACATCCAGACCCCCACCCACTATCAGTGAGTTGTGGTGCAATGAGCAGAAACAGGGACACTGGTAGGGTGTCATAACTCCTCATCACAGCATGGCTTGCTGATGGTAGGGGACTGGTTGCATCTTCCTTCAACACCAGCACCACAGATTCCTTTGCTCAGTACACCTGTCTGGCTTTTAAGGTTGGTTTTAGGAGCATTTGGAGTCATGGCGATGGTGCCATGATTTTAAATGTGAATAGAAAACATTTATAAGATCATAAGTCTAGCTTATGACATCATAACCTCCTAACAGGATGTCAGCCAACATGTGTAAGCTCTGGTCATCTCCTGACCTTGCTTGGAGACTGTTGGACAAAGATGCCCCAAGCAGCTTCACCAAGCACTGACCAACTATGCCAGAAAACTTGCCAGCACCAGCCCCTTCTCTCAGAAATAATGGTGAGCAGGAGGCCTTGGACTTCCCTGTTTGAAAGTTGCTCCAAGATTTCCTAGGCAGTAGCACCTAAGCCAGTGTGCCTCCCTCCCTAAGGGAAAAGCCAAACACAGGGGGCATTGTAGGTGGCACCACCTGAAGATACTGTGGGGCTATGCAGACGAGCAAAAAGGGGCACTTTGAGGGTGACTTGTAGGTGTAGCCTTTAGATAAAGCATGCCTAAAAGTCTCCAGGAAAGTGCCCTCTAGCCGTCATATGCCGAGAAAGCCACTCCAAAAAGGAGCCGTTTTTTCCACTCCTTTGGTGAAGATGCGCACCTTCGCATATGTGTATGTATGCAGTGACACTGATGCACCAGAAAATGGCTGTATAAATGCACTGTCGCACGTGCAGCAGAAATTGACTTGGTGATCCAGAACATGTGCCCTACTATGCAAGCTTTAATTTAAAGCACCCTATGATTCCAGGGGTGGATGCATTGGCACAGGTATGCCTGAATATTAGAATCCTAACCCTAATTGTAACTCTACGCATGCGCCCTAGCAACTGTCCTCTGTTATGACAATAAATGCATTCTGTTGGATGTACGCTTGCTGTCAGCATGCACAGCAGTTTGCATGAAAGAGGCTTTTGTGACCTCTTCTGTGCAGGTGTGCATAAGACCTGCACACCACTTCCTGGTATAATGGGGGGGGGGGTCTCCTGGAGTAACATTTGTTTATGTGTCCTGTTGAACATGCCCCTTACATGACCACCAGCTGCATATATCCAGTCTGTCCACACAAACTTCCCTTGCATGTACCTTTCCCATCCCCCCGATCTGTGTGGGACATGTTTTGTGGAAGATGATGGAGTGTCTTTTCAGTTGACAAATCTGTTCCTTCACTCCAAGGGTGGCACAATCAGACGGTGGCACCTGTCTACTGTACCCACTTCCTTCCTTCCTTCCTGTCTCGCCCTGGGGGGAAGCGGAGGTCAGCGAATCCTTGCATGATCTGTGGGTGTATGACAGCTTACAAAAATTAAAATCCATACAAATATAAAAATAAACATCCCCCACCCCTCCCCCCATTAAAGCAGTATATTATTATTATTATTATTATTATTATTATTATTATTATTATTATTATTATTATTAATATCCCACCCCTCTGCAGAGCAATCGGGGCGGCTTACAACATTAAAATTTACATAAAGATATGTTAATACAGGTCCAATTAAAACCTTGACATAACATATCAAAAATACAATAATGCCACAATAAAATAAAAATTAAAAAACAACAATAGCCAACCAACAACAAACAGTGGGAGAGCCAAAATTAGGATGATAAAACAGGCAGACTCCTGGGGCTGGTAATCTAGTTAGGAAAGGCCTGCCGGAAGAGATCCGTCTTCACAGCTTTTTTAAAGCTGCTTAAACTGGTAATATGACGGATCTCGTCCGGCAGGCCATTCCATAATCTGGGGGCGATTACCAAGAATGCCCTCTGGGAGGTTGCCAACAGCCTAGATTTCGTTGGCTGGAGCAAATTCCTCCCAGAGGACCAGAGTGCATGGGGAGGATTGTATGGGAGGAGGCGGTCCCGAAGATAGCTTGGACCCAAGCCATTGAGGGCTTTAAAGGTAATAACCAACACCTTATACTGGGCCCAGAAACTAATAGGCAGCTAGTGGAGAGATTTTAGTACCGGAGTTATGTGGTCTCTCCTAGATGTTCCCAAGACCACTCTGGCTGCCATATTTTGTACCAACTGAAGCTTCCGGACCAAGCACAAGGGTAGCCCCATGTAGAGCTCAATACAGAAATCCAGATGAGAGGTTACCAGTGCATGCACCACAGTCTCAAGATCCCTTACTTCCAGGAAAGGGCGAAGCTAATAACAGGCACTCCTGACCGCCGCATTCACCTGATTAGTCATCAGGAGCAACAAATCAAGGAGCACCCCCAGACTGCGAACACAGTCCTTCATGGAGAGTGTGACCCCATCCAGGACCGGAGGTTGCAACCCAATTCCTGGTTTTGGGGCTGCTACCGTGAGCATCTCCATTTTGACTGGATTTAATCTCAATCTGTTTTTCCTCATCCAGCCCATTACTACCTTAAGACAGTCATTGAGAGGAGAGATGCCATCAGGATTTGAGGCCAACGATTGAGACAAGGAGAAATAGATCTGGGTGTCGTCAGCATACTGATAAGACCCAGCCCCATAACTCTGAATGATCTCACCCAGCGGCTTCATATAGATGTTGAACATCATCGGGGACAGAATGGCACCCTGAGGGACGCCACATGTAAGATCTTTTTTTGCCGAACAACTGTCCCCGAGCAGCACCCTCTGGGACCTGCACCAGAGGAAGGAGCGAAACCACTGCAGTGCAGTGCCTCCAATTTCTAACCAATGATCCAAGAGGATGCTATGATCTATTGTATCAAAAGCTGCTGAGAGGTCTAGGAGCAACAACAGGGTCACACTACCCCTGTCAATACTCAGACTCAGATCATCAGTCAAGGCAACCATGGCAGTCTCAACTCCAAATCTGGTCCTAAAGCCAGTTTGAAATGGGTCTAGATAATCGGTTTCATCCAAGACTACTTGGAGTTGAAGAGCAACTGCCCTCTCTATCACTTTGCTCAAAAAAGGTAACATAGATACCGGCCTATAGTTGTTCATATCCAGGGGGTCCAGGGAAGGTTTTTTCAGAAGCGGCCTAACCGTCGCTTCCTTTAAGCAAGATGGAATGCACCCTCCCCTGAGGGATGCATTGATGATGTCCTTAAGGAACACCATCAAGACATCCCTGCCCTGGACGGCCAGCCATGAAGGGCAAGGATCGAGGGGGCAAGTTGTCTTCCTCACTTTACCAAGTAGCTTGTCCACGTCCTCGGTACTCACAGATTGAAATTGATCCAGTAAATTTACATCAGCGGAGATGCTAGACACCTCATCAGTTCTGTAACCAAACTAGCGTCCAAGTTGGCTCTTATCTGAGAGATTTTATCTCCAAAAAAGTTGTTAAACACATCACATATACTACTATATAACTATAGAAATGATCTTCCTGAGTTCAGTCCAGATTTTTGAAACCATAACTTCTTCATTTATCTTCACATGAATGATCTGTTGTGACCATTTAAAAAAAAGGATCACTTTCAAAGGAAAAAAGAAGCAGCAGCACATTTTTAAAACAAAAGCAAATCTCCATGCAGTAGCTAAGAATCCAGTTTGATGCACACCTACCGTACTTGGAAGTAAGACAGATGGAACTCAATGAACTTCCAAGTAAACATAGGACTTCAAATATGTTCTGTTTTGCAAATGGTGAATCTGAAGGATTTCAAGCACAATTAATCTTCCTGTCCCTACCCACTGCCAGTTGTCTTTTATAAAAATTCATAGCATTGGGTATTAAAGATTTCAGTACTTTAGCAACACTGTCTTGTCAGCTCGGGAAAGTCACATAACTGGTTGGATAACCAAAATCTCAAATGTCAGAGAAAATACAATACTTTAAAATCTATAATTTGCAAAGGTCAAATTGTTGAAAACAGAGACCTTGAACTTTGTATAATCTGCTGGTTTTCAGTCACACATATGCCTATTGTAGCTCCATTTTCCAAAGGAACAGTAAGTGGGTTGAAACTACTTTGGCAGTGGCCTGTGGCAACATCTAGATCCAACTTGACTCCATTTTCAAAATGAGCTTGCAAAGTTGATCAGAACTCAGCTGGACCTTATGAAAAAGGCAAAAGGAGGGGGGGGACATCGTACAACTATTCATAAATCTCTGCATCATTATTGCAATGTTAATAATAATGTTCATGATTTGTTCTTACTGTGTGCTTCAAGTAATTTCTGCCTTATGGTGACCCTAAGACAAACCTATCACAGGGTTTTCTTGGCAGGTTGCTTCACAGGGGGTTTGCCATTACCATCCTTTGAGATTGAAAGAGTATCGTGCCCAAGATCACACAGTGGGTTTATATGGCTGAGCCAGGATTTGAACCCTGGTCTCCAGAGTCATAGTCCAATGCTCAAACTACTATACCGGGGTAGGCAACCTTTTTGAGCCGGGGGCTGGGTTGCTGCCCCTCAGACAATTGGGGGGGGGGGGGGAGCACAATAAATAAATAAATAAATAAATATTTTTTTAAAAAATTTAAAATTAAAAAATTAAAAATATATGCATGCACACTCTCTCAGCTCCAGAAAAGCCATGGCAAAACCCCTGTGGAGATTTTGCCAAGAAAACCCCAAGAATAAGTAATAACAACAACAATATCATCATGGTGGGCGGCGGCAGGACCAGCCTGGGGCCGGTCCAAAGGCCTTGGGGGCCGCATCCGGCCCCCGGGCATTAGGTTGCCTACCCCTGTACTATACCATGCTGTTAATGATGGGTTAAGCAATTTTACCAAATGTACAACCATTATTCTAAGTCATAGGTGAACATCCTGTTGTCCTACAGATGTTGTTGAACTTCAGCTCCCATCAGCCCTAGCAACCATACCTGTGAGAGCTGTTGGGAGATGCATTCTAAAAATATTTGAAGACTCCCATGGGGAGCACCTCCTGTTTTCTTGATCATGGAAGGATATTTAGATGTGTTGGTTGGCTATATCTCAAGTAATGCAGAATGCATGTACAAGAGCTGCTAGAAAGAACTGCAAAGGCCAGATCTTCATGGCAGCTGAAATTTCTTCACTGATCATGACAGAGCAAGAGCTAGACAGGGGTTCCCTCAGGAACAGCCTTCTGGCATTTGGTTGTCTCCACAGCTGTCTGGAACAAAAAAAAAAAGACACAAAAACTGGTAAAGCATACTGTATTACTTTTCTCTATAATCTCTGTTGGCTGCTGATGCACTTCTGTGTTTCTTCATTATATGCAACTTGATCTGCAATATATGAGAGACTTACTCTTGGTCTGTTATTTCTCTTGGAGTGAGAGACTAAGTAGTGTGTGGCCTCAGTAACAAACAGGTAATTTTCTCCAGCAGCCAGAGCCAATAGGAACACTTAGCTTTTTATAAAGAAAGATTGATGTTTCCACAGCAGTTGCAACTATTAGTTAGGAAGAAGTACTTTCCCTTTTTTTAAGAAACTACTAAAGTATGTTTTGTGTGCATTGGACTGATAAACATGCAAGTGCCCTTTTGGAGGAAAGGGACACACTACCCACATCACTCTAAAAAAAGTGTGTGTGCACTGGGGTAGGCACTGGCTTTATACTGCATCAGTGGGAATTCTTGCTCCACTCTTCCACTCTTGCTAAGGGAACTTGCTGGACACACCAAAATAGCTCTAGTAGCATTATATCTGTAAGATTTTAGGCCCTGTGTGTACAGATCAACTGTCACAGGAATGGCAGTTCAGTTAATGTCCAAAGTAGAATTCCTTCATGATATGAATGTTTACTGAAGCTGAAACTACACAGGCAGCATAACGCATCCTTACCTCAATCCCAGTCCTGTTGGAACACATGACACTCCTTTCCTTCTGATGTGTGACACTTTATGTCGATGCTTAATGGCTTACCGTGGTTTTTAAAAACCTCCAGGAAGAATGGGGTTTTAAAAACATTTGGATTCCAAACTGATATCAGTTTGGATTGAAACAGGTGTGTGTGGCAGTAAAGGGGTAAAACCAGGGCAAGGATACTATGCAGTGGAACTGGGATAGAGTACATTCAGCCTGAATCACTCACCAAATCTGGATTGTGCAAATTCCATTCCCAGTTATCACTCACTGCCAAGCTTAGTCCAATTTTGTTGCTCTCAGCAGCAGCTTCAAAGGAGTCAACATGGTGTTGTGGTTTGAATGTTGGACTATGACTCTGGTCATAGAATATTGGACTATGACTTTGACTCCCCACTCAGCCATGGAAATGCCTGGATGACCTTGGGCAAGTCACATTTTCTCAGCCTCAGAGAAAGGCAAAGGCAAACCCACTGTGAACATATCTTGCCAAGAAAACCCTGTGACAGGGTCACTTTAAGGTTGTCATAAGTCGGAAATGACTTGAAGACAGACAACAACAACAGGAACAGCTGGATCTGTGTATGGATGCCCAAACTAGTGAGCTACAAAAATGCAAGTAATCATTTCTCTGGGGGGTACCTTGAAGCTCTGCCTGGACAGAGTCTGTCCCCACAAAGGGGCCAATGGATTCCTCCTGGACAAAAAGGAGTATAGGAAGGTTTCACTTGAACCTTTTTTTGAGCAAGAAGATCTCCTTGTGCTTTCATGTATGCATTCATAGTATTTGGTCTTGAATTCTAGCTTACTTGTTTCTCCAGTCTCCTTGTTTGTCCACTAGGCCTAACTATTGGCTTGTCTCATGCTTCTTAGTTCCCAGTTGCAGACTTCCCTTGGACTGCTACATTACAGCCTGTTTACTACAAAGCGACCATTGGCCTTGTTTTCATTGAGATGGTAAACCCATAGCTGTAGCATTTGAAACTATAGCTGGAGTGTCGCATGGTTGGATATTCTTTGCCTATGACCTGCCCATAAATAAAAGAAGTTGCATATCAGACATGCAGTCCTGCTCCCTGGCATCAGCTTTTTGTATATGGAGGTTCAGTCAGGCACCTGAGCCCCTGGTACAGCCTAATTTTGAGTTTGCCATATCTGTAGGAACAAGTGAATTTGACAAAGGATATGAGCAACAAGGAGGTAAACAGTGGAAGAGGACAAATGCTTTTCTTTTCATCTGCTGGAGTACAGAGTAGATTCCTCGCGAGAGAAGCTTCTTTACCTTTTGAATGTTGAAATGGGTCACTGAACAAAAACACACAGGTTGCATTCCAACTGTCCCAGTTTAGCAAGGACAGCCCTGTTTAATTCTCTTCAGTTCCACTATCTTAGCTGCTTTTAACATGTCCCAGTTTCTTTCTCTTCCCTGCACCTTTCACTTTCATCCTGGACTTATTTCAATTGTTGCACACTGAGTCCAAAGTAACAAAGTACTTTACTGGCGGTTAATTCAGCAGAAAGACAAGGAGAGGATGGGATGAAGTCTTACCCTTCCTAAACTAAGTACATATATTCCAGGATTTCTCTGTGTAAAATAGTAGTTTTGTGTGTTTTTCCTCATTAACCACTTTTTGCCTTCTTTCTGCCTGGCCTTATTCTTTTGACCACATTGTGATGTAGCCTGGCAACATATTACCTGGTTTTCATCTGTGAAAAATTGGAAGGTAGGGAAGTATTTTTAATTTAGCTATCTATTTGGATATGCAGCATACATTGATATCTGAGACAAAGGTAGCAACTTGTTCCCATCAGAGAAGTGGTCTTGCAATTCACCATCAGTGTGTCTGACACTGATAGAGGACCAGCTGTATGTACCATCTTTTGGAGTAGAAAGCTGGAACTGTGAATCAACAGGAGGACACAGGTCCAGAGGTCCTAGATGTATCTATATGAGTGTCAACTCTAATTAAGCAAGATTGATATATTTATTAAATACAAATCATAGAAGCAGTTTTATTTCTCTGAGTTGGCCATGATGCCCGAGTAAGACAGAAGGCACACTCCAGACTAACTTCATTAAATTTTTCATTGAAAAGAAATCAATGATTCTCATCAGACTGCAACAAATTCAATGAAACAATCAGCAGAGCTAAATGAGCTACAAGTTTGACATAATAACTAGGGCCAATTTGTTTGAGGCCCATTTGTCTCTTGTATGCATATTAATTAAAAACAATTTGAAGTGTCAAGTAAAATAGACTCTAACAAAAACTTGAAACTTCTGCTATGACAAACCCTAAAACTTACTTTTAACTTTGGTTAACAGTGGTGGCAACAATAGCAGTAGTTACTGAGTAGCAGGTCTTCAGGTTACTGAGCAGGTTACTGAGATATATTCAGAGCAGGTCTACCATTAGGCAGAGTGAGAAGGCTGCCCCAGGCAACTGATGCTGAGAGGTGGCAGGAATGTATCAAAATAAAAAGTTGCCGTGCCCCTTTTCCTCCTTAATTATTCTGCTGTCTTCAGAGGAAGACTTTATCCTAATCCCAGTATTGGGGGGGGGGATGCAACTGTCAATCTATGGGTTTTTGCAGATGGAATGGAAGGCGGTCCATTCAGTTCTTTGCCTGAGGCAGCAAATATCCAAAATATCCATTGACTGAACAGAAGCACACAGATTACACTCCAACTGTCCCAGTTTGACAAGGACAGCTCTGGTTAATCCTCTGCCATCCCTCTTTCTTTGAGCTAGTCTACATGTATGTGTATTATACAAATTGCTGTGGATTTTTGCACGTTCACATTGACACTTAATTGTCTTCACTTCCCTACACAAATTTGCATCTGTTCATTCTCCTCCTGCCAAAAACGCACAGCCATGTGAATTCTTGTAAATCCATGCCAAGTGGATGGATGCCCACATGTTCAATAATATGCGCCCTCACAAATACTTAGGTAAAAACCACAAATTATTTTTCAGCAGAATGTATGGTGTCCCCCCACCCAAAAAGCCCAAATTTTTCTGAATCATGTGTGGCCAGATCACAGTCTAATCAAATAGAATGAGGACTATTCAAATTACGTAGGCAAGCACTTACCTGCTTTTAAAATGTCCAGTTTTGCTCTCCTCTTCCTACTTTTGGAACTCAGCTTTGGGGGTAGGGCTCAGCACCATAGATAGCTGCTTTAAAATTTAAAAATTGTTGTCTCTGTTGTAGTTCAGCTGGTCTAGATAGACTCTAGAGGGATCTCAATGTAGGCAAAGGCCACATGTCTCTTGCCCACGTGGAGACCAAGACAAAAGACAGTGAAATTTAACTCTATTAGCAGCAGTAAACTACTTGGTATCTTCTGGGATTTTGTTCTAGGACCCCTCCATGAATCCTAAAATCTGTGAGTGCTCAAGCACCATTAAATACAATGGCATAGTAAAATGGTGTCCCTTCTATAAAATGGCAAAATCAAGATTTACTTTTTGGGTTTTTAAAAAAATATTTTCAAATTCTGGATGGTTGAATCAATGGATAAAGAATCTGTGAATATGGAGGGTCGACTGTAACTTCTTTTGGTACCCAGGTAGGCTTGCCACATCCCGGTTTTTCCTGGGACAATCCTGTTTTTTTAAGCCTTTTTGGATATCCTGGCCCGTGTTTTGGAGCCAGTCCCAGCTCCCCAGGACACAGGAACAATCTTTACCTAGTCTCCCCCAGCCTCTTGGGCCCAAGAGGCAGCGGCCTTATTTCTGGGAGAGGCCGAGGGGGGGGGAGGCTTGCAGCTCCTCCATCCCCAATGGCCAGGCCCAGAGAAGGAGGAACTTTTCAACAGCTTCCACCATGTGGTGCAGCAGGCAACAGAGAGAGAGCAGCAGATGCAGGCTTGCTTTACTGACCAGAGAGGTGGTGGCGGGCAGCAGTAGGTCCTGGTAGGCCTCTAGGCCTCACTGTGGGGGGTGCCCCCACACTTTCGGTGCTTTTTAGCATGGTGGCAGGCAACTGAAGGGCTTGGTAGGCCTCACTTGGGGTTTTCTTGGCAATGTTTCTTCAGAGAGGGTTTGCCCTCTGAGCCTGAGAGAGTGTGACTCATCAAAGTGAGTTTGTAATGCTTGAGCTGGGAATTGAACCCTGGTCCCCAGAGTTGTAGTCCAAGGCTCATACTATTATGCCATGCTGGCATTTTACACTGTGGCAATAATAATGATAATAATGATAATATAATGGGGGGGGGGGAGGTTAAGGCTGCCGCCACTGCTCATTTTTGTTTGGCACCACTGTAATTGCCATGGCTCTGTGGGAAGGGAAGGACAGAACAGGAACCATGCCCTTCCCACCTGTCCTGCTCCTAGTCCTTCCATCCTCACCCCCATATTATCTCCAGAATAGTGAAATATTCCTTTCTGTTTTTTATTAGAATCTTCAAATAAGAGACAATGGCCACAAAATGGAAGACCAAATTTAAAGAGGAATACACGAGTTTCCATCAATAAAACAAGGATGCACAGAATTTGAAGCGACATGCCAACTATGCAAGTAAGTTTATATTGTAAACTAAGCTTAAAATGTTTTACATCAGGAAAAATACTAAATACTACTGCCTTCCCAAAATGTAACTTGAGTAACATCAAATTTATTATTTTCAGAGTACTTACTTTTCAATTTCTCATGGTGGAAGGAATGACATAACACCCCATATTGCTCCTTCAAAACACATGACTGCTGTAAGATGTGCTTTATCCAGTAAACAATTCATGACATTTTTCATGACAAATAAATCTGAAGCAAGAAAAGTAGCTATAGCAGAGGCAACATTTGCTTTTCATACAGCAAAACATCACCAATCATATAATTCCACGACGTGTACAAGCAAATTGTTCTTAGAAATGTTTGGGGACTCAAAAATTGCAAAAACATTTTCGAGTGCAAGGACCAAAACTGAGGCACTAGTGAACAATGTGATTTCACCTTGTGTTCAATCAGATTTGAAGCAAAGACTTGCCAAATGTGACTATATTGGTGTTTGTACAGATGCTAGCAACCATAAATACCATAAGATATTTCCAGCGATTATACAGTACTTTGAGAAAGAAGAGGGTGTTCAGTCAAAGCTTTTAGAATTGGTGGAATTGCAGAATGAAAATTCTGACACTGTTTCAGAATATCTTCACTGTGTTGTCATACGAAAGGGAATTGATGGGGAAATTAGTCCATTTGGGGGAGACAATACAAATACCAATTTTGGAGGTTTGGCAAGAAAAGGGAAAAACAACGTTTTCACCAAATTCCAATGTAAGCTGGGCAGATCAGTTGTAGGGGTTGGGTGTCCTGCCCATATTTTACATAACTCCATGCAAGTTGGGGTTGGCCACCTTTCAATAGACATCCATTCTATTATAGAGAAGGTGTACAATCATTTTTCCATATACACTGTCAGGTTTGTATCACTTATGGAATATTGTGAGTTTGTAAATGCAACATACTAAGCTCTCTTGAATCATGTAAAAATTAGGTGGTTAGATATGTTTCCAGCAATTGAGATTCTTATAGATGTTTGAACCACTTAAATTCTACTTTTGTCCCTGGATATATGTCCAGTTCATTTATAATCTTTTTTCACTGATGAAGCTGGGGAGGCCTATTTTTGCTTCTAACGTTCACAAATGAGTCTCTTTCAAATAGCTATAAGCAGAATTGAGAGAAAAGACATTTCAGTTAATGAAGTCAGAATGATTTTAGAGGATGTTATTAAAACTTTGAAAGACATAGTCTAGCTTTTGTTTTGACGAAGCTAAAGACTCTGATCTACCTGAAACAAGATCTGTAAAAATTCAAAATGAATGCATGTCATTTTATGAAGAAACCATAAGCTGTGAAGTCGTAGGCTTTCATGGCCGGCATCCATAGTTTTTTTGTGGGTTTTTTCGGGCTGTGTGGCCATGTTCTGAAAGAGTTTCTTTCTGACGTTTCGCCAGCATCTGTGGCTAGCATCTTCAGAGAAAACTGAAATGGAAAAGCCTGGTTGTATATATACTGTGAGATCCTGGGTAGGGAGGGGTGGTTCCCAGGTGAACTGTGTGTTGTTCTGTGTTGAATAGGTATTGTTCTATGTTGATGGCTTCGCTTCAGGCTATGCAATCCAGGATATGTCTGCTGTTCCCATGTAAACTGTGTATCATCATCAACATAGAACAATACCTATTCAACACAGAACAACACACAGTTCACCTGGGAACCACCCCTCCCTACCCAGGATCTCACAGTATATATACAACCAGGCTTTTCCATTTCAGTTTTCTCTGAAGATGCTAGCCACAGATGCTGGCGAAACGTCAGAAAGAAACTCTTTCAGAACATGGCCACACAGCCCGAAAAAACCCACAAAAAAACCATAAGCTACCTGTCAAAATGGAGCGAGTCTTTCTCTGAACTCAAACATTTTTATTGGCTACTCTTGAAGACACCAGTTTTGTGGGATGAGGCAGAATGTACTTTTTTGTGGCTACAGAAAAATAGCTATTGTGGTATTGATGAAGGAAGGTTGTTTGATCAGATGACAAAACTAAAGTCATTTCTAACTGAGAATCAAACAGATTCTGATTTTGATAGTTTGTTGGCACACAAGAGATGGGTTTTATTTTTTAAAAGCTATGTTTCAGAAGTACAATATTCTGAGCTTTTGAAAATGGCACAGTTTTATTTCTCTCTTCCAGGGCATAATGTCAATGTAGAGAGAGTTTTTTCATTGATGAATGCCCAGTGGACTGATGAGAAAAATAGATTAGCTTTGTCATCTACTGGGGCCATTCTTGACATACAGTACAACATGGCCAATGTAAATTGCTCTGAGTTTTACAAACTGATGTGCAGTGAAGAAAAATCAAAGTACCTTGACCAAGTACACACTTCTGAAAAACACAGTTGGTGCAAGAAACCTTAAACCAAGGGCAAAACCATTTGTTAAACAACTTTAATGTGGAAGACAGCCATGTTAAATGTTGAACCATGTTAAATGTTAAACCCAAAGGGTTTGTTATGGAATAAGCTCAAATTAATAAATTTCAACTGAACTGCTGCAATCCACATTCAATGAGTCAAATCTAGAGCTAACCAATATATGTCAACAGATATGGAAAACAAAATGATGGCCAAATGATTGGAAGTGATCAATATACATCCCATCCACAAAAAGGGAGACACAAGAGATGCAACAACTATAGGACCATAGCACTGATCTCTCATGCAAGCAAAATCATGCTCAAAACTCTGCAACATAGACTCCAACCATACATGGAAAGAGAGATCCCAGAGGTCCAAGCAGGGTTCAGGAAAGGAAGAGGGAGTAGGGATCACATTGCAAACATACAATAGCTAAAGGAACACACCAGGGAATTCCAAAAGAAAATCAGTTTGTGCTTTATAGACTACATCAAAGCCTTGACTGCATAGACCATGAAAGGCTATGGAACGCCCTTAAAGACATGGGAGTGCCAGCACATCTGATAGTCCTGATGAGGAATCTGTACTCAGGACAAGAGGCTACTGTCAGAACAGAACACAAAGAAACAGATTGGTTCCCAATTGGCAAGGGAGTCAGACAAGGCTGTATCCTTTCACCCTATCTGTTTAACTTGTATGCAGAACATATTATAAGAAAAACACAGACACAGAACACAGAAGGAGGAGTGAAAATAAGAGGAAGGAATATCAACAATCTAAGATATGCAGATGATACCATAACACTAGCAGAAAACCTCACAGACCTAGAACACCTACTAAGGAAGATCAAAGAAGAAAGTGTAAAGGCAGGCTTAATATTGAACATAAAGAAAACAAAAATAATGACCACCGAGGACCTTTACAAGTTCAACCTAAGACAATGAAGAAATAGAAATAGTAAAAGAATTCCCATCCATCAAACATTGATAGAAATGGGGACTGCAGTCAGGAAATCAGAAGAGGACTAAGAATGGGGAGGGTAGCTAAGAAAGAACTAGGAAAGATTCTAAATTGCAAAGATTTACAACTCAGCACAAAAGTACAAGCCATCGTATTCCCTATTACCATGTATGGATGTGAGAGCTGGACAGTTAAGAAAGATGATAGGAAGAAAATCAATTCATTTGAGAAGAGTGCTGAGGATCCCATGGACAGCCAAAAAGACAAACAAATGGGTCCTAGAGCAGATTAAGCCAGAAACCTCCCTAGAAACCAAGATGACCAAAGTGAAGCTGTCGTACTTCGGACACATCATGAGAAGGGAGGACTCATTAGAAAAAAACAATAATGCTGGGAAAGGTGGAGGGAAGTAGGAAGAGAGGAAGGCCACATGCTAGATGGATGGACTCTGTTAAGGAGGTCACAGGTATTAAGGGGTTGCAGGATTTAAGTAGAGCAGTGGCGGGCAGAGGGTTTTCGAGATGTCTCATCCATAGGGTCACCATAAGTAGAGATTGACTCAAGGGCAGTTAACAACAAAAAGCAACTGAAATATGCAATAAGCCATATTTTTTGGGGGGGGGGTTAAAGTAACAAACAAACAAAACTGAACTATACAATAAAGCCATGTTAAATGCCAAAATGTGGTGTGTGTGTGTGTGTGTGTGTTTGTGTGTGTATGTGTATGTTTTGGGTTGTTGATAGTTGTATGTTGGCTGGAAAAGAGGAGCTACATTTCTGCCTTCTGTCCAGGAAGAATGTCAAAATCTCCACCATTTTGAGCATGACTAAGAAGCATGCATTTATATTAATGTGTTGGTTTTTTTTTAATTTAAGAATGTTTTTGCTTTTAGTTGTCATGTCCTCAATTTTTCTTGAATGTCTTACATTTTGTCCTCTGTTTTATCCTACATTTGTTCAACATTTTTCAACATTTTTTCTACATTTTGTCCTGATTTTGTGGTAGAGAATTATGGCAACCCTAGATCCAGAGTGTCTCTTGTTTTGTGCATTTTGGCTGGTCAATAAAAGTATCACTCTTTTGTGGATTTTGGAGTTTGTTTTATTTTGCTCTATGACCAGCATGGCTACCCCTGAATGTTTTTTTAGCAAGTTTTTGGTTGTTAATTTATTTTGATTTTATTTTTACTGTCAGGAAAGGAGAGAGGCATCTTTGCTTTCTTCTGTCTCAAGTGTCAAAATAGGTTGGCTAATTAAAATACTGTTCCCCTTGGCTTTGGAGGAAGCACCATTTTCTATTCTGCTGCAGGCAGCAAAATGTCTTGGATACCCCGATCCTCTTTCACTAACAGGGTGCAGGATTTCAGACTGGGATTTGGGTATGTAAGCTATTCCAAATCATAGTTCAGCCCTGGAGTCAACTCATGACCTACATATTAGATATGCTTGTGTGTAAAATATTTAAGTCATTTATCAATTTGTGAAAGAAATGCAGAAATTTATAATATATAACAAAACTATTTTTAAAAACTTAATTATATGTAGAACAATGTAAGTCAAAACAGACAACCTAGTTCAGCAGTGATTCTTTTAAATTTCTAAAACAGACCAGAAGCAATGGCAGCCAATGCCTTACTAACAAGAAATGGTTTTAACTGGTGGTGTAAACTTAGTGTAAATTTAGCCATCTAAATAGAATACTCTTGGAATAGTTCAGATGTAACACTCTCAGATTAATCAACTAGTTTATTAGACTAAGAATGAGCATTATGCTAAAACACACCTCCCACAGCTTGGAAACAACTTTTTTGGACCAAAGCTCCTAGAATCCTCAGTGAACATGACCAGTGTAATCTAAAAAGCGGTGATGTGGACTCAGGCCGATTGGCTCAGACTCAAGTCACTTCAATGACTTGACTTGGCCTTGACTGTGCAATAAATGAGGCACTAACTCAACTTGCAACTTGTATATTTTTAGCAACTAATTTGCTGGCCTAGCTTCATCCAAAAACACCAAACATATTAGGCAATGGGCTTGAGGTGGGGGTTGAAGTCTACTCAGCAACCTGTCCCCACTGCACATCAGAGGAAACTTCTAAAGTTTTTGGAAAGCTTTAGAAGGATCCTTCCACCTCAAGGCCATTGCCTAAGGCAGGGGTAGGCAACCTTTCCCCTTTAAGGGCCGAGGGACTTCAGCTCCCAGAATCCCAGGAGCTACTGGCCAACATGGGACTATTGGCCAACATGGCTGAGGCTTCTGGGAGCTGAAGTCCCTCGGCCCTTAAAGGGGAAAGGTTGCCTACCCCTGGCCTAAGGTATTTGTTGTTCCCCTCCAAGAAACATTCCTCACACTACTTGGATGAGTCTTGCCTGCTGCTGCTACTAAGAAAAGCTTTAGAAGGCTCCTCCAATGTGCAGCAGGGATAGATTGGGCCACTGAGTAGATCTAAACTCAGCAGCCCAGACTATCCCCACCGCACATTGGAGGAGCTTTCTAAAACTTTTGAAAAGCTTTAGAAGGATCCTTCCAACTCAAGCCCATTGACTTACACATTTCCTCTTCCCAACTGTCAATTTTTTTAAACCTAACTTTGCACACATCTTGATTTTCTAGTTATTGAAACTCTCCCTCACATACACACACGCACACACACCTACCACCTCCTTTTTCTGTTAAAGTTGGCTACCTGCTTGAGACTTGATTTGAGACTTGACTTGACTGTAATTTGCAAGGATCTGAGACTTGACTTGAAACTTGGAGTAAAAGACTTGAATATGTCACTGCCAAACAATAACATTTCCAAGTCTTGTCCCCCTTGTCCTTTCTGCTGCTAGCCACAGCTGAAAGCCTCTGTAGCTTTTAAAAAAAAAACACATTATAGCCAAACAGAAATATTGTGGCTTAACCTAGACTACAAATCCGGATATAAAAATCTCCTGGTTTGCAGTTTGCATTTAAACTACACTTTCCCAGCTTTAATCTGTTTAACTCTTTTTGGTTTAATAAACCTGAGATGTCCTGTTCCAGTGGTCAAGACAGGATAAATGTGGGGGAGGCATTTGTGGCAATCTATTCTTGTCCTCAATCAAAATTAGGGAGGATAACTTAAAGCCTTCCTGATGCTACTGAACTACAAGTCCCATCATCCACAACTAGTACAGCCAGTGTTGTAGGAGTAGCATTCCAGCAACATCTAATATTGTTCACCCCTGTACAAAGGTATACCCTATTAGTAGTGGGTCATTATGTCTAAACCAGGCCATTAAGACATTTTATGGGGAAATTTATATTAGATGTTGTTTTATGAAGTTTATATTTATAGGTATCCCTTTCAGAAATGGTATTTATATGTTAAATGCAGAAGAGAAGAAAGATTTCTTTCTTCTAACTCTGTTCCTCTAATATGAGTGCAGCTGTTAAGATTTATTCATTATAGCCCCTATTTCTACCCTGCCCTTTCAGTCATAATTGTATCCTGATGAAAATACAGTATCAAATACAGTGGGCCCTTGTTATGCGCTGGGATTTAGTTTCAGGACCCCCGGTGGATAACAAAATCCGTGGATGCTCAAGTCCCATTAAATACTGTGGCATAGCAAAATGGTGTCCCTTATATAAAATGGCAAAATCAAGGTTTTCTATTTGGAATTTATACTTTTTAAAAAATATTTTCAAACCATGTATGCTTGAATCCATGGATAAAAAATCCATGGATAAGGAGGGCTGACTGTATTTGAGAAATGTACATGTATGCACATGTGTATGGTGGTAAGGAGAGAAAGGAAAGGATCTACATTCACATTTTACTTCCCACCTCCCCACCCCACCCCACCCCCACCCCCTGTTCCTTTATTTAAAAGCAAAAATGCAACATTCCATAGCTGAAGCCATTTGTTTGGACATTTTTTTATCCTGTTCTATGCAAAGGTGAGGTCTGTGACTGTACATTTTTAAAACATATTTCAGTACATTTCTTTTAATTCAACTTCCAGCTTCTTACAAGAGGCCTCTCTGCTTCCTTTGCCAGGTGCATGATTGCAGCTTTGGGCTTCAGCCTGGAAAGCAGATTGTTGTTCAGTCATGACGAATCTTCCAAAAGGTGCTCCCTCCCATACCAAACAGCACTTGGCACTCACAGAAAGTAGAAGATAGGTTGCCAAGAAACTGAATGAAGATGGGATGGAATTGGTTTGGTCAGTTTAGGTCAGAGCTTGGAAAATTACTTTATTTAAACCAATTTGTTTCTATTGCTGCTGTAGTGATTGGCAAGTAATATGCTGTTGTTGCAGGTTACAATGTTTAAATAGTATCGTGTTGCATCATTCAGCAAATTGCTTGTTGTTTTGGGGATAATGAGAGTCACATTAGGATTGGCATATAACTTGAAAGGTTGCCCAAAATGCCTTTGAATGCTCTATAAAAGTATCTGAAGGGCCATATCTCCCTATATGCCCCTGTTCTAACTGAATGGTCTTCAGGAGAAGCCCTTCTCTTTGTGCCACACTTTCTCAGGACAGTCTAGTGGAGAAAAGGGAAGAAGGCCTTCTTGGTGGCTGCTCCCACACCTTGGAATTCCCTCCCTAGAGAGGTCAGGATGGCTCCCTCCTTGTTCTCCTTCAGCAAGAAAGTAGACTCAATTCTTATTCTGTCATTCTTTTAGAAATTGACTGTGATGGACTTTTAATGTTGTACTGACCTGTTTTGTTGATTTTGATATTTTTTTAAAGAAATGTAACACCTGAACATAGCTATACTAGGAGTGAATAAGTTAAAATGGGCGGGAATGGGACACTTTGAATCAAACAAATAGTCTGATTCAAACAGTAATCTACTTAGGAAAAGAAAAAACAAGAAGAAATGAGGTGGTTTTTGTAATATGGAAAGATGTAGCAAAAGCAGTGAAAGGATACAATACAAAGTCAGATCAAATATTATCAGTAAGGATTCAGGGAAAACCCATAAATATCAGCATAACTCAAGTATATGCTCCAACCACAGATTATGATGAAGAAATTAAGAAATTCTATCATGCAGTTTAAGAAGAAATTGATAATACACCAACACAAGATCTCAAACTAATCACTGGTGACTGGAACGCTAAAGTTGACAGCAAAGAAGAATCGAAAACAGTAGGAAGATATAGACTAGGTGCAAGAAATAAAGCAGGAGTAAGTCTGATAGAATTTTGTGAGGCCAGTAACCTATTCATTGCAAACATCTGCTTCATACAACCAAATAGGAGACTATACACATGGACATCTCCAGATGGTGAACACAAAAATCAGATTGACTACATAATCAGAAGCAGTAGATAGATACGCTCTATTCTTGTGGCAAAAACCAGACCAGGAGCTGACTGCAGCGCAGACCATGAACTCCTTATAACAAAAATCAAAGACTGAAGAAATAAACAAAAGCAGTCATCATACGAAAATATGATCTGAACAATATCCCAGAAGGATTCATACACAATGTAGGAAATAGATTTGCACTAGTAAATATAATCTACTGAGAACCTGAAGAACTGTGGGCAGAAGCAAAAGATATAATCAAAGAAGAATGCAAGAACACACTAACTGTGGCCAAAAAGAAAGAGAGGAAACAATGGATAACAGATGAAATACTACGTGCAATACAAGAAAGAAGGGAAACAAAAGTAAAGAGAGATAGGAACAAAAACAGATCTATGAATGCAACATCTAGTGTGCAAAGATAAAGAAAACTACTATAACAACTAATGCAAAGAAATAGAAGAGAAAAACAAAAAAGGAAGCATGAGAGACCTATTTTAAAAAATCTGGGAAATCAAAGGGAAGTTCAAACCAAAGGCTTGGATGCTCTTTAACAAGGAAAAGAAAATGATACAGGAGAAGGAAGAAATAAAAAGACGATGGCAACAATACACAGAGAAAAAGAGATGAGAAAAAGAATGAAACATGTAATGAAGAGCCATACAAAGATGAATCCCAAATACTAAAAGTGAAGTGGAATATGCAATAAGAAAAACTGGAAGGGGAAAAATCACCAGGTACAGATTATATCCCAATAGAACTGCTGCAATGCATACAGACAGAAGCAACTCTAGTGTTAATAATAATAAAATATGCCAACAAATATGGAAAACAAAGAGATGGCCAACAGACTGGAAATGATCAATATACACCTCAATACACAAGAAAGGAGATACAAGAGAATGCAGCTATTATAGGACTATAGCATTAATCTCACCCACAAGCAAAATTATGCTCAAAATTCTGCAACTCAGAATCCAACCATACATGGAGAGGGAAATTCCAGAGGCACAAGCAGGTTCCAAGAAAGGAAGAGCAACCAGGGACCACATCACAAACATATGATGGCTAATGGAGCTCATCAAAGAATTCCGGGGGGGGGGGGGGTCAGCATGTGTTTATTGGCTACAGCAAAGCATTCAACTGTATAGACCAGGGGTAGGCAACCTTTCCCCTTTAAGGGCCGAGGGACTTCAGCTCCCAGAATCCCAGGAGCTATTGGCCAACATGGGAATATTGGCCAACATGGCTGAGGCTTCTGGGAGCTAAAGTCCCTCGGCCCTTAAAGGGAAAAGGTTGCCTACCCATGGTATAGACCATTAAAAGCTATGGAACGCATTTAAAGACATGGGAATCCCACTACATTTGATAGTACTAATGAGAAACCTGTACCAAGGACAAGAGGCCACTGTAAGAACTGAATTCGGTGAAACAGAGTGGTTCTCAATAGGCAAAGGAGCCAGGCAAGGCTGTATTCTATCACTCTATTTTTTCAACTTATATGCTGAAAACATTATAAGAAAAGCAGAGAGAAAATCAGAACTGGGAGGAGTGAATATAGGAGGAAGAAATATCAACAACCTAAGGTACGTGGATGATACCGTAATAATGGCAGAAAACATCACAGACTTGGAAAGATTACTAAGGAAGGTTAAACAGGAAAGTGCAAAGGAAGGATTAATGGTGAACATAAAGAAAACAAAAGTTATGACTACAGAAGAGATACATAAATTCAATCAAGACAATGAAAAAATCAAAATGGTTAAAGAATTCCCATACCTAGGATCAAATATAGGCAAGAATGGGAACTTCAGTCAGGAAATAAGAAGATTGGAAATGGGAAGGGCAGTTATGAAGGAACTAGAAAAACTACTGAAGAGTAAATATATACAACTGAGCACAAAATCTAGAATTGTCCAAGCTATTGCATCCCCCATCACTATGTATGGATGTGAAAGCTGGGCAGTAAAGGAAGCAGACAGAAGAAAAATCAACTCATTTGAGATGCAGTGCTGGAGAAGAGTGCTTAAGATACCATGGACAGCCAAAAAGAGAAACAGATGGCTCTTTGAACACATCAAGCCAGAGATCTCATTTGAAGCCAAGATGATAAAATTGAGAATGATGTACTTTGGCTATATAATGAGAAGGCTGGTACACTGACATGGTGGATTGACTGGTACACTGACATGGAAGACAATAATGTTAGGAAAGGTAGAGGGCAGAATGAAGAAAGGAAGACTACATGTCAGATGGATTGATTCAATCAGGGTGGATATGGGCATGGGATTGTAGGAACTAAGCAGAGAAGATAGGGGTTCTTGGAGGTGTCTCATCCACAGGATTGCCATGAGTCGAGGTTGACTAAAAGGCAGATAACAACAATGAATTTTAATGATTTGAATTTCATGGATTAACAGTTTTCAAATAACTTTTATATTCATACTTTTTAAAGCTGATATCTTTGTATAGTTTTTAATCTATACTGTGTTTATTAAGTTGTAAATTGCTTTTAGTCCCATTTTTGGGGGGAGGTCAGGATAAAAAATACTTTTAACAGTAACTTTAAAAATTACTTACTGTGCCAGTTTTATGAATTGTTTTCTTCTTGTGGCGTTTGTTTTTGTACATGCTGTCATTTTCAATTAAATGTCTATTTTTTTAAAAAAAGAGTGTTAATCCCACTCACAACATTACTTTTGAAATGTAGCTCTGTTCCACCCTCATTACCATGAAAAGGATTAACTCAGTTACTTGTCCCTCATTACTTCAAAGCTCTGCTTTGGGTAGGGTATGGCCCTTGCCTAATCTTAATTGAAGCAACTTCTAACTGTATGAAACTAAGAGTAATCTGCAGCCTTATAACCCATGCTATACCCTAAGCCCTCTCTGGTGGATACTTCTTTCCCTCCTCACAACAAATAGCACATCTCTCTTGAGAACAAAATAATATGGTGTAGTGGTTTGGGTTTTGGACTACGACTCTGGAGATCAGGGTTCAGTTCCCCACTGAGCCATGGAAACCCACTGGGTGACTTTGGGTGAGTCGCACACTCTCAGCCCCAGAAAAACCTGTAATAGGGTCACCTTAGGGTCGCCATAAATCAGAAATAACTTGAAGACACATAACCACAACACAACTTTTTTACCCCCACATGAAGTAGTGAGATATTTGGAGGGTTCCAACAGGGGCAGTGGGGTGGGGTGGGGTGGGGTGAAGCTGCTGTGGGTTTTAATCCATGCATTAAAGGACCTATCCAACATTTTGAACCTATTTGTGAGATAGTGTTCAGCATCTCGTAGCTTCCTCAAAGGTTGGACTGAACCCCAAAGTGGATTGACTGGTACACTGACATGGAAGTCACTAACCACTGGGTTCCAATTGGATTCAGTTTCTTTTGGAAAGAAGTTAGTAGAGGATTTGGAGCATATCTATTTACAAATATATGGGTTAAGCTTAGGTGAGGGTTCTCAGTTAAGCCTACCCTGCACTTCCTAAATCTTTCATAAACTGAGCTTACCTCTTTAATCCTCAGTCTACATGTCTCATTTCCCAAAACAAAAGCTTGCTGCTTTTACACAGATCTCCAAATCAATGTGTTCACGACAGCCAAGGTTGGGGAATGGA
Source organism: Phrynosoma blainvillii (assembly GCA_026167975.1). Classification (NCBI taxonomy): domain Eukaryota; kingdom Metazoa; phylum Chordata; class Lepidosauria; order Squamata; family Phrynosomatidae; genus Phrynosoma; species Phrynosoma blainvillii. The sequence goes on from JANUYF010000001.1 coordinate 143,257,291, forward strand.
GAGAGAATCCACTCAGTTCAATACAACTCTATCCATTTTGCATCCTTCAGCTTCAGTCTGCCTCACTAAGGATACAGCTGGCTGTGGTTCCCACTAATTTATTACCATCAGAGACATTGAGGTGGGTAAGATCCCAGTGAGATAGATTACTGTCATCTGGATCTCAGTCCTATAAGAGTGCAATACAATCAGAACCAGCCCTATCATTAGGCAAGATAAGGCAACTGCCTCAATAGGAAGCTTTGTGGACAGCAATGTCATTCATTAATTTTGCTATTATTGCATTTTTATTTTCTTACTGGGAGGGATGAGGAGATGTGTTTATGAGATTTTCTTTCTCATCTGCCAAAATAACTTGTCTTGCTTTAGGGACTGTGTGCTTTGACTTGAGCCAGCGGTGAAAAGGGATACCATTCCTTGCTCTTCCTCAGGAAGGAAAGTGTCTTGGCAGAATATCAATCATATCTCATCAGGTTTTCTTTCAAACTCACAAGACATAAGGTAGACAAAAATAAGAAGTTAGCTCTTTAGTGTATAGCTGAGAGTGCTTGTAGAAGCAACTTTGAGTGCAGTAGCAGATGTCACCATTTCAAACAAGATCTTTTTCTTTTCTTTTCCTGGTATTCATTCAGAATAACCTGAGGCATCAATACCCATGAATAATGTAGACATCCTAGGTCTATGCCAATAAAATCTATATATGTCATTCTACACTGAGACACACTGTATGTAAGAAGCCAGATCCTCGTGTAGCACACGTTAATGTATCTTAATAGCCTGAGATCTGCTTAGAATATATAATATAATCAATACCTATTTAACTGAGCTTTGCAGCAAAGGGTATCTGTTTGAGGGAAGTATTGAACTGGTGTGATGATAAATGCAATCTTAGGCAGATGGTGCTACAAATTTGTGAGGATTATGTTGATGAAAAGCCTTTGTCCAGAAAATGAAAAAGAGAGAAAAGCTGAAGTAGAAAAAGAAATGAATATATAAACACAAACATCTACTTCGTTGTTACTGGATATATTTCCTTCAGTTAGTGTAAAAATGGAATGATGCACATTATTGTTCATCATTCAACATAATTTACTTCCAGCACTTTCATCCACAGTCACGAAAATATGTATATGGATCCATTAAAACTTCAACTAAGAAAAACCAATAGGGATTTTTTTAATGCAATTACCAGGAAAAGAAGAGGGTGTTTTTTCACCTTGAAAGCCAATGTCTTTTATTTGTTGCACCTGTCTTTTTGATGTTATAGGCACATGTGATACTGAAAATGTAGCCTCATCAGGAAAAAAGACATTAGGTAGAGAACGAAAAACAAAGCACTGGGGAGTTTAACAAGATTTTAAAAAGTGGATCTGGGGCAAAGCTTGGGACTGTTAACTTTTTGGATCATTTCTGTTGCTATTCACACACACAGCCTGCTCATTTGTAGGTACAAATGTCTGTGCTTCATATATCTGATGAAGTAGACTTAAGTCTATGAAAGGTTATGCTACCAACTAGTCTCAAAGGTGCTACAAGATCCATTTGCATACTGATCCAGACTAATATGGCTATGTGTCTTTAGATTCTCTCACCAAAGAAGATGGTCTTTTGTTGACAACTGCAAGCACCAGCTTCAATGCAGAAGCTGAAGTCAATAAAGTTATTATAACCCTTCTCCAACACAGGGGCAGTCCAAGATATATTTTCTGCCCAAGACAAAAGACAAGGTGGCATCTCAACCCACATTTCATCATACTTCAGCACTGGCTGCCTCTACCAAACCAGAGAACAGCAGGATAGCTTAGGAATTATGGGGCTAGCAATGTGGTACACATACAAGGCTGCCCTCCAATATCTTGCCACCACTCCCCATCTCTGGGGAACTGACACCTGAGGCAGCTGCCTAACTCTGCCTAAAGTGTTGCCCTTTGGTAGCATGGCAATAACAGGAAAAATTTCCTTTAAAAACAAAAAGCAACTTGCTTTAAAAGAGAATTGTGCTGAGGGGGTGTGGCCAGCCATCAAACATGGCAGATGCATATTCAAAAAGCTTGCCTCAATCCTGATGATTAATTATAAATAAAAGCAAGAATTTCAACTTAGAAATCAACAAGACTGTGGGTATTGATGTCCACGTTAAAAAAAGCAACTGATCAACTTACTACTGATTTTTACACACCTGCAAAAGAAGCAAAATCACAGCTGGACAAGAGACACCTGATAACTACCAACATGGCGTGTGGCTCTAATAAGGCAAGTAGAACAGGGAACCCTGGAAAAGTTATGTGAAAATTTGGTCAGAGATCTACAAAGAGACTGGTCACTTGCTTTAGAGCAGGGGTCCCCACACTTTTTCAGCCGGGGGCCAGTTCGCTGTCCCCCAGATTTTCGGAGGGCCGAAGAGAAAAAAAATTGCAGCCAGAGGTGTGTGTGTGCACATGTGCGCGCGTGTGCATATGTGCACTACTCGGGCGCCATTTTGTATTCCAAAATGGTGCCCGGAGTCATGCGCATGTGCCCAGCATCGCGCACACATGCGCATGACTCCAGGCACCATTTTGGAACACAATACATGCCCAAGTAGTGCGCATGCGCGCGTGACGCAGGGTGCCATTTTGTGTTCCAAAATGGCATCCGGAGTCATGCACATGCACCCGGCATCGCACGCGCATGCGCATGACTCCGGGCGCCATATAACCTCCAAGTTAAGGAACTTGGGTCTTCTTTAGATAAATCTTCAAGGGTACTCTCTCTCATTGTGCAGAATTATTTGTTAAAGAACCTATGCCCAAGCAACACATTAACTTTGGCTGCATCTGCATTGCAGAAATTTATTAAAGCAGTTTTACACCACTTTAAATGCCCTGGCTCAAGGCTATGGAATTCTGGGATATACAGTTTTGTGAGATACTTAGCCTTTTCTGTCAGAGAGCTCTGGTACCACAAAGAAAACTGCAGATCCCAGAAGTCCATAGGACGGAGCCATGGCAGTTAGAGCAGTGTCAAACTGAATTATTTCTTCAATGCAGACTCAGGCTGCATCCATACTACAGAACTGGCTTCCTTCTCTTTCTCCCTTCATCCTCATCCCCCACTTTCTGTACTTGGCCCCTTTTTCCTTCTCTCTTCATTTACAGACCCCTCTCTCTTCCTTGGACCCTTTCTCCCTTCGTTTCCAGACCCTTCTTTCTTCCTTGGACTCTTTCTCCCTTCTCTCTCCATGTCCAGACCTCTCTTTCTTCCTTGGACTCTTTCTCCCTTCTCTCTCCATTTCCAGACCTCTCTTTCTTCCTTGGACTCTTTCTCCCTTCTCTCTCTGTTTCCAGACCTCTCTTTCTTCCTTGGACTCTTTCTCCCTTCTCTCTCTGTTTTCAGACCCCCTCTTTCTTCCTGGACTCTTTCTCCCTTCTCTCTCCATTTTCAGACCCCACTTTCTGTCCCTGGCTTCCTTCTCCTTCTCTCCCCACTCCCCGTTCTCATCCTCCTCCTTCTCTACCCGTCGTATAAGACAACCCCCGACTTTTGAGACTCTTTTCCAGGGCCAAAAAGACGTCTTATACACCGGAAAATACGGTACTTGATCCTTGGTGATCTTTCCACACCATAGAGAAAGAATTCATCTTCTGCTCAGCAATCCATAAGACATATTCCAGAACTGATCACTTTTTTTTTATCTCCATGTCCTTACTGAGCAAAAATTTAAATTACACAATTAATCAAATCTTATATTCAGATATTTCACCAATAGTACTAGACTGGGCACCGGAAGGACATTCCCAAACTTCAAAGTCTTGGAGGTTTAGCACAGCACTCCTAATGCTTGACCGTTTTTAAAAGACCATAGAAAAAGCAACAGAAACTTTTTATCTAGAAAACAGATCTGAAAGCACCTCTGAAGCACTACTGTGAAAGTGATGCTCAGAGAGGTCTGTTTATACAGGAGGGCTCTAAACAAAAGAAAATTAAAGAAAAGAAACATCAGGGATTGATTAAAGAAATTGAAATCTTGTCAAACTCCCACAAGAAGACCCAGAACTCAGACATACTAAAAACTTTATTAGAAAAAAAAATCAAATTGAAGAATTAGACCTACACTCAGTTCAAACTAAATTGCAATACACTAAAGCCTACTTGTATCAAAATAATAATAGGAACTCTAAATTACTAGCTAGATTAGCAAAACAGAAAGCAGGAAAAAAATTGTTGTGGCTATCACCTCCCCAAATGGCAATATCAAAACCTCTTGTTGACATAGTAGAAGAATTCTGAGAATTCTACTCTGAATTCTATGCTGAACAATCATCCACCCACCCCCAGATAAACTTAATTCATTCCTTGATTCTCTCAAAATTTTGAAAATCAAGGACCCACACACAGCTCTACTCAACCAGCCCATCTTATTAGAAGAAATCAAACAAGCAATCCAAAACCTCAAACCAGGGAAATCTCCTGGATTAGATGGATTTACAAGATAATTTTACAAGATATTTATAATAAAATTGCCCCATACCTACAAGATTTATTCAATGACATAATGTCACAAGGTCTATGTCCCCAATCCTGGCACACTTCCAGAATTGTCCTCATCCCCAAAACAAGTGACTGTCACCCTCCCACCTCAGCATTTAGACCTATAGGATTAATAAACCAGGATGCAAAACTACTGACTTCAATTCTAGCAAATAAGATTAATAGCTTCATCACGGAGTATAATTCTGTTGACCAAACTGGATTTATGCCAAATAGAAAACTATCTGACACCATTAGATGAGTCCTAAATGTCATCATCATGCCTCAAAATCTAAAACCCCACTTGCCCTTATGTCCCTAGATGCCCTGAAAGTTTTTGACAGAGTGAACTGGCAATATTTATTTGGAGTACTGAAAAAGATGAATTTTGATAAATTTATTAGTAAGCTAGAAAATCTATACACAAACTCAGAGGCCTTAGTGACAGTCATAAGAATAAACTCCTCTACCTTTAGGCTCCAAATGGGAACTAAACAGGGATGCCCCTTATCCCTGCTGTTATTTGTTATTGCAATAGAGCCCTCTGTTGGGGTATACTGACAAGCAGAATCTTAGCATACACATGCAGAGTAGATGTATGTAGGTAGGACCACACAGAAGATGGTCTTCTGTGAAGAAGCTTTTTCCAGAGGGCACAGGAAAAAAATCCTCCCAAACGCAGGTGCTGCTTTCAGCTTGCTGAAATGATTAGCTGCACAGCGAGACTTCTCTCAATGAGGGCTTTAATCCTTCTTGCAAATATTTACAAAGATACACAGAGTATCAGACCACTATACAGACTAACAAAGTGCTTTGCCAACCACCAACCACACTAACCAACAACAGAGATTCTGACTCTCTCCCATATATAGGTGGTCTTCTTGGTGACATGTGACAGCCATGCATTAATGAAACCTTGCTGGTTTCATTCCCAGTGCCTGTTGCATCAGACCTCCCATGATGAATACCTGGCTAGTTCATCCACTGTGAATGTTACAGCTTGCCAAATGCTGACTCATGCACCTGCCACTTGAACTGTAGTAACTCTGTTACTATTGCTCCAGTTCCTTTCAGTGGCCACATCCATGTCATTTTCCAGACCAGGGTGCCACATGGCCTTGACACCCTCAGCCACCTCAATCAGAGAAAATGAAAACATAAGGGGACCCAAAATAGAAGGAACAACCCATAAATTAAATATCTCCAAAGATAATGTGAACATCTTCCTAAAACAACTCAAACAATCCTTCCCTACTTTATGCACCATATTAAACTCCTTTGATACTTTTGCAGGTTTCTGAATTAACTATTCAAAATCTAAATTGCTGTGTCTCAACATTGCTCATGAAGACCAACTTGACATTCAAAAAGCTACCAATCTCCAGTTAAAACCCTCAGGATTTACTTACCTAGGAACCACCATTACAAAAGATTTCAATCAAATAATCCCCAGAAATTACAGCAAAATAACTAAATGGTTAATCTCTAAAATACTAGAATGGAAGAGATTGAAACTCTCTATTTTAGGCAGAATAGTCCTCATTAAAATGTTTATTGTCATTAGCCTATCCTTTCTATTCCAAACTATCCCACTTCAGCCACAGCAGACAAAACTCACTTTGGCAAAATCTCATCAATACTTTTAACCATAAGAGACCCAGATTCAGGAAATCCACACACTTCTCTTCCAAAAAAAGGGGGGAGGGGGTAGCAATGCCTGATCTTGAACTATATTTTACAACACTCCAACTTAGTCAGATCCTTCATTTAATTAAAAAAGATCAGAGCATACACTGGTTTAACATGGAAATGAATAGCCCACCATCAATCAGTCTTGCTTTATTCTTTAACAAACCCACTCCGCAAGTAATTAAAAACATTAAAAAAAAATACATGGCTACAAACATCAGTAAAGGTATGGTCAAGATGGAAGCAAGTTCTAGCACCAGATCCCTCTCCAATTTGTCCCTTCCTTATCCACAAATCTTTCTATTCCCCTGATAAATTCTATCAATTCCAGGGATGTGAACAACAAGATATATATCTTGTCCAAGACCTTTTTTGTAATGGCATACCAAAAACAATTGATGAACTAACCTTAGATTTAGAGCCATTAAAGTCTAGTTGGTTTCATTTCCATCAGATAATTGCTTTTACACACAAATTAAAGGAAATAGGAAGACCACCTGGACTTTATTTAAGGCACGATGTGTTCCCCCCTCTCAAAGCACCAAAGGACTAACATCTTCAATCTACAAATGTTTGATTGACCACTATTACCAAAACATCTGTGGCATAGAACTAATCTGGGAAATGGATTTGAATCTTTCAATTCCCATTTCAAAGTGGACTACAAATCCAGATCAGCATTCATTAGAGAAAACACCTTGAAAATTATACACAAGTGCTATTTGACTCCAGTGAAGCTAGACAGAATGGTTAAAAATGTTTCCTCCAAATGTTGGCATGGTTGTAATGATAAAGGCACATTTCTATATGTGCCCCAAAATAAACACATTTGGCAATTGGTACTTGAACAAATTTCATTGATTATTAATCAAGACTTTATAAACAAAGGCAGAAACAAGAGAAGACAATTTCCATCTCATCTGAACCTTTGGTCGGACATTCTGGACTAGATTTTCACAAAGACAGCCCTGGACATTAAAATGACCACTTACATTGGACAGAACCTAAGAAGGAGACCCACAACATAATTCAAAGTTGTGAGATGAATTGCTTTATTTTGCTTTATTGTTGTGATATGTCTTGTACATAGTTGTTTACTTATAATAATAATAAAAAAATAGAGGATTGTGATTCTGATTATGACTTGTGCCATACAGGGGGATTGACTGAATGGTGCTTGTGGTTTCCTCCAACTCTGATTCTATGATTATGTGAAAAGCAGTTGCCACAAGACTTGCTCTTTGTATTGAAAAGGTGCATTTAAGGGCAATATTTAATTATGTATGTAACAGTATGGGTCAGTGTTGGTCCCAGAGATTTTGCTATCTGAAGCAAAAGACAGGGTGGAACTTACTTACCACTAATTTTCAGTCTTCCATTCCATGTGTAAATGCTGACTGACCTGACAATTCAAACGTTAAGACTTGCAATAAGTCTAGAAAGAGTGTCTGGGAGAGACTGCATTCTGGCTCATGAATGTCTGTCCTCCAAGAGAATGGAATTGTCAGAGTGCTTGGGAAGATAACCCAAAGGCTTGATACTTCTGCCCCTCTCCCTGAGCATTCGCCACCTGGGTGTTCCATTTGAGGATTCTATACATCAAAGCAAACCAAAAAAAAAAAAACTTTTTTATGATCTGTATCTTCAATTATTAAGAAGAACCTGGTAGCCAACAGCTTTCCACATGCTGTAACATCATGAAATGAATTGTAAAATCTTCCAGGAGGGTCCAAGGCCATATGGGGAGTCATCATAGTCTTGAACATCACAGTGCCATGAGACAGCATGACAGACAGATGAGTGCGCACACGACTCGACATGTGTTTCCTGCGTTGGTGGACATCAACGGCTGCTGTCACTCCCAGCCCACTATCTTGCTGCCTTTAAAAAGAAATCATGGTTTTGCTCACTCACATACACAAAATGTGTTACAGGCATGCCTTATACATCAGGAACAGACCAAATGTACAGCCCACACACTTTTGAGATGTTCCCAGATGTTAGATACCAAGGAAAATGCATTAAATACATGTGGTGATGATGAAGAAGTGGCCTTGGCTATACTGATTTTTAAAAAACAACTAGAAGGCTGGGCATCCATGCCTTTTTTGAAACTACACAGATGAATCAGTAATTAAATTAAAAATGATTAGCCAACTGCTTTAATTGATATGTAGAAAACCATATGTGCTTATCAGCTTACAAATGCTAACTCACAATTATGACCATCTGCACTAGAAAGGGAAACAAACGCCAATGTATTTCCTTTTTCTGAAATGCAGACCTGCCATTTCAGAAGAGGTAGTTTCTTTTTAAAAAAAAAAAAAAAAAAGCATTAGGCAGCAATGTGTCATGTCCTTCACCACAGGCCTATGTTTTTCCTCTACAGATCTCCCTGAGACAGGCCATGCTGGTTGTAGCTCATGGATGTTATAGTCCAACATCCTTGAAGGCACCAGCCAATAGAAGACCAATTCAGACATTATCCACATAAGTGTCAGATGGTATTTCAAAACGGGGTTGGGGGGGGGGGAGAAATATTCTTGATTCATCTGCCTTTTCTTACTGTACCACTATGTATATGTCTGAATGGTTCTTCTGGATCACACCAAGATCACAGATATCTTTCCAGCCCATGAGAAGGGTAATTGCCTAATTGCTTTTGCCTCAGCTAGTAGACATTCAGGTTAGGGCAGGTGGAGCTGGGAAGAAGCCATTGCACAAGGCAAACTAGAATGAGAATCTCTTTGTGCAACATCTGAAAAAGTACCTATGCTGACACAGCCCCCAATTACTCTACCAATAAGATTCTGACCATTGTGCTACATCCAGAATTGGGGTGTGTGTTTTTAAACTTACATACAGCCTGGGATGGTGGTGGTGGTCTACCATTGACTGTCAACAAAATTCTCTACAGAATGTTTATGTCATTCTTGCAAAGACATAAGAATATGGAGGGTCCTGTCCAGAGATCCATGCTTGGAAACTGCTTTCAACTACCTCCTGTTCTGTATTGCAGAACAGCAACCCCTCAGTGAACATTGCTTTAGTGGAGCGAAGGTTTGCAGAAGAACAGCACTGGAGCTTTTTAATGAGCAGGGATGTTTAATAATCTGTTATTTTCTTTCAGCTTTTATGCTCCCATAGCTGCAATCTAAACAGTAGGTTTAGAGTGGGATGGGGGGGAGCTGCATTTTCCCTAGAACAATATATTGTTCAGAGTAATATCTTGTATTATTGGGCAAGTCACACTCTCTCAGAAAACTTTGTCTCAATAAATCTTACCAAGAAAACCCCTTATAGGGTCAGAGTCAACTGGAAAGCACAAAAGAAAAAAAAGCCTTACCAAAAAAAAGCCACTACTGGTGAAGGGGAAACCTGTGAAAACTTACCTGTTGACAATAGGTCAACATACTGACCTGCAGTTGTGGACATTTCTCATGAGCGAAGCTGTGAGCATCTTCCTGATGAGCACTAGGTCTTCAATTTTTACCTATACACCAGAGAAAGGAGGACAAGTGCTGACCCATGTGGTGAACAACACAACCATGAATTTTCCATCTCTGGATTGATATCTCCTACTGCCCTCACCTTTAATTAATTTAATCCTGAACAGGAAGAAGTGTAAAAGGGCTTCTTATCACAGCAGTGCTTTACCTGAATTTTGCCTACCTGGGTTCTGGGATGTCTCCATACTTTCTACTATTTCTTTAATTCTGTCCAGGCTTGTGTCTGGTTCTGCCACCTAATTTGTCCTGATTCCAGATTGCTGGCTACTGAAGCACTCCAGGAAAGAAACAATCAATTGTAGTAAATGGGCACAAATATGTTGCTAGTATCTGGCACACTGTGGGGAATTACTACTACTCCCACATCAGATAACTTGAGATGGCTTACTTTTTTAAAGCATCTCTATTCTCCAGCAAAGGGCTGGAATGTATGAGAGGTTATTAGGCTTAGTCAGCAAGCAGCCTTGTCATAACATGCTGTTGCTTCCCTGGGAGCTGTCCAGGGTCCTGAAGGCCCTGTCAGTATTCATCTTCGCTTCCTGATTCCTCCTCTTTGTTGATTTGATTATAGTTTGTACCTGTCAATTCCCTGTTGAGGATCACTGCCAGACTGGCTTTCCCCAGTCTCCAAATTTGGCTCACTCTCTAAAGTACACACTAGACCTTTTGTTGTGGTCTCCATTTAACAATGGGAGAATGATGACAAGAGTAAATTATTTGCTCAGTGTCACATGGAAATGAATCAAGACTGTCTTTCCAGTCACATCTCAGGCATAACTAGTAGCCAGCAGACAAAGAACTGGCGAATAAACTGAAGTCATTATGTGAAATTATGCCTTTTGGCTCTTGGTGCACAGTTTGGGTTGCTAGGATTGTGCAGTAACAACAGTTGTCAAAACTGACAGATTCTCCTGCCAAGGTCTCTAGGCCAAGTAACCATTTCCTGTAGCCAGCTGTTCTACTGAACAGCCTTCCTATAACTCTTTCCCTCATTGCCCACAACATACACAGCCAATAATCTTCCTAAGCATAATCTAATGTTTCTTCAGAATACCCTCTTACATTAACTCCTTCTTGATTCAAATCCTTGTTTTCTTTCCTCTTTGCCTCATGGTATCTACTCTTCCTACGGGTTCTTCTTTGTTCAATCTGTAGGTTCCCTTCAAGGTCCTTGACCCCAGACTTCCCGTCTCTTAGCTTCCCTACATTCTATGCCCAATTCCCAATCCTATCTTTACCCTATGAGAAATAATTCCAACCAAACTGTTAACTTTCCCTTACCACACAGAAGGTGACCTGAAAACTATTTAATTTCTGGAGCAACTGAATATGTTGTATCATCACACCAGCTCAACCATTCACTGTCAGAAAATTACTGCCACCATTACCACAGAAACAGTGATTTCCAGTGAAAAGGACAAGGAAGTTGGGTAGGAATCAAATTTCATGCAAAATGTAGAACACGTTCTAGAATTCATCCTTTTAAGGCACATTTGAAACTCCCTCTAGATGATAGATGTATGTTGAGAAAATGTATCTCCTTTATATCTCATTCTGCTACTTAAGACATTTTAATGTGGTGGATGCAATAAAGCTTTAAAATTATTCTATTACATTTTGAATTTTTCCTGTATTTCTTGATGCATGAATTAATTTAATGCAGCTTCAACTATTTATTAATGTATTCAAATGTATGCAATGAATATACACTTGGAATACAATTAACATGCCATTTTTGTTCATTGCAAATGCCAGTATAATTAAAGTTCATAGACAATGTCATCTGATAACTCTGTATAATTTCTATGGCTTTTTGGCTCAGTTTGCCCTCTTGTGTGAAAAACTTTACTACTATTATTACTGATTATTGATTAATTGTGACATTCAATAGTTCATGCAAGAGCTCCTGCAGACCACATTTTAGTTTGGAAATAATCAAGTTGTAAAATGAATAAGTTTAAATGTCCTTTGCACATAAAAGGTTTTGGACTAATGACAAAATCTGACATTTTTTTCAGAAACACAGTTTATGGAGGAGGTTCTTATACTAGTACCTTCACTGTCAGGGGTACAATATGATATTTGGAGGAAAATGTACTAACTCTGACCCCAAGCTAAGGATGTCTATAAATTAAGCAACTGGGAGCCACATGGTAGAACATACTTGTTGGTACTGGTAACCACAAGAATATGGTCATCTGTATTATCTGATACAAAACCAGATTGGGAGAGGAGGGTTCCCTAAAAAATAAATATTTATACTTAGACTTCCAAGGCCCCCCAAAGTAATAGTTGTCACATCTGATTTCAAAACCTAAGCAGGGTTAGGCTAGTTTGTACCTGGGTGGGAGACCACTGCAGCATACCAAGGACCTCCAGTTAAACCTGAAAGGAAACCTTTATAAAACTTTGAGGTCAGTCAGAGTTGACAGTACCACAGTAGATGGACATGCAACCTATTTTTGAAAAGGTGAATTGCTGCTCCTGGAGGACTCCAAGAGAGAAAGGTCCCCTTCTTTTATGAACACAAAAGGCAAGTCAGGGAGGGGTTTGAAAGCAGCAAAAACAGCCCTGGAGGCCATATGCAACCCGAAGGCCACACTTGGCCCAAACCTATTGTAAGGGTTCTGAAAAGACAGGTTTTATTCATCTGCTTTCTCAGGTTTTCCCCTCATTGTTCTCCTTGGCTTTGGGTGTTTGTTGTTTCTATTAAGTACTAGAGCTTGTTCATGCTCCTTGTTTGGACTATAGCTCCACCAGGGAGAAGAAACCCATGCCTCAAAGCAGGACCTCTCCATCACTTCCATCTATTTCTCTTGAAGAAAAGAGATGGTGTTTTAAGAGCAGTTGTCTAGGGGCAAATTGTCTCTTTCCTTATACTATGGGGAAAGTGTGCTTAGATTCAGGGCCCTTTCACATCCACAATTATAGTGCTATGATTCCACTTTAAGTGCCATGGTTTCATCCTATGGAATTCTGGGGTTTGTAGTTTCATTTCAATTTCTCTTCTATAAAACACTAGTGCCTCAACAAACTACAAACCCCAGGATTCCACAGGATGTATCCATGGTAGTTAGAGTGGCATTATAGTGCTATATTGGTTTAATGTGAAAGGGTCCTTAATCAACCTCCCTCTTCTTCACCCTCTTTCCTGGCCAGAGAGAGGTAGTGAGGGATCTATACCATTTTTTCCAATCAAAAATATACATAAAGATTCATTAGCTAGAATTTGCATGATATGCCAATCATCCAAATTTGGGGAAATTAAGACTATATTAATCTTACCATCAAAGTGTAGGTCTTCTGCTTGGGTATCTGATGTGGGATGCCAGATCTGCTACCATCTTTACTTTCACTTACAGTTTCCTTATATATTTGTAAATAAAGCAAATGTTACAATGCTGGAAGTCTCTAGTGCTCTCTCGTCTACAGGAACACATCACTGGCTAGCGGTGCACACAGAATATGTTAGCCTCCATGCAATTAGAAAGTGCTCAAGGGATTAAATAAACAAAACAAGGAAATATTGGTGAGGGAAAAAACCATGAATACCAAAGCAGAGAAGACAGTTCTCTGTGTGAAGAGGTGCCATCTGAACATTGCTATAATTCAGAACTGACCTGGATCCTCCATTCTCACACTGATGACTCACTCGGCCTGTTTCTAAGCACCAATCCTGCAGTGGATTGATAGCGTGTTGATAATATCTGTCTCCTCACAGACATAATCTGCAAAAATCTAACAAAGGTCATGAAACAAATTTAAGAAACAGGATTACGATCACTTGGGGGAAGGAATACCAGATTCTATGGACCAGAGAGAAATTCTTCAGGAAAGCATTTATTTACCATTTAAATAATTAGTAAAATTCCTACTGCTGCAGCAGGACATCCATGCTAGTTTTACAACATTCTATAATATTGGTTGTTGGGTTGTTGTTTTTTAATGATCTTGCCATTTTATAGGAAAATACAGTCACAAATCATATGCACAGAATAGATGTGTTCCCTGAGATGCCAGAGGACTGTATTTGTAAATGTGAATTTAATTAAGAAATATTAAATCTATAGTTGTGTCAAGACCTAAATCATCTACATTGTCGACTTCAATATAGTGTCGCATACCTCTTTTGCCTTTGATCCCAACAGTGGCTCATGATAAATTCAGAAGAATGCAAGAACCAGATAGCCAAGTTTATTTCTTATGCAAAGAAAACCTTATCTTCCCCTGAACATGCAGAGGAAAGAAAAACATTTAGCCTTTTTTGGATTTATTTCTTTTCCCTCTCAGTTCCTAAAACTGCTAATCACCCCAGAAAAATGAAACCAAGGGAGCAAATATAGCTTTGAGGAGATATTATTCGTGACTATGTCATCAAAACACTCTTTCCAGGACTGATAAAATGAGCTGCTTTTTGACATGAATCGTTTATCTGCACTGAAGCATCCAGATGACTCAAGAAGGCTTGTAGCAAACATGTCCTTCATGGCTAAAGATGTATGGTCCAAGATAGCTAGTGCTTTCAGTACAAAATGCATAGATCATATTGCAGGGGGGAGGAGCAAGGGACAACCTTAAAAATAATGAGAGTTTGACCTGTACATTTGTCAATCAATATTTCCTGGCAGCACAACCACAATCTTGCATTATGTGGCAGAATGCAAAGTTTTACCAGACTACCCATTGTACTCCTCCCAGGCAGAGAATTCTCCTGCACCTTCCAAATTTGGACAGACCTCATCTGGAATATTGCATCCAAGGAGGATATTGACAAAGTGGACCATGTCTGGAGGAGAGCAATCAAGAGGGTAAAAGGTCTGGAAACCAAGCCTTGTGAAGAATGGCTTTAAAAGCTTGGTATATTTAGCTTAGAAAAGAAGACTCAGATGATATGAGAGCCTTCTTCAAATAGCTGAAGGGATGTCACATACAATTGGGCTAAACTTGCTTTCTGCTGCTCCAGAAACAAGACCACAAATCAATGGATTCTAATCACCAGAAAAGAGATTCCACCTAAACCATGGCTTGTTTTATATCAAAAAGGAAATATATTTTATGTCAAAAAATCTGCTTTCAAGCTACAATTTGTTTGTATGTTGAAACCTACCTCTGTCTGTGAGTATGGATTGGGAGAAGAGGCACCAAATTAGGATATCTGTGCAGAGGTTCAATCTGCTTTCTAAACCATGGCTTATCATTAAATTGATATTTACAAACCCATGACAAGCTGCTGTTACAACCATTTACTTTGATTATACCTTAGTGAACATATCACATGTATTGGAATAATAGTGTTGTTAAATACACTATTCCTCCAAATTAAAAGCATAGCTTTTGTGGAAATGTAGTCTGAGATAGTGATTCTCATGCTATCTGATGTGAGGGACCAGCATTCCCCTACACAAAAAAAAGTGACAAAAAGTGATTTTATTTTTCTGCCCATTGCTACAAGTCTCTCTTTCTTTCCTGGAAACTCTCAACCAGCAGTTGACCAGCAGTCAATCATTTTAGGACTGGCAGCAGTCCACAGATTGCTTCTTTGAGTAGCACTGGTTGATTTTATGGTGTTGGAGTCTCTTAAGTTTTGAAATTGTAAGTATGAGGAAGCTTGAATATATATTGTATTTTTGTACATTATTCAGTATATTTACAACACAATCCTGATAAAGCCCTATTACTGCTTATTCTATAATGTAAGTAATGGTATAAATAATGACGAGAAAACAGAACCAGTTACCTGCAAATAAATTGTGCTTTCAAAAAACTATGTTTGTATTATTTAACTTCTACATTTCAAGGAGACTGAAAAGTATCACAAATGTCTGCTGCAAAGGAAAATTAGGAATGGCTATATTTAACCACCCCCACTACCCTATATAAGATCCAGGAAAAAAATTCAAAAGTTTCTGCTCAGCTGGTAAATTAGAAAAGTTCCCATAAGAAAAAAAATGGATTCTTTGTGCTTATGACAAATCTACCACCATCATTGCTACTGCAAGCTGGCAAATTATCTCATCTGAGGTTTTGTTTCTCCCAGCATACTTTTTATAATTCTGTTCCAGATTCAATATAGCAAGACTAAACCAGCTGTGCTGCTCCCATTTGTTTTATATAAGCTGTTTTTACAGCAAGTAATACAAAATGCACTAGAAGTAAAAGCAAAACAAAGCAAAAGAAATTAACATCCTGTTTACTTTTGCCCTCAAGTGAAACTTTTCAGGGGAGATCTGCAGGCTGCAAACTAGACTGACCTTTGTCCTGCTGAAATCAATTGAACTTAATTCCAAGCAAAGGAGATGAAACAAGGTGAAAATTGCAATGTTTTCACTCTCAGGTCTCCTCCACTGAACTGAGACAAAGAACTGTTGGGAGGGGCTGCATTCAACACTCACCAAACTACAAATCCTGGGGTTTGCAGTTTAGTAAAGCACTAGAGATCTCTGTCTGAGGATTGTAAATACCTCTATCTTGAATTGCAAATGCCATGATTCCATAGGATATTGCCATGGTAGTTAAGATGGAATCATAGTGCTGGAAATGTGTAAATAAACCCAGTGGGCTTATATGGATGTGAAAACTAGCAGCAGTCAGCATTCTGAGGAACACCAGACAACAAATTTCAATTTTCCACAAAGCTCCTGATATACAGTCAGGTAGAAACCAGTTAGCCAGGCCTGATCTAAGTAAATCATGCCACAGTAGCAGGCCATACTGAGACCTTGGGATTCTGGCAATTTCTCAGATATGGAAACTGACCTGAATAGAGGGATGAAAGAAGTTATTTTCAGATTCAGTCCAGGTGCTTTTGGTTCTCCATCCCCACCCCTATCACTGGCTAATAAGCAAATGGCACCATCATAGATGGTTGATTATCAGTGGGGGCAGAAAAAGAAATAGTGAGGTCCCAAGTTCACAGCTACCTTCAAGACTTCCAGGTCCTTAGGTTTGGGTATCTGGGTTTTGGTCTTCCAATAGGCAGCCATTTGCAGTGCCTATAAAATATGTGTGAAATGCCAACATTTGTAACAGCTTTTCTCAGTTGGGTGGAAGGTTGCTGTCACTGAAATGAACATTGACTTCTTAGCTCTACTGCTGCATAATACAGAAACAGGTGGAGACAGCAAGTACATACACCCACCAAGACAATGACTGATATCTTGGCTTTTGCTCATCCAGCTTCTTGCCTTTGTTTATTTAACACATAAATGCAGAGAAATCAGCTGAAGTAAAGAAAAAAATCCACAAAAAGACATGCCTTATTTTAGGCCTTTATCCAGAAGATTAGACAATCTCTAAGAATACCATGGTTTAATATCCATGACTATATTTAATGATTAATGTTTTAATCATTTACCTTGTACCACATCAATGGGGGAAGGAAACATCAACCCAAGCAGTGAATACCTAAATTGCAAATGTTGGTTTTGATATTCCTCTGCTCTCTTCTTTGTGTGATTCCCAAGGCGGGCAGTACTACCCCCTTGGGGCTGGTGGAAAGATCCAGGGAAAATGGGGTGGCAGGGGGAATTTTAGTCAAAGTACTGGTGCACAAGAAAAACAAGGGGAACCAGTGGCTTTTAGGACCATGGTGAGGATGAGGATTGCATGAAACTTCTCTTTTCAGGGTCCCTTAAAACCATTGTGCAGCCTTGTTGATCACAAAAGTCAGTAGGGGTGGGAGGCTTCTCAGTCACTACTCAACCAGCTACTCTGTTGCTGCTCCCAGGTTGACAGTACTTAATATAGTATTGACACAAGGAAAAGGAAATGATGTGTATGTGGGGTGGGGTGAGGTGGGGATTAAGTCCAGCAGATATAGTTCTTCTCTTTGTATATGAATTGTCAGTTTGTAAAGGAATCCATCTTCACTTTTTGGGATTTCATGTGCAGGTCTTTAATTGACAGCAGACCTAATATAAAGAAATAGTCATGGGGGGGATGCTAGGATTATCACCAAGAGGAAAGGAGGCAATAGCCTGAAAATGTTTGGGGACCACTGGTGTAAAAGGACTGTAGATGTCATAAGGGAAGCCATATCTTCAGGCAGAGAGTAAGAGAGAGCAGCCAAGTGATGCTGAAGGTAAACAATTTGGAAAGAGAAGGATGGACACAAGACTAAAATGTCACTTTTTTAAAAAATAATGTGGGCCCAAAATCCTGTGCAGCTAAAATGTCAAGCCCACAATGCTATAGTTATTCAACATTTACCAAATGCCTTTCATGTGTTATGAGGGATAATGGCTTGGCTAAAAATAAACTCCCTATAGATACCATGATCAAAAAAGATACACACCCATGTAGATGCTTTGATCCTTCAGATACAGAGTTATTACAACTACTGTTCAGCCTCTCCCCCTTATTCTAGCTCCTTACCAGTCTTCTTCCTTTCCTCCTGATGGAAGATGCTAGTCCACCCCCTAAACTGTTGTTCTGTGCCTACCAAATCCCTCTCCCATCAGGAAATGGAAGCATGTCCCGAAATAAGTCCCTGTTGCCCCAAAGAAGAGGTGCTTAGAGAAGGAAATTGAATGTGATGTTCACTTGGTTGCTTCTGCTGTCTAAAATCAATAATCCCATACTAAACAAAGAGTTTAGTCTCGCATCTTGAGTAACCAGTAGGGAGAGCTTGAAAATGTTTATTTTGACTACTAGACTCCTCCAACTAGTATGGCCATGTCTAACTATTATTATTGAGAGTCTGTGTATGTGTTGTGTACATTCAAGCCATTTCCAACTTATGGTGACCCTCAGATGAACCTATCATGTGGTTTTCTTGGCAAGATTTGTTCAGATGAGGTTTGTCATTGCCTTCCTCTGAGGCTGAGAGAGTGTGACTTGTCCAAGGTCACCCTGTGGGTTTCATGGCTGAGCTGGGAATCAAACCCTGGTCTCCAGATTCATAAGCCAACACTCAAACCACTATGCCACACTGGCTCACATTACTGACAGTACCCAGTCTTAAGTATTTTTGAACCATCTGAGGGCAGCAACTACAATAGCATCAAATTCAAAATACATGTGTGGGTGGGTAAATGCCTAGAAAGTCCAAGAAGGTCACAGTTAATTTCAGACAAGGGATTCTTAACTGATTAATTACTATTAGTTGTTCAAGCTAGACTAATGAGAACTTGTGCTCCAACAATATCTGATGGGTCGTAAGTTGCCCACTCTCGCTTGGGATGTTCACAATAATATGTCTACCACAGAGTAGAAATGATGCCACAAAGCCAAGGAGCACACCATCATAATTCAAGATCTGTGCATGAAATCCCAAAAAGTCAAGATGGATTCCTTTACAAACTGACAATTCTTATACAAAGAGAAGAACTATATCTGCTGGACACAATCCCATACACACACACACACACACACACACACACCATTCCCTTTTCTTTGTGTGTCCTGTCTTATTTAAATTGTAAGCCTGAAGGCTGGGAACTATCAAATTAACAATTTGTAAGCTGGTCTGAGAGCCTTTGTGGCTGAAGAATAGAATGTAACTATACCAAATAAATAAATAAATAAATTCTCAAATAAGGAAAAAAAATAAAAAACATGAATATAAACTCAGACAAAACAAGTGCAAAATGATGATAAGAACTGAAAGTACCTATCTGAGGCATAAAAATAAGTATTTATTTAAGTACATCAGGAACAGGAAATCTTTTACAGAAATGATAAAACGGGTAGAAGCCAAAGGCATGAAAGGAATACTAAAGAAAAGCTGGGAGATTTCAGAGATGGTAAATGAATACTTTACATCAGTTTTCACTGCAGCAAGAAATCTATACAAACAACAAATAAGAACTTCTGCCCCAACCAATGCACAATACACAAAGGCCTATATCCAATTCCTAGTCTTAACTAGAATTGAGCCATTGAATCAATTGATTCATATGAGTTAACATTTATGTAAATCTCATTGCTTCAGTCAGTCTGTTCTGGTTGGGACTAGCAGTTGGACTTAGGACCTGTACAGACCAGCCACAAGGGCCAGCCTAGGGGTAGAGTTGGGGCAGGGTGACCACACGCCCCACGGCCCGACTCCGCCCTGATGCCACCGTCACACCACACACACCACCACATGGCGCACTGCATCAGGATGTCCCCTTGGTGCAGCGTGTAGACATGCTGCTTCAAAGGACACAGAAGAGCCGCAGCGGCAGCAGTAAGAGTGGCTTTTTGCTGCTCAAAAAAAGGAACGGCATTTGCCAGCTCTTTTTGGAGCAGCAAAGAGCCAGATCAGGGCCATGGTGTGTGGTTGCCCCAGCCCCCATCTAGTGCTCCCAGGGTGCCATCTGTACAGCCCTTTAGACTAGATGGGATGGGATCTATAACCTAACCAATTTTTTGCAGGGGTAGTGCTTGAGGAACTATGTCAAATAGATGTGGAAACCACCAATTTAGAGGAAACTGCCAAATTATAAATTAAGAAGTCACCCAAAGACTCAAAAAGAACCGAAATGTGAATGTTGAATAGTTAATAATAGTAATAAGTCAGTCAGTCAGTCAGTCAAATTTTATTGCTTTTGGCCAATGGCCTTTGCATAAAACAATGCCACAATAACAATAAAATACAACAAAATAATATATATCATATATCCATCATCAATCATATGATTATACATTAATTTACAATTTACAAAATTTACCAATTAAAATTTAAAATTGTGTGTGTGTGTGTGTGTGTGTGTGTGTAAGATATAAAGTTATTAAATGTAATTATCACCTTTACAACTTATGGTCATCTCTGCTATATATTTCTTTCTGATTTTTTTGGCTTACAAAAAAAATTAGCATACAAAGCTACTCACCAGGTCACATATTTGTCCATATCCACTAAGAGATAGAAAACTACTTCTTGTTGGCTCTGGCAAGAACTAATTTCAACTATGGATGTCACAAATCGTTCCCTTGATTCACTATATAGTGGGCAATGCAATATGTAATGAACAAGGTCCCCTAATTCCAGGCATCCATACATACATGTGCACTCCTTATGCCTCCCAACTCTGTAGGCTGTGTCCATCATGTTCAGTCTTAATTCTGAGAAGTGAGAGTGTCAAGTCAAATTCAAAATCATTTGTGTATGGAAACGAAATAGCAAGTCCAGTTTTAACGATGGTCGTTTGTGGACAAAGACATAGCCAATGGGTATGGAAATGAGGTGGCAAGACCAGGTGACAAAACTGCACATTTATCCAGGAAATGTCATCACAAGACCTAATGGCATCACCCACAATATTAGGGAGACCTTCACATGCTCATCCTCCAATGTGATTTATGCCATACTATATCATCAATGCCCATCAGCACTCTACACCGGGCAAACAAGCCAGACCCTGCACCAGAGGATAAATGGACATAAATCAGACATTAGGAATGGGAATACACAAAAACTGGTGGTTGAACATTTAAATCTCCCTGGGCATTCCATCTCAGACCTCAGAACAGCGGTCTTTGTACAAAAGAACTACAAAGGTAGATTGGAAAGAGAAACAGCAGAATTAGAATTCATCCATAAACTGCAGTCCCTCAGCAATTGATTGAACAGGGACAATGGCTTCCTGGCTCACTTCACACATTTCAACACTATCCAACCCCATCCTCACAGGGGCATCCTACACTCATCCATTCTCCCCACCTACAGGCTAGTTTCCAAGGCCAAACTGGTCTTGCCACCTCATTTCCATATCCATTGGCTATGTCTTTGTCCACAAACAACCATAATTAAAACTGGACTTGCTATTTCACTTCCATACACAAAGGATTTTGAATTTGAATTGACATTCTCACATACCAAGGGCATATGCATGTCTGTCCCTGGCTTCCACTCCACCAAAATCATCTGAGGAAGTAGACTGAAGTCTAGGAAAGCTCATGCTGCTGGGGTGGAAAAGTTTCAATTATCAATAAATTTTAATTATATATGTTAGAATTGTAGTGGCTACACATAGAAGATTCTGGGAGTTGAGGCCTCTGAATAGGAATGAAATGCTGGAAGATTCCAACAGCAGGAATGTTTAGGATTGTTTAGAGTCAGATTAACCTCTTGACGCCAGAGTGGTATATAACAGCCATAATAAATCACTGATAGGAGGCAAGACACTCTGTGCAAAGGGGGACTCATGGTACCATCTTTTCTACTGATAAGAGGGCATTAGAATGACATTGGAATGTGGCCAGATGTGCTTTAAGTAGATTATAATGTATTCTGAAATCTTTACTCTTATTGCTTGAGAATCTATATGTTTAAAGCAGGTGTCGGCAACCTCTGCTGCTGGGGGGGCGGGGGGAAATGGCATGGGGGGGCGGCTGGGCACGTGCGTGCTTGTGTGCGCACACTTACCACCACATGCACGCGTGACACGACCGCCATTTTGGGAGCCCCCCCACCGGGGGGACTTCCTGGGCCTTAGAAAGGCCCCCCCGTGCCCGCAGCAGGCAAATTCGCCCGCAGCAGCCACTTCCCCGGGCCTTGGAAAGGCCCCCCAGCAGCCACGGTGGGCAAATTCGCCCACCGCAGCCGCGGCGGGGGCTTCCCTGGGCCTTGGAAAAGCTCACCCGCAGCGGCTGTGGGGGGGCCCTTCCAAGGCCAAGGGAAGCGCCCGCCATGGCCGCGGTGGGCGAGTTCGCATGGGGCTTTCCAAAATGGTGACCGCGTCATGCACACATGCGCGCACGATGCAGGCACCATTTTGGAAGGCCCCCCCGCACAGGGGGGAATTCCCTGTGCCTTGGAAAGGGACCCCCCGTGCCCGTGGCGGGCAAATTCTCCTGGCGTAGTAGTGGCGCGGCCTTCCCAAGGGGCAACGGCGGCTGTGCAGCTGCCGTGGGCCCTTCCAAAATGCTGCCCACGCTCATGCGCGGCACCCCAACATGCACGGGGCAGCAGGCCAGTCCCAAGGCCTCCACGGGCCACACCCAGCCCACAGGCCATAGGTTGCCGACCCCTGGTTTAAAGTTTGACATGTCCAATGAGATGTAAGAATTGAATTTCTTTGTTTGGAGGTGTATAAAATGAAGCCATTTTCTTCTGTTCATTTTCCAAAACTTTGGAATGCTAATTCCTTTGGGACTGCTGGCATAATAAAACTGTGTTTACAAATTGACTTTGGGTCCCCTCTCTTCTTCTGCACTCCCAGTAACTGGAGCTCCTGAAGGCTCATAGCTCACAGACAGATTATTTCTAGTACGCTGCCAATTTATTTCCTTCTTTACATATGTTTTGTTCAGAGTGACAAGTTAAACAGATAGGGTGATAAAATGCAGCCTTGACTGAACCCCTTGCCAATTGGAAGTCAGTCCTTTCTTCTTGCCTGATGGTAGTCTCTTGTCCTGAGTACAGGTTATGCATCAGGAAAACCAAATATTATGACACAAGCATTTCTTTTTGAGAGAGCCATAGTTTTTCATGATTTACACTGTCAAAGGCTTTGCTATAATCTATAAAGCATAGGCTGATTTTCTTCTGAAATTCTTTGGTACACCCCCATTATCCAATGTGCGTTTGCAATAGGATCCCTAGTGCCTCTTCTTTTCCTGGCCCCGGCATGAACAGCTGGCTTTTCTTGCTCCATATACAGTAAAAGTCTTTATTTTAGAATTTTGAGCATCATTTTGCTTGCACGGGAAATTAATGCAATGATCCAGTGGTTATTGCAATCTCTGATGTTCCCTTTCTTGGGAACTGGAATTTGGACCATTGTTTTGTTTTCCATATTTGTTGGCATTTAGTTAGAAGCAGAGTAGATTCTGTAGTTAGAATCAGTTCTATTGGTATGTCATCTGTTCCTGGTAATTTATTTCTTTGAAGTGCTCTGAGTGCATTTTTCACTTCTCTTTCTAAATTTGTAGGTTCATTTTAAAATGATTCTTCCCTGGATGAATCTGTTATCTTTTTATCTCTTTTAGATAGTTTTCCAGTGTATTGTTTCTATGGTATTTTTATTTCTATTTGGTCATGTAATATGTTCCCTTGCTGGCCATAGAGCATCCCCACACTTGGTTTAAATTTCCCTTTGACTTCTCAGATCTTGTGGAAGAGGTCCCTTGTTCTCCCTTTTTTTGTTGTTGTTGTCATATTTTATTTCTCTGCATTGATTATGATAATAGCTCTTTTTATCCTGGCCCACAAGTCACTGAACACTTGCATTTAGGGTTCTGACCCTATTTCTTTCACCTGTTCATTTTGCTTCTCTTCTGTTCTTAACTGTTCGAAGAGTTTCATCTGTCATCCATTGAGGCTTTTCTTTCTATTTTGGCTGCAGATAGGTTTTTTTGCATTCCTCCTTGACAATGTCCCTGGCTTTTGTCCAAAGATCTTCTGGTTCCCCATCAATTAACAGTGCGAGACTATCTTTAAATTTTGTGGGGATATTCTTCAAGTTGTATTTTGGCATGATGGTTGGCTTTAGTGTTCTTTAGCTTTACTCTGTTTTGATGTTAGCAGCTTGTGGTCTGTGCCACAATTTACTCTTAGTCATATTTTTTGCAGAGACAATGAAGCTTCTCCAGCTTCTGTTTCCAGGTTCTGTTTCCAACTATATAGTCTATTTTATTTCTATATTCATCGTCAGGTGATGCCCCGGTATACAGTCACTTCTTTGCTTGCTTGAAGAATGTGCTTGCGATGAGCAAACTATTGGCTTTGCAAAATTTAGTTGGTCATTCTCCTACTTCATTTCTTGATCCTAGGACAAATTTTCCTGCTATATTTGGTAATGCTCTGTTTCTTACTTTTGCATTCCAAATGCCAAGATCACATTATAGTAATCTAAATAAGATGAAATTTAGGTATGTGTCACATTGGCAACCACCTTTTCCTAGTGGAGAATAAAACTGCTAGAATGGACATGCTGCTGTTTGCATAGTTGAACACTCCTTGGGGTGTGATGAAGGAGAGAGTGAGTCATGAAGAGCAACAGCACTTCAGAGTTTATCACTGCACCACTTGGGGTGTGTATGTATACACATTAATGTGATGGCTTACTTTCTTCATTTCAGAAATGTACCACTATGCTACTGGAGTACAGAATGAATTAGAGCTTGGAGAAGCTGCATTCTTAAACTCTCAAAATCAGACTTTTAGACCAAAAAGTAATTTTTCCCAAATTCTGGATTTAACAGTCACTGAAAAGAACATAGCACCACAGTAGGTTCACTGATTTAAGGCAGAAGACTGAGCAGCACCCTAATACTTCTAATAATGTGCAGGTCTGGATGTGGAACGGCAGCATCCAGCATGACACTAATGCGTCAACTTCACTGGAGAACAAAGCTTGCCTGATTATTATTAGAGCAATTTTATGACAGCAATTTCTGTGACATTCAGTACAGGCTCAAAAGCAATTTCCATGACAGACTGAGCGAATAACACTGAGGTGTGTGACATATACTAACTTGTTTATTTTCCTTTTGTTTGTGGAGGGCTGGAACTAAAGACACTGGAGAGTCCCCTCCGCTTTGTTTTGGAATTTCTACAGAATGGCTTTGTGAAGTATTGAGTAAGCAGAAATAATTATGTTTTCAAAGATTTAATTATAATAGCAAGAGCAAAGAGCATTCCTTTCATTGCAGCAAGCTCTGCCTGAAGCACTTCTGCAAATTTTAGATAAACCCAGCAGACACTGGCAGAAAAAAAAATTCAGAGGTTAATCACAATCTCTTGCACCACAGTAAAATGATCTTGCAGCTGGAACCAGAGGACTATATTTATATTTACTAACACCCATAGGTATATGTTACATGGAAAGGAAAATATAATGGGATTTTCTGAAGAGGCAATTAATAGATTGGAGGCAGGGCAGAATAAAAGAATGCATCACATAACCTATTGAAATTTTTGCCATTCTCAATATGCACTGATAGTAAAGAAAGAGATAATATACATTAGCATTCTGGGCTAGAAAAACTCAACATTAATAGTGCAATCCTATGTATGCTTGCTTAGAAATAATCCCACTGCATTTAAAGGCATTTACTCCCCAGAAAAATGGGTATCAGGTGGAAGCCTAAGATATACTGTCCAGAGCACAAAAGTGAATGACATTAGATCACCATTGACTCAACTTCATGTACCACTTTTAAATGCCCACAGAATTGCATGCACTGTTTCAGCTGAGGATTCTCACAAAATTTGAACAGCAGATAATAGATGTGGATGTGTTTGTGCCTTCAAATTGCCTGTCAACTTATGGCAAGGATTATTCAGAGATGGTTTTGCCAGGTCTTTCCTCTGAAATATAGCCTACAGCACCTGGTATTCATTGGAACTCTCCCATCCAAGTCCTAACCATGCCTGATCCTGCTTAGTTTACATGATCGGGGGGATCTGGTGCCTTCAGAGTATTTAGAAGGAAATAATTTCTCTAAGTATCTTAGACATAATATACAGTAGAAGTGGGGTACGTGTGGTTAACTGCATATGGCCTCCTAAGGCTGTTGCTGGGGGGCGGGGGGCTAAGATTGCTCTCCCCCTGCCCCAGTTTTGAATGCTTTGCCTATTTATTCAAAATGGTTCCTGCACTCCTTAGGGAACATGGGGGCAATTTTGCCATGTCTTACTGTTTTAATAAGATACTGTTTTAGGCCTGTTGGGTTCTTTTGTATTACCAGAAGTGGCTTCAAGAAGATATAGGTGACATGATGAAGAACAATAACAAAACCCTTTAAGGGATGGGGTGAACTGTGTACTTATGTCCAGCCCACCCCAATCTACAGTTTATCCTCTATCCTGCCCCCATAGTAATGGGGATTGCAACCTGGTCCTCCAGGTTCTTCTTAATCTCCATATCCCATTAAAGAATAGCCTTTTTCCAGCACATGTGGAAACCTTAACCCAGGTATGTCACAGGACACATTTTATTATTTGTTATAATGTTCAATGGTCTCCCTGCAATTTTGAATTTTTCAATAAAAGTGACTAGAGGGAGTTTAAATCCTACAATATTACCTATCCAGACAGGATCAGGCCTACTAAGTACTTGGATGGGTGAACACCAAAGAATACCAGGTATTGCAGGATATATTTCAGAGGAAGGCAATGGCAAACTACATCTGAGCATGACTTCCCTAAGAAAGCCCTATAAAATTAATGGGTTCACCATAAAGTTAACAGGAGATTTGACTTCACACACACACACATTGTCCATTTCAAGCATTTGCCTGAATATGTTTAAGGCTAAAAGTAAGCATGCATACTCGTGTAAGACCCATTTACCCCCATGATCTGAAGAATCGAGGTTAGGTTTCCATACACTGAACACAAGGGTCTGAAGAGGACTCTGTAACTGACCTCAAATATAGTAATTGATACAGCTGGGTTCCTCCTCACAGGAACTTTGTAGATACATTCAGATAAATAGTTACAGAGCTCATCAGACCTTCACACTCAAAACACAAAGGCCATCTTGGTGCTTGGGGCCAATAGGCAATAGCCTTAAGTACCACCGATATACCCAATCCAGTTTGAACAGGGCTATCTATTGACCTATTTATCTATTTGTCTATTTGCCTATTTACTTATCTATCTCATCTGTCTATCTCATCTGTTTATTTTCATTCTAGGTTCTCTGAGTTGTTCCAATAAAAACAAACATAGTCGCCCCTCTGTTTTTGTGGACTTGAAGTCTGTGGTCCATGCTTTACGTGGACCAGCAAGAGGAGAGGCTTAAAATGGTGCGTGCACCTGTGGCATGTGTGCCCAATCATGCAAGGGAGCGCACACCTATTCAAGTCTATGGGGCTTGACTATGCACAATATTTCATTTCTGTAGGGGGCCTGGAACGGATCCCCAGCAAAAACAAAAGGGCGACTGTAACACTATATGGAAATATATATTAGGCCTCTGACATAAACTAAAGCTCTAATGATGGTCCATTATTCTCCAAGGTTGCAATGACTGCCACTATTTTCTCACCTTGGTCCCCCGCATACTTCAAACAGTGCCCCACAAGTCACATTTTCCAGAAAGAAATCAGAGGAAAAGAAGTGATATGGAACTAAATAAACAGCATACCTTCATGGCCCTCAGCAAAGATAAGGAAAACAAGCTAATTTCAGACGGAGACCAGAATTAAGGAAAGAGATACATTTTGCAGTCAGATGGAAAAAAAGAGGATAAGGATTTTTATTTATTTATTTATTTTAAGGAACAGGTTTGTTTTCTGTATGTACTGAAGCAAATCTTGGCCTCAGCCAACAAAGCCGATTTTGCATTGTTATCTGTTCCCTGTGAGACAGACTTAAGAGCAAAGAACATCATCACCAAGACACTCAGACTATAATATTTGAAATACATTCTGGTTACTGCTGTAGCCTCAGGGCTAACATAGAATTTAAAGCTCTGGGACTTTTGCAAGCCCATAAACATAAAAACACTGTTGGTAGGAGAATTGGGCATATAGTTTCTCTCTCTCTCTCTCTCTCTCTCTCTCTCTCTCACACACACACACACACACACACACACACACAAATACACAAAAAAAACAAATTCAGCTGCCTTGAGCACTGTGAATGAAGAGTCAGAGGCTTCTGAATGACAGAATGCAAATATTTCTTAATATGGAGGTCCCACACACACACACAATGAGTAATCCCATAACTTCCAACTGTCTCAGTTTAGCAAGAACCGGTCTGATTAATCCTATATTGGCCCACTTTTTAGCTGCTTTTAAAATGACTCGGTTTTAATTTTCTCCTCCCACTTTCCCTCTTTATCTTCAGCTTACTTCAGTTGCTGCAGACCAAATTCAAAGTGCAAAAGTCATTTGTACTCAATTAACTCAGCAGGGGAGAGAGAAGAAGGGGGCAGAATTGGACCATTCCCAGTAGGATGAGGAAAAGAAAACTGCTACAGCTTCTCCTAGCTCCTGTGTCCTTCCTTATTAACTTTTGCCTTTTTGACCACTCTCTGATGTTGCTGAGCCACTTGTGTCCCAGGTTTCATCTGTGAAATATGGAGAGTATTTAACTTAACCACTGATGTGGAATCAGAAAAGAGTGATCTAAAGGTGTGTGAGAAGGAGCATTCTGGAAATGATAGTATTGGTGAGTTTCAAGGTGAAATTTTCTGGAAATTGAAATATACCTTTGGGGAGTAGGAACTGCTGAAGTTATGTTCTAGGGATCTGCTTCCATTCAGAAAAAGATGTCTCTTTATCATGTTCGGTCTGCACAGAAAAAAATGAAACAAATATTGTAAAGGAACTACAGGTACCCAAGTATTACTTCCCTCCAGAGGCAGCATTACAACATAAACAGAATGCCTTCCTGTTTAGAAAGTGGCCTGTGTAAAACAAAATATGTATATATCACATTTAACATCCTGGTAGTACACTCTAGTATATTGGAATGGAATGAAGAAATAGTTCACAGAAAATTCTTGTCATTTCCCTATGAAGTTCACAGCAAAAGGGGGAACTGCAACATTCTGTGCCAAGCACAATCAATCCAGTGACTGCCTTTTTCTCTTTCATCATTCTGATGATAACTTTCCATGCAAAACAGTTCAGTAGGAAAAGGTGGACAGGAAAAAAGATACATGTGCTGACATGAGGGTTGTTTGTATAGAAGACTACCAGCACCATGAAGGTGTTTGTCAGGCTATCTTCCATACAGATACATTGCCTCTCCTCATGCTGTCACTCAGTTCATGCTGACTCTCTCACAATATATTTTGTGGTCAGTTTTGTGACTGCATACGAGTTCACACAGCGTGGTGTGTAATCCTGCCACCTGAACACATGCTGCTTTTTTCTTCCTCTTCACTACCATTACGATCACCATTGCTAACAGCAGCGCTGCCACATCCCTGACACCATGATGCGCTCTCACATTTATACTTACATCTAAATGAACCTTAAATATACTTGAACTGAGTTTAGTTAACATGATATTGACTATGACACTGACGTGGGATATGGACTTAAAAGGAACTAAACTGACTATGACAATTATTTGCATATGAGTGGGGGGGTTATTTGTTAATAATGAGTGAAGGGAATTTCAATGAATTTAATAATATTTAATGAATAATTAATTTGTTTTATAGAGGAAGGACAGGAATAAATACAGCTGAGGGCTGTTGCAGTGTAGTCGATCTGAACGTGGTTTGCTCACCAGTTCTCAGGCTAAAGGTTCTCAAAGCATTGTTGCCAGGCTAAGAAGATTCTGGGAGGGGAATCATGTGAGCAGTCATAAGCTCCTCTGAGGAAAGGTAGGATACAAATGCAATAAGTAAGTGGAAACTACTAAATAATAAATTGCCCATTCTGGCCTGTGGGTGAGCTGGTATGGACAATGAACATCAGTGAGGATAAAAGCTGGGCTTGTTTCTCCTCCTCCTTCTCTTTCTTCCCCTCAGGACAGTATGCATCAGGCTCATCCTTCTCTCTGTACCTGATGACAGCTCTGGTTGGTGTCAGCATTTAGTGCAACCTCTCCTCTGGGTCTGTGCTTGAGCAGGTAGAAGAGCTCAAAGGGCTGGTTTAAGAGTATTTCTGAAGGTGCTTGTTGCAACCTGTTTGCCAGCTGCTGTGGCTGAATTTACAGTGACACCATTTCGACTGTGCAATTAATCACAGAACAAAGGCGCTACTACACAGCTGCTGTGTTCCATTTACTTTGCCTTGTGACTATTTTTGTTACTTGCAACATCCCACTGAGAGCTTCTCCATCTAACCCAGTGGGCACTGGGAACAATTTTCCTGCATGAAAGAAATGGGAGGGAGGGCTGATGGTTTTGTTTTTGTTTTGCAATGGCAACTAATGAAGACTAATAGTGACATTGTTCGTTCTGGAGGTATCAATGCAGCTGCATTATTGAACAAAATCATAATCTTGTTCAGAGCTGGGTGCACATCCTGTGCCAATGCAAACATCCATGTTTTGTGCCAAGAAATCTGCTCCATGAACGTAGACTAAATGGCACAAATGGTATATGCGTATGTGCCTGGGCGCCTGTGTGAGTCCAGTAAAATTAGCCACCTTGAATCCCATTTTGGAGGAAAGATGGGATATAAATCCAATAAAATAAGTAAATAAATAAATTATTGTAGTGGGATACCCTCCAACATTTCACAGATGAAAACTGAGATACATGTGGCCAAGCAACATCAGAGTGTGATCAAAATGGCCAGCATGCCACAATTACGCAACTACAGCAAAACAATTTTTAAAGATAAAATAAATACCAGGGAATGAAGCAAAAGCCAACAAAAACCAACACATGGGTAGGCACACTACACAAGCATGTGACTGAGGTGGGTAGATTATGTGCCACATTCAGAATGTGTGTGATTTCAATCAAAAGAGTGAAATGGCAGCAGTGTGAAGCATTGAAACTTCACAATGGTGAATTGTGGCCAAAAAAAAAAAGCAGCATGCATGCACTACACAGGGCAGACACAGGGAGGAACTCAAGGTAAGTGAGGCAGTGCATAGGACTGTTTGTGGGAACTGAGGTCCAAAATGGCACTATTGCAGAGAAGATGTGATAGTGATTGTCTCCATACTGGTATTTTTCTGTTTTCTTAAACAACATGATTGCAGTGAGACAAGAGGCTACTGTGATAAAGCCCTGTCTGCAGCAGCTGAAATATGCTGAAGTGAAATGGGAAAGTGGGAGGAGGAGAAAGAAACTGGGACATTTTAAAAGCTGCTAAAAACATGTTCCAGCAAAGGATCAACGGGGCTGTTCCTGCCAAACTGGGAGTTAGAAGGCATGCAGTGATCGCAGTGCAGAATTTGATACAGTATTTGGTAATGGCTGAACTGGTGCACTCAAAATAGGAAGAGAGGTATGATCAGAGTTGGCAAAGCCAGTAAAGTCTCTCATGGATGGGTAGCTCTCAGGGGTAAGAAGGCTACATTGCCGGACCTTGGAGGGACAGCTCCCAATGCCTCAATCTTCCAACAGTTATTTCTTACTCCAGTGCCCATTAGGAGGTGTGGGGATAATTGGGCATGTTTTGACAGCCTTTATATCATTTTAGGCAGAAGAGAGGTCTTTTTTTAAAAAGAGTGTGTCTCTTTTGAGTGTGTCTCTATAATTTTCACTGAAATAACTTGCAATGCAGAGGTGTCCCTAGACAAGAAATTTCTAAAATTTCAAAGGATATGTGAGAATGCTAAGGAGTAATGTTGAGTGGAATGCAGTTTGACACTTCTTTTGTTTTCGGTTCACAAAAGTGAAATCTGTAAGGGATGGATGATGGATGAGAGCAGTGATCTTGCTGCCTGAGGGATTCTGAGAGTTATAATCTTAAAAAATTCTAAGCTCTGGGAAAGGCTTTATAGCTCTATGGGAGGATACCTGCTTTGCCTGAAGAAGGCCCCATGTTCAATCCCTAATAAACCTGGGAAGAACGTGCTAGCAAATAATGAGAAAAGCCTCTCCTTCTCCTGATATCATGTGCAACTGCTATCTGTCAAGTATAGTGTAGGCTAAATGAGTCTAAACTAGTGTAGGGAGTTGCCTACAGTATCCTGTGGCCACATGGAGAGAGCTCTACAGATACCATGGACTGTTAAAAAGACAAATGAATAGGTCCTAGAGCAAATCAGGCCAGAAGTCTCACTAGAAGCCAAGATAAATTAGGTTTATACTTTGGATATATCATGAGGTGATATGACTCATTGGGAAAGATTATAATGCTCAGTGAAGTGGAAGGCAGTAGGAAAAGATCAAGTGGATTGATCTGCCATGGTCTTGAGTTTGCAAGATCTGAGCAGACCAGTTGATGACTAGAGGTCCGGGTAGTCTCTCATTAATACAGTAGATGTAACTGAAAAGTTAACTTAACAGCAAACAACAATTAAATTAATTATGGGCCTGAACAGACTGCCAGAAATAATCCATCTTGAGACCACTTTAACTGCCCTGGCTCAATGCTAGGGAATCATGGGAACTGTAGTTTTTTCTGAGACATTGAGCCTTCTTTGTCAGAGAGCTTGGGTGCCACAACAAACTACAGTTCCCATGATTCCCTAGCACTGAGCCAGGGCAGTTAAAGTGGTCTCAAGCTAGATTATTTCTGGCAGTCTGTTCAGGCCCTAATTTCCCAGCCATCCAGTTCCTTGCCTGAGATTCAAGTATAGAGACTGGGCAGCATGTTCAGAGAGGGCTTTTCTGGCAGGCTGAAACCTTTCCAGTATACTCTACTATGTAAACTATATGCTGGAACCCTGTCATTACAACTATAAGCTGGGAAGAGCCACAGCCCAGCATGTTTGTGGTAGTTCTCACCTCTTCAAGGATCCTGTCCACATCCTTAGCACAAATTGAAATACAGCCTGTAACACGGGACTGTTATATTCACTGGATCTCACTGTTACAGTATCCAAGATCCAGGAACATCAGCATGGATGAGAATGATTTTGTCTACAAAGCATCCTGCAAATTCACAATAGGCCCTTGCCACTCAAGAATGATTTCTTCGCCATCTAAATAGAGCAGACCTTCCATTGGGCACTAGTCTGTCTGTCATCAATGCTCTAATCAAGTCTTTGTCCAACTCATTGCAGCAGCAGCGCCCTAATAAAATGGGATTTAAGTATTCTGTGGGAAAGGACACCTAGAGTTATTCAGATGTCCTTTTTTTAGTGTGACAATGCAAATAATAGCACTCACGCATTCTAGTTTTGTTGTTCACACTATGGAACCGCATTTATGTGCATCTCTACAAGTTCTGTTTCTCACATGTGCCAGCACTCCAATAAAGATGGATTCAATTATGCAAATGCATTCGAAGCATATTCAAAGTATGCAGAGTTTTATCCTGGTTTATCCTTGGTCTATTCACATTGTTATTCACACAGCTGACCATGCAAATCTTTAGAAAAACTCAGAAAATACCCAAGATCGATTATCCTGGGTTAAGTGGGTTTGTTGGCAGCCCCTCAAAAGACTTAACTGGATGCATTCAAAATGCATGTGAACACAAAGGTTCAACCCAGATTCGACCAGGATTATCTTCACCTTCTGAATATCCCCTTTTAAACAATCATATCCATTTTCCCATTCCAAAGGTCAGCCAGGGCATCAACAGGATCATCAGACAGAGCACAAGAGCTCTTAGAAAACCATTTGAACCCATCAGCCTCATGGTCAAGACCATCTTAATCAGACCACAACTGAGTTCCAGTAAATGACTGCTTGGCTTCTGTTTATTACTACATTTATATACCATATTTACTATATTTATATACCATAGTTC
Organism: Phrynosoma blainvillii; assembly: GCA_026167975.1. NCBI lineage: Eukaryota > Metazoa > Chordata > Lepidosauria > Squamata > Phrynosomatidae > Phrynosoma > Phrynosoma blainvillii. The sequence continues at coordinate 143,291,217 of JANUYF010000001.1, forward strand.
CTGTAACAATGAGCTTAAGATCTTCTATCTCCTTTAATCTCACTAAAACCCTATGGTTAGGCTGAGAGAGAGTGACTAGTACTCATGATGAATTTCATACACAGTGGAGACTTGAGCTGGATTTGTCTGAGTCCATGTCCATGTCTAGTCCCATTCATACTAGATGATTATAGCACCATGATTTTCCCTTTCATCGCAAGGGCAACATCTGATGGAATCCTGATGTTTCTAGTTTGGTGAGGCAATAAAGGAGCTTTCTGGCTGAGAATTCTAAAAACCTCTCTCTGAACTGCAAATCCCTGGATTCCATAGGATGCAGTCACAGCAAATAAAGAGGAATCATAGTGCTATAATCGTGTAGTGTGAAACGGATCCAATACTCTACACCACACTGCCTCTTCCATACCACACCGGCTGTCTATGTATTATTTGCCCCAGACTTCAATTTCATAATTATAACACATTTTTTTTAGGAAAAAAATCTAGTCAAAATAAGTTTTATATTTGGATCATAGATTGAACTGGGCATAAAGCCATTTAAATCTCATGTGAAAGAGAAAGGTTTAGCCCTTTTCCTACTCCCAGTTCAAGTCAATAGTGCTTATTTCTGAGTAAACATGCTAAGGATCCTTCCTATTGGATGTTAACTCAGGTACTTGGTAGCCTAATCACAAAATTGTATGCACTATAAATGTATGACACTTTGATCACCAGGAGTTAGGGTAATAGATGGTTGTAAGGAATGCTATTAAACTTATTGCCATTTGCACACGATTAAACCTTATTCAATAAGGCTATGAACTTCTGTTCTCCAGTGTGCCCATTAAAGGTTATTGCATGGGTTTGCTTTCAGGACAAGAGCTGGGAAGGAGATTGGCAAGACTGCAAATATCCTCATTCAAAGATGGCAATTTATTCTAAACTATGACCCTTATGTCCCCTTCACTGTTCATTTGGCAACTTAAATATGTTAATTATGAGGGTTTAATGCTATCACTATGCCCCAGGGCAGGGCCTTCTGCATCAGAAGAGAAAAGAACTTGGATTTGATGACTGCATTTTTAAAGGTTGGCAAACATGTTAAAAAGTATTGTGGATACTATCTGCCCTGAGATGCCATGAGATATTCACTCTGTTATCTGGGCTCCTCTACGTAATTCCACAGCCACAAGAAAGCAGAATTCAGCCTTAATTATTAGCAATATAGACACATCAACAGATATTTACCGTAATATTCCCATGGCCAGCTGTATCTCACTGCAGATAAGCAGTAACGGAAGGAGAAATATTAAAACAGAGCCAATGAGACCTACAACAAAATGTTGCAGTGTGAGAGGCCTCCCTTTAGGGTTCCAGATTTCCTTCTCCATTTTTGTCTCTCTGTGTGTATACACTTGTACCCAATCCAAGATACATTAAAATACTTAAAAAAAAAACATTTATACTCATAGGGGCTCTTGCTTCCATTCCTGAGAACCTTTCAAAATAAACGTTTTCAGCGTAAACCTGGAAAATATCTATGTAGACAATGAGTAGGTTCTATCTATTCTTTTTATCCTGATGTATCTGTATTCTTTATCAGTCACTCCATGCTTATCCCTCTCTTTAACCTAACAACAAAACAACAACAACCTGGTTTAAGTCACCTATTCCATTCCTCCTAATTGTTGTCAGCTCTCCTCCATCTCACCCTCCATCTATAAATATTCTGTGTCACTGAGTTTTCATTGGTTTATTTCTCCCAGATGCCTAGAAACTGGACTTCATTTGTGCTCTGGGGAAACAGATATAACTTCCCCTGGTGGCCCTGACATGAGATCTCATGCAATGACATACATTAGTGATCGACCACCTGCAGCCATTTCTGACTGGCTGCCATTTCTACTCCTGGCCAGAAGCACATGAAAACTGAGAGAGCAACCCGGGCTGAATCTGCACTGCAGAAATAATGCAGTTTGATACTGCTTTAACTGCCATGGCTCAGTACTATGGAATTCTGGGGTTTCTAGTTTTGTGAGGTCTTTAGTCTTCTCTGTCAGAGAACAACACCAAACTACACACCCTAGGATTACATAGCTCTTGCCTTGGCAGTTAAAAACAGCACCAAACTGCATTATTTCTGCAATGCAGATGCAGCCCTGGACTGCTGCCACACTGCAGAAATAAAGCAGCTTGACACCACTTTAATTTCCATGGCTCAATGCTATAGAATCCTTGGATTTGCAGTTTTGTGACATATTAGCCTTCCCTGTCAGAGAGCAATGGTGCTCCGCCAAACTACTAATCACAGAATCCCATAGCACTGAGCCATGGAAATGAAAGTGCTGTCAAACTGCATTATTTCTGCAGTGTGGCAGCAGCCCAGGAAGAAGCTGGATCACCAGGATGGACCTCAGGAAATGCACCAGGAAAACAGAAGTGTCTTCTACTGCTCCCACATGACAGCTTTTTCGTCTTCAGTTTGCTTGTGCCCTAGGGTCAAAATCTACAAATCTTTGGATCACCCCACATCTGGTGGTACCTCCTTAATGTGCATAAGTGATAAGGCTTAGTTATATTTTCACGAGCACCAGAAAACATGAATCTATAATAGCTGGAATAATCTAAAAGACTTCCAATATCTCACACTAGTATTCTATAAGCTAAATATAAAGGCAAAGCATACTTGTTTACTTTGCTCTTCTTTCTTCTAAAAACCAAACTATTCTACATAAGCACACACACACATACATCTTTTCTAGGTCATCCTCATGTGCTTTCTCCCTCTCTTCATTTCTTAGTTTTTCTTCTCCTTTCTAGTATAAATTACAGTTCAATAGAAAGAAGAAGTTTGCTCTCTAGTGGCTGAATTAAAAATGGCCCTGGAAAATAATTCATAAAGTGAAAGTGATCTATTTTACTCTCAATTTTTTTTAATTACTGCAATCCATAACCTTTCCTTACCAAAGATTCAATACTTTGCTCTTCCTTCCTTTGCAAATCTGGAAATTGCCAAAAGCCTGGGGATTAGCTGATTATTATAAATTATTATTTTTTTAAAAATTACAAAAGCAAGCAACAGTGAAGTCTAGAAGCAAAGAGAATTGCTTTTCACAGAGGCCTTTTGTCTAAATTATGCCAGGAGTGGTCCATCAGCCTCATATTGAGGCTGCTTCTTCTAAGTGTATCATAATAACCAGAGACTTCCCTAGACATTTTGCTGCCTGAGGCAGAAGACAGCATGGCACCCCCTCCACTGTGCTCCACATACAAAAGCAGACTGGAGTGGTTCTCAGACTGTTGCTCTCCTACAGCAGTTCTCAAACTATGGTTTGGGATCCTCCTGTGTGTCATCTTAAGCAGAAGTGATGGGTGGCTTTCATGTCAACAGGTGATGAATCAACTCTGGTCTTAGGCTGCATCTGCACTGCAGAAATAATACAGTTTGATATCACTTTAACTGTCATGGCTCTATCGTATGGAATCCTGGGATTTGTAGTTTGTTGTGCCACCAGAGCTCTCTGAGAGAAAAGGCTAAATAGCTCATAAAACTAAAAAATCCCATGCAAGATAGCAATAGCATAATAATTCAACCCCTTTTTAGGCAAGCTTTCCTCTTCTTTGATTCCTGTTCCCAACCTATTTCTCTGAATTTTAAAAAAGTTTCCTACCTACAACTAGGATTGCCATAATTCTTTTCCACAAAACCAGGATGAAATGCAGGAGATTTGAGGGAAATGGAGGACATGACCAACTAAAAGCCAAAAAAATAATAAAATTTTAAAAATAATTAATATAAATTCATGTCTCTCAGACTTGCTCAAAATGGAGGACATTTTGACATTCTTCCTGGTCAGAAAGTTGGGATGTAGTTTTGTGAGGTTTGTGTGTTGGACTAGGACTCTGGAGACCAGGGTTCGATTCCCAGTCTATTGGGTGACCTTGGGCAAGTCACACTCTCTCAGTCTCAGCGGAAGGCCGTGGCAAACCCTCTGTGGCCAAGTGCTTTGTAAATTTCTTACCTGTCACAGAAGGACAATGAGGATGATAAGAGGGAGGGCTGGAGAACAAAATCTGTGAGGAAAGCTTGAAGGAGCTGGGCACGTTCAGCCTGGATCTTCCTAGAGCTCAGCCAACTAGCTAAAGCCCCACTTGGCTGTGAGAAAAAAGCCTTCCCTACCTGGATCTTCCTAGGGCTCAGCCAGCTGCCTGAAGCCCCACATGGCCTCAGGATGAAGGCCTTCCCTCCTTGGATATCTTTGGGGGTGAGGCTTGCTTGGCCAACCCACGCAGCCACACCAGGGAGGACTCGCCCTGGATGTCTTTGAGACTTGCTTGGCCGGCTGATCAAGGCCCTGCGCAGCTGCACCAGGGCCAGGGAGGCCTTGTCCTTGTCAGGACATGATCCCAAAACTGGGCACGACATCTCAAAGACCCTTAAAAACCAGGAATGTCCCGGCAAAAATCGGGATATGGCAACCCTACCTGCAACTTCTTATTAACAAATAGAACTTTACATAACATACAAATAAGAACCACTTGGTATTATCTATGGCTTTTGTATTACAGCTATTCCTTATAATTACTGATAGAATTGATGCCTGCTTCTATACAGTCCTGCTAGAATGTTCTGCTCTCTGTATAAAACCTAATTCACCAGTGACAAGGGTCATGACCATCTTGCTGCTTTCATCCATCTTCTCCATGAGATCCAAGCATGCCCTATCATGTGAGATCCACCTACTGTGTGGAATATCCTTCCTTGTGTGATCTGAATAAATATGAACTATATGAAGAACATGGAATCTTATTTCAATCATCTCCCTATTATTATTTTTCTGGTGTCAAAAAATATCAGAATAGAAGGGTTGTAGACAAGAACATCCTGGATACAAGTAAGGGGCAATCCTTTATGCACTTTCCAAAGAATATGTTTACTACAAGTCCTAAATCGCAGTAGATATGTATAGGATCTTATTGTTAAGCTCTAAAGTACAGAGATACAATCTCTGCATAGAAACACCTTTCTGTAAAGAAATTTTCCCTGTAAGTCACAAGACATTTTTCAAGAATGAACATTCCTTGCAGTGGCAGGGGGTGGGGGGGGTTATATAGAATCATACAATCATAGAGTTGGAAGCGACCACAAGAACCATCCAGTCCACCCTCCTCCAATGCAAGAATGCACAACCAAAATCCTCCCAACAGATGGTCATCCAGCCTCTGTTTACAAACCTCCAAAGAAGGAGATTCCACCACACTCTGAGGCAATGTATTCCACTGTCAGACAGCTCTTACTGTAAAGAAGTATTGCCTAATGTTCAGGTAGAATCTCTTTTTTGCAGCTTGAATCCACTGATCAGTCTCTGGAGCAGCAGAGTCTCTGGAGCAGCAGAAAACAAGCTTGCTTCCTCCCCAATATGACACCCCTTCAAATATTTAAACATGGTTATCATGTCACCTCTTAACCTTTTCTTCTCCAAGCTAAACATACCTAGCTCTCTAAGCTGCTCCTCATAGGACATGGTTCCAGACCTTTCACCATTTTGGTCACCCTCCTCTGGATACATTCCAGCTGGTCAAAATATTTCTTGAACTGTGGTGCCCAGAACTGGACACAGTATTCTGGATGAGGTCTGTCCAAAGCAGAATAGAGTAGTACTATCGCTTCTGTAACTCTACACACAATACTCCTATTGATGCAATGTAGAACCACATTGGCTTTTCCAGCTGGTGCATCTCACGGTTGATTCACATCCAACTTGTGGTCTATTAAGACTTCTAAATGCCTTTCACATGTACTGTTGTCAAGTCATCCTATATCTGTGCATTTCATTTTTTTCTGCCTAAGGCTTTACTGAAATCAAGATATGCTACATCCACAGCATTCAGCTTGTAACTCTATCAAAATAGAGAGATAAAGATTAGTCTGGCATGACTTGCTTTTGAGAAACCTATGTTGACTTTTAGTGATCATGGCATTCCTTTTAGGTGCTTATGGACTGTCTGTTTCATTATCTGACCAAGAATCTTTCCTGGTATTCATGTCAGGCTGTCTAAACATTAATTGTTTTGCTTCTCGTTTTCCCCCTTTTTAAGATGGGGGCAACATTTGCTCTCCTCCAGTCTACTGGGACTTCTCCTGATCTCCAGGACTTCTCAGTTATTATTGCCAGTAGTTTTGAAATTACTTTTACCAGTTCTTTTAATACTCCAGGACCTGGAGGCTTGAATTCATTTAGAGCAGCCAGGTGTTCCTGCATTACCTCTATATCTATTCTGTGATGCATTTCCTCTACTGCAGTGATGGCAAACCTTTTAGAGACCGAGTGCCCAAAATACGACCCAAAACCCACTTATTTATCACAGTGTCGTGTCCCTCTGACTTTCTAGTAACAAACTCTGGTGAACTCTGTGCTGGGGTGACAGCGCACATGCCCACTGAGAGGGCTCTGAGTGCCATCTCTGGCACCCATGCCATAGGTTCGCCACCACTGCCCTACTGTATCATTTGCACCATTTCCCCCAGGTTGAGCACTGTTCTCCTTTTGCAAGAAGACCAAGGCAAAGTAGGTGTTGAGTAATTCTGTCTTTTCTCTGACCCCAGTTAGCATTTCGCCATTTTTCCCATGCAGCAGTCCTACCATTTCCTTCTTTTTTCCTTTTGCTATGGACAGAACAACAATAAAAAGCATCCCTTTTTATTGTTTTTAACCTCTTTAGCAAGTCTGAGCTTGTTCTTTCCTTTAGCTTTTTTTACTTTCTCCCTATACGTGCTGGCTATTCATTTGCATTTCTCTTTGGTGAGCTCCCCCTTTTGTATTTCCTGTACATTTCCCTTTTAAATCTTAGCTTAGTTGAAAGTTCTTTAGACATGCAGCCTAGTTCTTTAAATACCTCCAATTTTTTCTGCTCACTGGAGAAAAATTGTTTGTAATTGTGCCTTCAATATCTCACTTAAGAAAATCCCATCCATCATGTATTCCCTTCTCTTTTAGTGTTCCTGACCATGGGATCACACCTAGTATTTCCCTAAATTTACTGAAATTAGCTTTCTTAAAGTCTAGAATGTGTGTCTGACTATGCTTGGCTTCCCCTTTCTGCTGTATTACAAACTCTAGGAAAACCTGGTCACTCCCATATAAGGATCCTGCCACTTCCACCCTATTAACCAGGTCATCACTGTTGGTTAAGATCAGATCTAAAATAGCTGAGCCCTTTGTTGCCTCTTCTATCTTCTAGACAATGAAATTGTTTGCAAGGCAAGTGAAGAATTTGTTGGATCTAATATTCTTGGCAGAATCTGACTTCTAATAAACACCAGGATAGTTGAACTCTCCTATTACTACTACATCTCTCCTTTCTCAACATTTGGTCATCTGTTCCAAAAAGGCATCATCCAAGTCCTCAGTCAGGCTTAAGGATCTTTAGTAGAACCCCACGATGACACCTCTGTTGTTTCTGTCTCCCTTAATTTTTACCCAGATTGTCTCAACCTGGCTTCCAGGATTTAAGTAATGGATCTCTTCACAGGCGTAAACATCCCTGACATATAATGCTTTCCTTTCCTGTTTGGTCTACTTCTCTGAAATAGGTTATACCTTTCTTTTCACATTGCAATCGCGAGGCTCATCCCAACAGGTTTCAGTGATGCCTATTATATCATATTTGTTTTGCTGTATTAAAAGCACAAATTCTTATTATTTATTATCCATTCTCTGTGCATTAGTGTAGAGACATCTAAGACCATGGGCCATTTCCTCTAACTGCTTATTTAAGGTATTTTTCTTCCCACTGTTGGATTGTTGTATTATTCACCCAGTTCTCTCTATAACATTTGGGCTATTATCTCCAGCACTTGATGAACTCTTGCCCTCAAAAATATTGTCTACTTCCCCCACATAACTCAGATTAAAGTCCTCCTGATCATGTTTGTGAGACTTTTAGCAAAAATGTACTTTCCAATTGTGAGGTGCAACCCATCACTTGCCAGAAGCCCATCTTTGTGAAACTGCAGACCATGGTTCAAAAAGGCAAATCATTCCCATTGGAACCATCTGAAGAACCAATTATTCACCTCCATATTCTTCTCTCCCTTCCTGAGCCATGCCCTTCACCTGGAAGGAGAGACAAAAAGTTTGCATCAAGGTCCTTCAGCTTCCTACCAAGAGCCTCATAATCCCTTGTGATATGCTGAAGGCTATGTCTCACAGTGTCATTGGCTCTCATATGGACCAAAAGGAAAGAGTAATGGTCAGTGGGCTTGACAAGTCTTGCCAAGCCTCTCTGATACATTATGAAATTTTGTCCCAGCACACCTCTCAAGACATGCTGTCAGGCCTGTAAATCACTGCTTCTTTTCCCCTCAGCAAGGAGTCCCCAACTACCACAACATGTCTCCTCTGAAGATTGGCAGAGACCAGTCCATATGCTGAATCTTCCAAGGTCACCTGCACATTCTCTGAGGACTAACACTGTTGCTCTTATTTCTGTCCCTCATCATCACTAATAAGGGGGAGAACATTGAATTGATTCTGTTGCTCCAGACACACAGAATGGTTTTTGTTGTTGGAGAGACACTGTTGAGGCAGTTGAGAGGGAAAAGGCCTGAGGGAGAGCAAAGCCTTCACCCATGGGCATGTTCTTAGTAAGGAAGTTAGGTTTGGGGCCAGCTGAAATGATTATTATTTTGTAACTTATCTTTTAAGTTTGTGCGTGGAAGACCAGTTGTCCTCCATATCTTACTCTTTAATGTTCTTTACTTTATAATAAAACTTTTTCTTCAGTACTCTGCCTCTTTCTTTATTCCTTTTAACAGCCTTAGCTTGGCTAGTGTTTGTTCTGATGTTTTGGTTACCAATAGAAGGCCCCAACAATATTCCAATGCATTGCTGGGGTGTGACAAGTTAATCATTGGGTGGTGGCAGCAAGTTGTTATTGTTTTTATGAAGGTATTCTCAAGGAGTCCCATCCAGCTCAGCAAAGTGAAGTGGGACTATAGAGAACCTTCACATTTTATAAGATGATGCCTGGACTTTCTACTTCTATGTGTCACATTCCTCCAAATGTCTACCTCCTGTGTTTTGAAACTGACCTCCTCCTCCAAGACATCCCCTGTGTGTTCCTCATCTAGGACAGACTGCTACGCTCTGTTCAAGAAAAGCTCATGCTCCCAATTATGCTGAAGAGTAGATATATGGGCATCAAGTTGCAGGACCTTCTCTTCCAATAGGGCAACCAACTTGCATTTGCTGCAAGTGTAGCATCCTACAGCAAGAACAAACATACCACAGCTGTTCCTGGTAACTGAAGCAGCTTCCTCACCATCCATATTCAGTAGTCTTGAGTAGGCACTGAAACAATTGTACTTAGCAGGAACATGTGACTGCTAAAATATATAGTCAGTCCTCTGTATCCATGGATTCTTTATCCATGGATTCAAGCATCCATGGCTTGAAAATATTCCAAAAAATTATAAATTCCAAAAAGCAAACCTTGATTTTGCCATTTTATGTAAGGGACACCATTTTACTACGCCATTATATTTAATGGGATTTGAGCATCTATAGATGTTGGTATCCACTGGGGGTCCTGGAACTAAACCCCAGTGGATAACAAGGGTCCACTGTAGAAATTGCAGCCAAGATTCAAAACAAAAGGGGGACAGGTAAAAAATTGTATGGTAAATGGGCTCAAAATATTGGCTTTGCAATTCAGATGGAACAATGGGAAAGGATGTGGACAAAGAGTTTGAAATTTACTTTGAATTATTTTTATAAATGTTTTTATAAGATGATGTATAGATAGTATCTAATGTCGGAAAGGTTATACTTTTTAAAAATCATTCAAATAAATGTTTAAAAATAGATAAAATAAGCTTTCAAATATGTTGGAAATGTAAACAGAAGATAGAGACTTTTACTACATGTAGTGGATTTGTGTTGAAGCATAAAATTACTGGACTCAAATACATCTAATGATAGAGGACATTTTCAAAATTAAAATATAGTTGAAACCAGAAACTTTTCTGTTGGGAATGCTAAATGAATAAACTGAGAAGAAATATGGAAAGACTTTACAATATATGATCACTGCAGCAAGAATGGCATAAGCTCAAAAGTGGAAGAATGCTGCTTTACACAAAAGACTAGTTGGGGAAGACAATTGCACTTGGTGAAATGGATAAATTGACAATGCTGATTAAAGGAAAATAACTGAATAACTTTAAGAAACCAGTGGCTGTCATCAGTAACGGACTGGATGAGGGCAAACAAATTGAAACTTAACCCAGACAAGAGAGAGGTCCTCCTGGTCAGTTGGAGAGCAAGTTCAGGGAATAGGGATTCAGCCCGTCTTAGATGGGGTTACACTCCCTCTGAACATACAGGCTTACAGTTTGGGTGTACTCCTGGACTCAGTCTTGTACCTAAAGGCCTAGGTTTCTGCAGTGGCCAGGAGTACTTTTGCGCATTTAAAACTTGTGCACCAACTGTGCCTGTTCTTTGAGATGTCAGTCTGACCATGGTGGTACTTGCTTTAGTTACATCCTTTTTTGGACTACTATAACACATTCCACTTGGGGCTGCCTTTGAAGAGTCTTTGGAAACCAGTTGGTCCAAAGAGCTGCAGCAAGACTGTTAACAGGAGCAGGTTACCAAAACCATACTAAGCATCTGTTGAAGGAGCTCCACTGGCTGCCAGTTTGTTTTCAGGCACAAATCAAAGTTCGGGGTATGATCTATAAAGCCCTATATGGCTCAGGTCCAGGTTCTCAGGTAAACTATCTTCCTGTATAAGCCACCCTGGGCTTTGGGATCATCAGGAGAAACCGTTCTCTCTGTCCCACCACCGCCACTATAGTGGTTCCCCATAGAGTCTAGACTCTGGAACTCTTTTCCCAGGGAGACAAGGATAGCCCCCTCCTTGTTGTACTTTTGTCAGCAGACTAAAACCTGATGATGATGGTGATAATGTTGATGATGTATTATTTGTTTGTTCAGTGTTGTTTCCCTACCAGATGCTTTAAGAGTCTTGGTAGGTAGACAGTTACACTGAAGATGGTATCTTTCAGAGGGTGCACTCTGTACACACTCAGAGCCACTCTCTGTTTTAAAAATCAGGAACCTTTTTTCTCTCAGAACAGAAAGGCATTTTGTACTTGCTCGAATGCACGCACTCCTGAAGTGTTAATTATTTAACAAGTTAACAAATTGACAATCTGACTGATAACTCAAATTATCAAGCCCAAAAGAGTTAATTTAGGAGAAAACCACTATGAAACTGAAAGTCAAACATGATGTTCAGAAAGTAGGAAAGTGGAGGCAGGGGAATTACTACAGGCTACCTCCATCATAAAGGGCTGGTGTTTTTAATAGGCTCTCCTTCCAGTGATGGAGATAAGGTCAGTCGCAGACCATTCTTTTACTACTTCTAGTTTATTGCCTTTGATTACAGCAGGTATTACAAGATCAGATGAGCAGAAAAACAAGGCAGATGGTGTAATGGGGGTGAGCAGAGGTGCAGCAAAAAGACTGAGGTTTAATATTAACAATTAGGGAGGGGGCAACAAAGTATCAAATGAACCTGACCCCCCCACATCCCCCATTCCTTCACCTTTCGCTTATTTTAAATGAGAAACTTTGTAACAATTAACTGCACATATATAGGACATAACTGTGCCAGTCAGGTTGTAAAATTCCTGTTCATGATATTTATTTCCAAATTTGTTACCTTCAAACTGCAAATTCTGTTTGAATTTAAAAGATGTGTTTCTTTGTCAAGCAAAGTATGGAGCAATTGAGTGGGGAACCTGAATCTCGAAGCATCGTTAAGACCACTTTCCCCATTAGCCATCATGGTTGCAGAGGTGGTGGCATCAGGGGAGGTCACATCAGATATAACTGGAGAATGGCAGGTTGGAAAAGCCTGCCTTAACTTTTTGAACTTTCAGTTATAAGCACCAAATTGCAGAAGGCTTCAGGAAGGTATTTGGTGGTGTTTTGCGTGTGCCTTTAAGTTGCCTGTCAACTAATGGTGACCCCATGAATTTCTTAGGGTTTTCTTAGGCAAGGAGTACTCAGAGGTAGTTTTCTAGTTCCGTCCTCTGAAATATAGCCTACAGCATCTGGTGTTCCTTGGTGGTCTCCCACCCAAGTACTATCCAGAGCTTTGTTTCCAAGATCAGACAAGATCTGGTGCCTTTAGGGTACTTAGGCCCTACTTGGTTGTTGTTAAGTGCCTTCAAGTCTACTTCCATTATGGCAAGCCTATCACAGTTTTTCTTGGCAAGATTTATCCAGAGGAGGTTTGCCATTGTCTTCCTCTGTGGGTGAATGAGTGTGACTTACCCAAGGTCACTCAGTGGGTTTCCAGGGCTGAGCAGGGATTTGAACCTTGATCTCCTGGAGTCCTAGTTCAATGTTCGAACCACTACAAAATACTGTCATACATTCTGCAATATTGCATGTATAAACCTTAGGAACACTTTTTCATCTTTGGTACACTTTGATCTCCACATATCCCTGGTGCATATATTACTGAAACTCAGCTGTAATACTTATATTCCTCAACAGTCTATCTTGAACTGGTTAAAAAACATATCAGTCCTTTCCTGTCCTGTCAGTTAAAGTTATTGTAGAAGACATTTCCCTATAGTTTGTGATCAACAGCAACAAATCACTCTTACTGGTGGCATTAGCCAGGCTGAATTCCACATTGCACATGTATATGAGATGCAGCAGGTTAGCATTTGTTTGTTTTTTTATAAAATGTTGATTAGTTACAGCAAAATGTGGCACCTTAAAGATGAACACATTTGTTGTAGGTTTAATTAGGGCCCCATCATCAGATAGCTTTTGCCCACTATGGTCTACTTCAGGGACCGGCAACCTACGGCCCGCGGGCTGGTTAAGGCCCAGGTCCCCATACTTACCGGGCCAGGCGGAAGGTTGCCGCCACCGCCGCCGCACGCTGCCACAGTGCGTTTTGGCCACCGTGCGGCCACACGCACCGTGGCCAGCATTTTGATTTTCAAAATGGCGGCCACAACGCATTTGCGCATGCGCACCGCCATCCCCCCCCCTCGGCCCAGCAGTGGAGAGGACTTCGCGGGACCGGCCCACGGCTCTAAAAGGTTGCCTACCCCTGGTCTACTTCATCAGATGAATCTGATAAAATGAATTAAAATCCTTGAAAGTTTATATGATAAATTTAAGTCTTCAAGATACTGTAGTACAAGATTTTTCTTTATTATAAAAAGACAGCAAATTCTTATTAGTACTGCATTTATTTCTAAAGTGTACCTAAACCAGTTATATCGGATTGACAGCACTTTCATAACTTCATTCTATGGAATTTTGAGATTTGTATATTTAGGTCCTTAGTATTGTTTGCTGGAAACGTTATCATTTATTTATTTAGTATCCCATTTTTCTCCAGTATGGGACTCAAAGTGAAAGTTGTAGTGTTGTAGCTGAAGGGAGTGCTAGCTGAGGAATTCTTAGAGTTACAATCCAAAAAAGTAATGTTTCTATACTCTACACAGGACCCTTGCATCAGATCAGATACTACCTACTTGCTCTTGGTTCTCTTACCATCTTTCCTTAGTGACTGCACTACTTCATCCTTATGACTTACACATAAAACATTTAACATAGTGTCTTAATGTCTTATTTTTACTGTAAATACATAGTCTTACTCAAAAATGCTGGAGAAGATTTAGAAATTGTTTCTGAGATGTTGTTTCATCACAACACTGGAAATAAAGGAAGGAACAGCACAATTTCCTCTGCAACAGCTTATAGCTGTTCTAATGCCCTGTTACAAAGAAATCTGAAAAGTTACTGCAATACTTGAATTCCATGTCCATGATTCAGTTTCTACCAGCAGATAAAGTAACCTTTGATGATGCTGTCCAGCTTTATGTGTTTGTACTTGTCCTATCTCATTGGAAGAACAGTACTATGTTCTGGAACATATTAATCTTCTGTGTCTATTACACAGGAGAAGAAGCTGTGCTGAAGAAACTGATCTGTTTCCAAAAGAAACTGATTTTTTAAAATGCAAGTAGACAGCAAAAAGTTACAATCTTTATTAATGCACTAATAAGGTAAACATAGTGTTCGCCTGAATCTGAAGACTGGAGTCCATGAAAACACAGGCCAAATAAAATGAATAGGTTACCATAGTTGTTGTATTGCTGTTATTATTTGCAATGGACTAACAGAGGAAATAGCCACCAAAATACTTTTGTAAGGAATGAGGGACCCTAGAAAATCTTGAATTGGTCCTTGGGTGACTCTAAGAACACAGTTAATGTATCAGTAGTAGTCTTAAGTGGATGCCCAGAGATAGCAATGTTAGCCATACAGCAAAGTACAATAACATCCAAAATCCACAAAACAGCAATATCTTTACTGGACCAGTCAAAATGCACAAAATACATAATGCAATCTTTCAAAGCTCTACTAGCTTCCTCATCAGGCAAAGGTGTTAAAAATAAAAAATAAAAGATGATGTTAGATTGACAGGCATACATTTTGTCAAGTTGTTTTGTTGTTGTTGTTGTTGTTTGTTAGTTAGTCAATGATGGTATGGAGGGATATCCATGTAGGCAGAAGCCACTCTTCTTTTTTTGTCAGGTGTGCTCTGAGACACAAAGAGTCATAAACTTAGGAATTAAATTTTAAAATCCATTACCAACAGAAAAAGAAACTTCCTTTGAGATCCAGGTTACCTCTGTCCTGTGCAAGGCTACCCACCCCCTTCTTAGCCAGAGAACATTGAATTTCTCAAGAAGCCTCTGTGCTGTTGCATTTGGAAAACCTTTAGGTGATGTTTATATAAAACAATTGGATGTGTGTATTTTCTTTCCTGAGAGAAAGATGTTTCTAATCATCAAATGGCTTAGGTAAACTGTGATAAAGACAAGGCTTTGGTGGGCAAAACAGGACAAAGCAAAGGAAGTTAACTTCCAGGAAAGATGACAAAAGATTGCTGAAAAGATAAACAGGAAGTGACAATTCTGAGGATCTTAAGCAGAGAATTTCAGTCTGCACAGCTCCTGGGAGATAATACTAAAATAATTTCGTGTTTGGTTCTTCAACTCTAATGATGCAGTTTTAGCACCCTAACATACCATCAAAACATTAAAGGTGTTGATGTAATTTTATAATGTTTAAGCTGATGGGTTCAAGATGTGGACTTTATTTTCATATACTGACATTTGCAATTAAAGTTAATAATCTGTCTCTTGTGAGGGAATGAATAGGACACAACCAAAACATGACAACCTCAATTTCCTGGGAGGTTTCAGAGTAGCACCCTGGAGTAGAGCCTTGCTGGCACAGTGGTTAAATGCCTGTACTGCAGCCATTCATTTGCAAACCATAAAGTTGCAAGTTGAATACCAGCCAAGGGCTCAGGCTCAACTCAGGCTTGTATCCTTTTCTGGTTGCTAAAATGAGTACCTAGCTTGTTGGGGGCAATTAGCTTACACTTTGTTATACGCTTAGGGGGTGCTTAAGTGCACTGATAAGCACTATAGAAATGTACTTACTTACTATTGCTATCTATTCTAGGACCCATTTGCTTGTGTTTTTTGCTTTTGGTTCTAGGATCCATTTGCTTGTATCCTCAGCAATCTTCCCCAGCAATACATTTTGAATGAATTGATTTTTACTCTTATCCGCTTTGCTCACTGTCCAGCTCTTACAACCGTACGTGGTAATAAGGAAAACAATGGTTTGTATGATTCTAAGTTTTGTGCTCAGTTGTACATCTTTACATTTTAGGATCTTTTCTTGTTCTTTCATAGCTGCCCTCCCCATTCTCAATCTTCTTCTGAACTCTTGACTGCAGTCCTCATTCTGATCAGTGTTTGACCCAAGGGACAGGAACACTCTTACTACCGGTATTTTGATTTCCTCATAGTCTAGCTTGAATTTGTGTAGATCTTCATTGGTCATTATTTTTGTTTTCTTTATATTCAACAGTAAGGCTGCCTTTGCATTTTCTTCTTTAACCTTTCTTACTAGTTGTTTCTGGTCGTCAGTGTTTTCTGCTAGTAGCATGGTGTTGCCTGCATATCTTAGATTGTTGATATTCCTTCCTCCTATCTTCATTCCTCCTTCTTCTGTGTCCAAGCCTGCTGTTTGTAAGATATTTTCTGTATATAAGTTGAACAGATAGGGTGAAAGGATTCAGACTTGCCTGACACCTTTGTCAATTGGAAACCATTCTCTTTCTCTGTATTCTGTTCTAACAGTGGCCTCTTGTCTTAAGTATAAATTTCTCATCAAGACTATCAGTTGTGGTGACACTCCCATGCCTTTAAGAACGATTCATAGCTTTTCATGATCTATGCAGTCAAAGGCAATGATGGTGATGATTATAATGATGATTCAAAATATTTTTATATTGCTTTCCAAAATAAAATCTCAAGATGTTTCACAAGGAGATATATACATACACACATTTAACTAGACCAGCAACATGCAAGATTTGAAACAGTGAAACTTCAGTTTCTAAAAATTGTCATCTGTTCATACACAGTGGGAATTGTGAGCCCTCTGCATGGTTTTTGTTTGTTTGTTTGTTTGTTTTTACTGCAACTGCCAGCATTTTTCACCCTTAGCCATGCTGACTAAGGGCCTCTGGGAGCTTCCATTCAACAATATCTAAAAGGCCACACAATTCCCACCCCTGAGTTAAAAGCACATTAAGATTTCCAGGGCTTTAAGGTCAATCTAAAAAGAAGGAAATAACCATGTGTACATGCTATGGTAAATTATCCCAGAATAAATCTTCAAGAGACCATCTGATGCCATGGTTAGTGTGATGGACCTGTACTTGAGAAATCCAGGTTCAAGTCCCCACTGGGTTATAAAACATATTGGGTAGCCTTGGACAAGTCATTCTGTCTTACCCTGACCTCCCTTCCTCGGAAGACAATACACAGAAGCCTGGATGATGACTTATAGGTTTTGGTTTAAGATACATTTTAGGCCAAATAGATCTAGTCTTTTATGGTTCTTACTATCAGACGTTTATTAAGCTAGATGGGCTAAACTTTATGAAAATAAAGTAATTTCCATGGGCTTAAATTTTGATTCTCTCCTTTTGCTAACCGAAAAGGAGTGTCTTGAATCTATCAGGGTCTGCCTTGCAGAGAGAGATTATCAACTGTCATATCCAGCACCTCCTAGGGTGTGTTCTCCAGCAATGCTCGGTATCCCCCCCTTGCAGTACGGTAGGATTCCTGATTATTTTCAAACCCTTTCATTGTTGGCGTTGAGGAAGGCATTTTTATTAGCAAGGTTAAATGTGCACCCCTCAAATGTAACAAGGGGTAGATATTTACAGACCCCATTTTTGAAACGTATATGCCACTGTGATCAAGCTCCTGATGTTCTCCATCATATTGTATTGGTGTGTCCATTGTATATAATTCCTAGGGGAAAATTGTTAAGGAGGTTATTGGAAATGAACATCTGTTTGGATGGGTTATCAGTGGAATTTTTATTGGAAGATCGGAATCCACATATTACCAGGCTAATGGCCAATTTCCTGCTGGCAGCTTCAAGATTATGGCTTAAATTTTATAATAATGATCCTGAAGTTATATTGTAAACATATTTATTTATTGTAAATCTATTGTAAATCCTACTCTTGTATGCCTAATAAAGGTTAAATGAATGAATGAATAAAATGAACAGGAGGGTTACATCAGCTATCCTGAGCTCATTGGAAGAGAGGCAGGATGTACGTATAATAAATTAAAAATTAAAATAGGGATAGTGTCACCACAGAAAGGCCTATGTTTATTGTGCCTGACATGGTCAGTCACAGGGTAAAGCAGACTTTTAGAGCTACAGCCAGCCTTTCAAATATTTATTGGAGGTAACTTTCTGAAGATTCTCACAAAACAGATTTGTGCCATTTTATGTGATGTGAAATATTTCTATTCAGGTTGAGATTCTGTCCCGGTTCAGCTACATCATTGTAAGAGTTAGATCTTTTGAGGGTAGAGAGAGTGCTAGTAAGTGAATTTGTTTTGTCCTTTGTTTAAATGGGATGGGATGGGATTACCAGGCTGGAAGACTCTTTGGGAAGCCAGGTACATGCAGTTTAGGCTGCATCCACACTGCAGAAATAATCTGGTTTGACACCACTTTAACTGTCATGGCTTAATGCTATGGAATGCTTGAAATCGTAGTTTGTTGTGGCACCAGAGGTGATGCCAAACCAGATTATTTCTGCAGTATGGATGCAGCCTTAGAGTTCCATGCAGTTGGTATGTAAAGATAATGACTGGAATCTTCTATGCACTATGTTGCTATGCAACTACTATAGATTTGTAGCTGCATAGTGAAATCCAGCTCACCCCACACTTACCCGCCAGCAATTGCTGCCCTTAAGAAGTGGCTAACATTCCCACCTCCTCACACAGACAGGGTCCTTGTCACAATCCCCCCTCACAATGGAAATGGCTTGTACAGCAGGTGGGACCATCAGCCATCTGCTTCACAATTGACAAGGGAACAGACCCCCATCAATAGTAATGGTTGCTGATCAGTAAGTGGGGATTGGGGAATTTTTATGGTCCCTTTGTTGTTGTTCCCTGGATCTCCAAAATGAGGAGAGACAAAGGATCATGAATATGACACAAACACAAATGCATGGCTCTTGGCTATGCATTCATAACTATCCAATAGAATTCTAGCCAATGAAAACAAAATAGTCTTTATTAAGCCAGTCTTGGAAAGATTTAGGGGGAAACTGTATTGTTATAGCTAATTTTTTAAAGTCCTGTGCTATTTTGAAAAAGTCACTGATTTTATATTTTCTCTTTTCCTTTTAAATGTCTCTCTTCCCCTTTGTCCTCCTGTCTGAACAATTCTAGGGCACAGAATCAAAATGGCTTTTCCACACAATCAAACATTTTATGCAGATAAAGAAAACAAATGTCAAATGCAAGCTTATCTTAAGCGCAGGAACTCCACATTCTAAATGTCCTTTGGCTATATCTATATTGTTTTAATGGCAGGATCATTAAGATCACATTGTCATAAGGTTAGGTAAATGTCATTTTATAATTGTTACTTCTCAGTGTTTGACTAGAAACTTGTGGTCTTCTCTTAGAATTCCTCCCACTCACACCTAATAATCTTACCATCTTGTTTTTAGCCTCAGCTACTTACATACCTCTGACTATTCCTTGCCTAAGAAAACTCATGGTCGCCATAAGTAAACAGGCAACTTGGAGGCATATACACATACACTCCCATACAACCCTTATGTTCAAAGTTACCCAGTAAAAATATAAAATGGTAACAACAGATGGGGACCAGGTTGGGCTATATATTCAGGTGGCCCTTACCATTTACCCCAAGAAGGCTGCCTTCCAAAACTGGCAGTCCATCTTCCTAAGGTAGAATTCAAGATATAGCCATGTTAGTTAGTAGAATCAGTATGTAGAGGGATTTTGTAGCACCTCTGAGACTAACTGAAAGAAAAAAGTTGACAGCATGAACTTCTGAGTAAGTAGACTTAAGTCTACAAAAGCTTGTGCTGCCAAATTCTTTCTTTAGTTAGTCTCAAAGGTGCTACACGATCTGTCTTCCTAAGGATACAGCATGGGAGTCAGCAGGGTGGAATCTACCATCCCACATCCAGAAACCAGCTGACAACCAAAAGATCAGAAGGGTGGCAGTTCGAGGCCTCAGTGCCGCATGATGGGGTGAACTCATGTCACTAGTCCCTGCTTCTGCCAACCTAGCAGTTCAAAAGCAGGCAAATGCAAGTAAATAAATAGGTACCACTTTGGTGGGAAGGTAACAGTGTTTGGTGCAGTCATGCTGGCCACATGACCACCAGAGTAGTCCTCGGACAATGCTGACTGTTTGGCTTAGTAACAGAGATGAGCACTGTCCCCTACAGTCAGTTACAATCAGACATTCATGCCAAGGGAATACCTTTACCTTTATATTAATTTGTATAATTATAATATACAATAATATACTAAAATATATAATGTACATTATATATGATATTTATATAATATTATATATATATATATATATATATATATATATATATATTATATTTTAAATATTATATATAAATATACACCAACTTAAGTATGTACTTAACTATGTATGACATTATTTAGTATGCATAACCAAGTAACATCTTCTGGCCCAATACACACAATCCAGCCCACCTTAATAGCCAGCAGCTACAGTCAGGCAATGGAGATCTACTTGGCTGCTGATTGGGACACAGGAGGATGTTTCAAGCCCTCTTCTACCACCAAGCAAGGCTGCTGGCTGTTAAGGTAGGCTGGATGGGTTTTTGGTTTTTTTATGTAGTCTTACAGTCAGATTAAGTAGTCTAAGAGGAGCCAATATGACATAGTGGAGCTCAACCAGGTGAGTTAGTAATGATCCATTCCTGTCGACATTCAGAAAACAGGGGAAAAATTCTGGATTGTTGTTTCTTCTGCCAAAATTAATGGAGATATTTTTATTTTTATTTTTTTGCTAAAATGTTGATCTGTTGACCCTCTTCCTTAAAGGAAGTGTACTCTTTCTATTGGGAATACTCCTATGAGTCTAGAACATTTCTAGAGTAGATTTCTAGGTCCTAGAATTCAATGCCAAGATTCTGGATCAGCACAGCCTAAATTTTAAAAAATAACCATCAGTTGCTTAAGGACACTGAATTAAAAATTTTTAACATTTTATTCAATTGATTGACAACCTTGTTTAGTAGCCGTATATTGATTTTGGTTTCTATTCAAACCTCAGTGTATTAAATAGTTTGGCTAAAACAGTTTGTCACCCTCTCACTTGGACGAAGCTTGGCTGGGCAGTAGAAGTGAGAGTAATTATTCTCTCTACCATGCTAGAGTAATCTGCCTTTTAAATTTATCACAATACCTCTGATAAACTGTCATTCTGAGGTACTATAAAAAATAAACATGGCAGCTTTCAGACCCACTGAAAAAGATTTTTAGGTGGGGACGTGACAGGGGTTTAAGTGGTGAGCTCTAGAAGGTCATTGAGACCCTATCTGAGGAGGAACATTTTCAGAACAGTATGAGAACCAGCATGGTGTAGTGGTTTGAGGTTGAACTATGGCTCTGGAGAGAAGGGTTCAATACCCCACTCAGCCATGAAACTCATTGGGTGATCTTGGGCAAGCCACACTTTCTTAGCCTCGGGGGAAGGCAATGGCAAACCTCTTCTGAACAACTCTTGCCAAGAAAACCCCATGATAGGGTTGTCTTAGGGTCGAAACTACTTGAAGGCACACAACAACAACAACAACAACAACAAGGAGAGCTGCAGCTACTGAGGAAGAATCAATAAACCCAGTATAAAAGGGTGAGAATGTTACTGGAAATAAGGTCTGCGTTCTCATAGTTCTTGACTAATTGAAATGTAAAACTATCAAAACCAAAAGTGGAAAGTATAGCTGGACAAAAGCACCTTCTTTCCTGCTCCAAGGGGTTATCTTCTACCTGGCAGCTTTACTAAATCCTGTTTCCTTCAACAGCATAACAGGTATCATATATCTGTAGCTCCTGGCAGTGGTATTTTTGTTCAGAGCAGTCCAGTCATGCCACAATAGGCAAGCAGGCAGGGTCAGGAAAAAATTTGTCAAACAGGATGACATAGAAAGATAGCCATGAACTTACAGTACTCGGCAAAGAAAACAATCACTATGGTTACATACATAATAAAGAAGTGAGAGCAGTGAAGTGTTGATTCTTGGTAGAAATTTTACTCAGGAGGCTTTTTCTAGGATCGACTTTTCATCCTATCTTTCACCACCAGCACAGAGGAGGCACAAATCCTAATAAGAATACAGTACAAGCCTCAAGCAATCTTGTCAGAGCTATTTACAATTTATAATCATTTGGATGTCCAAAGAAAGTAGATGGAATTTTAGATTAACTAGAAATATAAGTATGCATTACATTTGGATTTGAACTGCTGGTCTGAGAGATATAAACTGTAGGAGTAAAAGCAAAAATAAACACTGCTGTTCTTTAATTCCTACTTGATATTCTTTGAAACAGGCATTTTCACATTATTTCTTTCTTTCAGTTGTTGTTGTACTAGCCCCAAAGAACAAGGTCGTACCCACACACCAGGTTCATTTCTATGTGGGTATGGCACAGAATTTATTTATAAACACAATGTAGCATGAAATCTTTTATGACAATGACTTTATTTATTCTCTCAACACACCTGTAAGATAAGCAGAGCTAAATTGTAAATCTCTTTCACACTACACAATTGCAGCACTTTGATACTGAAAATATATAAACTTAATATATGGATCCTTCACATAGATGTCAGCTGCCCCTCTGATAAGGAAGGGAATAATTCAACTGGTGCCATTTTGCTGGTTCTTCCAAAGGGAAACATGATGTTAGTCAGAGTCTATGAGCAGTTGCTTTTTGGAAGAAAACTCCAAGGATCCCAGAACCAACACAGCCATCTTGGTGGAGAATTCTGGAAGCTATAGTCCAAAAAAATAACTTTTCCAAGCAGTAATCCATGAGGGTAGCCAAAGTCATTTTTAATTCCATGGCAGTCCTGCAAAATAGATTTGTGTGTATAGATAGTAATCAGCCAAGGTTGTGTATAGCAGTGCTGCTCAAGCTATCTGATATGGAAACTAGTTTTTCTAACTCTCATGTACCAGGGACCAGTATCAAGTTTATGCCCACTATTTCTTTCTTTCCTAGAAAATTGCCACAGACTGACAGCTGAAGGTTTGCAGACTTTAACCAGTCTATGGACCACCACTTTGAGAAGCACAAGCTTACAGCAGAATCCCTTGCAATTTACTCATAAGTAAATCTCACTTCATTTCTAGTCAGTTTTTATAGGACTGTGGCTATGCAGTGGCAATTCTAGGCATATGTACATGGGAAGTATGTCTCACTGGCTTCATTTGGGCTTCCTGCCTAGTAAGGCAGTAAGAAACTGTAGACTTCAAGACATTGCTGAATTCCCAATTCCCATCAGCCCCAGCTGATATGAAGAAAAGTTGAAGATGATGCAAGTTGTAGTCCAATAAGATCTAGAGAGCTAAGGATTCCTCATCTTGGCTTTAGGGTGCATGTTTAGGATTTCAGATTTAATTAATTATCTTGCTTGCAGACTGTGAGATTTTAAACCAGTTGCGCACTGTCCAAGCCAAATGCACTACTGCAATACCACATTGCCACATGTGCCTAATAAAAGTGACCTGTATGGACTAATATAACAAAGACATTCTGACACAGCTTTGGTAAACATGGAATCCATAACGTAGATGTATCTGTTCATTTGCTCTTGATTTTAGATTTAAAGTTCAAATTTAGTACATATACATAAATGTCTGGTAAACCTGGGCTCTCCCCACTAGCTTTCAAAGAACAAAGAGGCACTGTTTTATTAGCTTCCTTTCCTGTGTTAGTCAGTTTTCATATAACAAATGCATAATGACAAACTTTTCTTGTTTGATCTGAACTGGTTTGAGCATCAGTTTAAGCTTGAGGCTGTAACACAAGTATTGCCATATGTTTGGGTTGCTTTTTTGGTTTTTTTAAAAGACTACATTAAATAAGTTCCAACTGACTAGGAAGAAATTCAGATTTAATTCCTACTTGCTAAATTAAAAAAAACAACCCAACACCATAAACTGTTGAGTAAGGTTCTTAGATGAAACAGTATGCCATGAGGTGTTTTCTTCAGTGATGTTAATGCCAAGCAGGAAGTATGAAGATACAGGATTCCCTTTAAGGCACCAACTAGTGCAGAAATGTGAAGTGAAAGCCACAGATTGCATGTCAGACTTGTTGTTCCAGCTGTGCAACTCCTGCTAGCCCATTTGTTGTTGTTGTTGTGTGCTTTCAAGTCGTTTCCAACTTATGACAACCCTAAGGCAAACCTATCATGGTGGTTTTCTTGGCAAGATTTGTTGAGAAGAGGTTTGCCATTGCCTTCCGCTGAGACTGAGAGTATGTGACTTCCCCAAGGTCTTGCAGTGGGTTTACATGGCCTAGCCAGGATTTGAACCCTGGTCTCCAGAAAACATTCAGGGGTAGCCATGTTGGACAGACAGCAGATCCAATAACATCAAAAATCCACCAATTTGGTGGTGCCTTTATTCGGCCTTTATTTGGACAACCAAAATGCACAATAGATGTGTTGCAAGCTTTCTAAGCTCCATTGGCTTCTTCATCAGGCAAGATGTTAAAGACCATGGGGGGGGGGGGGGAGGATGAAGATGCATTTAGCTGTTTTTGTTCTCAGTTCAGATGGTATGGAGGGGTATCTCTTGTAGGCTGGAACTTCCTCTTCCTGGCCATGGGGGTACTGGGAAATCTCAAAGTCTGAGAAATTTAACATCCATTTGCAACACAAAAAGATACTTCCTTTGCAATCCATCCTTTGTGAGGCTACAATCCCCTTTGTTAGGCAGAGGACACAATTTCTCAAGAAGCCTTCACGTTTTTGTTTTTTTTGCATCAGGAAAACTTTAGGTGGTATTGAGGTAAAACATGCCAATGCAGTCACAATTTTAGGGGGGAAATTGTTTTACCTCTGTTGGAGGTAGAAATCTCATATAGCAAGGTCTCAGTCCAGAGTTATATTCCAATGCTCAAACCACTTCCAAGCAGTAATTGCCATTGAGATTGAAACTGCCCCCATGTGGTTTCCCTGTGTTTAACTCACCAATACTGTCAGTACTCCCAACACTTACAAAAGGAAGCAACCATTTCCTATATCTGGTTGTTTTATTCTAAGGCTAAGCTATAGATCTGAGAAAATGATGTTCTCCCTCTCCTGATTTACTAAAACAAGTCATTTGTCTTGTTTCAGTTACTGTCCCAGAATAAGCATAATCAGCTGAGCCAGACAGGAAAAGAAAAAGAAACACTTTACAGTGAATATAAGGCAACCTTTATTTTGAACTTCAAGGAAGACCCTACCTTAGGGCCTTTGCAGACTGCTAGAAATAGTGCAAATTGAGTCCACTTTAACTGCTCTGGCTTAGTGCTAGGGAATCATGGGAACTGTATTTTTTTCTGAGACATTGAGCCTTCTTTGTCAGAGAGCTCTTGTGCCATTATAAACTACAGTTCCCATGATTCCCTAGCACCGAGTCAGAGCAGTTAAAGTGGACTCAATTTGCAGTATTTCTGGCAGTCTGCAAAGGCCCTCTTCCTGATACAGCAAGCTATTGCCCTTAATCGCTACTACTGGCTGTGCTAAACCCACAGAATCTCTACTCATCAGGTTGATAATCTGTCAGCATTGCAGGCTCCACAAAAATAATATGGGGAAAGGGATGTGCTGCCCTCAGCTACTTGTAGAAAAGGCAAGATCCAAAGTGCTAATAAAACTCATATACTGCAACATGTTGTATATCAGAAAATTACTTGCTCCTCTGAGGACCAAACTACATCTTACACACATCTGCATATGGTTTCCCCAACAAACACACGTTTTGATTAATTGAAAAGAGGCTGCCTTCCTTTCCCTTGGCACTGAGATGGACAAGTTAGAGCAAACCACTGGCAGAAAAGGAATAGATTACACAGCCCTGTCTTCTTGTTCTACTCCTAATAATAATAAATAATAAAATTTTATTTATACCCCGCCTTTAGCCAAAGCTATCAAGGCGGCTTACATTAAAAATACAATCCCATAACATCTGCTAACATCACCTTCTTATATCAAGAACCATTAAGCTATGAAAGCAGACATTATGAGGTGGTATTGCAAAGTTTTAATTATCACCTTTAAAAAAATTAGACAGAAAGTTTGTTTTGATTTGTAGTTGCTATCTCTACGTAGTCACCATTCAGATTTACACATTTTTCCCAGCGTTTCTTGACCCTCCGAATACCTAATATTGTAGAAGTCTGCTTCCAGTTTGGAAGCTGCTTGTAGTAAAAACAGTGACAACAACCACATACAACAGGAAATCTTCCAGGACATAGAAATATACAAAAAGGTTGGGTTGGTTTTTGTTTAAACCCAGTTTTTTTATTAATATTTTAATTTAAATATAAAATTCTGTTTCTTATATTAATACTATGAAACATTATTTCAAGTATTAGAAAACTGGATTAACCATGTTTTAATGCTTTCGAACAATAACAAACCCAAGTTATTATTCTTTGATATGATTTACATTTTTCAATAAAACACCAATTTTACTGCTTATTTTTCCTGTTAAATTTGAATATATGTAAACTATACATAATAAAACGTGCAAAGATACTCTGAGAGAGATGAAAATAAGAATAAGTTAATGTTAAGCATTAGTCCTACTTATTATTTATAGGAATATAAGACTACATCAATATAGGACTAAATCAGAAAATTAAGTAGCAAAATGCAGTTCAGATGTGATGGCACTAACTTAATAATTGGTCCTTTAGAAGTCCTCTTATAAAGCAAGTATTTTGGTTGAACTCATGTTAATTGAAGGATTTGTTTCTGAACAGCATTTCTCGCACTATAAAATAAAGTGATTTTTAAAAAAAACTGACACTGGATACTGGTCTAACAATGAACAAATGCCAATAAACTGTTAAGGATAAAATGTTTAAATTTGAGCAGTCATTGTTCCAGTAAGAGGGTTGGAAAATAGTTCCAAAAAAAAAAAGGAACAATCAATCAAAAAGACATTTGGTTTAGACCAGTGATTCCCTAAATAAGAGGTATGTCCCCCTCCCGGGGGGCAGTGGAAGGATCTGGGGGGGGGGGTGAGGTAGAAAGGGAGCAATAGGGGGGTGGTAAGAGCAAAAGCGGATTGTAGGTGGCCCTTCAGTCAAAGTATTGGTGTGCAGGAAAGACAAGGGGAACCAGCAGTCTTTTGGGCCATGGTAGGAATGAGGATTACATTAAACTTCTTTTCAGGGCCCTCAAAAAACCAGCACACAGCCTCTCTGATCATTTTGTGTGGTGCTATATCCCACTCGTTGTCTGCCCATGTGAGTTCACTCACTTACCAGTGTCTTTCATTAGTAGTGGCAATGGAGAAGCTTGTGCGAGGCTTGGGCACAGGGCATCACTTCTGTGGCTTGGAGCAGCATCATTTTGGGACAGACTGGAGCAAAGAGTTAGACCATATGGTGGCAGGGGAGAAGTGGTGGCAAAAAGGAGCTTTCAGATTTGGAACCTTGCTTAAGCTTTGTGAGCTTTGCTGGGACTTGGCTCGCAGGTTGCAGTTGCACAGCTGTTCCTGCTTTCTTTCATCAAACAGGCTGAGAGAAGAGGTAACAGAAGAAACAAAAAAAATTGTGGGAGAGTGGACACTTGAACTGTGTGGGGAAGACATGCATCTGCTCAATTCTTGGAAAGAGTCCTTTGTCTTGGAGAGGCTCCTGTAGTTAAAATATTTCCCTTTCCGGCCACATATCTCCAGTCCAGAGCATGTGGCCTCCTTAAACTACCTACACACTCACTGGCTGTGCCTTTCTCTGCCCGGATGAAGGATTAAGAGTCCCTCCTCTCTAGGGAGGAGCATCTCCCTTGCATCTGGCCCCCCTGGGAGAAACAACTGAGCAGCTGGCTGAGCAGCAACCAAGAGGCCTCTTGTCCGCACTGGCCTTTGCTGCAAGGATGGCATGGGTGAAAGGCTTCTCGGTCGCTGCTCAGCCAGCTGCTCAGTTGCTGCTCCCCGGATGACAGGGCACAAAGGGAGCAGCAACTGAGCAGCTAGTCAAACAACCACCAAGAAGCCTCTCGCCTGCACCAGCCTTAGCTGCAAGGCTGGCACAAGCAAGAAGCTCCTTGGTCACTGCTCAGCCAGCTGCTTGGTTGCTGCTCCTAAAGTGACTTGGGTGCAAATGGAGCAGCAACCAAGATTGGCTGTTTTGAATTTGCAGTAGAAAAGGCAAAGTAAAGGTTTTCCTTTGGCAAGATTGTCTAGTCATGTCTGACTGTAGGGGATGATACTCATCTCTTTTACTAAGCCGAGGGAGCCAGTATTGTCAGAGATGATTCCATGGTCATGTGGCCAGCATGACTACACAGAGAACAAGGGCCCTAATATTTAAAAAATGCATGGAGAGGCCCTGGGGTTGTCACCCAAGAGGAAAAGTGGCAGTAGCCCAAAAGAGTTTGGGGACTACTGGTTTAAATTAACCTGGTTTAAACCAGCCAGCTCTGGGAGAGGGGGGAGGAAGATGAGTTCCATAGGCAACTAGTGGATCTGCTTCTGGCTGGGGGGACATCTACTCTTTATTTTACCACCCCTCATCCCACAGTTTCTCCAAACCACACAGGAGCTTTGCCAGTGCCAATCCTTGGCAAGGATTGGGTCCATCATTTGCAGAGTTCCCATCCAATTTAGGGAATCTGCAGGAAGAGTAGCAGTAAAATCAAGAATGGATTTGCCCACTTGCAGTGGGATGCATCTGCCCTGTTAATTCTTAATTTTTGTATGACTTGCTTTATAAGTACAGTCAACCCTCTGTATCCACACATACACTATAGATAGATAGATAGATAGATAGATAGATAGATAGATAGATAGATAGATAGATTCAACCATCCATGGCTTGAAAATATTCAAAAAATTATAAATTCCCAAAAGCAAACCTTGATTTTGCCCTCTTATATAAGAGACACCTTTTCACTATATCATTGTATTTAATAGGACTTCAGCATCCATAAATTTCAGTATCCACAGAGGTCCTGGAACCAAACCCCATCAGATACAGTGGGCCTATTGTATTATAGTTTTGCTCTCAGTAAATCCATAGGCTAGCATGAACTAGTAAGACTATAGTGAACTGAGATTAATTTATATTAACTCTTTTTCACAACATCAGGACTCTTTAAGTTAAGTAGATGCAAATCGTATCCGGATAATTAAATGTTCCTTTGGAGCATCAACTTTGTCCTCAAAGGTTGAAGCTAGAAACAGCTGGGCTGTCTGATCTCTAAAGGCTGAAAAGAACTAATGAAAAGAACACAGGTCTACGTTAATTTTCTTTTCACCTCTTTTCTACTGCCCTCATTAGAGACAAGGATCACTGCAAGTCACAGTGACCTCATCAAAAAGCTTCTGACTTTCACTTGCTACATTACCCAATTGTTCAAAATGAAAAGTCTGATCACTGTATTCACATATAGAGGCATAACCAAGCTGATGGAGATTATTGCATAATGATATCAACTGGCTTACTTGATTTGGCTTAAAATTTGAGGCGGGCAGCATCCTGATATTATCAGATGCATTTAGCCATCGAAATCACTGCCCGGGTGCAGCCCGGGTCCATTGCCACTCAAAGGGGCGCTCCTCACACCTCTTTTCGAAGCCGTGAGTTTTCATGAAAAAATGGCCACCAGAACACCCCTCTGAGCAGTGATGGAACCAGGCTGCACCCAGGTGGCGATTTTGGGGGCTAAATGCATCTGATAATATCAGGATGCCACCCACTTCTAATTTTAAACCGGCTCAGGTAAGCCAGTTTATATCATTATGCGATAATCTTCTATGTCTCTGTTCCCAAGCCAACACAATACAGTTATTTGAACACCTAACTTCAGTTTCATTTTCTATCAACCAGTATTCCAGTGTAAAGAGTATTATACTGTGTGTACCTTCAAGTTGCCTGCCAATTTATGGCAACCCCATGAATTTCATAGGGTTTTCTTAGGCAAGGAATACTCAGATGTGGTTTTGCCAGTTCCTTCCTCTGAAATATAGCCTACAGCAATTGGTATTGATTGACAGCCTCCCATCCAAATACTAAACAGGGGTGATCCTGCTTAGCTTCCAAGATCAAATGGGATCTGGTGCCATGTTGTGGAGAATAATTCAAGAACCAACATACATAAAGGGCAAGGTTATGGCTGGGAATATTCTAATAATAGATGCGGTGGCTCAAGTGGTTAACATGTTGACTCCATTGATTGCAAGATTGGCAGTTTGGCTGAGAGAGTGTGACCTGCCCAAGGTCACCGGTGGGTTTACATGGCCAAGCTGGAAGTCAAACCCTGGTCTCCAGAGTCACAGTCCAAGAAGCTTATTGCATTCATTTTAAAACCAGTTTACCTGATCAGGATTAAATTTTAAATTGGGCAGCATCCTGATATTATCAGAAGGATTTAGCTGCCAAAATCATTGCCTGGGTCCATCCCTGCTCCCAGGGGCACTCAGCACGCCTCTTTTCGAAGCCAGGAATTTTCCGGCTTAAGAAAATGACCGCCAGAGTGGCCTTGGGAGCAGGGTTGGACCTGGGCAGTGGATTCAGTGGGTTAATCCTTCTGATAATATCAGGATGCCTCCCGATTTAAAATTTAATCCAGATCAGGTAAGCCAGTTTTAAAATGGATGTGATAAGCTCCCTACACTCAAACCACTACACCACAGTGGCCTGTACTAGAAGGAAAATGAACTGAACAGTGTTAAACAACCTGGTTGTTCAGCTGAGATCAACTAACAAGCTGGATAATAACCAGTTAAGAGATACTTAACCTGGTCCCTGCCCTGGCCTGAGCTCTCTTTATCTCATGAAGCAGCAATTGGTGGCTTTAGAATGAACAAAGAGGCCAGGAAGTGGCAGGAGGGTAGGGAGACCAGGCACTTAAACATTTCCTTTCTCCACAAAATGATCCCATCCCCAGCCATATTCAGGTATTCAGGAATTCATTCCACATAAGACTGGGAACATTAAGCCTTCTTTCAATGAAGCTTATAATTCAGAAAGCAAGCGCAGTGCAATAGTTTAATTGGGATTTGGAAGATCCAAGTTCCCAGTGAGCCATGAAACTCAGTAGGTGACCTTGGCTCACTCTCTAGTTTGATCTACCCCACAGAGTTGTGTAAAGATAAAATGCGGAAGAGGAGAGCCACATACCTAAGATAATTGGCTGGAAATTCAGGTAGAAACATGACTAAGTATTAAACTGATAAATAATACACATGACCTCACAGGGAGCAGAAAGAATTTGTCTAGTTTTAGAATTAGAGATGAGATAATCTAGACTACTTGGTGCCATGAGAACAGATTCAAATGTGCATGTAACAGGTGTTGGTTTAGGAAGCTGTAAAGGTAGCACAACAGTATTTGGCTCAATCACACAACAAACTGGGCCAACTACATTTTGCAAATGAGTTTTTCTGGGTTAAACTGAAGAAGGAAAGCCTTACTATGACATGCTAAGATTGTCCCATATGCTTATCTGGATCACATCCTACTAGCGTGACACTAGTACAACCAATATTGCAACAAAGTTGTCAGAAGAGAGAACTGGAATAGATGAGGTTGACACTGTTTTCATATACAGTTATATCATTAAAGTTTTTTTAAAAAAGAAAACTTAAACTCAGTTCCAAAACTGAGTTTGAAGGCTGAATGAGTCACGGATGGATGTTCAGATATGTCAGATTTCATTTAGCACCAGGATGGACACAAAGACAAAGCAGGAGTCTATTTCTGAAAACACAACCAGTGATTCATTCCAATTGCAGTCCCCATCTTAGGACTAAGTTTAACTGTCAGCAGTCTATGGACATTATGGTCATAATATCTGACTTAATTTTGGAGCTGTCTATTTTTTCCCTCATATCCTGTTTTTGGTGCTATTGTGCCTGAAGAAATATTCTGGATAATTGCTGGGAAATTTTAGTTGGTCCTAATTAAGGTATTTCCCAATTGTGGATTTTGGCTTTGTTGCCTTCCTCTGGACAAAAGTGGCTAACTTTGTTTTCGTATCATTACAGTGTCACATACTCTTCAAAAATGAAAATATGCTATTGGGGTAAAATGGACAAATTTATGGGAAAAATACATTTTCCTAAGCCAGTGAATATCTCCTGCATGTTGAATTTTCTAGGCCAATGAATATTTCCTATCCAGTGTTATTCTGCTGGAATCCTCGACAAAGAAAAGAATACTAATGGCTACAAATGTTGTGTCAAGTAATGCAAGATCCTTTCTCCTCGCTTCAAGACTGTAATGGAAACTTGCCAGTAATGCATTTGCCACACTCATCTTACCTGACATGGAGGAGATTTCAGCAACCATTGTCACTGTCTTAAATAAAGGGTGTAGGCCACAGAGTAAGCAAGCTGTAACGTGCAATTTTGACTTTATCAGAAACAAGACTGTAAGTGTTATGTTTTTCCTTCCTGGTTTATTCAACAAACCAGGACTGGGATGATTGCATGCTGAAATGCCTTGTACTCCATCTCCATAGGGAAAACTTTTCCTTCCAGATTTATACTTTCCTCTGTATTTGGGTGTTTATGCTTTGCTGTTCCCTGCCCCCACTCCCAATGACTTGATAACCTGGCTTGAAGAAATGTACTGCTGAGCAAAACTGCTTTTCCATGAAGACAAGCCTTAAAGAAACTGAGAGAATCAAGTCTGACAAGACCGAGAGCAGCTAAATCAATAACATGACATGTTCAGCAATCTTCCTGCCAGGCATCTCAGTGATATAGAACAGGTATTATTAGCCAGCCCAAAAACTATACATTTCCTTGTGGTGTGTCTTGTTTTGCAAGTATCTTATGCAGTGTGAGGATTACTGTATACAGATCTGAGTGAGTTACCAATTACAGAATCTGCTAAATGCCTGGAATCTCTACCTGAAAGGACATCAACTTCTGTTGACATCACCTTTTTTCATAGCAAGCATTATTACATGGTAGTGGTTTGAGCATTGGACTATGACTCTGGAGACCAGGGTTCGATTCCCTAACCAGCCATGGAAGTCCACTGGGTGAGCTTGGGTGAGTCACGCACTTGGCCTCAGAAAACCTCATGATAGGTTCACCTTAGGTTCACCATAAGTCAGAAACAACTTAAAAGCAACACAAAGGAAGAGACATTCAACCAATTCCAGTTTTATTTAGGGCCAAGATTTTGTTTTGTTTTTTAAAATGATGACACACCAAAATTTGAGGGGAAGTTTTCAGTTTTACAGGGCTGGCTTAAGACATTTTACTCCCTGAGTTGAAGAACAAGATACCGTAGTATTGTCTCCCATTACCTACCTGAAATTTTGGCTGGTTCAGCATTGAGACTTCCTTACAACACTGGCAATAGGGCAGCATCCTCCACTATACAAGAGATCAGTAGACTCTCCTAGGGGCTACAAACTGGTGATGGAGCACACATTACTCCTCTAATATATTGCTGCCAGTGCACAGCATCTGCTGCTGTGGCTGCTGCACTTTGCCTAATGTTAGGGCCAGCTCTGTAGTTGGAACATGGGGCTCTTCTAGACTATTGTAAAGAAACAATAAAGAAGCTCACTTATTAAGGTTGATGTCTCCGGATCCAAACTGATGTTTACCCTGATCAAATCTCTCTGTGGCAATTTAACCCTAATGAAGTTCACAAGGACCCTTCTCTTGCAAATCAATATGCCTCCATTCCTATGAGGTCACAGGCCTCTTTGTAGAGTGAGCCATTGGATTGGGACCTTCAAGCAAGGTAAAACAATTTTTTCTTCTTAAATTTGAACTGGATTGGCATGTTTTACCTCAAAACCTACCAAAATGTTCCTGAAGCAAAAACCTGAAGACTCCTTGAGAAATCCATTGTCCACTGCCTACAAAGAGGCCTGTGACCTCATAGGAATGGAGGCATATTGAATTCCAAGAGAGGGATCCTTGTTGAGATGCAAATGGACTTTAAATTTCCTGTTTTTTGCAAATCTCCCAATATCCACATAGCCAGAAGTGGGGGGGGGGGCACCCTGCAAAAGATACCTTCCCCTTACCATCTTAACTAAGGACAGAAACATCAAAATGCAGGCATCTGACTAACATCTCCAATTTTTTCTCCAGTTTGGTTTGTAACATCTTGCCTGATGAAGAAGTCAGTGGAGCTTCGAAAGCTTGCAACAAATATATTGTGCATTTTGGTTGGCCAATAAAGGTATCACTGTTTGGTGGATTTTTCTTTGAATTTGCTAAATGGCCAGCATAGCTACCCCTGCATGTTAAAAAAGACAATAATGCTTATTAATGTAGACGGCAGTAGGAAAAGAGGAACACATTATAGATGGATAGACTCATGTGGCATAGCAGTTTGATTGTTGGATTGTGATGCTGGAAACCAGGGTTCAAGTCCCAGCTCAGCCGTGGAATCCCACTAGATGACCTTAGGTAGATCATATGCTCTCAGCTTCAGGGGAAGGTAATAGCAAACCTCCTCTGAATAAATCTTGCCAAGAAAACCCCATGATAGGGTTCTCTTAGGGACACCAAAAATAGGAAATGACTTGAAGTCACATAACAACAACAAAATTAAGGAAGCTATGGCCCTAAGGTTGTAAGACCTTAGTAGGACTGCTAATAAAAGAGTGTCTTGGAAGTCTCTCATTTATAAGGTTGCTAAAGCTGATAATGGCAACAACAACAATCTGGGGAAGCAGACGGCTTAAAGAGCCGTTTTGGGGGCAGGTAAGGGGAGGGGCAGCCGCACGGTAGGTGCCCTAACCCCTTCCCCAGGTCATCCTCGGAGCAGCTGGCCCTCCGCACGGCCGGCGCTCCGAGGAGGACCTCCCGCTGCAGCGTCCATACACGCTGCAGTGGAAAAGTCGCTGAAGGTGCACCGGCAGCCTTTTGCGGTGCACCTTCGGTGACTTGTGGAAGGAGTGCCAATTTAGCGCTCCTTCCAGGGGCGGCGAAGCTGCGTCACAGGGCCGAGGTGTGGGGATACCTCGGCCCCACAGCGCAGCTTCCCAGGGCGGCCCGTGGCCACCCGTCTGCTTCCCCCCAATAACAACAAGTTTCATAAAACAATGAGATTTGAAAGTAAGCCCTGATGGTTTTGATGAAGCTTTCTCAGAAGCAAGTCTTCCTTGGATTTGGAACATTCACTCACAGACAGGTTGGAATTCTTCTGCAGTGCAAAGGAACATTTTGCAATCTACAGAGGAGGACAAAATGTTCCACTTTTCCATTGCCTAAAAGAATACTTGTCATGGCATTACAATATGAGCCTGCTGTCTTGCATGTAGAACGCTCTTCTACTCCCTCATCCCATCAGGTACTGCTTGTACTCTTGATAAAATGCTAATCTGTTCTTTCCAGTTCTCTTAAATACTTTTGCCTAGTCAGGAAGGGACTTGTTTGATATATTTTATCCCCACAGATATATCAGACACATACCAAAAACAAAAAAAGATAGAGTAAGTCTGACATTATCTCCATTGCCTAGATTCTTGTCTCTCCCTGTCTCCAGAGTCCTTTGCTCGCTCAGTTACATGGAAACAATTTATGAACACGCTTTTGTAACATGAACGATAGCTTTTTCTGCTTGTAAGGAACTTGTTTCTTTAATCACTATCGTCAATCCCTGCAACACAATTCACCTCACATTTGCTTTTCTCCATGGGCAGTATATTGAGAGAAAAGTGAAAGTGGCAACATTTAGAGTTTCACTTCATTGCTTTGGGCATTGTGCCTGAAATTGCATGAAAGGAAAATGGATATAGTAGTTCAGATAGTCATTTTTCAACCATGTATATGCCTTGGATGACCCATTACTCTGTCTGTCTGTGTATGCCTGATGACTTAGAGTGACACCATGAATTTCAAAGGATTTTATTAGACAAGGAATACTCACAGATGGTTTTGCCAGTTCCTTCCTCTGAAATATAGCCTATAGCAGGGGTAGGCAACCTAAGGCCCGGAGGCCGGATGCGGCCCCCCGAGGCCTTCAGACTGGCCCCAGGCCGGTCCTGTCGCTGCTGCCGCCGCCCGCCATGATGATATTGATTATTGTTGTTATTACTTGTTCTTGGGGTTTTCTTGGCAAAATTTCCACAGGGGTTTTGCCATGGCTTTTCTGGGGCTGAGAGAGTGTGCATGCATATTTTTTAATTTTTGTTAATTTTTTTAAAAAATATATTTTTATTTTTATTTATTTATTTTTGGTGCTTCGGGCCCACAATTGTCTGAGGGACAGCAACCCGGCCCCCGGCTCAAAAAGGTTGCCTACCCCTGGCCTATAGCATCCAAGTACTAACCAAGGCTGGCCCTGCTTAAGTTCAAAGATCAGACAGGATCAAATGCCTACAATCCATTAAATACAAAATATAGCACAGCTATAAGATCCCAAAGGACCATGATTCAAAATGACCTTAGATTAGAAAGCTGGGCCAAAACTAACAAAAACTACCAAATTAATTTCCACAGGGAGAAATGTAGGATACTACACTTGGACAGAAGAAATGAAATGCACAGATATAGATGACACCTGGTGTGATGGCAGTACATATGAAAGGGATGTAGAAGTCTTAAGGCAAAGCAGACCACCCTGAAGGAGTGGCTTTGCGCTGCCCCTTTTAGTGCTGGATTGGGGACGTGGCAACCGCTGATCTGCCATTTTTCCAGGCCAAAAAGAAATGGCAAAAAATGCTGCTTCTTTTTGGCCTAGAAAAAAGGCACCCTTGCCACCACAGCAGCACTTTTCTGAGTTCATTTTGGCATGCAGCGTGTGAATGCCATGCCAAAGGAGTGCTATAATGCTGCCCACCATGCAGTCAGACAGGCAGTGTGGCATCAGCTTGGGGGTGGCATCAGGGCGCCTGTCATCCAAACGCCACACCCCCATACCACCCCAAGCCGGCACTTAGTGCTGGTCTATACAGCCCCTCAGTGGACTACAGGCTGAACATCAGTTAGCAATGTGATGCGGCAGCTAAAAAAGCCAATGCAATTCCAAGCTGCATCAATAGGAGTATAGAATCGACTGAGGGAAGTAATTGTACCACTCTATTCTGCTTTGGTCAGACCTCACTTGGAATATTGTTCCAGTTCTGGGTACCACAATTCAAAAAGGATGTGGACAAGCTGGAGTATGTCTAGAAGAGAGCAACCAAAATGGTGAAAGGTCTGGAAACCATGCCCTATGCAAAGCAATTTAGAGAGATGAGTATGTTTAGACTACAGAAGAGACAGTTAAGGGGTGACATGATAGCCGTGTTTAAATATTTGAAGGGATCTTATATTGAGGATGGAGCAAGCTTGTTTTCTGCTGCTTCAGTAAACAGGACCCAGAGCAACAGATTCAAGCTACAAAAAAAGAGATTCCACCTAAACGTTAGGAAGAACATCCTGACAGTAAGACCTGTTTGACAGTGGAACGCTCTCCCTCGGAGTGTGGCAGAGTCTCCTTCTTTGGAAGTCTTTAAGCAGAGGCTGGATGGCCATTTGTTGGGGGCGCTTTGATTGTGTATTCCTGTATGGCAGGGGGTTGGATTGTATGGCCCTTGTGGTCTCTTCTCGCTTTATAAAATAAATTTATAAACAAATTACCATATTCATATATGTCCCATATTTATAGTGTCTCCCTCATCCTAGTCCTAAAAAGACTGTGTACTAGTTAGAAGCCTATCTTAGGTGCCAAAGGCTTTTGTGCATCCAAAGGGGCCTTCCTACAAACCCACAAGTATTTTGGAAATGGAATGACAGGTCCCTGGTGTTACATCACAAACTGTTTTTTGAAGTTCTTTTAAAGTTTGAATAGGACTTGTGGGCATAGGCTGGAACACTGCTATTCAAGAAACAAATGCAGACCTCTGCTGAGACAAATAACAAGGCATTATGAACTATAGCTTGGAAGTGTGGCTTCCATTGAGCACTTTCTCATATGAGATATGTACAGCATGTGTAGTTGTCTGGTTTCTAGCTTATTCCTTGATTCTGGCTCCTGCTTGTTCAATTTGATTCCCTGGCTCCTCTCATAAAGTCCTGGCTCATGGCTCCAGAATCATCATCTTAGGTTGCTGCCACACTGCAGAATTAATGCAGTTTGATACTGTTTTGACAGTCATGGCTCCATCCTATGGAATCCTTGGATCTGTAGTTTGGTGGGGCATGAGAGCTCTCACAAAACTACAAATCCCTGAATTCTATAGCATTGAGCCATGGCAGTTAGTTGTGTCAAACTGCATTAATTCTGCAGTGTAGATGCAGCCTCAGACAATTATGTATGATTCAACTTTCACTGATTGGATGGAGTGGTCCTGTTGAGTTTCCTTCCCTTGGCCTCAAAATATCACTTGGAGAGCCTTAGCTGACTAGCCTTATTCCTACAAGAAACACAACTTTTAAAATACACTCACTCGATCTGCTTCTTTCACAGATTCACCAAGAAACTTGGATCCTTCGCCCTTTTGGTAAAAGAGGTACCTTTGAAAGCTAAATGCAAGGACGAGCAACAAATGCTCCACTATAAATTAGAAGAGCATGGAAGTAACTAGTTACAAACAACTAGCTGCATGCTATTTTAGTTTCTTGTTTCCAATAACAAATTATTTGGGTAGATGAAGGAAGTTTGTAATGCAACGAAGGGTATCTTCACTTTTTTAATGGCATAACAGTAACATTTTAATTCCTTGCATAGTTATGAAGGATGGCCTCTCTGGATGGTGGTGGAGAAAAATTGCTCAGAAGAAACTTTTAAAAAGTAAAATCCAAGAAACACTATTTTAAAGAGATACTATCCTGGAAGTCCTAGTGAGTTGGAAATATGTATAACTTCTAACCTCCTGAACTCTGAGAATGTAAGAATTTTACAATAGCAATTTCAGAATAAGAAAAACAAACTTTTGGCATCCCTCTCTCCAAACAATGAATTATTATGGGAAAATGAAACAGAGCTTGCCTTCTGTATCTCTTTTGCACTCAGATGTTTATCTAGTGCTGATACTAGAGATGCCATGTACTTTGCAACTGACAGCAATGTAGTAGAAATGCTTCTCCTATCTCTCACTTATTATTTAGTCAACTCTGGTACTGCACAAGGTGAGCCATAACTAGGTAGGAGAACAGAAGTATTATGTTATTTTATTTCTCTCACCTCCAAAAAAGACTCTTGGGAAACATCATGTATAATCCATGCCTTGCATATTCATATTGTACAGTCTGGCATGTGAGGCAATTGGGCTTCCACACCCTTTTGGATTTGGATGACACCCTTCCATGTCATTAAAATAATGGTTAAGGGTACTTTAAAAAAAAAAAAAAACAACTCTATCATTACAGTTATTCATAGTCAAAACAGCATTAAAGCTGAGAGATGATATTCTGAAATGAAATTCAAAGGGATGAATTCTGTACTATAGGACCAGTTTAACTATCTTCTTTTTCCCAAGAAGCTTAGACACTCAGCATAGTAGGAGAGGTGAGAATGGTTTGTTAGAGATTTCCCCCTTAAATAATTCTCTCTCTCTCTTTCTAATATCTTACAATACACTGCAATATAATATTTACACCTTACAAATTTTCTTTAAGTACATAGAGAGATCTTGTAGCACCTTTGAGACTCACTGAAAGAAAGAAATTGGCATCATGAGCTTTCGTAGACTTCAGTTTACTTCCTCAGATGCATTGCTCATGCTGCCAATTCCTTTCTTTCAGTGAGTCTCAAAGGTGCTACAAGATCTCTCTATGTATTGATTCTATAGACTAACACAGCTATATCTTTGATTTTTTCTTTAAATAATACTTCCTACTTTCTGGAAATTGGCTTTACATAATTCAGGTCTTAGCTGAATTTTTGCCTTTAAAATTTCTATCATCAATATATTTGAATTCAGAACATCTTTGTTTTGTTACAAGACCACCAGACATGGAAAAAAAGTGCCAGCCATATTTAGGCATTTCCAACATTTATTACTTGGGCTTTCATACATCCTTGCCAGTTTGGCTGGTGAAATGTGCCATCTATATAGCATTTTATAATAATTTGTTGTTAGGCCATTATTTAATGTAAATTTCAAGCCTTTTGACCATGCTTTTCCCCATTTCTCTAATTGTACTGGATATCAGATGTTCTGGGTCCAATTATCATATTTAGAATTACCATTTTTGAAAGCCTTTATCTCTACTGTTGATTTGATTTTATGTGGAGTTTTATCTCCTCAACAGAAGTGGTTGGCATCAGTGTAAAAATGCCTTTTTTTGAAAATGAGCGTGCAAAAGCGAGTCTTGTTCTATAGTTCCCAGAGCAAGTTTGTTCATTGGAATTGTAGTCCTATAAAGTATTTTTTATCTATAGTTTTATCTGCAGTTGTCTAGCTCACATCCTTTCCAGCCACCAGTTGCCAGAGGGACTTTTGCATATGAAGCCCGAAACAGCGATGACTCACTGAAAATGATGTAGGAAGTAATCTTCTGAGATTTACAAGGCTTTCTGCTCTCCATAACTGCTCTTTCATTTGCTCTAGCTCATTAACATTGTGGAAATTTTTACCTTATTGGACCTCATATTTGCTAGCTGTGAACAGTGGAAACTCTCAATACTATTTGTTTTTGTTTTTAATCTGTGAATCTCGCTGGACTCAGCACAAGTAGCTGATCTCATAATCCATTCCCTTACACCCTTGCAAACTCATATCTGAAATCCTGTGTGGTGTTAGTGGAGAGGAAACAATTTTGAGCAGGAAAATGGTGGGTGCTGAACAGGTAAAGCACTCCCTCCCTCAGTCACCTCTCTGCTCTGCTCCCCAACCAGCTTTTCTTCTTTTTTTCTTTTTATTGTGTGTATGAATATACATTTTTATGTACTTAGTTCAATAACTATTCTGCTCTGTTCTGCTAACTGCTCTGTTAAACATAGTGTCTGGTCCTAATACCTTAATGGGAATTGATATTTTCCCAATAAGCAAATATGTATTTTCATCATAAAAGGTAAAGGTATTTCCTGTTGACAAGATTGTCAACATTTCCAACCATAGGGGGCAGTGCTCATCTCCGTTACTAAACCAAAGAGCCAGCGTTGTCAGAGACTACTCTGTGATCATGTGGCCAACATGACTGCACAGAATGCTGTTTACCTTCCCACCAAAATGGTACCTTTTTGTCTACTTGCATTTGCATGCTTTCAAACTGCCAGGTTGGCAGAACCTGGGACTAGTGACAGGAGATCACACCATCATGCAGCACCCGGGCCTTGAACTGCCGATCTTGCAATCAACAGAGTCAGCATCTTAACGACTTGAGCCATCGCATCATTATATATGATTTTCAACATATGTAAGAGATAATTCTTTGCCTAGTTCACCTTCCTATGTATCATATGCCTCATTTGATATCCTTTGTTTTGTATGCAAAAGAAATGGGAGATACAGAAAAATGCAAATATTACCCTGCATCAATGATATAGGTAGAACCTACTGTGCTATCAGGATTGTTCCTGCCTGCTTTGGGACAGGTGAAACATGATACATATGGGGGTGACGATGGTCAAGACAGTCTGTTAGACAACATCCCATGATGATGTTTGAACTTCCATTGCAACATACATGCCCCGAGGACATTTATGATGGTTGCAGTACTAGATTCCTGTCCCTTTTCAATTGTTCTTAAATTAGAAAAAGATTTCACAATCTTTAAACCCATTTCCCCCAACTTTCCACTTTGCAAGCTACTTGCAGGAGCATCTCCTCTTCCTCCTGATCCATTGCAAATATTTGCAATTAGCCAAGCACAACATCTTCATGGTGACACTCAATGGCAAATGCAGATGTGTGAGCCAGGGTTTAGAAGTAACAAGGGTTTGCAAGCTGAAATCCATTAATCTTGGTATGGTCAGTGTTACTGAGGACATACCAAAGTTACATTTCAAAACTAATGCACCATAGTGAGATTAAGGTAATGAGGCATTTTTCATAGATACTGTTTAAAAGGAGTATTGGTACAAGCATTTTTCAAAAAAATATTTTCAGGTTTGATGCCATTTTATTATTTTTAGGTACTGAAAAGAAATGGAAATGTAACAAGCTATTTAATGAGTAATGCTACAAGATGATTCTTACAGACTGTAATGAGTTACCCTTTTCAAATACTGTAATGCATATTAAGATGAATTACTGGGGGGGGGGGGAATCCAAACTTTTCCAAGCTCTGGGATGAACAAAATTAGATGTATCTATGTGTGCAAGCCACCATAGTGTAGTGGTTTGAGTGTTGGAATAGGACTCTCAGAGGA
Organism: Phrynosoma blainvillii; assembly: GCA_026167975.1. Classification (NCBI taxonomy): domain Eukaryota; kingdom Metazoa; phylum Chordata; class Lepidosauria; order Squamata; family Phrynosomatidae; genus Phrynosoma; species Phrynosoma blainvillii. Next base: position 143,333,182 of record JANUYF010000001.1, read on the forward strand.
CAGGGTTCAAATACCCGCTCAGCCTTGGAAATCTACTGAGTGACCTTGGGAACATCACATACTCTCATATTCAAAGGAAAGCAATGGCAAACCTTTTCTGAATAAATCTGGCCTAGAAAACCGTGGGATTGGATCACCACAATTCATAGCAGACTTGAAGGTGCATTAGGATGTATGTGACAAATCCTGGATGGGCCTTCTGTCATCAGATGGCCTCTTCTCACAAAAGGTGTCTACAATAATCCTTTCCTCCCCTTTCCCATAGCTACCCTGTTCTGCAGGCTCCTTTGCCCTACTATCAGGCAATGTGAGGTGATCGCCTCAAGCTACACATGCTTAGGTGATGTGGATGTGCCTGCAGCTGCCCTGCCCCAGTTGCTCCCCACTGCTGGAGGACAGAACTTACTCTCTCCATCATGAAAATCTATTCTGCATGTCCTGATCTCCATGAGGTGGGGAAGAGGCTGCTATTCCATCACTACAAGCAAAGCAAGATTCAGCTGCCAGTCATGATAGTTTCTGTAAGGATAATTGGTATTCCTGGTGTCCATAACTGTGGGGCAGTGAATCCAACTTTGGGGTTCAATCCAGAAAGGAGCTTTCCAAGGTGCTGAGACCTATCCTTCCAAAATTATTTTAGCACCTTGAATAGCTCATGTAAACACCCAGGCAAACATCCAGAGCAGATTTACCACCTTACTGACATGGAAGCCACCAGCTACCATTGACTTAAAGAAACTCAGATTTCCTTCTCCCTGCATTCCCTTCTAAGGGTGTCTACTAATCTCTCCCTATGCTACAAATGTGAGGACATCCTCCTAACCCATCACTATCCCATCAAACGTGGGGACCTTCTACATGCCCTCTTGGTTTTTGCCCAAGACTTTATTCATCTAATCCCATCACTGAGCACTACTACCCATAAAAAACAGGTGCCACAACAAATGCTGTCTGATCCAGAGCATTTCATTCATATTTATGTTGCATTTTCAGAGGCACAATACAAAAATAATTCATTAAACTGGAGTTCAACATAAAGTTAAAGATTATTTATCTAACACATCTAAATCCTGGCTGAACCTAAGTAACTCTAACTTATATCCCTCTCTCATATTTCTAACAAACCAACTAACTCCTAATTAATTGACTTAAGTGTAACTAATCAATGGCTCTTGAGTAACTCTTGTAACATCCCTAACTTATACACCAGTCTTTTGAAATGCGATTTTAACATTCAGCCAACCACCAGTCACTCCCAACATTTCCTACTCTCTTCTTCTCCCAACAGATCCTTACTTTACTACATATGCTATACATGACATCCATAACCACATTTCACTTTAATTTCTCTAATAAACATACAACTTTTTGTTTTACAATAGTCCATAACATCACCATTCCATTCAACCCCAGTCTATTCCAGCAGATTGGGGAAACCTCCAAAACAGGATAGAAGGTGACATAAAGAACTGTGGTGGGAAAGTAGGATATAAGCAAAAATCATCTCCCCAATCATTTCAGTTATTTGGAAGTCCACCAGGTCCAAATGCCATCTATGAATGGAAATAGTCTTTCCATGAATTGAAGATACCCTTTTCTAAAGAGAGAAGCACCTATAGATCCAGCCCAATCAATCTGAAGAACAAACTAGGCATAACAACAATTTATTTCTTTTCCTAAACAGAAAGCTCTGGAGTCATGAACCAGAAGTTAAAGTGCAAACTGCTTTTAACCCTCTTTCATTGGTCCACACAAAATCCCCTTGAAGATGCTTTTTTTTTAAAATCAGTATTTGACTGGGGAATAATGAGGAATAGACAAATAACAGGAAGGGAAGGTGTTAAGCAAATCCTCTCCCATTGCTTTTTCTTTAAATACTACTGTTCATGAACAAAGATAACTGGATAAAAAACCTGGAATTTTATGTTACATCTATTTTGGTTGTTGTTCGTGTGAAAAGGCTAACTAGCTTTAGATCAGCTCCTTTAAGCTCACAGGAGGCCAAGGTTTTAATCCTCAAAAGAGTTCCCATAAATTCAGTCAATTTACTTCATGAATTCTGAGCACTGAAAAGATCAAGTGGCCCAGAGCATGTAGTAGGAGTAATATATTTTTTCTGTTCCCTAAGGATCTGTATCAGAACTTCCAAGTCTCAAATTAAGGACTAGAAGGACTCTCTTTCTGTTCACTGAGATAAGACATATCTCAATGCTTCTTAAGCTATCTGATGTAGAGGACAGGCATAGTTTCCCCCCTCTACTGTTCCAGGGACTGGTGCCCTATTTGTGGCCATGGGCTACAGCTGCTTCTTGGCAACTTGCTGTGGACTGGTAGCCAATGATTCTCAGACCAGCACCAGTCCACAGACCGCCACTTTGAGTAGTACTGACATATCTTGCATAATTTACTTAAGAAGAAAATAATAATATTTTCAAAATGAATTTCAAAGTGAGAATCATTGAGAAGATCAAGACACCCATATTATTGTTGTGTTCCTTTCAAATAATTTCTGACTTACGGCAATCATAAGGCAACCCTATCATGGTTTTATTAGCAAGATTTGTTTGGGGGTGGGTTGACTTTGCCTTCCTCTGAGGCTGAGGAAGTGTGACTTGCCCAAGATCACCCAGTGGGTTTCCATGGCCAAGTGGGAATTCAATCCCTGGTCTCCAAAGTTGTCATCTAATGCTCAAACTACTGTGCCACAGTGGAATACTTTGGGGAAAATATTAACCATAATTTCAAAATAATATAAAATATTTTAATGAACTACTGCACATGACAGTTCGCTGCTGTAACAAACAAATAAAATTAGGTTAAAACTTGGGATGTGTCATTTTAAAAGACTATGGACAAGAAAATAAAGAGTTAGATGCTACTCTTTCAGTTCTCATGGCATTCTTACAAGGGTACAAGCCTACTTTTCATTTTTTAAAAATGTTACAGAAAAAAATATGTAATCATCATAAGTTGCATATGAATTTAGTCCTGTGAAACTAAGCTATCAGAAGGGCACTTCTTCATCGCTCCTCCCCATGACAGTTTTTCCATCCCCCTCCCCACAAAATATTTACTTTCAAGGATTTCCCCCTTGTTCATCAGTGATTTTTTTTTTTACCAGTAATGGACTTTATTCTGCCACTTTCCTGTGCTAACAAATAACACTAAGAACGCTCCTTCTCTGCCATTAACATTTATATAGAATCCTGCATGAGAGAGTGTGGATGTGAAGCTACACAGGAATATTTGGTATACATAGGAGCCCTGGTGGCGCAGTGGTTAAATGCCTGTACTGCCGCCACTCACTCATAAACCACAAGGTTGCGAGTTCAATACCAGCCAGGGCTCAGACTCGACTCAGGCTTGCATCCTTTTGAGGTTGCTAAAATGAGTACCCAGCTTGTTGAGGACAATTAGCTTACAGTTGTAAACTGTTTAAGACTGTATAGCACAGTATGAAGCAGTATATAAATGAAGCTGCTATTGCTACATCTTCCATCCACAAGAGTCATACACCAAAGTTACCTTACAGGATTACAAGTGAAATAAAATGCACCTTATGTCATTTTCCTCAATCCCAATAAAACACAGGCTAGCAAAAACCATGATCCCTATTCACAGTGTTTCTATATGGCATGTGTAATTTCATGGTCCAGACTCCACAACAAACCATGGTTTAGCAAAACACAGGGTGAGATTTAAGCTTACACACCACCCTTCCCCCTCCTCTTTTGCACACAAGAGGAAGCTTAAAGCTTCTTACACTTTCTAACCAACTACATTCTTACATCTGACATAAGGAATTGGTTTGTTCTCTTTATTTAATGGCTAGCAAACCAGGTTTTGAAACCACAGTTGAACCTGGTTTCTTTGAAGATACTATCATTGACCTTCAACTTGACTGGAAACTGGTTTGTTAGAAAATGCCATTAGAGGGTTGCTCCTCTAATGCATGAAAGAAGAGGAGATCTTACCCTCATAATGCTCAAGTGTGATTGAGCATGATTACTAAACTGTACCCCAATAAACTCCTAAGGTGAAAAGAGCCATCCCCTATACTTTATACACACATCCTTATTTCTCTTTCTTTGTCATACTTGAATAGTGTGGAATTGGCTTAGAGACAACAAGTGGGATCAGGAAGAGTATAGAGCCCTTTAGTTCAGAATCCTAACGCTCCATTACATACCTCCCCACTGGGCATGCTTGACCCACACTGGGCTGTTTTAGGTCTTCCATCCCACCCAACTATGCCATATATTTGGTACCATTTTAAACATTGAAATTCCCATTAGTCTACTGATGTCTACCACTTGGGTATGGAAGTTCAAGTTTGGTCCTACACAAGGACTGACACTTGGAGAACTGAGACAGCTGTTAGTATGTATGATATACCAACTTGATGTTTTACTGGCCTTTCAATTTAATAGCTCAACTAGTTAGAAGAATACCAACAAGATCATCTTCTGCCCCCAGATTTCAGCAGGTATTTTAAAAGAAAGAAAGAAAGAAAGAAAGGCTTCCCACTACTTCAAGGCTTAGCTAAATAGCAACTATTGCTAAAGCCAGTCACATATTTTCATCCTTTATTGCTATTGTGTTTGATATTTGTATGTTTTAAGACTTTACTGACTCTCAACAGATTTTATGCCAGAAGATTTTCAGGCACCATCATTAAACTCTTTCACAATAATATGTCCTTAGGTACTCTAAGAACTACCAAGAATACCCAGAAACCATTCTTCATTTTCTGCTCTTGCCATCGCTTTTCATTTTTTTTAAAAGTGCATTTGTAGCAGACCCTGAAGCCTCAGGTAGGGAGCGATCAGTAACTTCAACAGTTATAACTTGCTGCTGGTCAGAATACCATCCAGATGAGCCTGCAATCCAAATCAGTAACAAGAACCAAAGCAGTTGAGATGCTGAATCTTTCTTATAGTCGATAAATACGAGGCAGGGTGATGGAAATCAAGTCAAGTAAAAGGATCATAAGAAAAGGTTGGAAATATGTGTAGCCAAGCTGCAAAAAGTATTGATTATTCCCAATTTTAGCAGTGGAGTAAAATGTTTACCCTGCTTCAATACTTGACCTCTTTTCTTTGATTCTCTTTGTATTAGGAGGCAGTCTTATGGATGAACGGAAGACATCATTCCCTTTATGCTGATAAAACTGGGGGGAAAGTAGGCACACACACCACAGTTCATTTTCAAAACACTATTTTAAAACATCATTAAAGCAAAAATTAAGAATCTGCAGCATTTTTATCTATTTTAATTGTTTTATTGTAATATGTTTTTAGAATTTTTATTTGTGAGCCACCTTGGGTCCCTTCAGGGAGAAAGAAGGGATAGAACCCAAGTAAATGAATAAATAAATAAATAATCTGGTGTAATTAACAACAACAATGGGAAAATGTAGAGAATGGCCCCCTCCATTTTCACTGTCTGCTTTATGTAACACAGTGTTTTGCACTGAAAGTCATTTTTCAACATCTCTTTCAAACAGCACCTGTGTGAAACAAAAGCCAACGGCTCTGTTCTGTCCTTGCGGCTTCTACACTTCAAAATGCTGAGTTATTGTAAAGGTCATCTCAAGTTTTTTCTGTTATAACTGTAAGTCTCTTCTAGCCTAGAGAGCAGACAAGACCTGATTAATGTAACTGGACTGCAAAAGGCACAACTTCCTAAATACAAAGCAATTTCTGAATCCCAACATTGTTTTTTATAGTGGTGCACATTTCAGCACATTTACTTAAATCACTTATTTCATTGAGATTTATTTATTCTCAGAAGTGTTCATATAGCTGTATCCTTCATTTTATATATATATATATATATATATATACTAAGAAAAGCTTGTCATATTCAATTAAATTATTCTCAGTCTTTTTCAACTTTGTAAAGAAATTTTTAAAAGTGACACACTGACACTGTTTTAATGTGCCCTATTCTATTTTGTTTTGTAAATCAGGATAGGGTTTTACTGATTATACTGTACTTAGCCTTATATGCTATTAATTATTGCACAGAACACTAATCCAGAAAACTAATTAGTTTTATTACTAAATTGAATTTCAGTCATTCCCTAGACTAGAGCCCTATCCTATCAAACTTCTTGATACCATGTTCTTGATACCATGAAAACACAATCACAGTTGGGAAATTGTACAAATACAAAGATTGACATTGCCTTTCTGTGGTTTAACCAGAGATGGGAAATACTTTTTTTTAAAAATCACAACTCCCAGAATCTTCCTTGTAAAAACTTGTAACTTTTCCACGCTCCCTGTTTAATTATGCCCCATGATCAATTGACATTCATATGTTTCTACTCTTGCAAGAGAGTCTCAAGCAGACATTTTGGTACAAGTAGATCAAAAGTTTAGTGTACCTGTGAAGTCATACCTGCACTGCTAAGACACAATAGTCTTAGAATCTGCACATTTGTGAAGATGTTGAGCATCTTCCAATCCTCTGAAGGAACACATGTATCCAAGATGCTGTAATGGGAAGTGACTGCTGTCAAGGTAGTTTAAGTTTGTGAGAGGACAGACATACTCCTTAGGCTGTTTTTGATCAGAAGAAACTTGTCAGGATTCAACAGTAGTTTCTCTGGGTCAAGCAGTTCATGGATTCTCAAAAGATATGGGGATTGTCTGTTTGGATTAACTAGTCTCTCACTATAGAACAGTTCTGTTTACCATTGATTCTTAGAAAATTAGATTTAGGTGTGAGCATTCAAACTGTAGCATGCATGACATAGTAGACTCAGACCACAGTATAGATTTCTATTCAAGATGTCAATTTCAGCTTTAGATTTTGTTTGCTTAAACCAGAGCTGTCAAGTTTCTCCTTTAAAGACTACAAGTTATATTCATTTGTAACTCTGCCCCTCCAATCCCTTCTCACACTGTCTTTCTATCATCCTGCTGAATTTGAAACAGAGCATTGTTTTGTGATTACGTTTGCTAGTTCAAACAAATAAAAAGAACCGAACCCATTCCAAACTAAAATAAGCTCATCACTATGAAATTGTGTAATCTTGCATGATCATTTCCTGGTTTTGCCCAGAAGCTGAAACCTAATATAAGAGGCTAGAAACTGTCTAAGTCACTCATTTTAAATCAAAATTCATGGAAACTATTCTTGGAACTCATCACTTATAGCCTGATTTTTTGTTGCTAGCACAGTGTTGCCTCAAGCCATGGGGGGGGGGTGCTTACATAGGTACAGCAAGTGGTTGTTAGACAGGTTTATGCATGCATAACTTCTGTCAATGTGGTTACTCTGTCTCTCTGTGGAGAACTTTTGCCAGCACATTAGCAAGGACTTATATGCGTAACATTTTGGTCTGGCCTCCTACTGGGGAGTTCTAATATGGAAAACTACTATAATGCAAGGAGATCTGAAGATCACAGCCTTTGTTTACTGTGTGTATATCTGACACTGATGTAAGAAGCAACATTGGGGCACACAGTGGCATCAGGCTCCTTCCACTAGTGTCATAGTCTATTTAAGGCCAACTTTCCTAATTTCTAAATTAGCTACTAATGTATCAGGAGTTCCAGCTAATTTTCTCTATTCAAAGACAACATATTAATGATTGAATAAAACCAGCAACCCAAGATAGCTAATAAATACTTAGCCAACAAACCTGACTATGTTATTTGAGATCTTACTGATTTGCTAGTAAGTCATGCTTAGGCTGTATGATATGTAAGAGGGGTTGCAGACTGCCAAAAATAGTGCAAATTGAGTCCACTTTAAGGGTAGGGTTAGGGAATCATGGGAACTGTATTTTATTGTGGCACCAGAGCTCCCTGACAGAGAAGGCTCAAGTCTCAGAAAAAAAACAATTCCCATGATTCCCTAGCACTAACCCTAACCCTAAAAGTGGACTCATTTTGCACTATTTCTGGCAGTCTGTAATCCCACTAAGTCTTCCCTGGCTGCCAGTTTCTTTCCTGGCACAGACTGACAAAACGCTAAACAAGGAGGGGGGAGCCTGTGGGTGTCCCAATTTCCTGGAGTCCAGCTCCCATCAGCCCCAGCCAACATGGTCATTTGTTAGGAATGATGATAATTGTAGTCCAATTGTGTTAAAAAGTAGCGTGGGTACATTGCTTGTGTCTTGTTATTTAAAAAATAATGCATAACCTTAGAAATATTACTTTTTGGGGTACACCTCCTAAAATCCATTGTGGGATGATGGCTGGATATTTAGGGAGTTGTAGTCCAAAAAAACCAAAATGCATTGGCAAGCAATGGCAATGTGTTACTAACCATTTACATTTGAACTATCCCATTATTATTACTTTCTGGAAAATAGACTTTAAAAATTGCAACGCTGGCTCCAGATCCCCTAATCATACTCCCCAAAGTACATTTTTAGAATAATGCATAACACATAATTCTCACTCATTACAGTCCAAAAATATAACATTACTAATATAACATCCCCAAATATTGCAAACCCTAGGACTCCATAGGAAAGAACTATGGTGGGTAAAGTGGAATTGTAGCATTATAGTTCGGTAGTGTGAAGGGGCATTAAGCTAGGTGAAGCAATGCTTCTTGTGTTGATATATTTGGGGAAATTTCACTAATGATTTTCTCTTTTAAATGCTGTTTTATTAGCTGTGACTTGAAGTTTATTGGTGGTGAAATGCTTTTTGTCTTTTTTATGTTGCCCTGTTTAAAGTTGTAAGCTAACCTAAGTATCAGCTTATTCAAAGGCTGAAGACTGAAAAAGACAAAAGAATGAAAAATAAGTGGGAAAGGCAGGAAGGTGCTGGACTACAAAGTGGCCTGAAAAGCCATTATTACTAGCTTCATTCCCTGACTTCTAATCTTACACATATAAACTCTACATTACAAGGTAATGTAAATGCTCAGAACCAGAGTTGAACAACTACAGTGGGTCTTGGGGTCAGTTTTCTACCTCTGGGATCCTCCAGGAGCCACAGGACCAAAATGTCAACAGAGATTGAGTTGTGGCTGGTAGAACTTGGGCTTTTTATTCAGAGACATAGACATGATACTTCAACTCTCATAATCTCTTACCATTCGTAGTGAAGGCTAGGGCTGATGGGGCTTACAGTCCAGCAACATCTGGGGAGTGGCTCATCCCCCAGCTCTGACCCAAGGCAATATGATTGTAAAGTGGATTTTGATGTAAATTGTCAGAAAGTGAAACGTCTTACTGTTACTACTGATTGTAATAACAGTATGTAATTTTAGTCAGACGAGTAATGTCCACCCAGCAGAACTGGGAAAGCTACAATCTATAGTTTTACATTTGAATCTAGCATAAAACTTAAGAGCTTGTCAAATATATTTAGGAACAGTGCACTTGCTTAGTAGGACAGGCATGCAAATACTTTAATACAAGGTGAATTCAAATGTTTGAAGGCTGAGAATGCTTAGAGGCCTTAGACCTGAGAAGGCAAGGCACACAATTAAAATTTGTCTGCACTTGTATGTGTGAATGACTTGATTGTAAGACTTGCTCAAATAGGAAATACATGGTCAAGAATGGATATCCTGGCCTTTGCAGACTGCTAGAAATAGTGCAAATTGAGTCCACTTTAACTGCCCTGACTCAGTGCTTGGGAATCATGGGAATTGTATTTTTTTCTGGGACATTGAGCCTTCTCTGTCAGAGAGCTCTGGTGCCACAATAAACTACAGTTTCCATGATTCCCTAGCACTGAGTCAGGGCAGTTAAAGTGGACTCAATTTGCACTATTTCTGGCAGTCTGAAAAGGCCCCTAGTCATCACAGCACCAGCATTGGCTCATAAAGGATGACATAATACTGTACAGGCAAAGTGGCTTATTAGCAGGTTTTTTGGGTTTTCTGCTGGGTATTATTTTCACAGCCACCTTCAAAAGGTGTTTTATGTTTCATGCTCAACCTATATCTGCTCCTGCTGCCAATTTCTTTCTTTCAGTGAGTCTCAAAGGTGCTACAAGATCTCTCTACATGCTGATTCTACAGACTAACACGGCTATATCTTTGAATGGTACCACTTTGTAAAGCTAATTAGTCTCAACTGCCCATTCAAAATTAAGCCAAAATAAAATATTAAAATATTTTTGATTATAATAGCAGGTAGTTCATAACAATACATTGTTCCTGGAATAGCACACACACACACACAGGCATACCCAATCATTGCTAATGTGACAAGTAAATTAACTGAAGTCAGAAGGGCAGGGAAACTTGATGGGGTGGAAGATTATGTAACTGTCTTTGTCAATGAAAAAGTCCTAGTGCTTACGCCCTGTGAACCCTCCTCACTCCACTACATCACTGTCCCTGCATATTACCACAGAAAATATTGCTCTTTAATGATTCACCGCAGTTTAAATTCACCATGGGCAAGCCTCCTTCTGTTCTCTCCTCCTCATCTCTTGGCTCTTAATAATAATAATAATAATAATAATAATTTTTTATATCCCACCCCTCTGCAGAGCAATCGGGGTGGCTTACTAAAATTTCCATACAGATATATTAATATAATTTAAACAGAACATAAAAATCCCAAATCCCACCCGTCCTTTAAGTAAGGGTTCTTCTTATTCCAGGCTGGATGGTGCTGGGCCTAGTGTCTCTCCCCCAGATGACATCGGATGGAATAGAGGGAGGGCTCCACTTCTTATTAAGTATAATTAACAATGCTATAAGTATTGTTGCTGTGAAGGTTCAAGTCATTTCTAATTTATGGGTCCAAAACACACTGCAGACCTAATCCAGTTTGAGACTGCTTTATCTGCCCTGGCTCAGTGCTAGGGAATCCTGGGGATTGTAGCTTATTGTGGCATCAGAGCTCTCTGACAGAGAAGGCTCAATGTCTCACAGAACTACAGTTCCCAGGATTCCCTAGCATTGAGCAGGGCAGTTAAAGCAGTCTCAGACTGGATTATGTCTGCTGTGTGTTTTGGACCATGGTGACCCAAAAGAGAACTTATCATGGGGCTTTCTTGGCAAAATTTGTTCAGAGTGGGTTTGGCCTTATCTTCCTCTGAGGCTGAGAGAGTGTGACTTGCCCAAGGTCAACCTATGTTTTTTCATAGCCAGGTAAGGATTTGGACCTGGTCTTCCAGTGTCCTAGCCCAAAATTCAAACCAATACACCACGCTGGTTCCACTGTGTTTACTGATAAAATTTGTAGCATTTCTGATGCATAATAAAAAGGCTAACATGCTTTAGAGTGCAGGTTCTATAATCATTTACTACATTGGTGCCAGAATTGGTTGTACTTAGAGGAGACCCAATGAGATCAGTGAGCTTAAAGGCCATTCATTAACTTAAGCCCCTCTGATTTCAGTGGACCTGTTCTACATAAAAGTGAATCTGGACCCAACCCTTGATCCCAAAAGCAGAGTGGGATTTTCCGGAGCAAGTCTTAGAGCTCAGCTAATCTTGGGTTAATTTTCCATCTATTTGGAATCTAGCAGAGCAAAATTTTCCATCTGCATAATGGTTTTAGGTCCTTCTTCCACATGTCTGACATTTATTTACAAAGATCTGGACTGTTTCATTTTCCTTGCTTTTGGGTGATTTCCTTCATTAAGATGAAGTGCAACGTGTAAGAACTGTTGCTGCTGTTGTTGTTAACTGTCCTTGAGTCAGTCTCTACTCATGGCGACCCTATGGATGAGATATCTCCAAGACCCTCTATCCTCCACTGCTCTACTTAAATCCTGCAACCCCTTAAGACCTGTGACCGCCTTCATAGAGTCTATCCATCTGGCATGTGACCTTCCTCTCTTCCTACTTCCCTCCACCTTCCCCAGCATTATTGTTTTTTCCAAAGAGTCCTCCCTTCTCATGATGTGTCTGAAGTACTCAGTTTGGTCATCTTGGCTTCCAGGGAGCTTTCCGGCTTGATCTGTTCTAGGACCCATTTGTTTGTCCTGTTGGCTGTCCATGGGATCCTTAGCACTCTTCTCCAGGACCACATTCTCTCAAATGCGTTGATTTTCCTCCTATCGTCTTTCTTATCTGTCCAGCTCTTGGATATGAACAATGCAAGAATAAAACTCTTCAAAAATAGTAATTCCCTTTATCCCCTCCTGGCTTGTGTCCCAAATACAGAGGAAAACAGAAAAGTGAATTACAAGGGTCACATTTTTAGGTCTACATTTTAAGCATGTCAAGGCTTTTTTATTTTTATTATTATTATTTTGCACATCCTTGATAATCTACTTGATGTTTCAGGCTGCATCTGCACTGCAGAAATCACCCAGTTTGACACCACTTTAACTGCCCTGGCTCCATGCTATGGTGTCCTGGGATCTGTAGTTTGTTGTGGCACCAGAACTCTCTGACAAAGAAGGCTAAAATGACTCAAAAAACGACAGTCCCCTCAATTCCATAGCATTGAACCATGGCAGTTAAACCGGTGTCAAACCGGATTATTTCTGCAGTGCAGATGCAGCCTCAGGGACAGTTGGAGAGAAACGCCTTTCCTCCCCTCACTCCTTCCAAGGCCTGACATTGTTAACTAACACCAGCCAGTTTATAATTTTCGCAAACTAAGCTCCTTCTCCTCATTAACTGCTCCTCCTTGGATCCTAACCGCCGCTCCCCTTCTCCTTTCCCCCCCCCCCTTTTTTTTTTCACTGGCATTCCTCAGCCCCAACCTCCTCTGGTGGGATTTAAATCCTAACCCGGAAGCCACACCGTTGCCGCTATGCACTATGGGAAACGTAGTCCGTACTTCCATACCGAGCCTAGGGGACCTCCCTTAGTAGAAACCACGCCTCCCAGGATCCTTAGCGACGGCGGCCACCGCCCCACCCCCACCCCGCGCAGGCGCGTGAGCCGGGGATGGTTTTTTGAATCGGCGGCGTTGTTATTGACGCCATATTGCTGGCGAGGTAGAGTCACAGAGAGACGCGCCGCCGCCATCGCCCTTCATCGGCCGCCCAGCGCCCGGTAGCCTCCCGCAGAGCCGCTCCCGCCGGCCGAGAGACCCTCCCGGAGGCCGCCAGCGGAGGATTGGCCGCCGGCGGAGCCCTCCGAGGCCGGGAAGAGCCGGGCAAAAGGAGCCGGGAGAGACGAGGACGAGGAGGGCGACGGAAGCCGGGCGGGGAAGAGGAGGAAGAGGAAGAGAAGGCCCCAACCGCCAGGGCGCCCAACCCGCCTCAGGCCCCGCTCCTTCCCTTCGTAGCTGAGGGAGGCCCGGCCGGCTTAGCCCTTCTCCCCCTTCTTTCCTTCCCTTCTCCATCCCCCGACCATGGCCTGCGGCGCCACCCTCAAACGGACTCTGGATTTCGACCCGCTCCTGAGCCCGGCCTCGCCGAAGCGGAGGCGCTGCGCCCCTTTGTCCGCCTCGGCTGCCGCCGCCGCCGCCTCCTCTTCGGCCTCCTCCTCCTCTTTCTCCTCCTTCCCTTCTCCTTCGTCTTCCTCTTCGTCCCCTCAGAAGTACCTCCGCATGGAGCCCTCGCCCTTCGGGGAAGTGTCCACCCGCCTCACCACAGGTACGGAAGGAGAAAAGCGGGCGCTGGGGTGGGGCTCCCCGGGAAAGGCCCGGGCCTTCCCTCTTCCCTTCCCCCTCCTCCTCCTCCATCTCGCCTTCCCTTTCTTCCTTCCTTCCTTCCCTTCAGCCTCCTCCTCCTCCTCCTCCCTCGAGGAGTCTCTCGGGCACAATGGAAATGGCCGCCCCGGCGACGTTGGGGGCGGGGAGGCAGCAGCAGAAAGAGAAGGAGAAGGAGAAGAAGAAGAAGGAGATACTGGAGGAGAGGCCGAGGGAGGGAGGGAGGGAGGGAAGGGGGCGATAATGGGGCCGGGGAGGAGTCTTTCTCTGCTGAGGGAGGAAGAGGGGGGTATTTTCCTGCAGCACTTTCCTTGGTGTTTTTTCTCTCACACACACACACACCCCAGAAGAGGATGTTCCTCCTGGTTCGCTCTGCAAGGCGTTGTTGGTACGTAGGGCGGAGAGAAAGAGGAACTGGGGGGGGGGGGGGATCTGCGGGTAGGAAGGCCGGAGTTTGGGGGAGAAAGATTCCCCCCCCCCTTGTCCTTCCCTGTCTCCCTTCCGCCCTCCTTCCCCTCTTCCTCTCCTCCTTCCTCACCTTCCTCTGTCCCCTGTTCCCCTTCTCTCCCCCTCTTCCCTTTCTTTCCCTCCCCTTTTCTCTTCCCCCTCTCCTTGCTCTCTCTTCCCCTTCTCTCTTTCTTCCCCTGTTTCTCTTTTTCTTCCCCTTCCTTCCCTCTTCCTCTCCTCCTCCCTCATCTCTTTTTCCTCTCCCCTAACCTCTTTTCCCTGTTCCTCTCTCCTTCTTCCCCCTCTCTTTTCTTCCTCTTCTCCCCCTCTTTCCCTTGTTCTTCTCTCCCTTTTCTTTCCTCTCCCTCCCTCACCTCTTTTCCCCTGTTCCTCTCTCTTTCTCTTCTTCCCCTCCTCCCTCCCCTCCCTCTCTCTTTCATCGCCCCTCCCTCTCTTCGTCTCTCTCCCCCCCCCCCCCCCAGCTCCCTGCCCTTTCTCTCTCCTGGATCGATTTGTTACAGCCATTAACTCTGGGCGTGAGTGTTGCTGAGCTTAGGCAGCCATGCCTCCTCCTCCTCCTCCACTTCAAACACTGGGGGAGGAATGGAGCCAGGGGTCTGTCATCAGTCACCGGGGTAGGGGGGCTGCAGCCACAAAAGAATTGTTTTTTCTTTCTTCAACCTGGCTTCAGCTCCGGTTCCAGGGCTGCCCCAGCTTCCTACAGGGAAAAAAAGAGAGAGAGATCAGCCTGGTAAAGGGACTTGTAGAAAGAAGGGTGCATGTTGACAGGATAGCAGATGAATCAAACATTTTTTTTTTATAAAGATGAAATGGGGTTTTATGCCGTTTAACCAGCAAGAATGGTACCAGTGGTAGACCTTTGCTCCTCAGCTCTTGCACCACCCCAACAGACTCCCAAAAGGATTAATACCAGGATCATAAATCTACAGTAGATTGCCGCACTGGGCTATCTGCATGGCTAGCCTGCTGCATGGCATCCAGGTAACAGACCCATATAGCATTATGTTCATGTAGAGTACGCACAGCTTCTATCTTAAGGTAAAGCACCCTGCCCTTCTGTGAATGAGGCCTCATTGTCTTCAGTTGAACTTGCATATATGCATGTTCTTACCAGTGTGACCTGGGAGGGGTGTTGCTTGATGAGATCAGTTGAGATAGCAGATATAGTAATTTACCTGCCTTTTATAAGACTTAATGCTTTCATATATTAAGTAATTTGATCTGTGGCATCTCTTTTGTGCTGCTACGCTGAATCAGAATAGTTGCTATTATCACAAGGCAAACATTCTTTTGAACTGGTTCTTAGATACATCTTTACTGTTGAGTTCTGCTTCGTGGATTATGAATTGCTTCAGATTATTATTGTTATAATGTACCTAGGTATTAACATTTTATTGTGGGATTAGGCTGCATTCTGAAACATGGGTTCAATGTCCTATTTAGGCCCCATGCACTATCATTAATTTTAATGGGATTA
This sequence comes from Phrynosoma blainvillii, assembly GCA_026167975.1. NCBI lineage: Eukaryota > Metazoa > Chordata > Lepidosauria > Squamata > Phrynosomatidae > Phrynosoma > Phrynosoma blainvillii. The sequence continues at coordinate 143,348,673 of JANUYF010000001.1, forward strand.
TGGGAGTATGGCAGAATGACTCCCTGAACACATTTCTTATGAGTAATTTCTGCTGGAGTTAGTGGAGCAGATTGTTGCGTCCTCTGGATTGCAGTTTAGTGTGAATCATAAAGCAGTTAAATGTTGTTTTAGAAGTGCAAGCAGGAACAAGGTTGAGTTATTTAATACTAGCAGTTAAAATGTGTGACTTCACTAGAAATAGAAATAGCCGTGCTGTGAATATATTTAAGTGTGGGTTTAAAATTGATTGTCATGTGGACAGCTGAGAATGTAATTTATACAGTGTGCACACTGTGATGGCATATCCTCTTGTAACGTGAGGCACTCTACACAAAAGACAGTATACAAAGTTTAAAATTAAAAGGTCTGGAGGGGTGGTGGGCCTGTTGTGATTATTGTTCAAGCTGTTCCTGTTCAGAGCAGAATACAGAGGCACAATAAGTAACAGCTTTATGCATTTCAGTACTCTGAGAAATGTCAAGATATGAGTTGGCACAGAAGACCAGTAATGCCAGGTACATATGCACCTGAATCAGTTTCAAAATTATGTGTATAGTTGTCATTTAGAGTCATTAACATTCTTACAAGTAAATCTTACACAAAAAATAGAGTTTCTGGAAAAAATTTCATGACAAGTTTTTAGTTGTCTGGTAAATCATTTATGAAATGTTGCTGATCTCCCCCCCCCCCCCCCCCAGAAAAAAGATTATATTGTCATGTTAATGTTAAATGACTTCAGCTCATGTAAAGGCAGACAGGTGCTTAATCCTCCTACGACAATTGGGCTGGGAGAGGTCTGTGTATAGCAGGTGTGGGTAAACTGTGACCCAGTTGCATGAAGCCTATGGGGCCTTTTTGTGACCTGCCAGATCTGCAAGGCCCCTGTGTTGGGGATGGGTGAGCAGAGTAGCTGAAATAGCCCCACTCCCCAGATGAAATAGGCAAAGCCCTCTGAAAATCAGCCATTTTTCAGGGTGGTCTGGCTTAGTGTGGGGGCAACAGCATTCTCAGCAGTTCCCCTCTCCTGAAGCAGATAGGTAAGAGGTTTATAGAGAAACTATCTAATGAGTAAGATCTAATTTAACAAAAGATTAATAATTGATAAATTGTACATTATGTACATTGTTGCTTGATTGACATTACAGAATTGTTTCAGTGACCTAAATCCAGTTTCCAAACTCAACTGTTGACCCATTGAAACAGTGAGGCTTAAGTAACTTCCAGTTCCCACTGATTCAGTGGGTCTGCTCTAATTGGGACTAGCATTTGGCTTTAGGCCAGCAAGTGCGGCAGGCTTCATTTCATAAGGTGTGCTATGAGGCTTGGTTGCAGTGCTGTCATATAGGAGGCTTTCATTGATTTTTTTGTATTAGTTGATAGCAGTTTTATACAGTTGTTTTTTTTAAGTTGAGGTTCAGGGGATAGCTTCGCTGGTCTTAGTGTTCCTTGCAATTTGTAGTATCTAGCCTTGGTAACATCCAGTGGCATAGAATTTCATAGAGCAATATCAGGAGTGGGCAACTCTGGAAGACATGAATTATAGCCCTTCAGGATATCTTGGAGGGCTGTACCTTTCCACCTGCTCTAGCCACACATACACATGCGTGAGCACACACACACACACATATTTTCCCCCAGACACCCTGTAGGGAGCATAGGGCAGTTTTATGCCTTTCTGAGTTCCTAGAAGGCATTTTGAGGCTTTTTTGTTTTAAATGTGCAAAATTTGGCTTTAACCCCTGGGGGCTCTAGGTTTAGGAGTAAGTACTCTGGGGCTCACAAAAACCACCCTGGGGGATCATATGTGGGCTGCAGGCTGCACTCTGCCCACCACTGGCTGAAAGGGCTCCTGCAGGTTCATTTGGAACTGTCTCTCCTTACACCCTGCATTGTGGATTCTTTACTCCTAGTTGGGTTGGGTTCAACCTTGGAGCACCACTCTTGGGTGCATTCTGTGGAATAGTAGTTTTCTTCAGACAACACAGGTCCACTAATGCACTGATGATGAATGCAGAAGAATACAGATTTTCTGGAAAGTTTTCTACTGTGCTGCTCTGATTGTTGAGATTTGACTTTTTAGAAGTTCTCTATCTTGTTTTCTTCAATCTCAACTATCCGGTGTAAAAACAAAATGTCCAAGTTTTAAAACAAACAAAAACAAATTATACAATGAAATCACTAAAACAACAGTACAAAGAGCATGCTATGTATAAATATCAGAGGGACTTTTTCATTTGCCAAAAGGAGTTGCAGTGACATTTTATTTTGGAAAACCAGTAAAATTTGACTGAAGTTTCAGGCACATTTTCTTGGGAGCATGTATAACTGAATTTTATTTTGCATATTTAAAAGAATGGCTTCTAGGGATTCAGGAAACCTCACAGACCTGGAACACTCAGGGCCTTTGCAGACTGCCAGAAATAGTGCAAATTGAATCCACTTTAAGGGTTAGGGTTAGTGCTAGGGAATCATGGGAAATTTTTTTTTCTGAGACATTGAGCTTTCTCTGTCAGAGAGCTCTGGTGCCACAATAAACTACAGTTCCCATGATTCCCTAACCCTTAAAGTGGACTGTTGCACTATTTCTGGCAGTCTGCAAAGGCCCTTAGGAAGATCAAAGAAGAAAGTGCTAAAGCAGGCTTAATGTTGAACATAAAGAAAACAAAAATAATGACCATCGAGGACCTTTAAAAATTCAACCTAGAAAACAAAGAAATAGAAATAGTAAAAGGATTCCCATACCTGGGGTCAAACACTGATAGAAATGGGAGCTGTAGTGAGGAAATCAGAAGAAGACTAAGAATGAGGAGGGTGAAAGAACTAGAAAAAGATTCTAAAAAACTATGAAAGAACTAGAAAGATTCTAAAATGCAAAGATATACAACTCAGCACAAAAGTTAGAATCATACAAGCCATTGTATTCCCTGTTACCATATACGGATGTGCAAGCTGGACAGTTAAGAAAGATGATAGGAAGAAAATCAATGCATTTGAGAGAATGCGGTGCTGGAGAAGAGTGCTGAGGATCCCATGGACAGCCAAAAGGACAAACAAATGGGTCCTAGAACAGATCAAGCCGGAAACCTCCCTGGAAGCCAAGATGACCAAACTGAGGCTGTCGTACTTCGAACACATCATGAGAAGAGAGGACTTTGGAAAAAACAATAATGCTGGGGAAGGTGGAGGGAAGTAGGAAGAGAGGAAGGCCACATGCCAGATGGATAGACTCTATGAAGGAGGTCATAGGTCTTAAGGGGTTGCAGGAATTAAGCAGAACACAGGGTCTTGGAGAGGTCTCATTCATAGGGTCTCCATGAGTCGAGATTGATTCCAGGGCAGTTTACAACAATAAATAATTGAATATGGATAACTTTATGTTCTTTGGTTTAAATGTTACATCCATATTCAAAATTTTAGTTAGAAATTATTTTTAATGAATATGTTTTTAAGTGTTTGAAGACATGAAAGTTAAATATAAGCACAGCTTTCATTTAACATTTGGTTGATTTTGTAATAATTCCAGCTTCCTATTGTGGCTGCTTTTTGTTCATTGTCTTACTGTTTAATTTCATGAAACAATGCATTTCTAAAAAATAGCAAAAATTTCCATAGAAAAATGTAGTATCAGGAAAAATTCCAGTTTTTAAAAATTGGCAATCGATAATGGTGTAGCAAAATACAACAACATTCACAAAAGAGCAATTGTTTTATTGGTCATATGAAATGCACAAAATACATAATCTGAGATAAAATGTAGGCCTCTGACTAACATCATCACTTTTCTTGTCCAACGTGATTTTAAATATCTTTACCTGATGAAGAAAGCTTGCATGATGCATTTTGTGCATTTTGGTTGGTCCAATAATGGTATCACTCTTCTGTTAATTTTATATTGCTGTTTTGTTCCTGTATTGGCACAACACACCAGTACATATTAATTCATATTATTGAATGCGGCAATATAATATGTGCTAATGTAGAATCTTTTCTTCACTTATGAAAATTGTTGTCAGTGTGTTAGTTCTTAGATCAGGCTGAATAATTTCTCATCAGAATGAGCTTCTTTGAAGCACTTCAGTGTTGAGTATCAAAGCCCTTTGAATTTTGTAGAACTTAATGTAAACATCGATTTGAGCTTGTCATGGTTAATTGGGGAAAAGACTGAGTGAAGGAACTTACCAAATCTTCTTGCTTAAGTAAGACTCAGCTGCCTTGATTTAAAATAAAATTAAGCTTTGGCTTGGTAGTGGCTCTTTTAAAGTGAGACGCCAGCTGTGTTGAGTATAAAGTGACCATTGGTAAATAAACACTATAAAGGAGAGCAGGGAGAGGAAATGTTTAGAGTAAACACTACATCTTTAATAGTTGGAAACATTGTTTGGACAGGTGCTGTGTTGGTCAAGGTTTGTTCATACTGCACTGGCTTTTTCTGTGTATTTCATCTACTTGGTATTTGTTCAAACCTGAAGGAAATTGCATAGCTTAACATTTGTAATAGAAGCTTAATTTCAGCATATGTTGCATTTACATGGCCCATAAAGGAAAAGGATCCCTTTGGGTGGAATACAGAACTCTTCCCCCACCCCAGTTGAGGAACTGTAGCTATTTTTTGTTTACATTTTGTTTATTTATTGAATTTATATTGCACCTTTACCAAGATTGGATTACAAGATGGGTAATTTTACAAGAGGCGATTATAGTACAGTAAGAGATCTTGCAGTGGTTTTAGATAAGATTAAGCTATTTTACAAAAGTTAAAACAGAATGAAAGGGCAATGGTATTAAAAACAATGGTTAAAAACACATTTAAAACATAACTACCAATAAAAGATTAAAAGTACAGCACATCACTTCACACACACACCTTCCTTCTGCATAATTCAGTTTCAAGGGCCTATCTGAATAAACAGTTTTCACTTGCTGGTAGATAGAGAGCAAGGAAGGGGCCACCCATACCTTCCACAGAAGGGAGTTTCACAGTTTGGGAGCAGCCATGGAGAAGACTTTCTCCCATATCCTCACCATATGTTCCTGGGAATGTGGTGGGGCTGAGAGAATGCCCTCTCTTGCAGCTGGCTTGTATAGGGAGCTAAGATTTTTTCATACAGTCTGGACTCAAGCCATATAGTGCTTTAAAGGCCTAAAACAGCACTTTGAATTCTGCCTGGAAAAGGACCAGTAGCCAAGTGAAGCTGTTTTAACATGGGAGTGATGGATCCCTGTAGCCAGTCCAGGTCAACAGTCTGACTGTGGCATTTTGGAACTGCTGAAGTTTCCAGAGGCAGCCCCATGTTGCTTGTTACAGTAATCCGGATGAGATGTAATAAAGGCAGTGTCACCATAGCCAGACCTAGGAATGGGTGCAGCTGTTGTACTAGTTTCAATTGTGCAGATGCACTAGTGGCCACCACCAAAACCTGGGCATTTGGGCTTAGAGTCCAGGATTACACCCAAATTGCAAACCTGAGATTTCAAGGGAGTGTAGTCCCATCCATCACAGGCTGAATCCTTATTCCTTGTGACTGGCCTGATCTGCCTTGCAGCTGAGCAGGAGCCTCAGATGGACTAAATTTCAGTTTGTTCACCCTCATTCATTCCAGGAGACATTGGTTTAGTACAGAAACAGGTTGTATGTATGGTATAAGTCTAGATTTTGTACCAGTGAAGTCTAGATTTGCATTCTTGCAAATAGGCCTTAAAATGAAATTCAATCAATTAAAAAGGGATACTCATTGCAAGGCATTGATCTTAGACTTCTGCTGAAACTGTAGGCTGAACTACCTGAGCTATACCATAGAATCTGATGGTGAGGCCTTACCTGTCTCGAGGCGTCAGTGCTTTACACAACTTGAAGTTCATTGCCATCAAATTGGCTTTGGCTTTTGGCAACACTATAGGTACGGTAAGAGATCCGCAAGAGTATCAGTTATCAACAGCCCTGCTAAATTCTTGCAATTTCAGGGCTGTGGCTTCCTTTATGGAGTCAATCCATCTGAAATGTGGTCTTCCTCTGCCTAGGAATTAGTTCTGTTGAAGGCAGCTGGGCTTAACCTCTAGATAGGCATGCCTAGAATTGTTGAAAATGTGTCACCATATATAGAGCAGAAGTGCAGCCTTTGGAGCATCTAAGTAGTCCTTCTGGCTGTTTTGTGGCCATAATTTTATCAGTTCATCTTCTGATAAGTATGCAATAAACTGCTTTTCTTGGAATGCACTTTTAAAATAGTTTCATCTCTTGTACTGTTCACCATAAAAATACTAATATTTTTTTTTCCAAAACAAAATATGGGCTTCCGTTCACTTACGGTTTTGGTTTTTGGCAGTCTGCACAGGTCCCTCAGAAGGTCCTAGGGCAGAAACCACTGCTGCTTTTTTCTGATCCTCCTTGCCTCAGCATTCTGTGTGCTGGCAGTAGTATAGGGTGCTGGCCATAGGGAAAATTAAGATATCCAGGAAGGAATCTCTGAGTTAATATAGTCTTTGATACATAGCGTGACTGGAGTGTTAAATCATGGGAGTGCTCCACCCCCCCAGCAGTCTGAACTTACAGCCTGAAGACAGGCTTCTCTTAGTGACAAGCAGGCCAATGTAGTTGCTTAAAACAAAGTTAATGCAACACACAGTATTTCCTACAGCTGAGGTTGTTGATTACTGCATATGGTTTTGAATTCTTTATTACTAATGCCTCTCCCTTGAGCTGTTTCATACATTCCTCATTACTTCATGTACTATATGTGTGAATGAGCTATTGTAGATTGGATGTTGTCAGTTTTTGAGCTGAGGTATGGGTCCATATGACCTAAGACCTTGGGGAATATATTCAATACGCTGAAAAATGTACAAAAGATTTTATTTGGACAAAAATACCATGACATCATGCCATATGATCAGTGCTGATCTTGTGCTTTTTTTTTTTTTTTACATGATAAATATTTTAAATATAAAGATGATAGTGTCAGTAGGTAATTGATGTTGAATTTAATCTCTGTTATGATGCTTTTCTTTAGTTACAGAAATCTATATTGAGTATGGAAAAGAATACAATTAGACCTTTATTTCTGTTGAGCAGTACCATTAGACATATATTTTTGCCTCTTCTCTACTGGTAGTTCTACTGGTGTGACCAAATTTAGTCTCATCCCACCAATTAAAAGACCTGTTCTCTGCACATCATCTAAAGTTATGTGACTCAGTGTCAAGTATACCATAAGGACTGAGTGGAATTTTTCAATGATAATGGAAGAATAGAGGGCATTGCGGCATAGATGGGAAAAGCCACACCTTTAATCTCAGTTATTGCTGCTTCAAATGAAGGTTGAAATCAGAGACACCAATATAATTGACATAATTTGATAAGGAAATGGTGGTGCCCTTGTTAAAATGGAAATAACAATTATTGTTGCACCATCTCAATACAGAGGTCATGTATTCAGACAATCTGGAAACTGGAATACTGTATAGTCATATTTCTGTGGGAGGACAGAATTTGCTGTTGAATCCATTTGACAATTAAAATATATCTAGGCGGAGAGCCCTTAATCTGTAAGATTCATCTTTATTAAATCTCTGTATTAACCTCTGCTATGTGTGAGACTCCTGTTTGGGAAATTCCTCCCCGGCATCCTGTAGCCCTGCTTGTGCAACAGTTCTCATTCCATCACAGGTCTTTGAGTTCACCAACATGCTTGTCCACCTGCTGTAGTGTTTTTGGAGTATCCTTTCCTTCTGTGTCAAGAGACAACACATTGAAGACTTCCTCTTGCAGAATATCCTTTTTTAAAAAATTATTTTTTATTTTATTTTATTTTTTTGTAGCCGTGGGGTAGGGTGAGTGGTAGTGTAGGGGAGAGGTGAGGTGAGGTGAGGTGTTCTGGGTCAGGGTTGTTGTCAAGAACTGTTCTTCTTGGCTATGTTCTGTTTAAAGTGGTTAGTAATTGAGATCCAGATTTGTCAGATCTGAACAAGGAGATAAATCATTGTTAGAATTTGAATGTAAATATTTTCACATTCTTGGGCAATCCAGTTCAATTCATGAACGTCGTTGTTGTAGATATCTGTCTTTATTTCGACTTTAATATTTCCAGAAAAAGACAAGTTCAGTCAGTATTTGCAGTTCACAGATGTAATTAGACAAAAGTGGAATGATGTTGATCAGGGATGAAGAACCTGTTACCATTGAGATGTTCATAAATTACTACTCCAGAATCCCTCACCAGTGGCCAAGCTGGCAGGGAATAATTGGAGTTGGGAGCCCAGCAAACATCTAAAAGGTTGTCATTCACTGATGCAGTTGTATGGAGCTTGAATAGGCACTTCCATGGATATTAGCACTTCTGTGATGGTTTTTGTTCGCAGTACTTCACATACATTATCAGGTTAGTTATTTGACAGACTGCATAATCTCTTACTTTCCTGTTCAGTCTCTTCAGTGGTCATGCCTTTTTGTTAGTGTCCAGTGCTCTGTCCTGAGCCATTGAGCAAAGAGCATCCAAGTGTAGTTGGGGCATTTGCCAACAATGCTGTGTTTTTTTAAACATGCAAAATACTTTTCTCTTCACCCTTGTTAAACTCATTTTCTAGAGGCAGTTAAGATGGGAACAATCCCCCCTGACATCCTAGCCCTAGAGAACAGTGAGGATGGGAGTATGTTAACATAGTTGATGCTGATTTCCCCTTTAAATGCCATTAAATCTCTAGAAAGTTACAGGGCACTAAGGTGTCAGCAGAGTCTGTGCCACGGGTGGGGAAGGGCATGTGGGAGTAGGGTAATGGAGCCAAAATCAGGTGAATGTACTTTAGCTTTCTGCTTTTTCAGCATTGATTCCAGAGCATTGAAATCTTTTGTAAAAATCTGCAAACAATTGCCAAATAGTAATCTAGAATTAATTTCTTTTTGGCCTGCTTCAAAAAATCTTTTGCCATGTCACTAGACTGGAATGAAGTTGGAAGAAATTAAGGTCCTGCCAAAAATCAAATCTTAGTACTCTGAGAAGTAAAGATGAATGAAAGTGATGGGGGAAGGGGTAATGGAAAATAAAGTCAAATTCTGTGTTATTCCCATATTATAAGAAACATTTTGCTCCATTTTTAAAACCATCTTTCTAAAATGTGCTCTGTAGTAAACTTGAGTATAATTTGAAAATTACTAAGTTACTATATGGATTTGCTTGTGGTGAAATGCTTTCCTCTGTATAGGAGAAGAGTATTCTGAAAATATAAATAGGTACTACTAATGATTGGAGAGTCCTGGATCCAGTCTACTTTAGACTGTGTCTGGTTCAGGGTATGACTCAAACCTTCTTTGGATTGTTCCTTCTTTTTTGTCCTGTTCTGCTTCTTGACAGGACAAAGATAACCTATTCATATTTTCTCTATGCTGCCTCAACAGCAAAGGAGCAAAGTTACAGGCTTTCTCTGACATTATTCAAAAGCACATTTAGGTGATTAACAAATGTTCAGTGCAGACGTGCAGGTGATTGTAGCTGAGTGTACAAAACCTCAGTGTGAAACTGGTGTCCACTGAATCTTTCAACGGTTTAAAAGATGTTAGGGCATAGTGTGTGAAATGTGTTTCAAAAAGCAAACAACCCAGAATACATGCCTTGAGTTTATTTAGGTTTAATATTAATATTGATGAAGATAATGGATTAATTTCTACTGATTATTTTGAGCTGTTGAAGATTTTGTGACTTTTCCAATATAATTTCTAGAGTGTATGTCTTTTATAGGATTGCATAGTTCATTGCTCCCATTGAGTGAGTTAGTACATTGGGCCCTTGGTATCCACTGAGGTTTGGTTCCAGGATCCCCGCATATGAAACCAAAAATCTGTGGATGCTCAAGGCCCATTATATACAATGGTGTAGTAAAATGGTGTCCCTTATATAGTGGAGTCCTTGGTTTGGTTTTAGTGAAAACCACCATCCCAGTATCAAAATCTGTGGATGATCAGATCCCATTAAATACAGTGGCATAGTAAAATTAAAATGTATGCATTTTATACAAATTTATATAAAATGGCAAAATCAAGGTTTGCTTTTTGGAATTTATTATTATTTTTAAAAATATTTTGAAGCCATAGATGGTTGAAGCCATGGATAAAGAGTTCGTGGATACAGAGGGCTGACTGTATAAAATGGCCAATTCAAGATTTGCTTTTGGGAATTATTTTTAAAAATATATTTTTTGAATTTGTGGATTCCAAATATTTTTGGAGTTAGTGGATGTGGAAGGCTGACTGTATATGCTTTTTAACATGGAATAATATGAGGGTCACATAGTCAAAAGATTTCAGTACATATGGAATATTCCATTTGTGTCTGATAATGTCTTTACAGCTTCAATTCTATATGCAACTGAAATTGTAAAGATAATTTTTGGACATCATGTACCTCTAATCTTCATTGGAAAAACATATAGATGTTTTGCATATGTAACTTGTTCACTCAGGGATAGCTTGCATCATGGAAATGCCAGCAGAAGTAAAGGTAGCAGATTGTATACATACTAGCATTTGTGCTTGGTTGTTCAATGCCTTTAAAATTTCTGGTTCTAAATATGGGAGATGGAATGAATATAGCTGGAATTAGCCATGTGTCATAGAACAGCTACCCAGAGTTTAATGTTCTCCTTCCTGTTTTCTAGTGGAAGGTAGAGGATGTGGGAGGCAGGCAGTGGGTGCAAATTACACCTTTTCAGTAACTGTATGTGCCTTCAGGAATTTTAGTGAGGAAGAATGTTAAGGGTAGAGGATATTTGCACAAATTCTAATACAAAATCCCAAATTATATGGATAAATTTATTAGAATAGAACTGGTTAAACTATTAACACCCATTGTAATGTAGTTAAACTGTATGCTTGATGAGCTGTATATGTTTTTATTGTCTTGAAATGCGATACAGCTACAAATAATATACAGTTAATACATACAGGTTGAGTCTTCCTTATCCAAAATCCTTAGAACCCAGAGGAGTTTTGATTTCAGATTTATTTATTTTATTTTTTGGATTTTGGAATACCTGTATTTGCATATCTTGGAGATGGGGCCCAACTCTAAACACAAAATTCATTTTTATGTATACAGTATACCTTATATGCATAGCCAGAAGATAATTTTATGCAACATTTTAATTATTTTGTGCACGAAACAAAGATTGTGTACATTCAACCACCAGAAAGCAAGGGTGTCCTCAATCTTAGCCACCCATGAAAAAAGTTGTGGATTTTGGTTTATTTTGGATTTTGGAATTTCTGATAAGAGAGACTCAACCTGTAGTATGCTGTTTGACTGCTGTAGTTTGTCTTACTATTATTTATGTTTAATGCTTGGAATTTGAAATGGGAACCTGGCTAAAGTGCAGCAGCATAATTATTATGTTTCCCCTCTTCTAGAGCAAATCCTGTACAATATAAAACAGGAGTATAAACGCATGCAGAAGAGGAGACACTTAGAAAATTTCCAGCAAACAGATCCTTGTTGTTCTACTGATGCACAGTCACAAGCATTTCTTCTTTCTGGACCAGCTTTGCCAGGTGAAGATTTTTTAGTTTTTTTAGAGTAAATGTGCATAGAGATTGACAAACCTGAATTAGTGTACTTAAGAATAAATGTGCATGAAGTTTGATCATTAAAATACTGTCATCAATATGTTAAAAGATTTATTTTTAAAAATGCTCATTTGTGTGTGGGATGTGTGTGTGTGTTACAGTATATTGTACTGATGGGGCAGATTATGGATGACGTTCAGCATTGTTCATCCAGTTGCACACTTGGTACTTTTGGGAGAACATTCCCTCTCCTCAACTCTGCCCCATCTCAAAAAAGTGGGAAACACAGTGCAGTGTAAAGGAAAGAAAGACATACAGTGAGCTTGCATGCTGTTGGATGTTGCCCAAAACATACTTAGATGAAGCTTGCTCTACAATTTATTCCAATGATTTAATAAGAACATATATATTTAAATTGCCTGTTAAATTTACGCTATGATGGCCATCCTTTCTGAAAAATTATCAGAAATCAACAATAAAGAGTGCCACGGAATTATTTTTCATCTTAAAGAAACCCCATATGAGTTAGGAAAACACAGTACAATTAACATTGAATTTTATTCAAGAGCAGAGCCAAAAAATTTTAAACTCTCAAAATCTTTTAAAAGTCAGGTGCAATTAGCAGCTTCATTTATATACTGCTTTATACCGCACTGAGCAGTCTCTTAAGTGTTTTACAATGTCAGCTAATTGCCCTCATCAAGCTGGGCGACCTTTTAGCGACCTTAGCAGTATGCTAGACTGAGTTGACCCTGAGCCCCTGGCTGGGATTGAACTCCCAACCTTGTGGTTTGTGAGTGAGTGGCTGCAGTACTGACATTTAACTACTGCACTATCAGGGCAAAAAAACATGATTTGAGTGGCCATATAAAGGACTTCAGGGAAGGGGCCAGTCTTATATTTGTTGGGATGGAATTTCAGAACCAGGGGATGCTGCAGAAAGACCCTGTTATAAATACCTCATCAGCAACTGGACCACTCTGAATGGCAGAGCATAGAGCAGGGCCTTAAAAGAGGATTGCAACTTAAAAGAGGATTGAAGCTGATTAATATGGCAGGAGGGGCATTTTAGATACATCACTCCTAACCTATTTAGAGCTTCATAGGTAAACATCAACATTGTCAGTTATGTAAATAATTTTATGGAGACTAATGGGTTTGTAGTTGGTATTTATCCTTTAGCTTTACTCTTTTCCCTCATGTGGTTTCTGCCATCTTACATTGTTTGTTTTGGTGATTGTTCTATTGTATTATTTAATGTGCTGTGCATTGACCTTAGGATGCTGTGGGTGTGTGAATAAACTATAATAATTTTTGTCTCAAATCAAGTGGGGGCAGGGCATGGGAAGCCCTGTTGCACCAACAATCTAAGATATGCAGATGACACCATACTAGTAGCAGAAAACATCACAGACCTAGAACAACTACTAAAGAAGGTAAAGGAAGAAAGTGCTAAGGCAGGCTTACTGCTGAACATAAAGAAAACAAAAATAATGACCACAGAGGAGCTATATAAATTCAACCTAGACAATGAGGAAATAGAAATAGTAAAAGAGTTCCTATACTCTGGATCAAGCCTAGATCATAATGAGGACTGCTGCAGTCACGAAATTAGAAGACTAAGAATGGGAAGAGGAGCTATGAAAGAAGATCCTAAAGAGCAAAGATATAAAACTAAGCAAGATAGTGAGAATCGTACAAGCTGTTTTATTCCCCATTACCATGTATGGATGCAAGAGCTGGACAATTAAGAAAATGGATGGAAAGAATATAAATTCATGTGAGATATGGTTCTGGAGAAGAACGCTGAGGATACCACGGACAGTTTAAAAAAAAATCAAATCAATGGGTCCAAGAACAGATCAAGTCGGAAATCCCCCTGGAAGCCTAGATAATTAAACTGAGACTGTTGTATGTTGTCATATGTTGGCCATGACATGAGTAGGCATGACTCAATTAGGAAAGACAATAATGTTAGTAAAGGTGGACGGAAGGAGAAAGAGAGGAAGACCACACACTAGATGGGTGGACTCTATTAAGGGGGGGGGGGGTCACAGGTATGAATCTGAAAGAACTAAGAAGAGCAGTAGAAGATAGTGAATCTTGGAGAAGACTCATCTATAGGGTCACCATGAATCGAGATTGACTCAAGAGTGGTTAAAACAAAGCCATCCTCTCCTGTCATTCTTGGACAACCTGTCTTGTTTGCTGGTCATTCTTGGCAGAAAGATTGGGATGAAGGGAGGGGGGAGAGTGAAGCATCTGGCTGGTGGTTAGGTATGTTGATTTGGGGAACACTGATTATAGATACTTCAGATTTCTAGGACAAGTAGCACTCTCTATATACACACCTCACCTTTCTCAGATTTCTCAAAGCTGTGAGCAAATAGGCCATGCTTGATACACATTCACACCCTTCTTTCCATATCCTGAGAACTACTCCAGAGGGATTTGAAATTGTTTGGGAGAAGGGGGCATTGGAGGCTGCAAGAGTGTGTGTGAGTGAAAATTATGTCCTCATTAGCACAACTGGGTCAGCAGAATTCATGCAAATTCCACCTTGCAACCGCTTGTGGATAGTCTGAACCATTGGAGACACATACTGTAGTAAATGGTTTGTGGCTGTTTATGCTAGGCTATTGTATTTCCTTTGATACAAACACTTGTTTAATGTTGTGCTTGAAGAGGTTTGTAGCAGTGAAAATTACACATTTAAGTCGTTGAAGTAAGTAGGACTTGATCACATACCACTTCTTTGAACTGGGGCTAAGATGGCTCCTAGTGGTCTAAAATCTAATTCTCAAAACAAATCTAATTTTCAAAACATTTTCAGGTGTATGGTACTCTAAGCAATCTGGACGTTAACATCTAAAATACATTTGAATTAACTATGGAAATATTTGTTCAAAGGTATTTCATCTGCAGCATCATCACCACTGAAAAAAGAACAACCCCTGTTTACTCTCAGACAAGTTGGAATGATCTGTGAACGCTTGCTCAAAGAACGTGAAGAGAAGATCCGTGAAGAGTATGAAGAAATCTTGACCACAAAACTTGCAGGTATGTTAAAATGCTGCATTAGTGAGATCTTTGTTGATAGTAAATCTCTTTAAATAAAGATTTTTTGTCTCCAGGGTAGTAACCACAGCCTGAGTTGCCATGAACTGGCTGCTTCTGGATGAGAGACTCATTCTTAGCTTGCTTTCAGATGTGCATGTTGGATTGTGGCACTCACAAACCAAGTGTAATGGGATTTCACATGGATGTGTTGAAATAGTCTTCTCCAAGCTGTATAAACACAAGGTTTTCTACTGGGGTACATTTTAAGTTCTTCTGCTTTTAGCTAATTTTTGTATAGAAGGCTGCTTCTAGAGCTGATCATAATCTACTTGTTTTCTAATGTAAATGCTATTTACATTGCCATTTTAAATTTAGTATGGTAATCTGTCACTCCCATATGCAGGGCAACAAGTATGATACTACCAAAATTTAGTTGCATTGATCTGTCTACTCGCACCAATTACAACTGCACAACATAGGCTTTTGCCAAAGGAAGGGCAAAGATGTCTTGCAGTCTGACTCCTTGATTTCCTTTTACAATTAGCCCTCCGCAATGGCAGGGTTAGGGGCTCAGAACCCCCACAAAAATGATAAATTACAATCTGAGGCACCTCCCTTTCCTTGGTGGGGGATCTCTTGGGTGTGGCCAGGAGCCAAGGAGGGGAGATGGGCACTGCTGCCATGGTCCACAGGCAGGCTTGCTTGCCTCCCCACCTCTTTCTCCACATGTCCTCCCTCTTTGTCCTATGGCACATATGGAAGTGCTGGGTGCTGTGGAGGAGAGGAGCCTGGGAGAGTGAGTGGTGGGGAGGCCACAAGGGGTGCATGGGGAGTGGAGTCTCTTCCTTTGCTCATCACTGGGGCTTGCTTCACCTCATTGCCTTTTTCTCCTGCAGCAGGCACAGCAGAGGTATAAAGCCCACTTCCCCTTTCTCTTGCCCCTTCTTCCCGCCTCCTAGACAAACTCACAAATAAATCTGCAAATGTTAAAACCTCCAAATGTGGAGGGCTGGCTGTAATCATTTTCAGTCATAGCAAGGATGCAGTAAGTAACATTTTTTAATTGCCATATAGCTTAGCAATGTCAGCCTTAACAGTAGCAAAATCGATCTTCTATTCACGCACATAGAATTTATTAAAGGGCGATGCTGAAGATGGAACTTTTTTTGTGTGTGTGTGAAAAGCATATATTGTACTGAACAACATAAAAATGGTAATTTGCAGCATGGGACTATTAAGAAGTGAATTTTTAATATAAATCAAGTCATTTTATGAATGGTTTTGATATAATTAGGGACACTTGTGAATAGCATTCTAGTTTATACATTAAAATATTGCAATACAGGAAAAGGAAAAGCAGTGATTGAGGAATTAAATGCTTAGGACTTAAAAGTCTGGTTTTGCAACAGGACTGTTTCTCTCCTCATTGTAAGCTCCTAAGCTTCCCTAAAGTCTCAAGCATCCCCATATCTGGAACAGCTTTTCAGGGTGCATAGGGGCCACTTGGAGGCAGGAGTGCCTTCTCAGTTCCAGAAGGTGCAGTTCCATCAGTGCAAAAATATAATTAGATTAAACTCTTTGGTGCTGAAGAGTTTAGTATAGGTGTACGTACGCACGCATGTTATAGTATGTTTAATGAAAGATTATCCTTCTTTTTCTCCTTTGGTTGTACAGTTGTTGCTTTTCAACTTGTTATGTGTGTTTATTCACTTAACCTTTTTCTTGATCACAGAACAGTATGACGCATTTGTGAAGTTCACGCATGACCAGATCATGCGACGATATGGAGAACAGCCTGCAAGTTGTAAGTATTTTTACTTACTTCCTGTGCCCTGTAGAGCAAATTTGATAGGAATAAGGGTGGGGGTTCAGTTGGTGTTGATGAAAATTGCTTCTCTTTTGCTGATGGGAACTTTCTGTAAATGGAATTACAGGAAGATAGGATCCAGGCCCTTGACTTTAGTATCCTAAACCAACTTGCATTTCAGTGCTTATGTTAAATCTTGACTTTCATTGTCAGCTGCTATCCTTCACTTGATTTTTTTTTCTCTTTTCAGATGTTTCATGAATCATGTTTTCTGCATATGTGGGCAGCCCTGAAATCCTGTTCTGTTGTTGCAAGCTGTCCTTTAAAGACTTGCAGCAATGCCATATTTCCCTTCCTTTCCCTCCTGTATACACTGGTTATTTCAAGCTTTTGTCAGTGGCAACCACTCTTATGCAGCATCTGGTTTTGGAGTGCTCCCTGATGTCAGTACCACCTGGATGTGGACCTTTGCTACCTGTTAATACCAGTGGTCTCATTTGCTGTATCATTACAATTTGGCTTATGTTAATAAGTTTGAAAAGTAAAAGGATTAAAGCTGGTGTACTAGAACTCTGCCCTTCAATGGTCATGTAAATAAAAGTGTAGAATGACACTTTGATGGAAGTTAGTGTGGTTTTCATAACTGTGCACTGCAAAGCTGTATTCACAGTTAAATTAGAATGTAATTCCTGGACAACTTTAAGCAAATAGCCCACAGTACTGCCTGTGAAATAGTGAAGGAGGGCATTTCTGTATTCCATGACTTTTGGGGGGGGGGGGTTAAGAATGGGTTTATATAATTTCTCATTTTTGTAGGTTTTATTTATTCTATCAGTCTTTAACAAATGTTTATTGCTGCAATTTTTCAGTGTATCATTGTTTTACTGCCCTTGTAGTACTGGAATTTAGTTGAATAAAACATTTACTTCTAGCCTGTGTGTTTAATATATATGTAGGTCTTATTTTTACCCCTATTTGAATAAAATACATGTGGGTGTGTAAGCTAATACTTCTGTTTGACAGCAGTTAGCTTGATAGCTCAAGTGTAGATACTTGAGATGTTGATTACTACTAAACCTTTGGTAGGTAGCTCACAGAGACTAGATCAGGGGTAGGCAACCTTTCCCCTTTAAGGGCCGAGGGATTTCAGCTCCCAGAAGCCTCAGCCATGTTGGCCAATAGCTCCTGGGATTCTGGGAGGTGAAGTCCCTCGGCCCTTAAAGGGGAAAGGTTGCCTATCCCTGGACTAGATGAACAAGGGGGCTTTCATAGAAGCCAGGGCAACACCCGTCCTGTTTTTGCAGCCTTTGCAGTGTTGCCCTGCTGCAGCTAGGAAACCCTCAGTGCCCAAAATTGACATTAGTGCTGTAGTCATAACAAGTGGTCATAGATTTTGCCGCTCTGCTAAATGATGTTCTGGATGCTTCCTCATCTTGCTTGCTTCTGATTTTCTTAAGAGGCAGTTGAACACAAAATGGTAGGGACACCTCCTGCAGGATTCTGGAAGTTCTGTTGTGTGTCCTTGATCCTGGGAAGTCCATCTCCAGTATGAACCAGGGATTGTGGAAGCTTTCCCCATCCCATTTGAGAGACTAATATTCATGTGAATACTTAATATTAAGATGTAGAACAGAGATACTCAACCAGGGCTCTCTGGAACCCTAGGGTTCTGCAAAGAGTTGATATGGATTCCACAAGGGATCATGACTGGGGGGAGGTTTGAGTTGTAGATTTAATTTTCATGCAGGGGTTCCCTGATACCTGAATATTATTTCAAGAGTTCCAAGTTAAAATGAGTGTGAAATGCTGATACAGGCAGTTCATACTTTATTTAGGAACAGAATTGTGCTCTTTAATTTTCTTTAACGTGGCACAAGTTCTTGTTTACACTTATTTCCCATGTAGTAACCTTAATCTTTGTTACTTAATGCATGGAACCTAGTTCCTTTTTTCCTTCTGTATGTAATCCAATACATTCTGGATTGGTTCTCTGGGGGTCCAGAGAATGAGAAATGTCATTATTATGGAAGACGCCACTCTAGTTTTGCATACATGGGTTGCCTGTTAGTCTTGGGAGAACCTATTGAATTGATTGACACTTATGGGGCATTATTTATGCTACCGTACTTGTAACTGTTACTCAATATGCAATCCTTCCATCAGACATGCTGTGCTCTATGAACCTCCAATTTTACATTTGGAAGCCTGCCTGTCCCCAGTTTGAAATGCATTGTTCATCTGGAATGAGAAATTTACTTTTATTTCTCTTACTGTTCTTTCAGTCTTACCGTTTTCTTTCTTACTTGCAGGCAATTCAGTTCCACCATTTGCCTCTCCCAAGTGCTTCAGAAAAAATTTACATTTAGCGGTTGACTTAATTTGAAAAAGATAGAGATGGGAAATGGCATTAAACAATTTGACACTCGCTTCTGTGGAGAGTGGTCCCAAAATGCATGTTGTAGTTTTTAGATTGATAGGTTTGTTTTACTTAAGCTTTCATGAGGCAATTATTGTTCTTTCTCTTTTGAAAAGAGTGGTATGGAAATTATTTACATGGGGTAGTGGTTTGGGGATGATTAGGATAAATACAGCAACTACCAATTAGTAAAACTGCTGTTTACATGCAGAAATAAGATACCTGTTTTCTAACATGTACATAATAATAATAATAATATTTATTTTTACCCTGCCCAATGGGGTAAAACTTGGCAGCCTTGAAAGTTAAATTTCTGTTCTTATGGAACAGTAGACATTTTATTCATTACTGGCATATCTGTATTTATTATTATTATTATTATTATTATTATTATTATTATTATTATTATTAGTCATTTTTCTGTGGATAATAGGACTTTGTCTTTCTTGCACTCATAATAATGGAAGTTAGTTGCATAATAAAACAAGTTCTTGTTTTCACTATAGTGGAGATTAGATGTAAAACATCCTTTCAAAAGGGAACGCCTTTGGAGCATTTAAAAAAATGTAAATTACCCCAAATCCCAAAAAATTCTATACACTGTTAGAATACTCTTAAGATTCATTTCTTTGAAGATGAAGTAATATCAGAGATCTGGTTTTATATGTAACTTCTAGGAGAAGCCAAATAATCAAATTTAGCTGCAATGAGAAAAAACGTGTTTGAATTGTCAGACAGGTAACACACTTGGATTGTCATAAAATGAATGTGTCAACTGCAGTCTACTTAACAAGTCTTTCTGTCTGCATTAACTAACTACAAATTATACTGGGGGGGGGGGGGGAGAAATGTAGTATGCCATAGCATGCTAATATTTGCTTGGCTAGAATCCACTTGAAGTTTAACCTCTTATGTATTGTTGCATCTCCAGACCATAAATATGTTATGTACAAATTCATGTAAGCTAGTGTTTAATGATAAAAAGGTCATTCAAAGCTCACATCTTAACAGAATGTAAGAAAGTATCCCAGCATTCTAGATTGTCATGCAGTCAAATAGCTTTGTATGAATTAATAAGTGTTCCTCTTTATAGCCGAGCTGATACTTTCTAAAAGCTCTTCAGTTTGCTCAGTGTTCACAATTTGGTTTTAAGAACTTTCTGGATTGATTCCCTGCACACAACTTTGAAGAACTAAAACTATTCTAGCTTTCATACTGTTAACAATGAAATTAGGCTGATAGATATCTTATTACTTGCAAAAGTTAGTGGTAGAGCATGTGTTGAAGGGAAAGGCAACCAGAAGACCTTAGACTGCTGCTATCTGTACTGGGGGGATGGACAAATGGGGTTGTATCTATAAATGTCTTTCTGTGAGAACTGGGCTAGCCCCCCTATTGCTCTGATGGGAACAAATGTTGGAACAGATGACCAGGAAAGCCTTTTGCATAATCTTGAACTCTTCCTGTCAGTAATGTAAGTGTGGGTGATGTGTTTGTTATTCCAGAAATCTGAGGTGGTAGTACCTTGCCCGTCATTAGTCTTTAAAAATTTAGCTTTATAACTAAAGAACAGATTGTAATATAAAGTGGTGTAATACAAATTATATTTATAGGGTGTCAGTGAAACAGGCTTAACTTCTCCAAAGCCATCAACTTTTCTGGAGGCTAGTGAGAGGAAAGGACAAAAGCCATGGTGTAGTAGTTTGAGTTTTTAACTGTGACTCTGGAAACCAGGGTTCTGCTCAGCTGTGGAAACCCACGGGATGGCTTTTAGGCAAGTGACACTCTCCCAACTTCTGAGGAAGGCAAGGGCAAACACCTTTTGAATGAATCTTGAAAAGAAACCCCCACAATAGATTTGCCCAAAGACACATAACAAATGGAAGGCAACACCAGACTTCCTAGGGAAACAATTTCATAATCTCAGAAAAGCTGTAAATACTGACATGAGCTACTTTTGAAATTCTCTTCATGTTACTGCTTTTATTATCAGTTTTGTATTTGAGTTGTATACTCAAAACAACTAATTCCAGTTAGCCTGGTGGCTTTCTGTTCCAGTTGCAAGTGCTTTTCAAAGGCAGCAGTGTAGAGCATGTTACAAGTATACCATTGCACAGATAGGATTTATTCTTTCTATTGCACATTTTTAGTTTTATACATTTGTTGTCTTCTCACAAGTAATGGCAAGGCTGGTGTACTAACATAAAATTGCAGAAATTCTGCATTTTAGGGTTTTGATGACAAAACCCAACAGAAACCAATGCAAGAATTGGCATCTGCTTCAGGACAAGATCAAGTAGAATGCAACACTCTGCTTTTAGAGTCTGTTTCCTGTACCTACCTGTGGCAGCCTTTAAACCCCAAGAAAGGCCCCTTCAGCTGCTTACTGGTGGAGGTAGGTAGGTAGGTAATTTATGGGTTTCAGCTGAGGGGAGAAGAAATGATGTGCTCAAAGATGGGGTGCACCCACCTTTTGGGAGTACAGATGAGCTGCATCTTCTAAGGAGGAGTGCAAAAGAAGAATAGTCTCCTGCACTCCCATCCCAAAAGGAGGGTACATGCATGTAAGCCAGACTTAAAAGTGTTCATATCACTAACAGAGTGCCATCCTGTGTGTTCTGCTAAGGAAAAGGTACATACCTAAAGCTTTGTTGAAGAAAAGCAGGCATAGATTTAGTTGTCCAGGTGAATCATTGAATATTTAGCACATGAAAGATTAAACATTTCAAATTTGACTCCAATACCAATGAATTTTATATGTGCCAATTTTCATGAAGCCTAAATTTAACACCACCCCCAAAACCTCACTTCATGGAAGCTTTTATGGCTATTTGCAGTAGGTAAAATGAGTCCCACACCTTCCAATGCTTTATACTAGTAATACTTTCAGTAAGTTGGAATTGATTTGGCAGATCTTGCCTGAAAAATCTGTAGAACTGTTGGTTTTATTTTTAATGCAAAGAAACAGAATCTAAAAGGGTATTTCTATTTACTTTATTACTGAGGCAAAATAGAATTTATCCTATAATGGAAGTCTGTTCACATGCAGTCTTCTTGTAAAGATTACAGTCCTTTCTGTCTCAGGAGAATGCATATCAACAGCTGCCCCATGTCAGCCTTGCCACATGATCCGTTTTCTGCTTGGTAGACTTTATGAATCCCAAGAGTTCCAATTCAGAGACTGCTCTAATGAAGCGAGCACTGGGGAATGCCAGTTAAGGAAAACCACAACTCCTTCCATCAGGGGACTACACATAAACTGTCAAGAAATGAATTCTGGGTAATTCACTGAAGCAGAGCTTCACCCATTTACACACACTTGGTAAAACTGGATAAATTCCTTCATTGTATGTACTCTGGCCTGAATCTTACTGGTGGTGTAAGTGTTGATTCACCATTCAAAAACTGCTTCAATTAGTCTAATTAGGATTACCAGTAGGATTCAGGTCAATTGGCAACATGATCTGGTTCTTGATTACTTTAGTAATTCACCTCCAGGACAGAAAAATAATGGTACAACCTTTGTTTTTTTTAAAGAGCAGAGAAGAATCCTGTACTGTCTTAAGACTAATGATCAGAGGTATTACTGCTGGGAGAGGGGGGAAGACCTGGTGCCTTCCTTGGTTTGTGGATCTCCCCTCTGAAAATATATAGGGATTATTTCTAAATTTAAAAAGGTTTAACAAGTTTTGGGTTTTCCTGTATAAAATAAGCCCAATTTTATAGAACTGGGGGCAAATAAGGAAATCTGATCTGTTCTAATAATAAGGAAACCTTGGTTTGTATACAGTGGTGGATAACTGAGAAGAAAATCAGGAAAAAAGGATACTGGGTAACATCATCTATCTGATCCTCACCTGTAGAATTCGAGTTTTCAGCTGCTTTTACAACAGTTGAGAAAGCCTAAGAGAAGAATGCCACACTTTGTAAACATCTGGTAAAACAAATATTAAATTTACAACCAAGAATATATACACACTACAGAAGCTTGCAATGCCCTCACTAGATAGCACATCAGAATATTAATGGGGGGGGGGCAATCATAATGAGATATAGGTGGGCTTTCAATATTTGCTAGGGCAGTATTTTAACTTTTTGGTTAATACTAGTACTTTGCCACAGAAACCCAACAGCAATGGAGAGAAACTACACCTTCCCTTCCTTTTTCTACACAGAACTGGGAAACAATGATCTATCCCTTACAAAAACACCAGTGCTGGATGTCTGCTGCTTCAGCAAAAGCTCAAAAGAAAGCAAATAAATCATCACAAGCTCTCTTGAGAGAACAGGGCATGCTCTTCCCCTCTTTCTTTTGGGACTTCATAAAGGGTAGCAGCATGACACTGCAAAACCTTATCAGTAGGAGGTAAGATTTTGGTCCCATCAGTTGCCAAATGCCTTCTGTAGCACATTCTTCATGTGCTAGGCATGCTTTGCTACTGCTGTTAACATACATGTGACAGTTCTCTATTTTCCCAGTGTTTTTCAAGGAGCAGCAATGAGATATGAGTGAGTTTTCCTGCAAACTCCCAAGACCAAAACTTCTTTGTCTTGTAATCTGGGCTTCTGAAGGGAGCCACAACCAAGCTTCACTGGCTGCCAAGGATGAAAAGAGATAAACTTCTTTCTTCCTTTCTCAAGGAGGAGCAGTGAGTTATGGCCTCTCTTTGCACCAAAGTCTAAAGGAATAGGTGGTTATTTTTCTGCTGAGCTGTTGAAGACAGTGCCAGCACCACTTTGCTACGTTTCTTTTAAAAAAAAAACTAGCAAAAGGGAGGGGGGATTGCTAGCCCTTTCATTCACAGGGAAGAAAAGGTGGATGGTTTCTCTCCCTTACTGTCACTTTGAAGGAAAAACAATGAGTCAGAATGGAATAAATGGAATAGATTTAATACAAACAAGGCTTTTGATTGAAGCACCGCTGTGCTTATTGTAAGGAGAGGAGTTCCTGGTATTGGAACATTAATATATTGAATCTGGGTCCCAGCACTAGCGGAAGGTTACAATGATTGCAATTTGTGGAGCTTAAAAGAATAAGGAAGCCACTGCATGGTATACGACAAGAACTCAAGATTAGGAAAGAACGAGAGACAATGACATTCCAGTGGAGATAAAAACGAGACAATGACAAGCCGGTGGAGATTCAGCACAGTACAGAAGCAGTCATCAAGTGATTCATGTTCACATACCTCTAACCAGTCAACAAGGTTAATTAATCTGCCACACTCCAAGTGAAGCTTGTAAGCTATACAAATATCAGGAGCTGAATTGGAAATGGACCCTGCATCACTTTTTAAAGATTCGTTCTAATAAAAAAAATCAATGGAAAAACATTTATGTACATTTCATTTATATGCTAATTATTCCATCTCCTCACTCCACTTATCCACTCACAAATGACACTTGGAAGCCTTCTGACATAACCATCATAATCCAGGCCATTATTTCAGAAAGCTGTAATTGTGAAGCTTTAGAAATATGAAACTACAAACCTATTTTACCTCAGGCCATCAATTGTCAGCAAAAGTATGTAAGTAACTCAATTCAAGTTATATTTCACTTAAGTTTACTGACTAAAAAAACCCGGGGAGGAGGGGGGGAGAAACCCTTCAAATTTTGTCAGCCATAACCAAGACTTTCTTCTAAGTGAGTAAGACTGAAATGTGTATTAAAACAACTCCTACACATTATATGAGCAGTGCAAACAATATCAGATGTGCTGTGCCATCTCTACACACAAGCATAACCTCCCTTGCTCCTACTTCATTGGTAAAATAATTTTTCAGTAGAAAACTAGTACTGGATGCACCAGATGTGAAGAAGGAGCAGGTTGATACAGGAGTCTAAGTCAATTCTTTCTACACATCATGGCCTTGTCAGCGACAAAACATGTTCCCCAGGGCTGAAGGCTTCCCTAGTCAACAGCCCAAACATCTTCCTTTAATATGTGCAAATATACACCCACCCACTCTTGGGCCACAGTCGATAACAGTAACAGAATGTAGCCCTGGCTCTCTTATTCCTTCCAACTATGATTCTAATTTTAGTGGTTTTCTGCTGAAATTCATTGGTGTAATATGCAGCCAAATTTCAGTAGTTTTTGGAATTGCCTTGGAGGACTCATATTGACTTGGCAAACTCTATGTTGCTCAACCCTTCCCTTGGAGGGATGCACATGTGCTCCTTGGTGAGTACAGAACATGCTGCCCAAATCATGCTGCTTCAGCCACACATGAAAAGAAAAATGAAAAAGAGCTGAAAAGGCAAGCTGCTATATAATATCCTTCAATGCTTCAGGACTTGCGTATCTGTGAAGGTGCCTTTGCTAATAGATGGATTACATCTCTAGGAAAATTAGTACCTAGATTCTTACTAATATGCTGTTTTTTTGGCATTTTGACATTTCATAATTTTGTTGTTGCAAGTAAATATTTATCATGAGACCTCTCACCCTGTTTTGCAATTCATAAAAAGAACAGACTGCTGACGGTGAGAAAATTATTTCCTTCAAAAACACAAATACCAGTAATGGACTGTAACAGAGAGACTGCTATACAGATACCCAAAATACTTGCCCAAGAATACGTAAGATCTTTATCAGATATACCAGACCTAGGACTTGGCATTTTATCAAATAAATTGGAAACTACATTAACCTTGTTCTTCTATTCCAAATTCTTGGTCTGTCCATAATCAGACAAATGTGTAGAGCAGATTTTTTTATGGACACAGGCACATTTTAAATCTGAGCAGAGAAGTATATGTCTGCTGGAAAATCAGTCTACAGAGTTTATTTTTTTTAAAAAAAATGAAATATTTTGTCAAATAAAAACCACAGGAATAATAACAAGACTGGATCGCTCTAGTCATAACCACATTGTGACAGATGCACCTGAATAAAATGAGCCAAAACATATCAAACACACTCCACAACCTCTCACTGAAAAATTGCATTTCAAGATAAGATTCCATGGGATTCATCACACTGAACCCAATGAATGAAGCCAGTGCAAGCCATGGGAATATTGAGCACTTTACTGTTTCTTACCTTCAAATAGAAATATGGATTGTTGAGAGCAGTGTGAAGAGCAATACGGGGAGAAGCATTCAAATGTTCACGGAGGGTATTGGCTGCACTGAAGTACATCACCTCATGCAATGTCTGCATTTCTATAGGTACAAGGTAATTTCTGAAAAAGCACCATGGAGTAAAAGGATGTGAGAGAGATACTAATCTATATTAATCCATTTCATATCATAAATCATAATATCAAAAGCATGGACATTTTGTATTGTACTCGGGTGTCATGTGGCAATCATGATCTGGAGCCCTAAAATGTACTAAATTATCATGGTTTATCAGTACTTTCTTCTGTGGAAGCTACATGGGATTACACCCTTTCAGATACACATTGAAACATCCAAAATGCTTGGTATCAGAAGTGTTTTGGATTTTTTCAGATTTTGGAATATTGCATATACATAATACGTTAGAGCTTGAGATAGTACCCAAGTCTAAACATAAAGTTCATTTATATTTCATATATATCTTATATACATAGCCTGAAGGTAATTTTTCCACATTATTTTAAAATAATTTTGTGCATGAAACAAAATTTGTGTACACTGAACCATCAGAAAGCAAAAATATCACTATCTCAGCCAACCATGTGGGCAATTTTTGGATGTTAAGAGTATTTCAAATTTCTGGATAAGGGCTACTCAAACTGTACTGTTCTTAAAGCCATATTTCTATCTTCAAGAAGCCTTTATGAGCCAAGATCAAACTGGAAAAAAATCAAATGCAACCCTAGTTTCTTGATACTACTGCAGTTTGCAAGTGCTACATTTTGGTTCCCACCAGCTGTGACCATTTTATTTATTTATGTATTTATTAAAATACTAACAGTGTGTCTTTTGTGGCATGTTGGTGTAACAAGGCAGTGTACAAAACATTCCATATAAAAAACAACCGCTATATAAACCTACAAAATTAAAACCACATTTACATCCATTCAAATAAGCAGTATCAAATCAACCACAAACTGAAATGGAAACATCTTAGGAGATTTCTTAAAAATCAACAATGGTGGGTCATCATAAATATATCCTGAGAGGTGGATCTCCAGAAATGCAGAGAAGTCCTTGTTTCTAATGCTGGCAGTCCTATCCTTTCTTACAAGTCAAAGCTAAGGCCTTTGAACCTGATAGCAAAACTCAGTCGGGTTTATATGGTTGCCTGCTCCCAGTTTAAAGCTCCAAAGGCCACTTTAAATTTGGCCTGAAAACCAAGACCAAGCAAGAATTAAAAGCACATCAATTAAGAAAATGCAACACCCACTTGAAAAAAGCACCATTCTCAGTCAATTGTAAAAAGCCTGTCTGAATAAAAAGAAATTTGCCTGCCTGACAAAAAGATGGGGCAAGCGCAGCCTCTCTGGGTGCTTCCACAGCAAGGCCACAGCTCCCCCAGAAACAGCCAAGAAAGAACTGGTGTCATGTCTTTGGACCACACAGGCCCCACAAGCATTCTCAATTTGGTACTCACTGAAGTTTTGAAACAGGTCCATATACAGGACAACTACAGTGATCCAGCCTAGATATAACCACAGTGTGTGCCACCGAGGTAAAGTTGGGTTCTTTAGATAGGGCTGCAGCTGACAGACTAAACTGAACATGGTAAAAAGACAAACATAAAAACAGCACTTCTGGCCACTGATGCTGGGACTTTATGTCCTAATGTGGAATGCATTAGAGGGGGCACTGTAGCCCTCAGTCTAATTTCCAAAGTCCTCTGCAAACCATTAGTTCAAACAACTAGCAAACAATGATCTGTCCTTTCTCTGAACGCTATCCTGGTGAGAATGAAGAGGGAGACAGGAAAAGAAAAGCAGAAAGACAAAGCACCCACTATGGGCTCAGGCCCTTTCCACTCTTGGCTTGTCTCACATGCCACCGCAATGTGGCTATGACACTTTCTGGAAGGGAATGTTTTCCTTAAAATATTTTTTTTTAAAGATGCACCCCTCTATATGGCAAAAGTGTATACTAAATAAAGTATTGGCATGAGACAGATTGATATCTTGTTAGAGTGTCTCCAACAGGCGCACACTTTTTATTCCATATTTGTAATTTTCAGTACAAATGAGTAATAGGTACGTTTGATTTAGATATAACAATCTGTTGGATTTAATAATAATAATAATAATAATAATAATAATATTTTCCTGCTTTTAAATGACTTATGTGTATACTTCCAGAATTTGTTAAATTGCATCCTCTAATAATGCTCTGAACTAGGGGAAATGTGGTTTAAGTGATTCCTATAAACCAGCTATTAAATCACAACCAATATGACTTTGAATTACATTTTATCAGTTCAGATATCAAGGGAATAATTTAATTTAACAAAGTCCAGAATTATTTAAATAGGATATATCAGAGAAGTGATAAAGGCTGCAGGCAACACATGCATACATCAACTCATTCTTGGTCCCACAACAATGGTTCATCACACATGATCTGAATATTTTTTGACTGTTCAACAGATACATATTTGCTATGCAAAGTATGCAACAGTACATCCTTGAACACTGTTTTGTAGTGGGATGGGAGTATTTAAATAAAGACATTAAATAAATATTTTAAAATTGCTTACTTCACAAGGCCATCTACAAAGTCAACAATTTCAAAACGGAGCATTTCAAATTTTGTCAGTTTCTTAAGCCTTCTTGACTCCTTCATCTCCAACAAAGTCTAAAACAAAAGTAATGCAAAAAAAAAAAGCAATTCCAAGTTAATATGCTGGGTAAATAATCTGTCAGTGCTAATGGGTTACCAGATTTGTCAAGTAAAAACAACAAATGTTCCCTACAATGGAAGATAAAAAAGAGGATTAGTTGCAATGATCAAATAATACTGTGTTCCTTAGCTGGTACAGTTGCTCTTTTGGAACTATTAACAATAATGGCATGATGCACAAGATCTAGCCTGTCAAAAAAACAGCTCCTGAAATTCATGATTACTAGATAATCAGAATAGCAGGTACTATTTCCTGGCTTCTAAACGAAACCAATTTCTTACATTAATCTATTACAGAAAGAGTAGGTACAACACCTTAATTCAAGTTAGCAAGTAAAAATCATGCATAAGTGCACGTACATGTGGTGCCTATGCTGAGTGCCCCTCCAACTGTTTCCACACAATGGAAGAAGGAATGAGTACTGTTGGTTTAAAGTGGCAGCAGAAGCCTGAACGGTGGTAGTAGGCTATAGGCTGGCTTCCCCAAGTGGCCACTGTGGGATTTGGGTGATTTAGATTCTAGTCCCCACTAAACCAAGAAACTCATTGAATAATTTTGGCTAACCTACCTCCCAAGGTTGTTGTGACAATAAAGTGGAGTGGGGGAAAGACATGTGTGCTACCTTAAGATCACCAGTACCAAGGCTGGATATAAATATATCTAATAAATACATATTTACCCAAGAATCCAGAGCAATATACACACTTTCCCATCATTATATCATCACAAACATGTGAAGCAGTTGAACAGCAAAATAAAGACTGGTTCAAGATCATCCATGGCCAAGGAATTAATAAATTGCTATCTGTTACTTATACAATTCTGGACAGGTCACTTAAACACAATCTTGGCCACCTTAAGAGAAACTACCTTAACAAGTAGAAACAGCATGGAATTTAACTGAACCTGCACTATTTTCTACTGGGGAAAGGTGGGGGAAACATGTGTACCAAGCAAACCCAAACTCTGTTCTCAGAATTAATCTAATCAGACCATTATCTACTTCTTTGTCAACTGGGTGTTTGAAGAATCCATAGTAGTACACGAGTATGTGTCTAACTTTGCCACAGACCCAGGACCATGAAACCAAGAGGAGGTCCCCAAGAGTTGCCCATCCCTGCTTTAAAGCCTTAGTAGCCAAGGCCAAGCACCAACTAGGCTTATTGTGGGGCTAATGCTAAGAGTTCCTCCAATTATTCCACTAGAGACAACTCCAGCTTAATGGAAGACTGTGGTGCCACTTTTGTCTGCCCATTCCAACTGCAAAATGGCAAAGCTCACACCAGCTGAACAAGTACTGGTGTGGAATAACACGCTCACTCAGAAGCCAAGCAAATCTGAGTACTTTCATAAATCCACAATATTCACTGCCAAAATTTATATTTTTATTCCAGAATCTACCCATTATCTCTAATGAAAAATGTTTGGATAAATGGCAAAAAGAGATACTCAAATTCATCTGGGAAGGGAAAAAAGCAAGGATAGGATGGAAGAATTTGACAGATAGAAAAGAAAGGGGTGGTTGTGCCTTACCAGATATTAGACTATACTATCAAGCCAGTGCTTTAGAGTGGATAGAAGATTGGATCAGATTAGAAGATGAAAGAACATTAAATTTAGAAAAAGACAGCATCAGATATGGACTACACGCATTTTTATGGTACAATAAAGTAAAAGATAATAAAGATTTTGAACATCATATAATTAGAAGAGCTTTGCTAACCATATGGAATAAAATCAGAAAAAGATTCTATAACAAAATACCATGGTGGGTATCAACGCAAGAGGGCTTTTTTGGCAGAAGTAGAGAAAAAGAGCCCTGAATTAGATATAAAGATCTATTGATAAAAGATAAGGTAAAGAATCTTAAGATGAAAACGCGAGAACAACTAGCAAAAGAGAATATAAACAATAAATGGTTTTTATATTTATAGCTTACAGAAAGATTTAAAATGGATATAAAAGTTCAAGGAATCACAGAAGAGAAAAACACTATTGATAAGATTTGGTTGGGAAAAGGAAAAATATCAAAATATTACAGAATCTTATAAGAAAGAGATATGGAACAGGAGATAGTTAAACATACGATGATTAAATGGTCACAGGACATTGGTGAAAATATACAACTTGAATATTGGGAAAAAGCATGGAAAATAACCAATCACTTCACTTTGTGTCAAACATATAAAGAAAATTATATAAAAATGATGTATCGGTGGTATCTGTCCCCAGTAAAAATCAATAATATATATAAATCAGGGAAAACAAATTGTTGGAAATGCCAAAAACTTCACGGGACATTCTTTCATATTTGGTGGAGATGCGGAAAAGCTAAGCAATTTTGGAAACAGATACAAGTAGAGATGAGTAAAATACTGCAAATTGAAATACCACTCATACCGCAACTCTTCCTTCTAAATATGACATATGGAATAAATGAAAAAAAGAACATACAAATATTATATATGGTGATAATTGCTAGGATTTTGTTTGCAAAATATTGGAAGAAAGATTATACACAAACAATTGGAGAATGGATAATAAAATTAAGAGAAGAAAGAGATATGGACATACTAACAGCTATTATGAATGGAAAATCAAAGGAAAAAATAGAAGAAGAATGGAATAAACTGTTGAAAAATTAGAGAAAAGAGAAATAATCTAACTATAGAAAAAACTGAGACCAACAAAAGACTGACTATACTGGAGTAAAGTATAGGAATGAGAAAGAATAAGGAGAATTGGGATAAATTATGAAGATTTGGAAAGGATATATTGAAATATGATATGAAATGAGAAATAATGAAAATAAAAACTTAATAGAATTTAATAGAAGGGGAATAAAAAAGTGGATAAAGCTGGAGTTCCACAGAATAATTAAAGAAACGAAGGGATACAACTAAAAGATTGGAAGAAAGAAACAAACTATAATACGTCTCGGAAGTCACAATAGAGCTAAGATTAAAGCATGATTAATATAATTTTAGTAATTTAGATGTAAGTGTTACATTATTATGTGTTGTAAGTGTTGTAAATGTGTTACACTATGGGTGTTAGTATGCTGAATAAGGTGTTTGATTTGTTTGTTATAGTGATGTCATATATGTGTAATGTTTTTTTATACAATAAATTTTAAAAAATCCACAATATTCAGACAAGAAAATGCATGATAAAGAACAAATAAGAAATAGAAACGCTACCCAAGAGAGCATTGTCATCCTTTCACACAATGTATTGGCATTTCAAAGCTACAAACACTGTGCTCACATTGAGCTTTCTGTCCTTTGCTGATTTTAATACTAAAGTTCCTGATTGTATGTGCCATTATTATATTCTTCTTATTATGTGATGATTGTATGTGTCATTAATATGGCCAGTCAGTGGACTAGTAATGTTTTCATAAGTAAATGGCTAACTCTTGTGCTGACCTTCTGAAGATGATAGAGGTCGGTCTTCTTCTGAAGTTCTTTTAATGAGGATATAGGCTGCTCTTGATCTTCATTGACTTCTACTCTTGGAACAAAAACAGAGGTCAGAGCTGGTCACTAAAAATGGTGGGTATAGTCTGGTGTTACTGCTTATCCAAAGGAGGACAGGAAAATGTATACAGTAAGGGGAAGTTAGAAAACACTGGGCTAAATTCCTCCTTACACTCACTCAAGTTCTGCTAATGCTGGTGAAAGGGGATGGGGTAGTAATTTTTCCCAGTTCCCACTTCAGTTCCTCTGAGCACTACCTCCCATGTTATTGCAAAGGGTTGTCAGAATGTGAGAGATGGTATTGGGGCTATATAGGAATAAGAAAGAAAAGAAAAGCTTTCTCCACATTCTTTCTCCCATGGCAAACCTCTGTTAAAATCCAGTAACCTTTGCAGAGGAGGTCATTCTGTTTGCAGAGAAACAAATCTAGATCCAACCCACTGTGTCCCTGAGAAACTTTCAAGCCCTTTTCATCCTTCTCTCTCCTATAACAGTTTTCTGCAGTCAAACAAGAGAGGATTAGGACTTAAAGAATAAAAGATAAGATGCAGCAAGACTGTGAAATCCCTCTGCTTCACTTAATCTTGTATTAAGTCTTATTGGGCACATTCTCAGAAACAAAATAGCTCAGTTCCATTGCCTTCCACTGAGCCTTCACTTATTGTTTTTAACTAACACAAACACACATACACTCACTACTTCTTCTTCTTCTTCACCCCCCCACCCCACCCTCAACTGCCCATATATAAAAACTTTAAGACAGAAAAGAGGCTTATTTCCTAAAGCCTCAAGCAGCAGAGATTTGTTGAATTAAAATAAAAGCATCAATAAAAATAAAACAGAGCTTGACTACAACTTCCTGATCCATTTGGCTTTGATTTCTATCTATCCCTGTTGATGGTACAAATAACAGGGCTGCCTTCAAATTCTTTACAGATCCCCACATATTTGTAATTCTATTCCCACATTTTTGAGTCCTCAACTATGAGGTTTCAGCATTAAGCTCTTTAATATATTTAAACCTCATGTTTGCCAACTCCCTAATTCATGTAATCTTCCCACAGAACCTATATTCCTTACAGCTCATATAATCCCCTCCTTTGGTTTGTGCATCAATCTTTGATGGGTTTGAGACAGAAAAGAGCCACTGAGGAATGTAGAAAACCTCTCTCTGAGGGAGTTTTTCTCCTAGCCAGACTCATTTCTGGTCTCTGCACTGGCTAAGGGAAAATGGGCAAGGCTTTGCCAAGAGAAAACTGACAGCAAAGGGGAAAGCTATGTAGCCCTCTTCAGCTGCTGATTCTCTCCACAAATTACACATACTAGCACAGCAAAGGCAAACATGAAGAGTCCCTTATTTCCTTTGTCTCATAAGGTGCAGTTATGCTTTACCCACTTCCCTTAAATATGCTAAAAAGTGTCTCGGGCAGTCAGAAGGACATGTTTACTTGTAACTAGTTCTTTGAGCAGTCATCTGCGGACTCACACAAATGGATTGTTTTACACCTATCTCTGTGAGGCAGACCACAAAGGATGGGTAGCTTAAAGAAATGTGGTTCTTCAAGCAGATATCTGTAATCTCATATAGACAGAGAACAAGCCATTTCTGTGAGGAAGAGACCACAAAGAAGAAAAAAAACCCTTCCTTCACTTTCTGGACTAGTGTTTGCATTATTAGTCCTTCTAACAACATAAACCAGAATTCTGATAAATCTACAGAATTCTACAGAATATAGACATAAGTATGTCCCTCAAGTGCCAAAGGACTCTTTAATCCAGCAGAGTGTTTGAGAGTAGAAAGTGGGAATGGGGGAAGTGATTTTTTCAAACACATCTTTTTCTTCAGCTTCCTATGTCACCTCCTACATTATTCCAACCCCCAACCCCCCAAGCCTTTCCCACTCACTGAAGACTTTACTGGATCAATTCTGTCAATAGACAGGATACAACTGGACACAACCTGAAATCTTTGGATTACCTACTTCCACCTCACTATTATAAGTCTAAGAAATGTTAATCAACTGACAGTGAGAAAAATTCCTTCTTAAAGAAGCACCTCTAATAAATTATTCTTTGAAATGGACCTCTTACACAAATACTCTATGCATGGCAACTATTTTCCAGGTTAATATCTTTGGTAACACTACTAATTGGGGTGTGATGGCAAAATTTAAATCTGCAACACAAGCTGGCAGGTTAGTAAATACCTTCAGGATTTTTAAGCTGACTCAGGTATTCTTCTAATTTTTCTAAGGGGTTTCCAAGATGCTTTGCAGGAGAGGATTTAAGAATTTCCACACATTTTTCAAGAATAGCCTCTAACTCATCCTTGGCCAACATCCTGAAAGAAAACAATGCACCATTTCATTTTTTTTACATATAAATAAAAAAGAAACTAATGAAATTGTTAGTCAGCTATATGAGTGGGTTAAAATACTTTTAAGTGGGTATCTGTACATGATAAGAATAAGAATATGCCTGCTGGTTTAAGTCCAGAATTACAGCGTAGATCTTAGCTCATGCTCCACAAAGCCAGGAAACTGGAAGCTAAGGTTCATGCTTTGACAGACATGCCCCCTGATCAGGAATGACTTTGTGCAATGTTATAAACTGTGTTTGGTTACGGCTTGACCTACATGCACATACACTTTGACTTGGTCATTCAAAACCAAATCCAATGGGGAACGAGGAGCATGTGGGACAACAAAAGGCACCCTACTTGGTTCTATACTGCCTTATGTGTCATGCTGTATTGCCTGATGAACCTTCCTATGACTAGTGAGCTTATCACACCACACTCTTAAAACAGGGCTAGGTCACTTTAACTGCTCTGACTGACTCCTGTTGCATTTTGGGGTTTGTAGTTCAGTGAGGCTTAAAGGCTCTCTGGCTGAATATTCTAAACACCTCTTCCTAAACTACAAGTTCCAGAATGCAACAGGAGGCAGCCAGAGTGGTTAAAGCAATCTAGCCCCGTTTTAAGAGTGTAGAACAGGGGTAGGCAACCTTTCGCCTTTAAGAGCCAAGGGACTTCAGCTCCTAGAATCCCAGGAGCTATTGGCCAACATGGGACTATTGGCCAACATGGCTGAGGCTTCTGGGAACTGAAGTCCCTCGGCCCTTAAAGGGGAAAGGTTGCCTACCCCTGGTGTGGAACAATAGTCTCCTAGATCTATACTAGTTTGTTGCTTACATTAGTAGCTGGCAGGATGAGTTCAACAGTGGAAGACAAGAGCTGCTAATGGCCTGAGATGTGGTGCTTGTAACTGTGTGTCTTAGCAGTACTGTGACTGATGATTATGGTGGTAACGAGAAATCCCCACACATCTTTTCCGTCAAGTGCTGTGTCTGCACTACAGAAATAATCCAGTCTATCATCACTTTAACTGTCATGGTTCAATGCTATAGAATTCTGGGAATTGTAGTTTGCTGTGGCCTAGAGCTCTGGGGCTCAGGAAAGGCTAAATAGTTGACAAAACTACAATTCTCAGAATTCCATAGCAATGAGCCATGGCAGTTAAAGTGGTGTCAAATTATTATTTCTGCAGCGCGGATGCAGCCAAGGTGAGGATTCAACGTAAAAAAAGTCCTGTGCTATAGGAGGATGATTAGCTTTCTTCACTTGTCATTTCTTTTCAATCACAATACTAGACTATTCAATCAGTTTTAACTCTACTAAGCATCTCAAATTCTAAAGCAACCAGTTAGATCTGGCAGCATTGCCTACTAGTAAAAATGCCAACCTAGTGGTGAATGAATAATCTTCTGTTACCATATTGTAGTTCCTAATCCAAAACAAGAAACCTATTTAAGAAAAATAACCCCCACATAATTCAGCTCCACTGTAGAATCAAAGAAAAGTTACTTGAAGAGGGCCCCCTCTCTCTGTTAAACCAATCCTGCCAACCTCTGATGTAAGTGATGAACAAGAATAGATCAACACATAGGAGGATTCCATATTTATCAGCTGGGCTGTCAGTTAAGTCTTTCTTCAACAACAAAGAAAGTGCAGCATCTTCCACTGTATCTAATAGTAATAGGCTAGCTTAGAGAATGCAGGGCAGGCTGTATGGCTTCAAGCTCTCTCCTTGCTGCCATAGCCCCATATCTGATGCTTGAGGTGACTGTTCCTGACTAACAGCAAGCTTCCTAGGGAAGATCAAAGGTACACACTTCTAAAATGCTCATATCTGAAACTGTAACATTGAAAACCTGGTATCTGGAGAAGGAAGCCCCACCACCCTATCATAACAACCAGAGATATAATAAATAAGGTGTCACAAAAGGAAGAATCAGATTCAAATGTCCACAGTCAGAGCCCAGTCACTTTTCTTCAGCCTAACATAGCTGAAAGGGTTGTTCCTAGCATGAAATAGGGTGGGGGTAGCTATAATTGCTGACTGCAGTGCGTTGAAGAAAAAGGGTGGGGGATAAAACATAATAGGACACAATGAACTCAACAGCTAAATGGTTTTCTCAAAGGGCTATTTAGCATGAATGAAAAATTAGAGTTTGGCTCTGTGTTCCATCTGGCAAGCTCACTATAAAGGACGGAAGTGTAAATTAAAAACATTTATTTTAACTGCAAGAAACCATGTCGCCAGTTACAAAAGAGCCTTCTGTTTGGCAACATTTTTAAGAACCTTAAGGTTTTCTTGAATAGTAAATGGATGCATTTTACATAGTTAAAATACAGGAAGAAAACAGAAGGAAGACTACCTCACCAGCTGAATGGCTGACTCATACTCTTCCGTTTCCCACACTCTCTTCTCCAAACATGCACAGTACAATTCTCTGATCTGTAGAATGGAAAAGAATGTTAAAGAAACATATAAAAATATTTACAATAAAAAGTGCTAAGTTACAACAGGACTATTTCCCTCAAAAACTGAATGTGTCCTCAGGACTTACTGTCAAACATGGGGGACTCAGCACTCACACTACACCGACCTTAAAATAATGTGGACATTTTTACTGAGGAGCCAATTTCCAAATCAGCTAGCTGAAGAGTATAGTTAGACAAATAAATAAGATAGAGCAATACAACAAGCTTAGTTTCACTCTAGGAAATTATAAAAACTATAATTTCCTACATCTGTGCACCCCACATCAGCAACTGGGTTACAATTTTCAGTGGGAATGAGCCAAAGCAGTTAGATTGCTCCAAATACTCCATTTCAAAATCCTAACAGCCTTATGATCATACATATGTACATGATATACAGAACATATTGGATCGCATTTACCATTCAATAAAAAGAGACAGACAAAAATATATAAACTGCATGAAAGAAACAAAGTGAAATAGCAGCAGGCCTGAAAATATTCAAGATATCAAAAGTATACACACTTGTTTTCCTAATGGATATTTTGGAAGAGAAGATGTGAAAGCATGAAGACAACACAGAACTGGGAAGTAATTTTCATGGTAAGTATGCAGGTCTTGCAGCAAACCATGCACTGTTTCCTAAATAAAAGAAAATAAAAGAAGATTTCTGATTAGTATTTATTACAGTAATCAAGAGAGAACCTCAGCACTACTGTAAAGTTACAGTATGCCATGGTTCTAAAAGGCAGGACCTGAGTTTTAAACATCTGAAAAACACAATGCCAAATGCCTCTGGGTTTTGCAACAATCCTGAATTACTTTCAAAGCTTTTCCAAAGAATTTCTACTGAATGATTCCTGAAAGTGTTAGGGCTAAACAGAATGATTCCATGAAAAAATTGAAATTACTGGTTTGACAGTATTTCTAGCACAACTATTAGTAGAAAAAGTCTCAATTGTTTAAAACGATTAACAACATCCCACAATGTAGTGAACATGAGACACTGTCACAAGGAAAAAGATTCGTTAATACATAAACGATTCCTAGATATTATGAGACAGCCTACAATGGGCCTCAGAGGGTTACCTTACTGCAAATAAAATAGCCAGAGCACTTCCTTCGACACTGAACTATTCACCCTGGCATGGTATTCCAAGGGATAAAGGGGCCTGAGAACTAACTGGCTTCACATGTTTGTAGCTGGAAACTAGTTGGGCTTTGGTCTCTCCTCCCACTCTGCCAAGTACTGAGAGACAAGAGTGATCTCACTTTAGCTGCTCCTGCTTTTGAGAACTACTTTTCTGTAGCTGTTTAGACAAACATATAAAAGTTTCTTCTTTACCACTATACTCTGGTTTCCTCCAGACTTGAAACAATATATATTACTGAAAGCACACCAAATATCAAGAATGTGTTCTCCATGGATCAAGGGCCTCCACATTAGATCAAACCTTTCTTTATAATGAAACACCCACGCAAACCATTATTTACCAATAAGATCTTCTTTTATACCATAAGAAGGAAGGGAGAGGGAGAACAAAGTAATGTAGCCAGCACCTTTAAGACCAACTGGTTTTTGTTTTAGCATCTTTAGTGAATATAAACTCACTTCTTCAGATGCAGCACTAGTAATTCATGCTATTGGCAAGGTATAAATCTCTTGAAATCTAATGCATAACACACAATTAACCCCATCTGTTTTCAAGATAACTTTAGCTTAACGTAAACAAATTATGGCATATGTGGAGCTCATGGATTTGAAGCTAAACCTTATCTCCTGGCACCTGACAGATTGGAAGCTAGTTTTCTTCTCCATGCTAGAATAAGTCTCATTGTTCTTTCTATAAAGATAAAATTAAAACTATGTGACTTTTCAAGCCCTTGTAATACTTCTTGTGTAGGGAATAATTCACTACATGTATCTTTGGTACGAGCCAGAAGACCTAGTGCCACAACAACAAAAAACACTGGAATAATGCTTGTAATTCTCAGTTGAAGAGGCTAGTCTTCTAAAAAAAAATATCCTATTTGTTCTTGTCTAGCAGGACTATCTTATCTGAGGTTATATCCTCCCGTCACACATATTTCACTTTGCAAGATCTTCAAAGCTTTGCAGATTTAAGGCAAAAATCCATTCGTATGACATTTCCTCTAAATTTTGTGGGTACATATGACAGATAATTTTGTACTAGGTTCTTTTATTTGATGGCATTGGGCTGTTTTTGACAGGATTTTCCATTAACTTCAAACGTGGTTATAACTTTGAAATAAAATACGACAATTCCCAAAGAAGGGAGATTTAATTCAGCTTTATGAAAGCCTTTTCTAAGTTAGAAAAATGTAACATTGAATTATTGGTGCTTTTACTGCTGTTGTTTGCTACTTTATCTTTCTATGGATGAACGATTTCTAGCAGTTCAAGATGAACTCAAATCTCCACAGACGTAGAAAGAAAAGGAGGCTGATCTTTCAGAAATAATCCTTCACTTCTAAGATAGCAGAGCAGCATTTTAATGCATATTAGATTTAAGTCTTTAAAAAACATTCTGCATTGTTTCTATTGGAGAGAGGAGCGTCTTCTGTTTTGCTTGATAGTGTTTTTCACCTCTTCCTAAGACAGGAAAATCAGAAAAGGACCGGGCATACTAGAAAGCTTTCTTCACTTCCAGCAGCCAGAATTCATGTCTTTTTCAGTACCCCCATCTGCTTTGCTAACATTCATAATTTCTCTCACCACATATGTAAGAAAAAAGTGAAGTTCTATAATTGAGAGTAAATCTTATTAAATTCAGTTATTACTTCTCAGTAAACAGGAACTCTGTTGGGCTGGCTGCAAGGATCACAAGCAGGCTTACCAGAAGCAAATCTACTCAGTGAATGCAGTGGTTAACACATGACAATAAACTACTGGCATCTTTTGTATCTTTCTTCCATATACCTGTTGCAGTTCATTGAGGTACCTCTTCATTAGGTCAACCAAAAGCATCTATTATAGCTGAATCAGAAAATCACAGCTTGTACTAAATAGGAAGTAATGAACTGAATTGTGGTGCATGAGGTGAACAGAAAGGGCACATTCATAGACTGTTGTTTACCTGAGTGAGCAAATTTAGATTCTCTTTGTCAGCCTACTAGAAAAGCAAGTCTATTGCTATTACGTAGTTGTTGATTAATTTTTATTGATTTGTTGTACCATATTAATTGCTTTGAGATACAATTTTTGACAGACAAGAAAGGATTTTTTTATTAAATAAATAACATAAGGAAGATACAGTATTTATCTTCTGCACCATACACAGAGATGCTTTCACAAGCTTAAATGCAGATTTGTGACAACCTGATACAGATTGTGTCTAATATTGTTTGTGTCTCTTGATTTTTTCTTGTCTTCCTGTCTTGAGGCCGTTTTCCCTCCCATCTTGGCACCAAACACATTTCCATACCAAGATCTGCACTTCTCCCCCTTAAACCATATTTTAAATAAAAAAAAAAAACATGGTTCAGAATTATCATGGTAGATAGAATACTTTGCCTGGACAATCTCTTCCAAAAAATTGCTCCCCCCTTTCTAGTTTTCAAGTACACATATATTAATTTTTTTATAGGAGATGAGGCAGCCCAAAATAAGAGAGAGTATAGAGTACAAATTCAATCCAACCGTTCCTGATTTTACACAACATTTTTACACATTCCTTCTAATTTTCTAATGCTAAACCATTCTTCCTTTTCCTCAGAGGAAACTCTGGTAGTCTTTTATTGGAGACTTTTTGTGGTGTATGTTTCAAAGTGGCAGATCCTGAGGGAGCTTCTGCAAATGTATTTTTAAAGTAAAGAAAGGAGATTAATTTATATTGTGCATTTTTGGAGCATGCTTACCATTGTTCCTTTTAAACCACAGCTACAATATTTTCATTCTTAATGCTCTGATTGAAGTTGGTTAACTTCCCAGAAATATGTATACTAGGGTTAAAACTAAGGTGTGTGTGCTCTCTCTGGGAATGAACATTGGCCAACATCATTATTTTTATCCTTGAAACAAATCTTTGAAGCACTTTAGGCTGACTGATCGTACATGTCCCAAGATAACTTCACTGATACATGAACTCTGGTCTCCCCAGTCTGTGTCTACCACCCTAATGTCTATACTGAATCTATCAGGTCGGGTGGTGACAGTCTCTTATATATAATGACTGTACTGCAGCCACAAGTGCAGGTTAAATGCTTGTACTGGAGCCACAAAGTTTTGAGTTCGATCCCAGGGGCTCCAGGGTCCACTCAGCCTTGCATCCTTCTGAGGTCACCAACATGAGTACCCAGCCTGTTGGGGGTAATTATCGTATACGTTGTAAACCATTTAGGGAGTGCATAGCTTACTGATAAGCAGTATAGAAATGTACTTGCTATTGCTATATGGATATACTGTACTTTACAGTGAACTCCAGTCACGGTTGAGGAAAGAAGGCCTACTAGACCCACTCAGACCTATCCTCCTGTACAGAACACTCCGTCTTAGGGCTTCTCAGCTTTCATCCTTAACACCTCATAATGGAAAACTTTCCTCTAATAATAATAATTTTATTTATATTTCCCGCCTCTCCCTACGGATCGAGGCGGGATTACACCAATAAAATGAACAACAGTATACAAAGTTATAATCAAGTAAAATTAATACAATAAATACAATAAAAACATTCTAAAAAATCAATAAGCAGCAAATTATAAAGTCAATAAAAAGAACTAACTGACATCCACTACCTAGCCGTATAGTCATACCAATTTAACTTGAGTTAACTTAAGGCCCGTCAAGGAGGTCAGGTAGATAGGCCCGCCGGAAGAGCTCCATCTTGAGTGCCTTCTTGAAGGCCTCTAGGGTGGTGATAAGACGGATCTCCTCCAGCAGGCTGTTCCACAACTTAGGAGCTGCGGCCTTAAACAATCTTTGGGAAGTCGTAGTAAGTCTAGTATTTTCATGTTCTAGTAGATTCTTCCCTGATGTTCTGAGAGTGCGGGGCGGATTGTGTGGGGAGAGGCATTCCTTCAAGTAACTCGGGCCCAAGCCATATAGGGCTTTAAAGTTAATAACCAACACTTTGTACTGCGCCCAGAAGCTAATCAGCAGCCAACGTAGAGCTTTTAGCACAGAAGTTATATGGTCAGACCTAGGTGTTCCAGTGACCAATCTGGCTGCCGTATTTTGAACAAGTTGAAGGTCCTCCACCCCCGAGAGGGATATGGGTAGTAGCCTGCAGTCCCACTTTGACCAGAAAATGGTCCTTCCATGACAGGGCAGAGGTCTGAATTACCTCTGCCCACGGATGTTCCTGATCCGTACTAAAGACCACATCGAGTGTATTACCCGCACAATGTGTAGGACCTGAGACTAGTTGGGACAGGCCCACTGCTGTCATGGAAGTCATGAACTCCCAAGCTGCCCCTTTCAGATCTAATGAGCCAAACTTGAAGGGGATGTTGAGATCCCCCAGAACAAGAAGCCTGGGAACCAGCTCCAAGACCAGCTGTGTCAGCTTGGCTAGGGAGTCTGTTAAGCAACGGGGTGGACGATAAAACAACAGAATCCCCAGACTGTCCCTAGCCTTCAGAGTCAAGTAAATACATTCGATGTGATTCATTTTCCGGATAGGTCTCCTGGTCAACAAAATAGTGCTTTTATGGACCAAGACAACTCTCCCCCACCCACCCACTTTCTCTAACCTGCTCCTTAACAGTATATCCAGCTGGAAGAGTCTTGA
The DNA here is from genome assembly GCA_026167975.1 of Phrynosoma blainvillii. Taxonomy (NCBI): domain Eukaryota; kingdom Metazoa; phylum Chordata; class Lepidosauria; order Squamata; family Phrynosomatidae; genus Phrynosoma; species Phrynosoma blainvillii. The sequence continues at coordinate 143,391,363 of JANUYF010000001.1, forward strand.
CCCAGGTTACACTGCTATCCTCCCCCAGCCAGGTTTCCGTAAAACAAGCCAGGTCAGCATTTTCCTCCTCTAACAAATCATAGATAATGTGAGATTTGTTCCTTACCGACCTGGCATTGCAAAGGAGCAAGGTAAGGGTCTGTGGTATGGTTGGGACGACCCTCGGTTCTCTTAGGCTAACAGGGTGAGTGGAAGGCAGGATAGATTTCAGATATCGATCTTGTCTTCCCTTATATTTCATTCCCACCTTATTAACGCCATATCTCCCCTTGCCCCACACTACTCTAATAGGCTCGCCACGGCCGGCATCTATATCCTCAGTCTCCCTCCCAAACAGGCTGGCTTCTAGAAGATGTCACTTCCACCAGCACTTCCCCTTCTCCCTTCCCAGTGCCGACGTTAATCACCATTACTCTGCAGACCATCGCTCAAGGCTCATTTGGCAACTTGGCCTCTAAAGGAGTGCTGCTCTCACCGGCACCTCTCCCTCTCCCCTCCTGGAGTTGGCACTAGCAATTGTCTATAGATGGTGCTGCTCTCACCGGCACATCCCCTATTCCCCTTGATAGCAAACACAGGTTGTCCCAACAGCCTGTGCTCAGGATTCGTCTAGCCACCCAGTCCACGGAGGTGCCGCTCTCACCGGCACCCCTCTTCTGACCAGAGACCCAGCTTCTGGAAGGTGCCGCTCCCACTGGCACCTCCCTGTCTCCCCTCCTGGCGTTCGTGGGGATAAAGATATCTAGTCCCAGCGCTGGGCTGTGTATCTGCCCCTGGAGAGTTGGGGTAGGGTAATATGCTGCTGCCACTCTGCTGGTGGTGGTGGAAAAGGGCAGGCTAAAGAGCCTTTGCCCAGCTGCTCCCTCAGCTCCTGGGCCGCTGCTGGTGGTGGAGGAAGAGGCCAGGCTAAAGAGCCTTCGCCCGGCCGCTCCCTCGGCTCCTGGGCCACTGCTGGTGGTGGTGGGAAAGGGTGGGCTAAAGAGCCTCCGCCCGGCTGCTCCCTTGGCTCCTGGGCCGCTGCTGGTGGTGGTGGGAGAGGGCGGGCTAAAGAGCCTTCGCCCGGCCGCTCCCTCGGCTCCTGGGCCGCTGGTGGTGGTGGTGGAGGAGGAGGCGGGCTAAAGAGCCTTCGCCCGGCCGCTCCCTCGGCTCTAAGCCTTATTAGTTCTCTTCCTGGCATACAGGAAATATAAACTGATTCTGCCTCAGTCCCAGAGGAGCTACAGCTTCCTTTCCCCCTCAATCACAGAATCTCTATGACCTAAATATCTGAAGGACCATATCTTCCCATATAAGCCTACCCGAGCTTCAAGATGTGCAGGCGAGGCAGCTCTCTCTATCCTTCCATCTCAAAAGGCATGGCTGGTAGGAAAGCAGGATAAGGCTTTCTCTGTGGCTGCTCCCATATTTTCGAACTCCCTCCCTAGGGAGGAGCTCCTTCTTTGTTTTCCTTTCAGTGGCAGATAAGACCTTTCTTTTCCAGCAGGGCTTTGGAAAATTTTAACAAGAAAGGGGTTCTTATAGTGTTGTACTCCTTTTAATCTGTTTTAAAGTAAGATTTTAATTCAGCCACAGAATCATACACTTGGAAAGGGCCTCCGCATTAGATAAAAAATCAAAGGCCTCCTCTGAAGGCATTTGGTTCCACTGCGGAACTGCTCTTACTTTCAAGTTCCTTCTAATGTTCCTTCTAATGTTCAATCGAAATCTACCTTTCTGCAACTTCAAACCAAGAACTAGTCCTACCCTCTAGGGTCAGGGGTAGGCAACCTTTCCCCTTTAAGGGCCGAGGGACTTCAGCTCCCAGAAGCCTCAGCCATGTTGGCCAATAGTTCCATGTTGGCCAATAGCTCTTGGGATTCTGGGAGCTGAAGTCCCTCGGCCCTTAAAGGGGAAAGGTTGCCTACCTCTGCTCTAGGGTAGTATTGAACAAGCTGCTCTCTTCTCTCTGTTTTAACTGTATCCATCTAGCTCAATGCTATGGAATACTGGAATGTGTAGTTGTTGTGGTACTGGACCAGTCTGACAGAGAAAAGTAATATCTCACAATACTACAGTTCCCAGAATTATTTCTGCAATGCAGATTAGACCCAACAGAAGGGTCTTTCCTGAGAAGGGCTCAAGCAGGCTCGTACAGGAAGATACAGTCTGGCAGATAGCCTGTACCTGCGCTGTATAGGGTTTGATAGGTTATAATCAACACTTTGAATTGTGCCTGGAAACAAATTGCAGCCAGTGTAGCTGTTTGAACAGGGGTGTAGTACAGTTTCTGTAACCTGACACAGTTTGGTTGCAGCTATTTAGACCAGCTGAAGTTTCAGAACACTCTTCAAAGGCAGCTACAAGTAGAGCACATTGCAGTAGTCCCAATGTAACAAATGGAACAAAGACATTTATCACAGTGGCCAGATCCAACATCTTAAGGAATGGGTGCAATTGGTGCATATGAAATTTAAATATGCAAAAGCACTCTTGGCCACCACAGAAACCTGAGCTTCCAAGTTCAAAGCTGAATCCAAGAGTACACCCAAAAAGTGAAGCTGAGTTGTTAGGGGGGAGCATAACCTCACTTAACACAGACTGAATCCCCATTCTCTGATTTGTCTGTCAATGATTAGGAGCACCTCTACCTTGTCTAGATTAAGGGCCAATGCAGACCAGCACAAAGGGCCAGCCTGGGGGTGGAGTTGGGGCGGCATGTGCATGGCATGTGGCGTCAGGACGCCCTCTTGGTGCAGCGTGCACACACGCTGTGCCAAAAGAGTACAAAAAGGCCGCAGCAGCGACTGAAAAGGCAGCAAAAAGGAGGACCAGGGGCGCGGCTTGTGGTTGCCGCGGTCCCAATCTGCTGCTCCCAGGGGTGGCCGAGAGCCGCTCCAAACAGGCCGTCTGTATTGGCCCTAAATTTCAATTTGTTTGCTCTCATCACCATTACTTATGGAAAGCACCAGTGCAGAACCAATCCAGCTCCTTGGATTGAGGTGGAAAGCAGTAGTACAGCTGAATGTCCTCTGCATATTGATGGCATTGCACAGGGGTAGGCAACCTTTCCCCTTTAAGGGCCGAGGGACTTCAGCTCCCAGAAGCCTCAGCCATGTTGGCCAATAGTCCCATGTTGGCCAATAGCTCCTGGGATTCTGGGAGCTGAAGTCCCTCGGCCCTTAAAGGGGAAAGGTTGCCTACCCCTGGCATTGCATGACAAAATTTCAGACAACCTCTCCCAGCTGTTTCCTGTTTATGTTAAATAGTATGGGGGATCCCACAAGTCAATGGTGTGGGGGGTTGAACAGGAGTCCCCCAGCACCAGCTTCTGGGTTAGCCCACCAAGAATGAATGGAGCCACTGTAAAACAATGTCTCCAAAGCCCATCCCAGTGAGGCAGCCCAGGATACCATGGTCAATGGTATTAAAAGATGCTGAGATGTCCAGCAAAGCCAACAGGGACACACTCCTCTTGTCCACTCTCCTGTGTAGGTCATCCACCAAGGTAAACAAAGCTATCTCTGTCTCATAACCAGGCCTGAAACCAGACTGAAATGCATCTAGATCAGGGGTAGGCAACCTTTCCCCTTTAAGGGCCGAGGGACTTCAGCTCCCAGAATCCCAGGACCTATTGGCCAACATGGGACTATTGGCTAACATGGCTGAGGCTTCTGGGAGCTGAAGTCCCTCAGCCCTTAAAGGGGAAAGGTTGCCTACCCCTGATCTAGATAATCCATGTCATCCAGAAATTCCTGGAGCTGGGAGGCCAGATCCAGCTAAGATCCTCAAGTCTAAAGACATATCATTTGAATAACAAGGTCAAGATTATCCATGCCATAATATTGCTGATTTCTATGTATGGTTGTGAAAGCTGGACAGTGGAGAAAGCTGACAAGAGAAATTAACTCATCTGAAATATGATGCTGGAAGACAGTTTTACTTTACAGATACCATGGACTGCAAAATGACTACGGTAATAAATGGGTCCTAGAAAAATCAAGCCAGAACTCTCTCTAGAAGTAAAAATGGCCAACTGAGGCAATACACTCTGGCCACATCATGAGATGACATGACTCATTATAAAAGATGATAATGGGAGGCCGTAGGAAAAGACAGAAACATCACAGGTGGGCAGATTTAATTTAAAAAAGCCAGAGCCCTGAGTTTAGAAGACCTGAGCAGTTGCTGATGACAGGATGTCTCTGAGGTCTCTCATTCATGAGTGCATGGTAAGACAAAACTGGCTTGAGAACAACAAACAAAAAATTAAGTTTTTTTCTGTTTATGTCAAACTATCCAATAGAGAATTTTGCTTCTGCATAGTAATTCATATTAATAACTGAGCTTAACATTTTACGGCAAGATACACTAAGAGAATATGCTTATGGACAAGTAAATTCAAGTACAAAATGACTGAGATCAGGTGTGTTGCATTCCATATAAAAATAAACTAGTACAAACCAAGTCAGAATGTTATTACTTGAGCTTTAAAGTAAAGGAATACAAGTAATCTTGCATAAATATTGATAAGATAGACAACAGAGACACAATGAATTCCTAGTTTAGGCTGAAATTATTGAATGTGAAATACAAAATAATGTACTTTTTAGTATCATATTGCCTTGCACAGAAATATTAGTTACATGGAAGACTTATTGTCTTAGATGTTTTAATTTTAAAATTTACCTTTAAACCTTTGTCATCTGTCAGCAATACAGTTTGCTGGTTTGATACCTGACTTTCAACAAATCTAAAAAAAGGAACAGAACGGAAAGGAAAAGGCTAGTTTCAAAATGTATATAATATTGTATATAATATTGTTAATTGTGTTGTGATTTGTTTGATATTTGATCTTTTAATTTTCTTTCCTCTATATGGTAATTTGTTTATCTATTTATTTTATTTTATTTCTTAGAGTGTACGCCGTGGGCAGGCTTTTTTATATTTGTAACTTTTTACTTTGTACAGCGCTGTGTATAATTACAGCGCTCTAGAAATAAAGTTTAATAATAATAATAATAATAATAATTTTCAAAGAGAGTTTGCTTCAGAAAATTACTTGATAATATACTGAAGCTTGAGTTCATCTATTAGGCGCTGGTCCATTGTGCCTTGGTCCGAGGAGCTGGTGAGAGGTCCTCCCTCCATCCCAACTGCCACTGCTGGGGTGTTTGAGGGAGAGAACAGCAGCCAGCCTCTTCTAGACTTTATCACCTCTCCCCACTGCCATTCCCTTTTCTTTGTGTTTCTTGTCTTTTGTAAAGAGGCACATAACACTGATGGCGTTATATATATAAATGTTGTTGATGATAATCAATGAGTAGCTTCTTAAAATGATTAGTATAGTTGTTAAGAATACATTTTTATAAAGGCAAACAATACTTTTAAAACAACATGGAGTATTGTATCCTTTTTTCTCATAGAAGTAGTTCACTATATTTTAAGCCTGAGTGTACCAGGTGTCAAAAATATTACAAATATATTTGGTGCACTGAGGGAGGAAAAGAATCATTAATTTACAACATTATCAGAATTTCTTAGATTTTAAACAACCCAAAATGATTTCAGAAAAACTATGAGAGAAAGCTCATAATGAAGAATGAAGAGGAATAAAAGGTGAGATGAGTTACAATAGGGAAAGTACATAAGTCTACCCTTGACCACTGAAAGACAAGGATGCTTTCCTTACATAATGTATTGGCAAGTGCCTGTGTTTGCACAATATTCTTGCAAATACATATGTGCATGCATGGAAAACAATGAGATGTTGGTTAGGTTAGAATCTCTCTGAAAGGGAGGCTGAATTGTAACCCACCATCTCAGGACAGTAACAGTAAATGAAAGTCTGTTTAACGAAATCACTGACTAATGATCCACTGGTTGGAAAAAAAGAATGTGGTTGCATTAACTAGCAGCACTAAGGGTGTTTGTGTGGCTTCAAGTCATTTCTGATTTACAGCAAGCCTAAAGGTGAAGCTATCACAGGGTTGTCTTGGCAAGATTTGTTCAGAGGAGATTTTACCTTGCCTTCCTCTGAAGCTGACAAAGTAATTTGCCCAAGGCCAAGTGAGGATTCAAACACTGGTCTCTAGAGTCGTAGTCCAACACTCAAAAAACTATACCATGCTGGCTCTAAGGATATAGGGCCAATATGAAATTACCGAGTGACTACTGTAATGCTGTTCTGCTTCCTTCTTCTGAATGCTTCACCCTGAAATCACAGGGCCACATATGAAATCTTGCCTAGTTCATTTTAACTTGAATTCACTGAATCAGAGACCCCAGAACCTTCCCAGCATACTCTTTTTATTAAGTCCTGTTTATTACTTCAGGGACCCCTCTGCCTTGACCTTCCCTTAAATCCATTTTTTCTTTACTTAGTTCCTGGTAGACCTAGAACACTTTCAGCTTTGAAGTATTTCCCCATTGTGAAGCAACTGTACTTATATTATCTAGCTATCTGCTTTATTCACTTACTGATGGCCATTCAGGAAATTCTATGTGTTCCTTCCAAATGGAATAATCAAATATACAATTGTATATTTGTATATTCCCCTTTAGAACACGATATATTGGGTGAAGTCTCCCTAGGTACACTAATGTCAAATTTCCAATATCTCTTACAGGCGTGATTATCTAGAGCATTTGCGAGTTTATGTATACAAGAGTTTACAGCACAACAAATAATGCAGAGATTCTTCATGTTGTATGTACAACGTGTCCCCATACATGGAGAGACTGAATGGAATATGTCCATTTTTATGTTAGAAGATTCAGGTTCTACAGTTGGATCTATGCAATGCACATGCAAACTCCCAGCCTAAGATAATGTCATGCACAGTTATCAGGTTCACATAGTTACATACACATGCAAATTTTATCAACTGAAGACATGTTTGTATACAGCAGCAAATTTTCATCTTACCTTCTAAAAGATGGTAGTCTTCGAATATTTTCACACTGACTGTGTGATAAATAATTAACTCTCTTCTTAGCTTCCTGAAGCTCACAGCACAGCACACTGAGTGACTGGGAATAAAAATGCTCCAGAAGACACAGCTGTAGAAACAGAAGTACAGGCTTTATCCGAAATGTTTGGGAACAGGAGGTTTTCTTGCAGTTTTTTGGATTTTGGAATATTTGCATGTATATAATGAGATATGTTGGAGATGCGGCCCAAGTCTAAACATGAAATTCATTTATGTTTCATATTCGCCTTATACACATAGCCTGAAGATAATTTTATAAACAATATTTTTAATAATTTTGTGCATGAAACAAAGTTTGTATACACTGAACCATCATAAACCAAAAGTGTCACCATCTTAGCCTCCAAGGTGAACAATTTTAGATTTTATAATATTTCAGATTTTGGATTTCCAAATAAGGAAGATTCAAAGTGTAGTCAAAATGTACAATGATTCTGAGATCTGTAATATTTTCAAAACTTATGTATGCTTAAGTTATTAATAAATTGCATTTTCAATATAACATACCGCATTTCCCGGCGTATAAGACGACCCCCCCAACTTTTCCAGCCAAAATATAGAGTTTGGGATATACTCGCCGTATAAGACGACCCCCCTTTCCAACACACACCAAATAAAAATCAGATTTGATTTCAATATGGTAAATTTAATTCAAATGCTTATGACATGCAGAAAAACTGTCACTTATAAATACAACAAACTACAGCTCCCATGTTCCCTAACATTAATTTCTGCAGTGTATTTTGGACCTTACACTTTTCAAAAATAGTCCTGATTTACCATAAATGCTGCTTTAAAAATTATTTCCATCTCCCAGCTATGAGATGGTTGGGGAAAAGAGAAAGTGTTGGGAGGAAGGACTGCCAATACAGTAGGTGATGCATTCTGGGGTATGTACAATTTGCGGCCAAGTAAGTGAACCTGACCATGTCACACACTCTCAGACTCAGAGGATGGTAATGGTAACCCTCATTTGAAGAAACATGCCAAGAACACCCCATGATGGTTAAAAGTCACCATTTTGACCATTAAAACTTCCTCCATTTTGAGCATGGCTAAGAAGCATGGAATTACATTCATATTAGTGTTTTTAGCTTTCTCTACCTTTTTTCCTTGTATGTCCTACATTTTTTGTAGTGACTTGTCCTCCTTTCCATTGAAGACATTTGGTCACCCTGTCTGAGTATCAGAGTATGACTCTAGAAACCAGGGTTCGAATCCTGGCTCAGCCATGGAATCCCCCTGGTTGACCTTGGGCAAGTCACACTCTCTCAGACTCAGGAGATGGCAATGGCAAACTCCCCTCTGAAGAAACCTTGCCAAGCAAACACTATGAGCCTTAGGTTTGCTGTAAGTCGGAAATGATTCAAAGGCATACAACAACAACAACAACAATCTTAGATGTCACACTCTCTCAGCCCCAGAGGGTGGCAAAGGCAAACCCTGTCTGAAAAAACACATAGGAAAGAAATGATAGGTTCATGATAAGTTTGCCTTAGTGTTATCATCAGTTGGGAACGACTTGAAGATGCACAACAACAACAACAGTCTTGAAAGTCACACTCTCTCAGCCTCAGGGAAAAGCAAAGGCAAACCCCTTCTGAACAAACCTTGCGAAGGAAACCCCAGGATAGGTTCATCTTTGAATTGCCAAAAGTCAGGAAGGACTTGAAGGCATACAACAACAGTCTTGAAAGTCACACTGTCTCAGCCTCAGGGAAAAACAAAGGCAAACCCTTTCTGAACAAACCTTGTGAAGGAAACCCCAGGATAACTTCATCTTTGAGTTGTCAAAAATCAGGAAGGACTTGAAGGCAGACAACAGTCTTGAAAGTCACACTGTCTCAGCCTCAGGGAAAAGCAAAGACAAATCCTCTGTCCTGATGCAGACTATTTCAAATAATCATTACATTAGGAGTTTGATCCTTGCACAGTTATTGCTCCCAAAGGAAATCTGGCCAATTAAATGCACACCCACACCTACTAGGAGGAAGACATTTTCTCAAGAAAATTAAACATTAAAAAGGTGCTTATAGAATGCTCTGTAGAGATTGGAAACACAGAAAAAGGGGAAATGGAAGAAGGAAAATACTAAATACCTCCTCTTCTTTGCTCTAGGACTCAACTCAACTCAAAGATGAACCTTTGCTCCTCCTTCTCTCTCTCCTATGCTTTTTTCCCAGCCTCAGAGCGGTCTTCCTGCTCCTCCTCCTCCTTCTCTCCCATTGGGCTCCTTCTTTCCCCCCTCCCTCCTCTGTGGGAGGAGTCTTTCTCAACTTCCTCCATTTTATACTCGCCGTATAAGACAACCCCCAGCTTTAACTCCAGCTTTTCCTGCTTAGAAAGTCGTCTTATACGAAGGAAAATATGGTAAGTTCCACAAGATCGGTTACTGATTAGACAGGTCTAATACAGTGGACCCTTGATATCGGCTGGGGTTTGGTTCCAGGACCCCCTGTGGATACCAAAATCTGTGGATGCTGAAGTCCCATTAAATATAATGACACAGTAATGTTGTCCCTTATATAAAATGGCAAAATCAATGTCTACTTTTTGGAATGTATATTTTCTGAAATATTTTTAAACTGTGGATGGTTGAATCCATGGATAAAGAATCCGTGGATGTGGAGGACCAACTGTATATTTAATGCAGAGAGCAAAATCTGTGGCATATTCAGAGATACTCACAGAAACACATACCATCCCAACTACTCTTTCTGCTGAAAGATTGCTCTAAACTAGGCACCTTACTCCAGCAGTTTACCAGATTTATCATTTTGCATAAATGCTTCCTGTTAAATCCACCTTCAGTATATTATTAAGACTGCATATTATTATTATACAAATTCTTGTTTCATTTCAGGACTGTGAGACTCATACCTAATCCCCAGTTAAACTAGAAATTAGATCTGAACAATCTGGTCTAAATGCAAAAACTTGATTACCTGCAGAAAGCTATGATGCCTGCAGCAGCTTCCTCACTTGATTTAATAGTAGGAAGCAGAGTTGCAGACATATGCACAGTGATGATCTGCTATCTCCATTTAAATAAATGGGGCAGCCTGTCAGCACAAGAGAAAGCCAGAGCTTTTCCATTTTTGTATTACTAATTGCATCTAGGAAAAATTCAATTAGTGCCTCTCTGCTCATGCAGTTACTCCTGTCAGCAAGATAGGGAGAGTAAAGATTCCCCTTCATGTCTTTTAAATGTATTTCAAGTTATTTGTTTACCACCCACTTCTGTCTATACCACAGACAGCATGTGATTATGAATCACAACTAAAATGTTTTCCCTGTACAGCTTTTCCATTTTTCTTGGTATCCCAACTTTTTTCAAAAGATCAATTTTTGTATCAATATTTAGGATCAGTTTTCAAAGCATATAATAACTGTAGCAAAATATGGCCAGTAAGATGCTTTGCTAAGCTGCCTAAGCATAGCGAAAAGGAGAGAGACTTCTTCTACCTGAGTTTTTGTTTCCATGGTACACTGATGAAGAGATGGGACTTCTGACTCTTAGATTCCATTTTCAGAAGACAATGTGAAGTTCAAGGCTGCTGTAGCCAACACTTTGTAAGTACAGTCCAGAACAGCTGAGTGGAGGATCACTCCAGAGCAGTGGTTCTCAACCTTTCTAATGCCGTGACCCCGCAATACAGTTCCTCATGTGGTGACCCCAAACCAAACCAAAAAAAAAAAAAAAATTGGTGGCTACTTCAAAACTGTAATTTTGCTACAGTTATGATTCAGAATGTAAATACCTGATATGCATTATGTATTCTCATTGCTACAAATCAAACATAATTTAAACATAGTGATTAATCACAAAAACAATATTTAATTATATGTTGAGAAATATTTATTACTAATTCCAATAAATAACATTTCACCATGGCATAGCATGGGTTTAAACATAACAATTCCAAATAAATAACATTTTACTATGGCATAGCATGGGTTTCAATATAAAAGTAATATAACAGTAAACAACAGTGCAATATTTTGCAACAGTATGCTGCCAAATTCAGTGAGATGGTTGTGGTTGCTTCTTGCTTACCAATTCAGAAATTCTTGGGGCAGTTTTTGCAAGGGCACAGCGAAGATCATTTTCCACAATAAATCTACTTCGATATTTAGACTTGATTACCAGCAAGCTGGAAAACCCTGTTTCGCAAAGATATGTTGTTGGAAAAGGAAGAAGAAGGCGCAGCACAGTCTCAGACAGAATAGGATATAACTGTAAACACTCAATCCAGAATTTTGTCAGTGGCATCGTAGAAAAATCTGTTCTCGCTGCATCATTGTTAATTAGGTCAATGAACTCTTCTTGAGCTGTCTCCGGAACATCTTCAACTTTCACTGTGAATGGACTTCTGGCAAGTGCAAATGGGGTGTCAGGTAGATTAGGAAAGTATGATGAAATTTCGTCTGCAAGCATGTGCAAATGTTCTTTCACAGAAGTTATCATCATAATTTTTTGGTCTGGCTCAATGTCATGTTCCTCAAAGAAGGCAGATAATGTAGGAAACATGTAAATTTTATTTTTATCCAATTTATTTTTCCAAAGCTGAAGTTTCATTTGGAATGATCTAATTTTTTCGGACAAATCGAGGCATGTTGCATTTGGTCCTTGCAGTGATAAATTTAAGTCATTCAAGATGACAAAGATGTCCACCAAGTAAGCTATTTTCTGCAGCTCAGTTTTATCGCTAAAAAGTGCTTCGAATTGCGGTCTTGCTTTCTGATTAAAAAATGTTTTCAGTTCATCACGAAGCTCAAAGACACGTTTTAAACATGAAGCTCAAAGACACGTTTTCCTCTTGACAACCATCTGACTTCAGTGTGAAATAACAGTGCATTGTTTGGCGCATCTAGCTCGTTGCACAGTTGCCAAAACAGCCGACTGTTTAAGGTGCTCGATTTAACAAAATTGACACGTTATGACGCTTTTCTTGCAGCAGTGTCTTAGTCGCTAATATTTGGCGATGTATCATACAGTGTGTTCCGATTGCTTTTGGCGATTCATTTTGTACCAAACGTTGAAATCCTGAGCGACATCCTAACATAGCAGGAGCACCATCTGTGCAAACACCGCAAACCTTTTCCCAGGAGATGTTATGCGCTTTTAGAAAAGAACCAACTGCGTCAAAAACATCATGTGCAGTTGTTGTTGTTTCAAGTGGTTTGCAAAAAAGAAACTCATCTTTAAAGTCACCATCATTAATATACCTCGCGTAAACCAATAACTGTGCACAGTTTGCCACGTATGTAGATTCATCAAGCTGGATATTGAATATTGGTAGTGGTGCAGATTTAATTTCCTGGATCACCTGATCAAGAATATCGGCAGACATGTCCTCTATTCTTCTGCGGACAGTGTCGTTAGATAAGGAAATTGCATTCAATTTCTGAACACATTCATTTCCAATTATGACTCGAACTAATTCTTTTGCAGCTGGCAACAGTAAATCCTCAGCAATGGTGTGAGGCAGGGGTAGGCAACCTTTCCCCTTTAAGGGCCGAGGGACTTCAGCTCCCAGAATCCCAGGAGCTATTGGCCAACATGGGACTATTGGCCAACATGGCTGAGGCTTCTGGGAACTGAAGTCCCTCGGCCCTTAAAGGGGAAAGGTTGCCTACCCCTGGTGTGAGGTTTGATAGCTCTGGCGATTCTGAGTGCCACCAAATATGACACTTCAACAGCTGCTACATTGTGTTTGTGGTACTGGCCACCAGTGTCAAATCTAGATTTCTTGAGTCCATCAGCTTTGCTTCTAAAATAGTCGATATCCTTGCCAGCAAAGCTTAGATGCTTGCTATCAAAATGGCATTTTAGTTTGTTCGGCTTCATAGATTCAGCTGAGAGAACTTCACAACAAATAACACATTGTGGTTTCTCAATTCCTGCTGTAATTATTGAGGTAAAACCATACTGCAAGAAATCCTCAGTGTATTTTCTTTTCCTAATATTCTTGTCTACACCATCCACTGTCACGAGACGGTTTGCTAAAGAAAAAATAAAAGATGGTCGCGTCTAAAGAGTTTGTTAAAGTTTCCTATTATTTACTATTCCCTGTGTTGTTTTCTATTACACACCTGTTACTATGACCAGGGGCCCATATTCACATGCTTAACTAATGGATCTGTTTTTTTCCAAATTAGTGGCAAGTTTTCTATATAGAACAGTGTGAATTACGTCATAGGATACACTGCAGTTTCTGCATAGCATGGCATCTTTCAGGGCTCTTTCACACTATGAAGTAGCGGTTTCTGTGGTGGAATCCACATCTCATTTACTTCAATGGGAGACCCGTGAATTCCGCAGAGATCCCCTGTACAGCAGAAATGCAGTTCTGGCGCATGTCTCTAACTCTCATTCAAGTCAATGGGAGGCCGCAGCAGATTCCGCTCAAATATAAAGCATGTTGCTTAAATTTTTCCGCGCTAGGAAAAAGCCTAGTGTGGAAAAATTTAAGCAACATGCTCTATATTTGAGCGGAATCCGCTGCAGCCTCCCATTGACTTAAATTATAGAGGAAGAAATGTGCCAGAAACTGTCATTTCTCCGCCTCTTACTGAAATTAATAGGAGGCTGCGGTGGATTGTGTGGTAACTCAAGGTTCTCGGGAGCTCTCTTCCACAAAATCCGCCGCACTCACAATGAAATAGGAGGCAGATTCAATGCCAGAAACTGCTGATTTCAGCAGTTTCCTCATTCAGAATATGGGAAAATAGTGGGAGATATGGGAGATAATTATACATTGGGGAACAGTGTAAACTACATCTTATAGTGGTCTCTTATAGTATAAGACCGATGTAGTTCACACTGTGTAAATGTATGGTGCTTTGTGTAAGTGTAAGCTGCTTTGTGTACTGTGTAATGATTACACACAAAGCACCTTACACTTACACAGTATTGTGTGTATGGTGTGTCTACTGTTTTTACACTATTAACCTTTTTGACCCCAGGAGGCTGTCTCGCAGGCTCTCTTGCCTCTCCGCCTCCTAGGTTTCTGTCCTCCGGCGCTTGCTGCGTCCGCCCACTGATGACGTCAGCAAGCGCCGGACACACGTAATGTGCTGCTATGGACTGTGGAGCGTCCCCCGGCTTCCCTCGCCCCTTAGGCCCCAGACGGATGATGCACGACTTCTCAGCGGCTAAAGCCATCGGAAATTTGTATTTTCTGATGGCTTTAGGCGACCCCTGTGTTTTGGTCATTCGACCCCTGCCGGGGTCGCAACCCACAGGTTGAGAACCGCTGCTCCAGAGCAAGCAGAGATTGCTTATGGCAGGGGTTGGCTACCTAAGGCCTGGGGGGGATGAGCCCCCCGAGGCCTTTAGACCAGCCCCAGGCCAGTCCTGCCGCTGCCGCCGCCACCCGCCATGATGATATTGATTATTGTTGTTATTACTTGTTCTTGGGTTTTCTTGGCAAAATCTCCACAGGGGTTTTGCCATGGCTTTTCTGAGGATGAGAGAGTGTGCATGCATATTTTTTTTTATTTTTAAAAATTGTTTGTTTATTTATTTATTTTTGGTGCTTCGGCCCCCCAATTGTCTGAGGGACAGCAACCCGGCCCCCGGCTCAAAAAGGTTGCCTACCCCTGGCTTATGGCATCACATATCACCTTCTGCCCTTTCTTAGCTGCAGATACCTGCCTATCATTCTCCCAGAGATATAGGGTAAAAGAGAAAAGGCCCTTCCTCCTCTTTGCACAGTGGCTACCCAAAGTTTAGCCTATTAAGGCAAGTCAAAAGCTCTAGTGATGACCACAAAATTTCATTCCAAGGTTTGCCACCTTACTTGCTGTTTGCAGTTTCTGATGATGACTTATAAGAGTGACTATAAGGCAGGAAATGCTCTGCACATGGACAATTAAATGTCAGAGGAAAGTCTTCTGACTCATCTTTCTTCTTCCATGTCCATTTTGTTACATGCACAGATTTCCCTTTGTCTGCAGGAGTATTCAACCACATGAACTCCAATCTGAGGTGGCATGATCAAGAGACATACCACATCATTGCGAGAATGAAGGTTAAACACCACAATAACTTTCAGAGTTAGTCGGCAGTTCTAATCTCTGCTTACCTGAAATCCCTTGATGAAGTTCTGAACAGAGAAATCATGGTACAAAAATATGTTTATTAGTACTTGCAGAACCTTCTCACTAAGTTTAAAGGGAAACTGACTTGTCAGAAGAAGCTGAAACAGAAAAAGTAAAGATGAACACATTGTTTAAGAGATAAAAAGATGTAACAATTATTTTAAAATTGTTGCCGATGAAATGCTAGAGCTTTTCCGAAGCTTAAGGGGTTTTCTCAATTGGAAGCTCAAAAACAGCAGACAAGCTTTTCTGAATCCATCAATACTTCCCCACAGTGTGTTTTGGACACCTCCATGTTTTGGCTCCCAGAACCCTTGCCTACTCACTATGCTTAGTGGGGCTTCTGGGAACTGAAGCCCAAAACATCACTAGTACCAATGGTTGAGAACCACCGTTCTAAAGCACACTCACTCATAGAGAAAATGCTACTCAATGTCCCAAAGTGCCCCAGAACAGTGCTAGTCTTCAAGCCATTGGCTGCCAGTTCCTGGTAAGTTTCCAAGAAAGAAACCATTGTAGCCAGTGGGCACAAATATGATGCCAATCCCTGGTGTACTGGAGAATAATAATTGCTGGTCCCCCAGATCAAAATGCCTGAGAAGCACTGCCCTACAATATGTTCCAGAATCTTTGAAAATGCATATGGGTTCAGTAGTGGACAAATCAATTTAGCAAGTACAGTGAGCCCTCCACTTTCACTGGGGTTAGGGACACAGGACCACCATGTAAGTGCAACAAATGCAAATTAAAAAAAAACACTATTTGTTTACCTGAGAAAATACCTCTAGGATTCTCTAGGTCCTCCAGCAAAACTCTATGGTCAATATCTGCCAGAGGATGACCACAGAATTATTCTGGAGGAGCTACAAATGCCTAGAGAAGTGTTCTCTCTATAAATCTCTAGGTCCTCCAGTGCAACCTCTGGCAAAATGTGGCCCCAGAGTTGCACTGGAAGACCTGAAGATTCCTAGACAGAACACATTATCAAATCCATAAATAATCAAACCCACAAAAGTCAAAGCTGCAAATGTGGAGGGCCAACTGTATTTCCTTGACAGAGAATGTTGAACGGGTATAGCAAAAACAAATTGTTATATAGCTAATAAGACTGAAATAGAAATAATTTAATACTGTAATTTATTTAAAATCCAGTTTGCCTCATTCTGCAGTTTCAAAATAGACAACTGCTGTAATTAAGTCAAAAACAAGAATTTTAAATCCCACTCTGGAACTGAATGAGTTAAGCATGCACTGAATTATCTTGCCAAATTAAGCACTCTGTTAAACTGCCTTTAAAAAAATTCAGACAAGTGTTTATCAAAATCTCATGCCTCTTTCCATTTGTCACATGATTTGAATTACAGCACATGACTGCATACTAGTACTATTACAATATTCACCTTTACTGCTTCTAACATTCTATGTTAAAATGCATTTTATACCACAGGGAAGTAATTGTAATTCATTAAATATAAGAAACATTACCATTTCCTATATACTAATTCTACAGCAAACTCATACACTGATTTTCACTGAAATGACTCTATATACTGCAAATCCAGCAGCGTGCTTCCACTGCCCCAGAAAATGCTTCCAGCATATTAAAAAAAGACTGCTGCTTCAACAACAAATAATTGTAGCAAGTTTGACTTCTACCTCATCATTTCATAAAATACCCATTTTGCTTTCTAATTAAATAAAGGCAATTACCTTGTCAATTACTTTAGTCAAATGCTCTTTGCAAGACAGAGATTGGAAGAGCTCTATGCATAGCAAAGAGGAAACCGAATGAGGAAGTAACTTATGGATGATCATTGGAGAAGTGGCAATTCCAAAAATGAGTACCAGTGGAAATTCACGTATGCAATGACTTAGACACATGAGAGAAAAACACAGGAAGAAAAAAAATAAAAGTTGTATATAACAATCAGATGACAATACACTTTCACCACACCTCTACGTTTAAATAATTTATCAACACTTATTATCAACACTAATAATTTATCAACACTAATACATTGTGTCCCACCAGGTGTTTGACAAGTGCTCAGTTTCTGCAGCCTCAGACCAACCTCAGGTACAGGAGCTCCACCATGCCCCTGGTTGGCCAGATTAATATTGCTAAAGAGCAGTGTTCAGCTGGACAGATACAATTTGTACAGGCCTGCTGTATTTGACTAGCATATCTGAACTGTAAGAAGTTGTTTTTGTACATCCTGAAGGGGTTTTCCCCCAAAACAAGAGTGCAAGTTATGACTAAAAATGATTTATAGCAAGTAAAGCTGTGTGCAGCCAAAATTAAATATTATCTGTATTAGTGAAGGGTGTATCCTTTGACCAATATATAAATCATGCAAATGCAGGCAATTTCCATATGTTTGCTTATTTGTATAATTTATTCTGATTCAGCTAGTGTGTGGAGGGGTAAAATGCTTTGGAGTGCATTGAAATTTGGAGTGCTATTGGAAATTTATGAGCAACCCTAGGACTTCAGCTAGTCTAGCAATGGCCATATATTTTAACTCACTGTCACTATCCTTAGATTGCACGCCTCTGGCAGGATTTAATGATTGTATCTGCAATTTTACTGTAAATTTATGGCACTATATAAATAACTGATAATAAGAATATGAAAAATAAGAAGACGACGACATTGTTTTGTGCCAATATCTACTTATGTATTTGTGTGGAATCATGGTGTATACACAATCCAGGTTAAAGTCCAATGTGCAGAAATATTACATATTTTGTTCTTTAGGGAAGTTTCTGTCCACATACAAAATACTGCACACAAATACTTTGACAAAGGGTCTGAGCAGACAGGACAGGAAAACACAGGTTCAGCCTGTGATTTCCTGGCCTGGATGCTAACCTGAACTGGTCCTTGGGCTGGTGAGGGGATGGGCTTACATGCCTGCCTGCCTGTCTGCCCCATGCCATGTACCCAGTATCACCATGTGCCCCTTTCCTCCATCTATCATTGCTGCTAGTGAATAGACCCTCATCACTGCCTCTGACGCAAGTCTGCTAACTAACGGCAACGATGAACAGAGGTAAGAGGCACGTGGGGAAGTTTGATCAGCCAGGGTTTGCTGCAGAGTTTACAAGAAACTCCACAGCAAATGCCAGGTCAATTTGACCCACGTTAAGGGACTTTTGCCCTGGGATCAGGCTGGATCCAGCAGATCCATGTCTGGTCTGCCAGGATCTGGCTTCCTCCTGGCCTGGGGGTATTGGCCTGCATTGTCCAAACAGGACAATGTGAGGCTGGGGGGTAACATGGGCCTTTTGGCCTGTGTGGAAAGCCCCCAAAACACCTAAATCAGGCAATCACCTGCCTCTTAACTGAGAAATCCTGTATCAACATAGCAAAAGCAACTTTAAAGTAATGTGCAACTTCTCTTGTCTAAGTATGTTCATTGCTTTTATCTGATTTTTATTTTTCATTACCATTTTTTATTACTACTTCTCAGTAAGCTAATTGAACTCAAGCCATTTCTTATTCAGAAAACCAGGAGAATTTTCCTAGTTGTTTTTTTTAATTCTTTAAATGCCTTTGAGCTGCACTTCTATGAATATTTACCGAAAGTTTAGTTAAATGTACTTAGAAGCAAGTACCGTATTTTTCGCCATATAAGGCGCTCCGGCATATAAGACGCACCCAATTTTAAAGGAAGAAAATCCAGGAAAAAAGGATTCCTCCCTTTAGCCGGACCGGTTGTTCAATGGGCTGGTGCTGGGATCGGAGAACTTCTCCGATCCCAGCACCAGCCCATTGAACTGAGGTCGCGGGGGGAAGGAGGGCTCCTTCCCCCCGCGACCTCAGTCTTTGAATCGGCTGGCACTGGGATCGAAGCGATCCCAGCGCCATCCCATTGAAAGACTGAGGCCGCGGGGAGAAGGAGGGCTCCTTCCCCCCGCGGCCTCAGTCTTTGAATCGGCTGACGCTGGGATCGAAGCGATCCCAGCGCCATCCCATTGAAAGACTGAGGCCGCGGGGGGAAGGAGCCCTCCTTCGCTTCGATCCCAGCGCCAGCCGATTCAAAGACTGAGGCCGCGGGGGGAAGGAGCCCTCCTTCCCCCCGCGGCCTCAGTCTTTCAATGGGATGGCGCTGGGATCGCTTCGATCCCAGCGTCAGCCGATTCAAAGACTGAGGCCGCGGGGGGAAGGAGCCCTTCTTCTCCCCGCGGCCTCAGCCCTTCGCCCTATAAGGCGCACTGACTTCCCCACGCATGTTTTGGGGAAGAAAAAGTGCGTGTTATAGGGCGAAAAATACGGTATGTGTATGTACCATTGCAACTTCAATGACTTGTGCCTAAAATATGCCTAAACTTGAGTGGTAAATCTACGTCTGTACAAAGTGCATACATTTCTGTAACCTCAACCCATAATTTACCTTCTTGAGCAAAATAGAGTAATTACAACCTGCCTTTTTATTTATAAAAACAGCAAAGAAAAAGCCAATATAAATCAAGATCATCTATTCATTTCCTGTAGAAAATACAGCTGAACAGAGCATTGCTGTTCTGGAAACTCCTATCATATTACCTGCTGATAATTATGAAATCCTGCAGTACTTTGGATGTGAAACTTTCTATATCCTTGAAAATAACCACAACTGGAGGAAATTCCCAATGGCTAGATGAAAATATTCTTTTTTTGCATGGTGTTTCAGTATCTGCTTTCTTCAATTCACAGCACATGCATTGAAAGACAATTCAGAAAAAAAGGGAAGTTAATGTATTGTTCCAAAACAATGAACTTTGCTAAAGATGAACAGGTTGCTTACCTGTAAGTGTGGTTCTTCAAGTGGTCATCTGAGCCCTCACACAATAGGGTTTGTGCCTGTGCAGATACTCCATTCAGAAAGCTGGAAAGCTGAGTAGACTGGCAGGAACCCCACCCCCTCCTGTGTACTGAGCATGCCCAATCCCACCATCCAGCTCCTCCTTCAGTTTGAGTCCACCACAAGAAATCAGCAGGGACCTAACTGAGGGGAGGTAGGGAAGGTTTGTGTGAGGGCACAGATGACCACTTGAAGAACAACAGTTACAGGTAAGAAAGTTTTTCTTCATGGCCTCCTTGCCTCACACCATAGGCAGACTAAAAAGCCTACCTGTGGCAGGTGGGAAGGTCGCTGCAGAACAGAAGAGAGAATGGCACAGCCGAAGCTGGCATCCCAACAAGACCTGGAATCAAGCTGGTAATGCCAAATAAATGTGGAAGGCTGAGACCACTTAGCTACACTGCAGACATCAGGCAGGGGGATGCCTCTGAGGAAGGCAGCAGATGAGGAGACAGCCCTGGTTGAGTGTAGGTGCACACCAACAGGAGGAGGGCATTTGGCAAGTTCATAAGCCAGCAGGATAGTCTGGGCAATCCACTTTGCAAACCTTTGAGAGGAAACAGGGTGGCCTTTTTTAGGTCCACCATAACAAACAAATAACTTGTTGGTTAATCTGAACTCAGAAGAACGTTGAATACAAAATGCCAGAGCACGGCAAACATCAAGAGTATGCATTATCTTTTCCAGAGGCGTGGAAGGATCTGCATAAAAGGTGGGCAACACAATGTCTTGTGAAAGGTGGAAAGCAGATATCACCTTAGGGAGAAAAGAGATGTCCGGTCTGAGAACCACCTTTTCAGAAAGGGCTCATCCGAGCACAGTGCAGTCAGCTCAGAGGACCTCCTGGCAGAAGTGATGGCCACAAGGAATGCCACCTTGAGCGTGAGCCCAGAGGTTCAAAGGGCAGCCTAGTAAGGTAAGTGAGCACCAACGAGAGGAACCAAGAAGGAACCAGCAGAGGCAACGGAGGGTACAGGTGATGTAGACCCTTAAAGAATCTCTTCAGAGTAGGCAAGGTGAAAAGCTTAGCGCAGGGGTCGGCAACCTTCCCTTCCAGCGGGTCCTTCCAGCGGGCCGGGGGGGGGAATGGCGGTGTGCACACGCATGCGCGCAATCCCCGCCGCCACCACCGCGTGTGCTGCCACCTCCTGGTTGTCTCAGCCATTAAGGAGCCACTATCCTTGGTCATTTTGGCCACAACTCTCGCCACCAGTAGGAGCGGAGGCAAGACATAAAGGAAGCGACTGCTCCAACTCAAAAGGAAGGAGTCTCCTAGGGAGCCTGTCCCTAGACCTGCTCTGGTGCAGAATAGTGGACACTGTGCATTCTCTGGAGTGGCAAAGAGATCTAGGCAAGATGTCCCCCATTGAGATGTTATCAGGTGAAATGTCTCCTGTGATAGTGTCCATTCATGTTGAAGAGACTTGTCTTGGCTGAGAGATTCTTCTAGAACATTGTCCTTGCCAGCCAGATGAACAGCCACTGGATGAATAGAATGACGATGGCACCATGTCTAGAGATAGAGAAGCCTTGAGGAATGGATTCTGCCCTGTTTGTTGATATAACAGACTGTGGTGGTATTTTCTGTTACAACTTGGACAACCCTGTGATGGAGATGATTCTTGAAGGCTCGAAAGGCCTTGATGACAGCCAAGAGCTTCAGGACACTGATGTGCATCTCCGCTTCTGAAGGGGACCAGTGACCTTGTACCCAGAGATCCGCATTATGGGCTCCCCAGCACGTCATGGAGGTTTCTGTGGTTACCATCCTTGAAGAGACTGGAAGGGCATTCCTCTGAGGATATTCCTGGGGACGAACCACCACCGAAGGGAGGTATGTACATGTTGAGGAACTGTTAGCTTCCTGGACTGTCTGTTGTTGAGATGATCGAAGAGAGAAAGAAACCATTCTTGTAGCAGGCAGAACCTTAGGTGCACCAAGTACAGGGGCCACACAGAGGAAGCTGCTGGGGAGGAGGTCACTTCACACACACAGGAAGTAGACAGCTGAAGGAACATCATATACAGAAGTAGGGAAACCAGGGATCGTTCTGGGAGCTTGCAGCTACACAATCAATTTGAAGCACTCTCCCTTATCAGGGATGATGAGGAAGAGCAACAGGGACAGTCCTCAGAGACAGTGCAGGAGACCCTAAGAGTACCACTACAGGGAACAGCCACTGCTAAGCTTTGGTGGAGGCGTGTGGTGGTGGTGGGACTCCTTGCTGAGGGGTACAAAAGCAGTGGTTTGTGGGCCTGACAAGATGCCTCGGGAGGTGTGTTGTCTCCCTGGGGCAAAAATCTGTGATGTGACAATGAGGACGACAAGACTTATCAAGCCTACTGACCATTACCCCTTCCTCTTGGTCCATGTGGAAACCAATGATACTGCAAGGCATAGCCTTCAGAATATCAGGAGAGATTATGAGGCTTTGGGTAGGAAGCTGAAAGAGCTGGGTCCACAAGTTGTTATCTCATCTCTTCTCCCAGTTGAAGAGCATGGTCCAGGAAGAGAGAGGAAAATAGCAGATGCAAATAACTGGCTCTGCAGATGGTGCCGCCAAGAACGATTTGGATTCTTGGATCATGGGCTGCAGTTCCATGAGGATGGACTTCTGGCAAGAGATGGGTTGCATCTCACGCAAGTTAGCAGAAACGCTTTTGATAATAGTCTCAAAAATTTGATCGAGGGCTTTAAATTCTTTTGGGGAGGGAGACAGTATCTTGGAAGGTATTTTGGAAGGCAGGAGTACATCATGGGTTGGAAATAATAGTCAAAGTGTTACTGAGAGAACAAGGCAAATGATGCAAGGGCCCAACAGTGGGAGGAAAAAAAACCTCACACAGGCAGCAAGTGGGGAAAACACATGCTCTTAGATGTCTCTACACTAATGCACAGAGCATGGGAAATAAATAAGATGAACTTGAACTCCTAGCACAACAAAGCAAATACAATATAATAGACATCACTGAAACCTGGTGGGATGAGTCTCATGATTGGAAGAATAGAAGCATATAACCTTTTTAAGAGAAATAGGCCAAACAGGAAAGGATGAGGAATAGCATTATATGTGAGGGATGTTTACATCTGTGAAGAGATCCAGGACTTAAATCCTGGAAATCAGATGGAGAGCATCTGGATAAAAATTAAAGGGGAAGGAAACAACAGGGATGTTAATATGGGAGTCTACTACAGACCCCCAAGTCAGACTGAGAAATTGGATGATGCCTTTCTAGAACAGATGACCACACACTCAAAAAGGAGAGATGTAGTAGTGATGGGTGACTTCAACTATCCTGATATTTGCTGGAAGTCAAACTCAGCCAATACTTCAAGGTCTAGCAAATTTCTCACTTGCCTCGAAGACAATTTCATTGTCCAAAAGGTGGAAGAAGCAACAAGGAGATCAGCTATTTTAGATCTGATCCTAACCAACAGGGATGATCTAGTAAATGGGGTGCAAGTGGTGGGATCCTTAGGTGGGAGTGATCATGTTCTCCTGACGTTTCTTGTACAGTGGAAAGGAGAAGCCATGCATAGTCAGGCACACATTCTAGACTTTAGGAGAGCTGATTTCAATAAACTTAGGGAAACACTACGAGTGATCCCGTAGTCAGGAATACTAATGGAGTTCAGGATGGATGGGAGTTTCTCAAAAGGGAGATACTGAAGGTACAATCTCAAACTTTCCCAATGAGGAGGATAAATGGGAAGTGTCTTAAAAAACTGGGTTGGATGAGTAAAGAACTTTCAACTGAATTAAGTTTTAAACAGGTGATGTATAAGAAATGGAAATGGGGCAAAATCACTATAGAGAAATTCAAATAGCTAACACAAGTTGGGGTAAAGTCAGGAAAGCTAAAGTGCAGAATGAGCTCAAGATTGCTAGAGAGGTTAAGAACAATAAAAAGGGCTTTTTGGGTATATCTGTAGCAGAAGAAAAAGAAGGAAATGGTAGAGCCACTGCGCAGAGAAGATGGAGAAATTCTGACAGGGGGCAGAGAAAAAGCAGAACTACCCAACACTTTCTTTGCCTCAGTCTTCTCACAAAAGGAAAAGGGTGCTCAACCTGAGGAAAATGGAGCAAAGGATACAATAGGGGAAATGCAACACACAATAAGTAAAAAGGTAGTATGCAGCCCTGTGTGTGTGCTTCGGGTGCACGTGCCATTTTAACCCTCCTCGCTTGCCGGTCCGCGAAGGACCAAGACCGTGGATTCAAAGACCATTAAAATAGAGGGATATTTTAAATAACTGGCAAATGTAATCTCAGAGCCACTGGCAATAATATTTGAGAACTCCTGGAGAACAGTAGAAGCCCCAGCTGACTGAAGGTGGGCAAACATTGTCCTGATCTTCAAAAAAAGGGGGGGGGGAGAGGATCCCAATAAAGAGGTAGTACAGGAATACCTGGTTAAAACTAAATGAATTTAAGTCTTCAGGACCAGATGAACTACAGTCAGCCCTCCATTTTCACAGGGTATTCATTCTGGACTCCCCACAAAAATAGAAATTTGCAAATATTCAGCCCCATTGATTTGAATGACCGCACACTCATGTGCGTGGCTCAGGCACACACATCATTTTAACCCTCCCCGCTTGCCAGGCCGCAAAGGACCAAGACCGCAGACTCAAAGTCTGTTAAAATGGAGGGGCAACTGTACATCCAAGGGTATTAGAAGAACTGGCAAATGTAATCTCAGAGCTACTGGTAATAATCATTGAGAACTCCTGGAGAACAGGAAAAATCCTAGCACACTGGAGGAGGGCAAACATTGTCCCCATCTTCAAAAAGGGGGAAAAAGAGGATTCCAACAACTATCATCCAGTTATTCTGACATCAACACCAGGAAATATTCTAGAACAGCTCATTAAACAGAGAGTCTGTGAATATCTAGAAGGCAATGCCATAATCACAAAAAGTCAACGTGAATTTCTCAAAAACAAGCCATGCCAGACTAATCTGATCTCTTTTTGACAAAATTACCAGCTTGGTAGATGAAGGGAATGCGGTAGATATAGCATATCTTGATTTCAATAAGGCTTTAGATAAGGTCCCCTACGATATTCTTGCAAACAAGATACTAAAATGCAAGCTAGACAATACAACTGTGGATTAGTAATTGGTTATCCGACTGACCCCAAAGGGTGCTCAGCAATGGCTCCTCTTCATCCTGGAGAGAAGTGACCAGTGGAGTGCCACAAGATTCTGTCCTGGGCCCAGTGCTATTCAACACCTTTATCAATGACTTGGATGAAGGAATAGGGGGCATCCTTATCAAATTTGCAGATGACACCAAATTAGGAGGAATAGCTAATACTCCAGAGGATAGGATGAGAATTCAAAATGACCTTAACAGATTAGAAAGCTGGGCCAAGGCTAACAAAATGAGGGCACTTAGGGCAAAAAAAATTGAAATGCATAGATATAAGATGGGGGACACCTGGCTTAACGATATTACGTGTGAAAGGGATCAAGGAGTCCTAGTAGACCACAAGGGAAACATAAGTCAACATTGTGATGCAGCAGCTAAAAAGCCCAATGAGATTCTAGGCTGCATCAACAGAAGTATAATGTCTATATCAAGAGAAGTAATAGTGCCACTCTATTCTACTTTGATCAGGCCTCACCTGGAATACTGTGTCCAATTCTGGGTACCACAATTCAAAAAGGATGTTGAGAAGCTGGAGAGTGTCCAAAGGAGGGTGACACAAAATGGTGAAGGGTCTGGAAGCCATGCCCTATGAGCTGGGAGCTGGGTATGCTTAACCTGGAGAAGAGACTGTTATTTTAAGATGAGCAGAGTGAATAAATCAGTGCTGAAGCCATCCACCGCTGTGAGCAGAACCTCCTCGCATTTCGTCCCTGGTGCTGATCTCACCACGAAGCTTGCCAGGAACCAGACCTGAGGCAGAATATTACTCTCAAGAGGCTCATTTTATTCTTTAGTTGCAGTAAATATAAAATAGCTATTTACAAAAGAAATTAATCCATCAGCAGGCAGGAACAAAGAATCAAAAAGAATATCAGCAATCAGCTAACCAGCTAACCCATCAGAAATAGAACACAGCACCACCACCCCAAGCTGAGGCCTCACTTGATTTGTGGACACTTGTAAATAGTCTCAAAGTCCAGCCTCTCCTTGTGACTCATAGTCACTTGGCTAATGGTTCTCACGATCCTTGATGACATAATCTGTTTACACTTGCCATCCGAGTTCCCAGACATATACTGTCATTGACTATCTTCTCTTGTGATTGTTTTTATACTCCATCTGCAAGCAAAATGTTTCCCAGCTAGCAGACTTTCACACATCTGTACATTTCCACTCTGACTACAAATCCGAACAGAGACGGTTAGGAGGTCATATGAAAGCCGTGTTTAAATATTTGAAGTAGTGTCATATTGAGGATGGAGTAAACTTGTTTTCTTCTGCTCCAGAGAATAGGACCCGGAACAATGCATGCAAGCTACAGGAAAAGAGATTCCAGCTCAACATTAGGAGGAACTTCCTGACAGTGAGGGCTGTTCAACAGTGGAACACACTCCCTCAGAGTGTGGTGGAGTCTTCTTCTTTGGAGGTCTTTAAACAGAGACTGGATGGCCATCTGTCAGGGATGCTTTGATTTTGAGTTCCTGCATGGCAGCGGGTTGGACTGGATGGCCCTTGTGATCTCTTCTAAGTAGGTCAAGACTATGGTTGAAGCCATGAGGCCTAGAAAACACTGATTATCTCTCGCTGTAGGATGGTCCATGCAGAGAACAGAGTGAAGGTGAGCCCAAAGGGCTTCTGCCCTTCTGGTGGGCAGGTAGGCCTGAGCCATAACAGAATCCAGAGACGTGCCGATGTACTCTATCACTCTGACCAGTTCTAAGATGGACTTGGAGGGATTCATCCTAAGGCCCAAGTCGGTGAGAAGGGAGAGAGTGGTGTGGACATCTTGGAACAATTGTGTGTGAGAGGATGATACCAGTAACCAATCGTCCAAATAAGGGAATATTTTGATCCCTTGGATGCAGAGTTGAGAGATGACCACTGCCATACATTTTGTGAAAACTCAGGGGGGGGGGGGCAGTAGAGAGGCCGAAGGGCAGGATGGTATATTGACAGAGATCTCCATCCACTGTGAAGCAAAGATATCTGTGATGTTGAGGCCAAATGGCAATGTGAAAGTAAGCATCTTTCAGGTTGATCAACACGAACCAATCCCCGAGATGGAGAAAGTGGAAAATGGATTGAAGAGTCACCATCTTGAACTTGCGTGATGAGGTATAGCACTTGACACCCCTGAGATCAAGGATGGGACGGAGCCCGCCATCCTTCTTTGGCACTGTGAAATATTTGAAGAAATAACTGTCCATCCTGCACTTGTCTGGGATGTGTTGAATGGGTCTTTGTCAAGAAGAAAGGAGATCTCCTCTTGAAGAGGAGGGGAGGATGGAGTAGAGTAAAAAACGCTGAGAGGTGGAGTACTTGCAAACTCTATGGCGTAACCCAGGCGCATGATAGTGAAGACCCAGGTATCTGTGATGATTTGCTGCCAGTTGTCGTAGAAGTGGCAAAGTTTTGAGAAATGATAAGCTGCCAGTGGGGAGGGAGTTGGAGAAACAGGTGATGGTATCACCCCTGTGGATCCGTCAAAAGTGTGATTTGGAGGATGAAGTTTTTTTGAAGACTGTTGTTGCTATTGCTGTTGTTGTTGGCCTTGAGGGTAGCGCTGTTTATAGGGTCCTCAAGAAGATTGTTGAGAAGAGCCCCTGTACTGAGTGGAGACTACGGAGCAAGATCTGGAGTAGTCAGATGAAGATGGCCAGGAGCGCCAGTGATCTTTGTTGGGCAATATTGTTGTTTTGGCCAGTAACATCAACCTTTTGCCTGTGAGATGGGTTTTGACTAAAGTGTCCAGAGATTCATCATTTTTGGCAGCAAAGAGGCCCTCTTCTTCAAAGGGCAGATCTTCGATATGCTTCTTAGCCTCTTCGGAGAGATCAGTAGATCTGAGCCAAGCATGATGACAGAGTGCCACTGCACCCAAAATCACTTTGGTTGAGCAGTCCACAGAGTGTCTTGCTGAGTGAATTTGCTGGCCGACCAGAGAGAGAGCTTCAGTGTAGAAGTCAAGGGCAGCCACCTTTTGCTCTTCCAGCAAGAAGGGGATGAAAGCGGCCATCTTGTCCCACAGAAACTTCTGGTAGGCACCCATACAAGCCTGCATGTTACCCACCTTGGCAGAAAGGGTAGCTGAATAGAAATGTTGCCTAAAAATATCAAACTGTCTACCTTCTTTATCAACTGGGGCAGAATGTATATTGCCAGAAGATTTAGAGGTAGACTCAACCACCAAGGAGTTCAGAGTAGGGTGGGTGAAGAGATAAGGTGCTGTGTCAAGCTGAACCTTGTACAGACCTTCGAGCCTCTTTGAAGCAGGTGGAACAGAAGGCGGCTTTGCCCAGGAAAGATTCATGACATCAGACAATGAAGCCAGGAAAGGGAGGACAGCTGATGAAACCATAGTAGTGTTGACAATTTGAAAAACCGGATTGCTTGCTGGTTTGGGAGCAACCTCGACCTGGAGTCCTAGAGTCCGAGCCATCCTCTGAACCATATCGGAGAACAACTGAACATCCTCATTAGGAGATTGGGGAGCCATATCCTCGACTTCCTCCTGAGGTGAAGCAATTAGAGGAGAAGATGAGCCTGGTGACAGTTTGGTGTCATAAGCCGGCTCTTCAGTAGATTGTTGAGGCATGGTAGGAGTGGCAAGTTGAGGAGCCTGTGTGGTGCTAGGAACAGGCATGATCTGAGGCATCGACATCGAAGAAACAATTGGAATGACAGTGGGATCGGTGTTGGAATCGGCATACGATCTGAGCTGCCAGCATCAGTGGCTGAACTGGAGATGCCAGTGGATGAGAAGCTGTAGTACGAGGTGGTGGTGAAGGCACTCTGACAGAATGGTAGTCCAGCCTAGGCTCAGATCGAGACTGAGGCACATCATGAGGAGATTGAGAGTGGGAACGAGTTCAATATCTAGAGGAAAAGTGATAATAAAGCTCCCTATGGTGACAGCGATTCCTGTAAGATGGAGAATAGGATCAATAAGAGAATGGATGTTCCCTCCAATATTCTTCGGCTAGATAACCATCAATAAAGGAAGCCGAGGTGTAAGGTGAATCCCTATAGTATAGCCTCGATGACAATGCCGACAATTCCAGCTGGTCCCATGATGGGTGTCAGGGAGCAATGAGTTCAAGCTGGAGACACTTCATGACGTCGGTGGGCCAAAGGTGAGAGTGAAAGCCTATGGGCCCTAGCTGGAGAGGCAAATATTTACGCCGGCACCGAAGCAGGTACCAGTGGCAACGGAGACCATTGGCAACAAAGATAGAGTGGGCAGCAAGGCTGGTAGTGCAGAACCACTCAACAATGTCGAGGTCAGGACCCCCAATGTTGAGTCCGTAGAAGGGACAGAGATGGGGGGTTGAGATGTCAGTGTAGAGGCCGGCAACAAAAGAGCCATAGTAGTCTCCAAGGCTGCAGCCAGAGTCCAGGCTGGCATAAAGCTGGTAATGACTCTGAGGCCAAAGATAGTTCAGTAGCTGTAGAGGGCAGAACAGAGGCTTTAGACTTGTGCTTCCACTTGGCCTTCTCGGCCTCCCAGTCACCAGAAGAATCAGATCTCCTCTTAGCCTTGTGAGATTGTTTGTCCTGGGAAATAGAGGGAACCTCCTGCAATGATGAAGACTGGCCAGCAGATGGCCCAGTAACGGCTTCAGACATAGAAGAAGCCAGCTCTAAAGTGCTCAATGTCGAAGGCTTTGATGTCAATGCCAAAGCTTTCAGAGGACTTGACACTGGCGAAGAAGAAGAAACTGGCGCTGATTTTTTGAAAGCTTCAGGATCTGAGGAAGTTTTGAAATTGGCACCAAAGCCAGAGGATCCTTCTGAGAAGACAACTTTTTGGCAACAGAAAGGAAACATTCCCAACAAAAAAGTTTCAGGCATTGGGCCCTGCTGTGAAGAGTCGCATTGGTAAAGGAGCGGCAGATGGAACAACACTCGGTAACGTGGCCCTCACCCAAACAAAAAAGACACTTAGAATGTCCATCAGCGAGGGCAGTTGCAAGAAACACAGAGCTTAAATAAAGAGTTGGAGGCCATAGGAGATCTAGAAGGAAGGCGCCCAGCTGGGCAGAAAAACAGACAAAAATCTCGCTTCCAAGCTCTGCTAGGGCAATGCTTACAAAAAGAAAATTAAGAAGAACAAAAAATGTAAAAAAAAAAAAAAATAGAAAAAGATTGAATTTTATGATACACAAGAGGAACTCAGCTACAGAGTGATCTGAAAGCAGCTTCTCTTGCGGCAAACGAGAGAATTGAAGGAGGCGCTAGACTGGCGGGATTGGGCATGCTCAGTACACAGGAGTGGGAGGGGCTCCCACCAATCTGATCAGCTTTTAACCTTTCGAACGGAGTCTCTGCGCTAGTGTGTGAGGCACAGAGACCATGAAAAAGAAAAGTAAGAATCAATGCCTGCATCAGACAGGAATTGTGTTGCATTGTGGAAGACAGATGGGATATAAACATGAAAAATAATATACAGAGCAAACAGAACAAAAATTCTTTCTGAAACAGAGACTATATCTTCCATTAAGTTCAGTAATGTGTTTTTAAAACTAGCAAGACTATCTACAGCAGCAGAAAATGACTGGGCTCATGAAGTTAGAAAGATGATTTCTTCTATTTCTACAAAGAAATAGAAGAGAAGCCTAAAGAGGGAGGCAAAGAGCAGGGCAAGAAAATGTTTCTCTACCAAAGGTACAGTTGCATTACCTTGCTAAAAATAGCATGTTCATATGTGTACCCAGATATACTGGAACATAGGTGAGGTGCAGACGGGCTGCTCTGGCGTGCCCCAGGAAGCGGCGCGGCAATCCCACGCTGCGGTCCCGATCCTCCCTTTTGCCGCCTCGAAAAGAGCAGCAAAATGCTGCTCCTTTTAGGTGTGGCCAAAGGGCATGCGGCTATCCCGCCCCATCTCTGCCTCCAGGCCGGCCCTTTGGGCTGGTCTGCAGAGACCCATAGTTCCCTAAAGGGATGTCTGGATAACAACCCAGGATGTTTATTTGTCTTCATGTATCCTGACACCCACTTGGGGCAAAACACAGAAAAATCTAGAGTGGGTTCTAAGTCCTGGAAACAGTTATGATAAACAGATTGGGAAAAATTAAGCTGACCTTGGTTATATTCCTATACCAATCAGTAAGAGATGACACAGAATAACGTATCCTGTTTGGAGAAATCTTGGAAGTGTCTTCTTCTTCAGATGAATCCATATCTATAGGGCAGCCCATCAGCTGAATCATCAGCTTCTGCAATAGGTTTTTAATGCCTTGAAAATGCAAAACATATATTTAGAAAGATAAAGCACTTTTGCATGTTACTCTGAAAAAAAAATTCCAAAAACTGTATTTTTAAAGATTTTACCTGATTTTATGCCTTTTTAAATTTTACTCATGGAACCTCTCAAATCAACTAAATAAAAAAACTTGCACAAAGATAAACCAGATTGTTCTGTCAAAACTGTTCAAATTAAGCAAATTTGCTTAAAACTGGTTTATTCTGCATTATTTAAAAGACTATCTCACAATGTGAAAGGTCCCATGTTGAATCTGTGGAACCTCCAGTGAAAGATCTCATACAGGACTGGGCCTAACTATGCTGATTTTGAGGGACATTTCTTACGTTATTGATATAACTTACTAACTGAAAAAAACTATAAAAGTTAATACCATCTTTACCTGGACATTCTTTTGACCTCAGTGACACTACAAAAGGAGTAACATCATCCTGAAGAACTTCAGCAAGTCTTTTACATGTCAAATCATGGTCTGTAACATTCACACCTAAGAGAAGAATCAGTCAAAATAAAGAAGAGAAGTGTCATGTCTATCTCCTTGCCTTTTAAAAAACCTAAACAGCTCAGCATTCAAATCTTCCTTCACAAAGGGCTTGGCAAACTGTGACTGTGTATTCCTAACACATATGTTTGGCAAACTGTGACTGTGTATTCCTAACACACATGTGGCAAACTGTATGTCTGTGTCAAAGGGCAAGTCTACACATAAGTGTATTATGCACATTCACATCGATGGCTGTCTTCACGTTCCTGCACAAATTCAGATATATTCACCCTCCCTCTGCTGAAACTGTGCAGCCATTAAAATTCAGATGGATGGCCACATGTGCAATAATGCACATTTCTGCAGATACTCTGGTAAAAACTGCAAAGCCTTTTTCTGTAATTTGAGCAGGTTTTTGGGGGGAGGGAGGGTAAAAAGCCCAAACTCCTGGAAGTCGCATGTGACTGGATCTCATTCTGTTTGACTTGAAATAAGGAGTATTTTAATTATGTAGACTAGCCCTATTTGGAAGCCCATGCCTGATTGATCCAATACGTCCATCCTGCTCTAAATGCCACTGTCATTCACTTTAAAATAAAGAAGCAGCAAGCACTACCTTCTCTGCTGTTGCATAGTAATTTTAAAGGAAGTTATGTATTTTCTGAATTTAAGAAATTTAAATGTGTCTGCATTTGAGAAACTCAAACTAGTTTAAAAAAAGCCATACAGTTCTTATAGTTTGGTTTGACACCAGTGAGTTCTAGTTTTACCTTCTGTTGCAATCTGTGTATTCTTATATCCAAAATAATTTGGAGGAAGAATTCTGCATGGCAAAACACTTCAAACGTGATCTCACCATAATTTGGGACTAATGTACCTTTAACTGTATCTACACTGTGTTGGCTAACAGATTTTATAAAACATGCAGTGCAATCCTATATATTTTTACATAGAATTAAGTCCCCGTGCGTTCAAGGACTTTGTTGCTATTCTGTGCCTTCAAGTCGTTTCCATTGATGGAGACCCTAAGGTGAACCTATCATGAGGTTTTCTTGGCAAGATTTGTTCAGAGGAGGAATACCATTGCCTTCCTCTAAGGCTGAGAAAGTATGACTTGCCCAAGGTCACCCAGTGAGTTTCATGGACAAGCTGGGAATTGAATCCTGGTCTCCAGAGTTGTACTCCAACACTCAAACCACTACACCACGTAGGTTCTTGATCAAGGACTTACTTTCAGGAAATTTTTCATTGGCTTAGTCCAAAGAGGTAGGGGAGCAATTTTTCTTGCAACTAATAAGATAGACGCCAGTTAAACAACCAATTTATCTTCTTTGTCTGTTATCATTTAAGATATAAGTACAATAACATAGGAGCAAGGCTAAACAAACTGTCTTAACTGCTCAATGCTTATTCTGTTTCCATGTTCTCTGGAGAGATTGTGACCAAATATTTATATGCGAAGGGCACAAAATATATATATATATATATATATATATATATATATATATATATATATATATATCAAGGCTAAACAAACTGTCATATATATATATATATATATATATGACAGTTTGTTTAGCCTTGCTCCTTAGCCTTGCTCCTTAATATATATTAAGAGCTGATTTATATAGTGTTTCACATTATAGTTGCCTCTCCGTTCTCAAGGACTTGAGACCCACGGTTTTGAATATTCACGGAGGAGCCACCTCTGTTAAGATCAATGGGGCACCTGCCTGCGGTGGTGCGCCCCATTCAAGCCTATGGGGCCTGAATATCGGTGAGTCTCTGTTTTTGCAAGGGGGGGGGTCCGGAACAAGCCAGCAAATGCTTCATAACTGGCGATAGAGAAACTGATTGCAAACCTGTGAAGCACTAACTGTAATTTGTGAAAAATATTAGAAGTCAGGAGAGATCTAAAAGACAAAAGATGAAAACATGGTGCTGATCTTCAAAAGGGAGAAAGGAATACCAAAACAGGCCTATCTGAATACCTATTCTTGTGATGTTACGAGGAGAAATGTAGATTCAGATGTCTAGAACATCAACAGCAGCAACACTGATTTGTAAGTAACACACAGTGCTTTTTATTTTAACAAGAATTGTAATAATTCTACATGGCATTCTCATTTACCATTTTTATGTCCTCCTCTTAAGGAGAATACAGATGCCACCAGAAAGAATGAGACAATTCTGGGAGGCAAGTACATGAAAAGGATGCTGTAGAGACTATGATTTCATGTGCTGTGGAAAGTAGATCTGTCAAGAAGAGAAGCCTTTGGCATCTGTGTTGCCTCATTATCAGGCTTGTATGTGAATTGGCTCATCAACAAAGGAATGGAAGGCATGCTGTACAACCTATAAATAAATGCAAAATAGTGTGAACGGTTGCAAACATGACAGGTGTTTGAGACTGCTCACTGTCTCCCACTCTTGAGCACAAGAGTGGGTTTCCATTTTAAAGGTAATTCTGGTAGGCTGTCACCACCAGTTTTCTATCAGTAATCCTGAGTCACTAGCATTTTTGCCCCTTCCTTCAACTTTAGTGTCTCCAGAGCACCTTCCTGTAAAATATGGGAAATATCACTAGTGCACTTAACAGACAGAATGAAAATCAGGATGAAAAGGAGGATTTATGAAAGGAAAGCTTTTATTCTAAACAAGGCAGTTATATAGTATTTGAATGCATCACACACGTGAAGGAATTTCTCCCAGATGCATCTCAAGAAGTTACAAAATCTGTTTTAAGATGACAATGAGCCAAGTTCAAAGAAGTAAAAAATCCTAAAGAAACTCTCAACACATGATTCCCACGTCTACTCAGTCTGAATTTGGCAATCTGTGTCTCTCAGTCCTCTTCAGCTGCCCTTGCCCATCTTGAGGCTGTTTTAAAAAAAACCTTTGGCTCTATAAAGTCAGAGATTTTCAAACCCTTCTGATTTGAACAGGGCCCCCGCTGGGAAAGCAGTGCCTCAAAATCCTCTGGAGATCCCATGTCATGCTGCTCTCTAATTCTTTGCACCAACCCCTTCGTTATGTGGAAGTAAGCCACACCCACACAGCTATGTTGTACTTGAAATTTGAAAGATAAAATTATCACAAGATCAAAATCCAAAAAGGTAAACATTTATTGTTTGTGATCCAAAGGACATGGAACTAATTCTGCATGTCTGAGTGGCTTTGTGTTCAGCCTCTGTTGTATATCACACTATATTTAAAACTTAGAGGATTTTCAAAAGCAGATTGTGATACACCTTCAGGCTCTGTTGTTTAAATAACCAAAGTAAAAATCTGCAGGATCAGGGACTACTGATTTAACAAATGCAAATAAAATAGAGTGGCCTAATCCAATAGCAGAACTTTTACCTGGCCTCTCCCTTTCCCCCACCTACAGCCTTCAGTGCTTCCCAGGCTCCAGAGGGCTCTCCTGACTCCACAGCAGGGACCCCATGGATAGAAATCCCCAAGATTCCCTCTCCTCAACTACTCTGCTCAGATCCTGCCAGTTCAGGTCCTTGTCTTCTTGATGGAGCCTAACCATGTGGACATGTGGTTTTCCTCTCTCTCTACACTCCCCTACATTTCCCAACATCATCTTTTCTAATGACTCATGCCTTCTCATGATGTGGCCAAAGTACAATTGTTTCAGTTTTGTCATCCTGGCTTGATCTTGAGAGTTCAGGCTTGATCTGTTCTAGAACCCATTTGTTTGTTTCTTGGCTGTCCACAATATCCTCAGCACTCTTCAGCACATCTCAAATGAATTGGTTTTCTTTCTATCCACTTTCTTCACTGTTCAGCTCTCACATTCATACATGGTGATGGGGAATACAATGGCTTGAACTATCCTCATTTTAGTGTTCAGAGTTGTATCTTTACACTTGAGGATCTTGTCCAGTTCTTTCATAGCTGCCTTGCTTAGTCCTAGTCTTCTTCTGTTCTGGTCAATATTTGATCCAAGTTATGAGAACTCTGTGACTATTTCAATTTTCTTGTTTTTCTCGTTAAAATTTTCCTATTTAGGGATGAAATAAACTGGTGGAAGGGGCGGCTCGGGGCCACAGCAACTGCATGTCGGGGACCCAATCTGCCTTGAAGCTGCTGGAAAAAGGAGTGGCAAACAGCAGTTCCTTTTTTGGGCAGCAAAAAGCCAGCTTTTCTACCTGCACCATAGCTGGAAGCCGGCTTCATGATACTCCGGAGGCATGCAGCATGTAAACACCGCGCCACCAAAGCATCATTAAGCTGCCCCTGTGTAAATGGCTGGATGGCTTCTGGGCAGCTTGGGAGCATGCAGTGTGTAAACCCTGCGCTCCCAAGCTGCCCACAAGGCGGCACAAAGGGGTGGTCTGTTTCGCCCTGTAATGTGCTTTATGTGGGGCTATCTTTGAAAAGTGCTCAGAAACTACAATTGGCCCAAACAGTAGCAGCCAGATGGCTAATGGGCTGGCTGCAAGATGCACACTACAACTCTCCTGCCTGCCAATCTCTTTCTGGGCAAAATCCAAAGTGCTGGTCATGACCCATAAAGCCCTATAAGATTTGGGTCTAGGCAATTTGAAGGATTCTATCTCCACTTATGTGTCCCATTACAGATCTAAGATCTTCAGGAGAGGCCATTTTCTCTGTCCCACCACCTTCTCATGCTCATTTGGTGGGAACACAGGAGATAGGGCCTTTCTCAGTGGCTGCTCACAGACTTTGGAACTCCCTCATTAGCGAGGCCAGGATGACTCTGTCTTTTGCTCTCCTGTTAGCAAAGTTTAAACAATTTTATGCTGTCAGCCTTTAAAAAACTGTTTGGGATGGGCTTTTAGTGTTGTGTGATGCTGGTTTTAAGGTTTGTATATAGTATTTTAATGAATTTTAATGTTTAATTTTGTAAATTGTATCATTTTTTCTGAATAACTTTTACTGAAGTTTTGTATAGTTTTTAATCTGTATTGCTTTTGAATATGGTAAAAGTCTCATTATTCAGAGAAAAACAGAATAAAAATGAATAATATAAATAACTAAATATTAGAGCTCAACTTGGCTGAATTCTTTAGGAGACACACTGAAGAGAGATGATCAACAACATGCTTATGTTCCTTTTCCAGTTAAAACTGGCTCCTCCACAATTATAATTCACTGAAGTAAATCTGGATACACAGATATAACTGTTGTTATCACATCTGATTTGGTATTATAGTGGTCTTTATCTCATGATCCTTAACTACAATAGCTCTAATAGGTTTTCTAGGGGGTTTTTCAATGTTAATATCTGATGTCATAACAGGGATATGCTATAATACAAGATAAAGCATTACCTAGAACCACTGCTGCTGTAGGAATTTCACTAGACTTCATCCGACAAGCCCATTCTGTTTTCTTCTGTTTGAAGTCCAGATGAGATTTTCTCAAAAAATCTAGAAGGTTATCAAATAGCTTTTTATTGAGATCCTCTTGTAGTTGCTATTTAAAAGAAAACAGATACAGAGCTTTCGGTTAGACAACAAAAGAAAGACACGCAATAACCCTACAGTGTAGTCTGTAAACAGTCTCAAAGGTTAATTGAACAGTTACTACATGAAATTATTTAGCTTGCCTAGCAATAGTCTGTAGACAAAATAATTTATCTGGCGATCAAATATATGGCTTTCTAGGTTTCCAGAAATGTTTTTAAATAGTTGCTTTTAAGTGTCTAGTTTGATGCCTAGGAGTATATGCATCTTTTTTTAAAAATCCAAATGAGGGAGCATGAAGATAATCAACTACAGAAAAATTACAACTTAAATAATATGGTATATCATTAAAATGATAAGTACAGTTGGCCCTTCAAAGCTGCAGGGCTTAGGGGCACATGTGGAAAAGCTATGAACAGAATGAGCAGCAGTGGAGGTGAAGGCCTGGCTGCCAGGGACGCACTCCTTAGGCTTGATAAGTGGATGGCTGGTCAGTTCCTCGGGGGGAGAAAATGTGCACCTAACGGTTTGGTGCCACCACCACCATCCTGAAGCCTGAGGCTGTCACACACACATTCATACAACAACCTCAAGTTTTAGGAAGGGGAAGCAAGCAAAACATGTGCCTGGAGGCAAGTGCTGCTGCAGTCACTCTCATGGGAATGTGCACACAGCAGCTTCAAGCCTCGGGATGAGGAGTGATGGCCGCCAGGTGTTCACTTTTCATGCTCCTTAGCCCATAGAGATAAGAATGCATAGCCATGGCTTGGGAGGCCTTAACTCAGTCGACATGCTATCTCTATGGGCTAAGGAATGCAAGCAAAGTGTTGCTTCTGTCATGGAAAGCAGGAGGAAAGTGGCTGGGGCAGGGCAATGGCCAACTCACAAATAATCAAATCCATGGATGTTAAACCAGTGAATGTAGAGGGCCAACTGTATTTTATTTGATCCTTTTACACCATCTGGGCACAGAGAAATTTCACTGCTTAGTTCCTTTCATAAAAGGTCTGTGTCTTCAGTTTTGCTTTTTAGAAATATAATCACAAGATGCACAACCAAAATCCATTTTGTTTCTGTCAGCTATAAATCAGAGGTGGAGCAAAATTTCCGACAGGAGTGGGGAACCTTTGATTCTTCAAATCTTTTTATTTATTATTTATCATTCCATTAGCCTCATCTAGCATGGCCTGTAGGAAGACAATATGGAGTCTGTAGGAAGATACTTTGTAATCCAAAGTACAAAAAGGTATGCCAAGAATATGGAACAACTGGGACAATAATTGACACAGTGATAAGTCCTTTAATGGGTGGTGACATGCTCATCAAATACAGGCTGAGTATCCCTTATCCGAAATGCTCAGGATCAGAAGTTCTAATATTCTATTGCTTTATTACTGATTTTGTACTTAGGAATAAATAAATAAACCTCTGATTTTGTTGACTAGAAATCAGACTGGCCTGACATGCCTCAACAAAGAAAGTGCTCAGGTGAATAATGAATAAGGGACTGGATCCCCACTGCCTTTTTTGGCAATATATTTTGCTTCTTTTTGCTGAAACGCAATAACAGGAAAGAGGGAAAACTCCACACCTGTTAAGTTTAATTCTACTCAGTAGAGCTTAAGACAACAGAAACATAGCACTTTCAGAACAGAGTTACCCTCATTTTAGGTCAACAAAACACTATATTTTGTTCTGGTGAAACACGCAAAGATCGCTTGACAGAATTTTATACACCTTGTCACTATGGATTATATTTGTTTGTGTTGTTCACTCCACAGAACCATTTTTATTCATATACTTTCTACTTGTTGGGCAGGGACTCTACAGTTCTATAACCACAATATGTTATTTCTACACTATGAAGTTTTTGTAAATAGAAAGATGCCGGAAAACATGAAAGTGCAAGGAGTACATTTTAGCAGGCTTTCCATATATACTCATAAAAAGTACTAACAAACAATCACATCTGTGAACCTCTACCTATAATGGTAGCCAGGTCGTTCATTTAAAACTAAGTTCAACTAATATGTGAATCAGTTCATAACACTGTAGTTCAAATCTAGGTATATTTATTGATTACAGCACATTTTAATCATATAGTCAAAATGTACAAATCATAGGTTAAGTTCTGCTACAAAAAATTACTCATTCTTGTTTTAATCACCATATTCCATATAAAACTTAAATCAGTCTCATGGTTAAAATTAAAACTCACCTCTGTTTCACGTTTAATCTCTTTCCATAAGGACTGACAAGTATCAAAACGTAGCCCACTATCCTCAGCATCTTTATTACCTTCACTAAAGTAGTCAGCTAGAAAAACAAGACAGGAATTGGCAGTCACACTCAATATTTATAACACAGAAATTCTCTCAAGAGCAGAAATGCAAAAAAAAAAGAAGAAGAAGAAGAAGAAGAAAAGGTGAAAACAACTGTTCTGTTTAATTTCATCCTTCTCACATTTACTGAAATACATCTGCAGTCAGGAGAAAGCTCAAGAAGAAATAAACACTCACAACTAGCTACCTCAAAGTATAAGATGTAAAAGCCTTCTTTAAATATTTGTATGAATAGACAACTATTATCTCCTTTTCAAAAGCAAACTGAACAACCAGCTGAATTTCTCAGTTGTACTTTTATTATGTCCAAGTAATCACTCTTCTTTATAATTTATTACTGATTTTAAATTGCCCAGTAATCTACCAGTTGCAGCCTAAATAATAATAATAATTATTATTATTATTATTATTATTATTATTTATACCCCGCTCTTCAGCCAAAAGGCTATCAGAGCGGCTTACAAATGGTTAATTAGACATTTCCCTGCCCTCAGGCTTACAATCTAAAATGCCCTAAAACCACCAGATTTCATCTGATTGTGGAAACTAAACAGATCAGCTCTGGTTAGTACTTGGATGGGAGACCACCAATGAATGCCAAGTGCTATAGGCTATATTTCAGCGGAAGAGATTGGCAAACCACCTTAGAGTGGTCCTTGCCTAAGAAAATGCCTATGAAATGCAAGGGGTCGCCATAAGTTGACAAGCAACTTGAAGAGACTTACACGTAAACTCACAATCTACACATAATACACAATCTACCAGCAGATCCAGTTCTACCCTTTCTCTATTGCTGCCATATTTTAAAGGATACCACTACTACTAAAGATGTGCAATGTTTGATTTTTTGAATATTACATTGCTTTCAATGATACAATCATAAAATCACAGACCTGCAGAGCTGAAGGTGAACCTAAGGGAGGCCACAATTACATCATTCCTCACAGATGGCAGTTCTGTTTAAAGACTTCCAATGAAAGAGAGTCCACTACCTTCTGTGGTAGTCCATTCCACTGAAAAACAGCTCCTACCACCAGGATCTTGCTAGTGTTTAATCAGAATCTTACTACTTGAAACCATTATTTGGGCCTTCCTTTGGAGAAGCAGAAAACAAGTTGCTCCACCTTTCAAGAAGGATTCTAAAAAGATGTTCTTTTATTTGCTGACAAGCCCAATGTATTCTGGCCTGTATATGCCCTTTAAGGCCTTCCTCAGGGGGACACTTTAAATTAAAGCTTCAGAAAAGCTGATCTACAGATATTTCTAAATGAGGAGCTCCAAAACCACTTGCTAGAAGAATAAAAACCTTTGGGCATTTAGTAAGTAAGCGGCCATCCTTTTTACTACCCTGTAGCATGTCTCCTTTTATTTCCTGGATTTGATGCTCTCCATTTTTTGCATTTTTCTCCACCTTTCATGTGACAGCTCTTTGGATATCTGAAGACAAGATATATCACCACTCAGTGTTCTCTTCACTAGACTAAATATACACAGCTCCCTTACCATTCCTCACAGAGTATGATGTCCTAGTTCTTCCCCATCTTGGTTGCCCTCCTCTGGGCACATTCTAGCTACCTGTCTTGCCATCATCAGTCTTGCCATCAACTGCACTGGCTTACATAGAATCATAGAATCACAGAGTTGGAAGAGACCACAAGGGCCATCCAGTCCAACCCCCTGACATGCAGGAACACAAAATCAAACCATCCCCGATAGATGGCCATCCAGCCTCTGTTTAAAGACATCCAAAGAAGGAGACTCCACTACTCTCCGAGGGAATGTGTTCCACTGTCGAACAGCTCTCACTGCCAGGAAGTTCCTCCTAATGTTGAGGTGGAATCTCTTTTCCTGGAGCTTGCACCCATTGTTCCGGGTCCTAGTCTCTGGAGCAGCAGAAAACAAGCTTGTTCCCTCCTCAATATGATATCCCTTTAAATATTTAAACAAGGCTATCATATCACCTCTTAACCTTCTCTTCTCCAGGCTAAACACACATCCAAGCTCAACTGAAGTTATTAATTTTGACCAGGGGTAGGCAACCTTTCCCCTTTAAGGGCTGAAGGACTTCAGCTCCCCGAAGCCTCAGCCATGTTGGCCAATAGTCCCATGTTGGCCAACAGCTCCTGGGATTCTGGGAGCTGAAGTCCCTCGGCCCTTAAAGGGGAAAGGTTGCCTACCCCTGATTTTGACTGACAAAATCGTAAATGGCACATCCTCCCATATGAGCCTGCCAGTAGAGGTTAGTTGTGTGCCTCACCACTCTGAGAGGCTAGGCTTGTGATTAGTGGTCTCTCCATATTCACTGGGGTTAGGGGTGAAGAACTCCAGTGAATATGGAAAAACCACAAATAAAACAAACAAACCCACTATTCTTCTTATCTGAGAGAAAACCTCTCTAGGAATCTCCAGTTGCTCCAGTGCAACTCGATGGTTAACATCTGCCAGAATCATGCTGGAGGACCTAGAAATGCCTAAGCAGTGTTTTCTCTAGGAACTTGTAGGTGCTCTACCACAACTCTATGGTCAACGTCTGGGAGAGTTGCGCTGGAGGACCTAGAGATTCCTAGACACAACGTATTAATCAAAACTGCAAATAATCAAATCTGCAGAAGTCAAAGCCGCAAATGTGAAGGGCCAACTGTACATAAAACAGGCCTTTCTCTGTTGTCAAACTTCCTTGCAAAGGAGGTTAATTAGGATTCAAAGTTTCTGACCTTCCATTGAGTAGCTATTATTTCACATGGCCTTCAGGTCTTCAAACTGGGGAAGAGTATTCACACTTTTTGAATTGTGTATGTTTTAAAGCTAGTTGACCCTTCGTTATTTGCAGGGGTTCCATTCCAGACCCCTTGTAAATGACAAAAAACGTGGCACCATGTCCCATTCTTCCCAATGGTTCTGCACCACATGTGCAATCACACTGATGTAGCCATGTGCACACGCCACCATTGGGGAGAATGGGTCAGGGTCATCTGCAGATGCTCCAATCCATGGATGGCAAGCCTGTGGTTGGTGAGGGCCGATTGTATTTTAAAGAAATTGTTATAGTCTGGTTTTATATGTTTTTATCTGTTGTACATCACCCTGGAGGGGCTGGGGTGTATACTCCAAATAAATATATACTTCAAATAAAAAATAAATTAAATTGTCCACTTGTTTCTTCAATTGTGAGGCACAGTGCATTAGATGATGTCTGTCCAAAGCCAAAAAGAATGGTGCTATTACTTCCTTTGATCTGGACAATATTCTTCTACTGATGCAGAATGAAAATGCACTGGCCTTTTGGTAACCACATCACACTAACTCCTGTCTAGCTTGTGGTCTACTTGGATCCTTTTCACATGCTGCTACAAAGCCAGGTGTCATCCACCACGTATCTGTGCATTTAAATTTTCTTGCCTAAAAATATCCCTGACATTTAACCCTCTAAAATTTTGTTTTGGCTCAGTTCTCCAAATTTCTACCCACAGTTTGAACCCTGATTCTGGCTGCTTCTAGTTCAGTATCACCTGTAGATTTGATGTTCATTTTCTCCACTTCTTTATCCAAGTCATTTATAAATAACTTGAACAAAACCAAATCCTGTTTGAGACAATCCTGTTGTATCCCCTTATATCTAGCAATTCAGCTAACAGTAACATCACCTAGTCCACTGTTTACCTGCTTGT
Source organism: Phrynosoma blainvillii (assembly GCA_026167975.1). Taxonomy (NCBI): domain Eukaryota; kingdom Metazoa; phylum Chordata; class Lepidosauria; order Squamata; family Phrynosomatidae; genus Phrynosoma; species Phrynosoma blainvillii. Next base: position 143,434,641 of record JANUYF010000001.1, read on the forward strand.
TCACTAGACTCCAATGGGGGTCCCTGTCAAATGTCTTTCTGAAATCAAGACACTCTACATGCACAGGATTCTCTGGTCTACCAAATCTGTAATTCTATGTTTTTACATGAAATAAGATCAGTCTACAAGAAAACTATTCTGGCTGTTTGTAATTGCAGCTTTCTTTTCTAAATGCCTGCAGACTAAATGTTTAATTATCTGCTCTAGAATCCTTTCTGATATTTCTTATCAGTTTGTAGTTGCCTGGGTTCTCTTTTCCCCCTTGCAAGTTCTTTTAGTATCCATGAAAGTACTTCATCTGGCTCTGGAGACATATGTTTAAAATAGCTGTGTCCTCATATTATCTTTTTATCTATCTGATTCTTGGCTACAGCTCCCTAACTGCATCATTTATTCTACAGTTGTCCCTCGACATTCGAGGCTTTGGGATTCATGGATTCGATTATTCGTGAGTCCCTAGCTGTGTGCGTGTGCATTCTGCCCTCCCAGGCTTTTCCCCGTGAGTGAGGGAAAAGCCAAGGACAGAAGGAATAGCCGGGAGGGTGCATGCACGCAGCTAGGGACTCACGAATAATTGAGCTCCCTGAAGCCTTAGAAACTAAGAGGGAAGCAGTGAGCTCACCCTCCTTGCTTCATTCCCTGGACCTCTCTGAATCCTTGGAAGCAAATGGAGAAATGGTAAATGCCCTGTGTAACTGCATGCTTGATATCCATCTCCTCCCTAGCCTCCTGTCGCTGGCTCAGCTGGGCCAGTTACATGGCGGCAGAAAGGGGATGGATATATTGCACGCCCATTGGCTGCGGTAGAGGGGGTGGAGCATGTGCACACTGGGCCCAGAGCGCCACTGGGAAGCTAATCCCCATGGTGGCCAGTGCAGAATACAGGCCCTGGCGGCCCCCACACCCTGCCTCACTCCCCCCCGGACTGAAGGAAAGCCCTCTCCCACCCACCCCAGACAAAGCTAACCCGGGGGGGGGGGGGAAGAGAAGGAATTAAGGTAGGGACTTGAGTATTCATGAAATTTCGTATCCATGGGCCCCCCCGAAATGTATCCCCCGAATCTGGAGGAACTGTATTTTCATCAGAATAACAACCATAAGCATCATTCCACTGCCCTTCCCCTCCTGGCAATTTAAAAAATAAATTTCAGTTGGATCTGTGTAAGATGAAGTCACGGTACAGGACTGACAATTAATAATCCTCTTGGTAATGCTTAACTGCAACAAAATTTTTAGAAACCTTCTGCACTACAAAAAATAACAACAGTCAATCCTTCTAAGTTAAAAATATGGGTGCATTCTACATTTTTTTAAAGACTTTGAAATCCTTGAAAGGCAGAAGCAAACCCAGTTTCTGCACACAGATGACCCACCTGACCATATTAATCTTTTATTGCTTAATTGTGACTACTTTGTTTTAACTATACCCCATAATCTTACTTCCATTTAGAAATGGAGAACTAAAATTCACAGAAAATCATCCGCCCTAGATGAAACCATTGCCCCCACCATGAGCCTAAATCTTTTTGTACATCCCCATTCATGATGAGGCGCCTGAAGGTAAAGTGGTCGTGACTAGGATTTGACAGAAATTCCACATTAGACTTGGGTGAATAGAATTGTAAAGAAGCAAAAAGATATATATACAATAACATTATCTTTGTGAATTCTGGGAACAGCCTACACATAGAGAAGTGGTAAAGAGCAACACTGGAAAAAAGATAATACAAAATTGTCTAGGGAGAAGGTTCATATATGCCCATGCATCATCTTACATAGTATAAACTACCAGTCATCAAAAAATCTCTATATGGGAAAGACTTTAGGGGGGTTTTAAAGGAAAATGTGCAGACCTGGTTATAAAAATGACACAACAACATAAATCCAGGGTGGAGGACTGAATTATGATTACATATGAAACAATGAAGATGCTTTAGACCTTGAGATTATACTACGACCAAATTCTTTATAATCAAACGTCACAGTACCCTTACATTCTATATAACTTTGGAAGTGTTATATTACCTACTATACAAGAATAATCACCACAGAAGGAGAGATAAAGATGGCAGCACTATATAAACAGGCTGAATTTACAATATGAATGTCTCTAGTCAATGTGGATTCATTACATCTATTGCATACTAACCTGCTGAAGATATCTTCCTCTTCTTAGTATCTGGTTTGAACACAAAGCAGCCCTAAATAGCAAAAAGGGAAGGAGGGGGGGAGAACACCGAAACATGAACACTCCAAACTGACAGAAAAAGCCAGTGATCCAATATCATATAAAACCTATATTTCTGTAATCTTGAACTGCCTTGATATCTGTTATAATGGAATAATGCCAAGAGGAATTGTTCTCCAATATAAACCTCCTTTGCAACCTAGCACTGGTTCAATGGTCTCTTCAGTGTCCCTTCAATTGGATTACAATTCTTTATTCTAGTGAAGGTATTTCTAACTTTTAAAGTGTTTTGTTTTAATGGTTAAACATGTAGAGAACATCTAGCAAGAATTAGGAGGCAGCATGGTATAGCATGTTGCCTGAATATGGTGATCCAGTGTGATCTAGTTGGAACCCTAGTTTATTGTTACTGTACATCTAAACCAAGCCATTGTGTGGCACTGCCACAGATGATATTTTAAAAAAGAAGAGCTTAATGTACCATTGAATGTAGATTTATATTCAAGCACGGGTGTCGAGGGCAGGCAGGTTGCTGTTCACAGCGTAACTCACCAATGTGCCCTCGCATATAGGAGTTATATATTGAAAAAGATACACAGCACCTTCAAAAACATTAAGAAAAAACAAAAAGGCCTTTAACTGCTAAAGTGGAAGCAAATCATTCACAAAAATGGCAGGCCATTCAATATATGCACATGATGTCCACAATATGCCAATAGCTGTCATGAGGACTAAGGAGTTCTATTCTTCAACGCTATAGTGAAATCCTGTGTGTCTCTATTTAGAAACAAATCCCACTGAAGTCAAGGGGGGCTTACTTCTGAGAAGTATATATAGGACTGTAGTCTAATTATCCTATGCTGCATGTTTGCATTTGGAACACTTTTGTTTAATTTGTTTTAAAATTCTTTTATATTATTTTATTATAGGTAGATTTCAGTTGACAAAGCCTCTGATAAGGAACCTCCTTTTTTCCTACAAAGTCACCACCACCACCACCAATTGCCCCTTGTCCTCTGTCTAGCTGGAAGCTAGGTTTTTTAAAAAAAGCAGTATCATTATTGGAAGGATGGTGAAGGAGGACTAGAGAAACAGACTTTCAGTGCTGGATTGTAGCAGCATGTTTGCGGTCTGGTCAGCTGAGACCTGAAGGTTCCTAGAGACCAGCACTTACCGACTGCCGCCTCACCACTTCTGCCCTGCTTTAAAACCTAGCAGGCAGAGGAAATTGAAGGAGGCAAGAGAAGCTGAGACCTGAAGGTTCCCAGAGAGCAGCACTTAACAGCAGCTGCAACAACATCACCTGCAGCGTCCTCGGAGGACTACAGACTGTGGAATTCCCCCCCTGCCCAGTAACATCAGGGCCTGCTGTGTGGCGGAGGAGGAGCACAAAGGGCATTAAAGTGTAGGGACATCACCTGCAGCTGGGGAAGAAGAGGAGAGTTTAAATCCCGCTCCCTAAAAAGAAGATGGCCCTCCCTCCATCCACCATCATCAGGAGGGAGAGAAGGCAGGCCGGCTCCATCGAGCCTAGCCTGAAAAATATTGTATTTAGTCTTTTAAGGGTGCGTGTGTGTATTGTATTACTGTTATTGTTGTAATGTATGTTTTTAATTTGTGTCTTATATTTGTAAGCCGCCATGATTGCTCAGGCAAAAGGTGGGATATAAGAAATAAATAAATAAATAAATAAATAAATAATATTGCAATACAACAAGAGCTTGGAAAGAATGGGAGTCTACTCATTGCCTGTGGGTGCCTGCCTACAAAAGCAGCTCCCTCCAGAAGCCCTTACTGAGCATGAATGAACAAAAGAGAGAGCAGATAAGACTGTGTTACTATCTATCCCAGCAGATTAGAAAAACATAGATCTTTATATTTGGAAAAGTGGGGGGAAGGGATCATCCTTGGATGCATTTTGGAAGAAATCTTCAAGTAGCCTCTAGAAGATTCAAAATGTTTTTTTAATCTTACACTTATGCAAGGCTTACCTAACCTGGTTGTTTCATTTCACATGCACACATTGTTCATTATCAATAAAAAGTTTGCTGAAACATGAATGGCTCTTTTTTCTGTGGTATAGGAACTTATCCCTATGCTTTCTATTTTACTTCTATCTCAAGCACCACATTTTTTGTTAATGTAGAGGAATAAATCTACTTTGTAGATGAAATGGGGCACCAGAAACATGTCACAAACAAACAAATATTACAAAACCTATTTTAAAGTTGCCTTAAAAGTCACACAGTCACATTGCACACAACAATCACAACAGCAACCAATACAATAGGTTGGGGAAAATTGGGCATTCTTGCATATATAAAACATTGACTTTATGTGCTCACACAGTCTAGTGTTTACTATCACAATGGAAGTCCTATCTTGAATAAAGGTCAATTTTCCTTCAAAAGTTAGTTTCCACAAGCTCCAATAAGGGAACAGAGGGAGAAGTGAGGGAGAAAATATATCCTCACGTTGGACAATGTCCTGGTAAAAAGCCAAGAAAATACCTGAAGAGCTATGTGTTTGCTAACTTTTGTAAAATAATGTAATGGAAGAGGGCTGTGTTTTTGTGGGAGTAGGCAGTCAGAAATTCGATATAACAGCTGAACTCCCCTCTTCTAAGCCCTGATCCCCACTCCCACTTTCAGAATGAAATAAAATATAACTTCTGGAATGAGGTATGATGTGTAACAAAAGGATCAATCCTGCATCCCCATCATTATCAATTATTTGATGCAAGGCACAAAACAGAGCTTTCAACAGAATCAGTAAATCTTTAATTCCAAAAGCTTACAACAATACACTCAGAAACGTGGTACCCATTATTTGCCTGCATCACAGGACACATGTTTTTCAAACTTCTGCTATTTTATTTTGACCTTATTTGTGCACCACCTTGGCACCTCTGAGATGGAGGCCAATTTAAGAATATTTAAATAAATAAAAGCATCTTCTACCATTGTACTTTCTAAGTGAGAAGATGCTCTCTGGTAACTAGGTCTCAGGTTGCAAAGGGATATTGTAGTACCTTTGTAACAGAGAGACAGGCATAAACAGACATTTATACCCATGAATGAACAGATGTGGATAGTAATGGAAATGCAAAACTGATGAGTATGGTGATGAGGTGACAAGTTCAGCTTTAACAGTCATTAGGGGACAAAGATAGGAGGAAAGATACTGTCTAAAGCTAAGATAACCATATGAATTGTGGAGAACTGTTCTTGGAATGTAGCAAGATGCTGGTTGGGAACCAGAAAGAAGTTGTGATAAAGTGGGCAAGAGAGTCTTATGAGGCTTATGTTATGTTATATGTGTGGTGTGTCAGAAAACCACTGTTCAATCCACCGTTGATGGACTGGAGACTGGAGTGGATATATACCAATTTTGCTGTTTCGCCTTCTAGTTTCCCTTTTAAGTTTGTTTCTGTTGTTGTTCCAAGGACTGTAGTGCCTTTTCTGTCATCCATCCCATCAGAAATTCTAACACCGTGGCTGCATCCACTGCAGCAATAATCTAGTTTGACATCACTTTGACTGCCATGGCTCAGTGCTATGGAATCCTGGGATTTGTAATTTTGTTGTGGCAAGCAGAGCTGACAGAGGCTCAATGTCTTACAGAAGTACAGTTCCCAGAATTCCACAACATTGGAGATTATAATACGGGAGGCTAAAGTGCCTTTAAAAATTGTGATTAATGTGCAATCAGGGTTCACACGCTTGCACATTTCCCACATCTGTAAAGTGTCTGTAAAGTGTCATGGATGCATCCCTGGCTCCCCGCTCCCCTATCCCATCAGTAATGCATCCTTGGAGCCGTCAGTTTTCAATAACAGAGGACTACGTTATTGAAAAATGATGGCTCCAAGGATAGATTACTGCCGAGATAAGCGAGGGGGAGCCAGGGACACGTACATGACCCTTTACAGACATGACAAATGCACGAGCGTGTGAACCCTGACTGCACATTAATGACAATTTAAAGGCACTTTAAAGATACTTTAACCTCCCGTGTGATAATCTCCAATGAGGGCCTGAACAGACTGCCAGAAATAATCCAGTTTGAGGCCACTTTAACTGTCTTGGCTCAATGTTAGGGAATCAAGGGAAATGTAGTTTTTTCTGAGACATTGAGCCTTCTCTGTCAGAGAGCTCTGGTGCCATAATAAACTACAGTTCCCAGGATGAGCCAGGGCAGTTAAAGTGGTCTCAAACTGGATTATTTCTGGCAGTCTGTTCAGGCCCTGAGCCATGGCAGTTAAAGCAGTGTCAAAGTGGATTATTTCTGCAGCACAGATGCAGCCTGAGATGCCCTAGTTTTTGAGTATTTTGCTGGTGGCAGTGCTTGGAGGCAGCACAGCCTGTGAAGCTTGACCATCTAACATGACCCTCCATTCCTTTAGGAAATAATAGCCATCTGTTGAGGTGGTTTGTACAGTAGGAGGGGAAGCGAGGGATTCCTGTTCATCCTAATTTTGTTCCTTCCACTTCTAGACGATGAAAACAGAAAGCTGGCCTGACTACCTCCCTTGTCAGCTAGTCAGGGGCAGTGGTGTCACTAGGGGGGGTGCAGACCACAACAGGTGACACCCTAAATTGGGGTGACCCAACTGTTCCCTAAACATCTGTCTTTTGGCAGAAACAAGCTGTGGTGTTCACCTGTGTCCCATAAAAATGCTGAAGAGATGGGGTGAGGCTCTCAAGGAGGAGAAAGGACAAGCCTTTTTACCTTTTTTTTAAAAAAATCTTTAAACACATCACATTTTACCAAACTTTCACTTTAAGGACATGAAACTATGTATATGTGACTTTGTTGTTTGTTGTTAACTGCCCTTGAGTCAATCTCAGCCCATGGCGACCCTAAGGGTGACATATCTCCAAGACCCTCTGTCCTCCACTGCTCTGCTTAAATCCTGCAACCTCTTAATACCCGTGACCTCCTTAACAGAGTCTTATCCATCTGGTTTCCGTTTCTTTTCTCATATTTTCCTTTGTTCGTAATGATGGCTATATAAAGGACATGATATTTTATCTTAATCGTATGATAACATTGTGAATAGTTGAATGATAATATGTATAATTATGCAAATTCTTTAATAAAGCATTTGTTAAAAAAAAAATAGAGTCCATCCACCTGGCATGTGGCCTTCCTCTCTTCCTATTTCCCTCCACCTTCCCCAGCATTATTGTCTTTTCCAATTGAGTCCTCTCTTCTCATGATATGTCCCAAGTATGACATGTATTATGTAAATACATTTCAGCTGTACGATAGTGTAATTTAAAGGATTGTCATTTTAATTTTGCTAGTTGTTTACATCACAACTATTGCCATTACATTCAGCGATATAAGAGTAACATTAGTACAAAAAACACGACTAAGGTCCAAAACACACTGCAGAAATAACCCAGTTTGAGACTGCTTTTACTGCCCTGACTCAGTGCTAGGGAATCCTGGGAATTGCAGTTTATTGTAGCACGAGAGCTCTCTGACAGGGAAGGCTCAATGTCTCACAAAGTTACAGTTCCCAGGATTCCCTAGCACTGAGCCAGGGCAGTTAAAGCGGTCTCAAACTGGATTGTTTCTGCAGTGTGTTTTGGAGCTGAGGATTCTGTATGGTGTGGTGCTAAGAGGTCAATGGAGGAGCTGTTGTTGTTTTTGTAACTATGCTCTTTTTTATATATTGTAGGTCGCTCTGGGTCCCAGTTCTGGGGAAAGAGCGGGACACAAATAATAAGAGAAAGAGGAGGTTGCCGCCAACCCTGTAGTCTTAATCAGTGACGCTACTGATTAAGAAGCGTACCCTGTGGCACGCGACGTAACCGCCACTAGAGAGAGGCGACCACCTCAACAACAGCAATGCTTTTGAGGGCAAAACGCAAGCAAATGGCCTCAGGGATGCGATATGCGCATGCCCCAGGGGAGGAATCTCCTCCCTTTCCTTCCCTCCTCTCCTCTCCCACCCCCCCCCCCGCGGGGCGCGCGAGACCTCTCGTTCTAACCGCCACTATCTCAATGGAACGCAAAGCACCTGGACAGAGATACTGAAAACAACAATATTCCCGGCCGGCGCGCACGCGCTCAAGGCTCAACGCGGGAGGGGTCAGAGCGCTCCACTCAGCCGCCCCCCCCCCCCCGTTTTAAACTAAACTCACCTTGGAAACAGAGCACGTGCTCATGGTGAGCGAAACCCCAGGCGCGTAACGTTCCCGACCCAACCGTCCCAAACTTCGCTCTGGCACTCAGGAGGCTCACTTCCCCCCCTACCGTCTACTTTAGAACACGCATGCGCATTTCAGAATACTCATTCTGTGGCGGTGCATCGCCACCTCGAAGCTATTTCCCTCCTTCTCCTCCACAAATGGTACAATCTCTTTCTTCACCCCACCCCGTCCGTCTCCTGAGCCCTCCTCTTCTATTGGCTGTCGTCGATCGGTAAGAACGTTGAGCAATCCAATTGGCGAAGGGTAGTGAGAGACTCCACCCCCTTATGGGTTGGCCTACGGCAAATGTGGCGGAGGGGGGCGCAAAGGAGGAAGAAAGAAATGAGTTTTAGGAGATAGGATTCTGACAAGAACCATGGCGGCGTGCAGGTTTCGCAGGAGCATCGCTGCTCAGGTATCAATTTTCTCTACATTCTGTAATGCATTCACCGTTCGGGAGAGATGACTGTCCCCCCCCATTCTGCACGTGCACTTGGACTCGCCCGGCTGCTTAAATTGGAATCCCTTGTTTCTGAAGCGTTGTTGGGCTCCGTCTACGTTGTGTGCTTTTGCACGGTTTTAACTGCCATGGCTCAATGTTGTGGAATTCTGGGCTTTGAAGTTTTGTGAGACATTTAGCCTTCCCTGTCAGAGAGCTCTGGTACCACAGCCGACTACAAATCCCAGGATCCCATAGCATTAAAGCAGTCTCAAACGCAGGGGTAGGCAACCTTTCCCCTTTAAGGGCCGAGGGACTTCAGCTCCCAGAATCCCAGGAGCTATTGGCCAACATGGCTGAGGCTTCTGGGAGCTGAAGTCCCTCGGCCCTTAAAGGGGAAAGGTCGCCTACCCTTGCTCAAACCGGATTGTTTCTGCTTTGTATATGGAGCCTTGGCCCAAGTGTGTGGGAAAGTGTGTTTGAGAAAGTGAACATATTAGTTATCAGCTATTTAATTATAGAAACTTTATTTATAGATCTGATTAAGTGCCCATAATATACATGCAATAAACTTTGGAAATCAGTACTTGAGGGAAGGAGGTTTATGTCCAGGGTGACGCAAAGGAGGAGAAGGCACCGCAAAATGGAGGACATTACCATATAAAAGCTAAAACACTTATTCATGCTTCTAAGGGCCTTTACAGACTGCCAGAAATAATGCAGCTTGAGTCCACTTTAACTGCCCTGGCTCAGTGCTAGGGAATCATGGGAAGTGTAGTTTATTGTGACACCAGAGCTCTCTTGACAGAGAAGGCTCAATGTCTCAGAAAAAAACTACAGTTCCCATGATTCCCTAGCACTGAGCCAGGACAGTTAAAGTGGTCTCAAGATGGATTATTTCTGGCAGTCTGTAGAGGCCCTTAGTCAGGCTCAAAATGAAGGACATTGTGGAATTCCTCCAGGACAGAACTTTGAAATGGAGGGCATGTCCTGGAAAAGGGGGATGATGTCTGGTCACCCTAATCTGACCGCAGAGAAGGACAAGGCACTGCAAAATGTGGGACACTACAAAAAGAGGAGGATATGACCAAAATAAAAACTAAAAACATAAATATACATTTATGCTTCTTAATCCTGCTCAAAATGGAGGACATTTTGGAATTCCTCCTGACAGATGTCTGAAATGTAGGACATGCCATGGAAAAGGAGGACCTCTGGGACCTCTGATTATGTCAGTTGCATTGGGTCCCATCCTTGTGTTTCCTCTGTGTGTGATTTCAAGTCGCCTGGCAACCCTTTAATTTCAGAGGCTTTTCATAGGCAAGGAATCCTCAGAGGTAGTTTTGCCATTTCCTTCCTCTGAAATATAGCCTGGCATTCCTTGGTGGTCTCCCATTCGAGTACTAACCAGGGCTAACCCTGCTTAGCTTCCAAGATCAGATGGGATCTTGTGCCTGTAGGGTATTTGGGACCCTGTTTTCCATGTACCTTACTTTTATGAAGTCTTAATAAAATTAAAGGGAAGGGTGAGGGGGGAAAATTGGCAATTAAAAAGCACCATGGTGTTTTATCCACTTTTTTTTTTAATGAAATTTGGAATCCCAAGCTGCAAATGGTGGAGCTATAAAGTGACATAAATAGAAACCAGATGAAACTGAACTAGTTGGACAATATGGGAAGCCTGTGATGTTGGGGGGAGCCACACTGTCTCAGCTTCAGAGTTTGGTAATGGCACATCCCCTCTGAACAAATCCTGCCAAGAAAGCCTTAGGGTCGCCATAAATCAGAAACAACTTGAAGGCACAACTGCAACAACAACTATGTTCTGACTGATTTTAACAGGATGCCTGCACACTTTGTTTCTTTCCACCGTTTCCCGCCTTGAGACTTTCTGAATAGAATAAGTGATAACACTTTCTGATCCAGAGCACAAAGGGAGATCTAGACTGCATGACCTTCCTAGCTGCTTTCAATGAAAACTGTGATTCCTTGTGCACAAGGGAACATGTATAGGCTTTATTTATGTATTTATTTCATTTTTATGCCGCCTTTCTCCCAGAAAGGGACCCAAGGTGGCTCACAAATACGTAAAAACATTTTAAAAGATTTTACAATAAAAGTTTTAAAAACAATTATAAACAACAAATAAAAACAGTATAAAATTACATACATAAACACTGCAGTACATACCACATATAACAAACACCCCATATAAAAGCCATCCCATGATTATGTATTAAAAGCCTGTCTGAATAAAACCATTTTTGCTTTGCTTGCTTGGGTTCTCTTCTCTCATAAATAATAGAAGAAGCTGGATGCAAACATTGAAGCCCTTGTTTCTTAAGATATTCGCATCAGCATAAAGTTGTACTGTATATGTCCTTCCAAAAATATCTTCAGAATTTAATCTGTGATGATTTATGTAAATAGAACATAATGTCTGCCCAACAATATTGTTTGTTTGAATGCATTGACTTCCAACTAATTTTGATCATTTTGTTTTAAATCTAGCTTTCACATGTTCTAGAGATGCCACCAGAAAAATTGATAAAGTCAATATGTGCTGTTCCAGTGTCAAAAAAAGGGTAAGCCTTATTAAACATAAAGTACATACTGCAAAGTGAGCATGCGTAGGATCACACTCCACAAGTGCATTCTTATGCAGTGTTGAGCAAGCCTAAGAAATGAAGGGGCTTTTGTAGTGTTACTGTATTGTTCTAGTATCATGGCTACAGTATTGTGGCCCTTTTGTGGGAATTTGGGAATGTAAGTGATGCCCTACTTCATATGTTCTCCTGACATTTTGGAAGAAGGAAGCATAAGTATCTCATTCACGTGGACAGGTAAGTCCCACAGCAATGCATGCACAAATTGTACCTACTCCACTATTTTGCATTAGTACCTATGGTAGCTTTGCAGAAAGGAACTATATCAACCTCATGTATCCATATGCAATTGTATTGACCCTTCTTGTGCATCAGTTTAACTCCAGGTACTGGGCAACTGCAGGAGGTTCCAGGTGAGAATTTTCTTCCCTGAGACCACGTCCTCCACAGATGCAAAAAAACAAACAAACACCAACCTCAAAATCCAGAAGACCAGGTCCATTTCTGGTTTAGAAAAATGGGAGGGGGTCTTGATGTTAAAAAAGTGGTGGTGGTGGGGAGCACTTGTAATGTTTAAAATGTGACCTGCAACTTTTGGGAGGTTGTCAGGAGAGGGAAAAAGAGGCCAAAAGAGACATTTTGGAGGGAGGTAGCAGTCCTGGGAGTCTGGGGAGTATGACAGTTGCTGCAAATGGACCTGAGGGAAAGCACATTTTGCCCACTCTGTTGTAGTGCTTGTCCAAAAGTCTACAGAACACTCCCCCCAGTAGGTGCATCCATTCTGCTCATGCTTCTTTAGATTCAAGCCGTTGATCCAGGCATAAACTGGTACTCTTTCACACTCAAACAGACCCCTTCTTTCCCCATGGAGTTTCACTATTAGGCTTCTGTGGATAAGGAGCTGCTAGCCGTGTATTGGCTGCTGATTCTGATGTCCAAAATGGAAGCTACTGAGTATAACACATGATAAGCCTAGAAAAATTATTTCTTCAGACTACAACTCCCTGAATCTCTCAGCACTGTTGTTTTGGCTGAGAGAGTCCAGGAGTGGTAATCCAAAAAAGTAATTTTTCCCCAAGGTCTACCAATATATTTGGCAGACAACGACATTGGATGCAAAAGTTTTACCCTTTCAGAAGCTTTCCAACCAGTTTCATGGATGATCTGAAGTCTGATCTCATCTGTTATGCAAAAAACTGTTACAGATTACATTTCTAACTTCCCCCCACTCCTTTTTAGACAGGAAGCTGATTTCCAGCTCTTTATGAGTTCTGTGCAAGATGCCAACTCTATGGATAATTCAAGGGGAGACATTCAACTTCAAGCCCAGAATCTGGCAAAGAAGGTATGCATAAACCTATTGAATTTGATACATTCACATGCTTAGTACATCAAAACCGAAAAGAAGGAACAATATCATTAAGCGTGCATTATTATTGGTAGTAGTACAGTGGGCCCTTGATAACCACTTGGGTTTGTTTCCAGGATCCCCCATGGATACCAAAATCTATATATAGTGGCATAGTAAAATGGTGTCCCATATATAAAATAATAACAACAAGGTTTGCTTTTTGGAACTTACATATTTTAGAATATTTTCAAGCTGTTGACAGTTGAATCCATGCATAAAGAATCCATGGATATGGAGGACTAACTGTAGTAGTAGTGGTTATATTTTATATCCTTTCTTTTCCCTCAGTTTGAGGCTCAAGGGCCTCATCTGCACTGCAGAATTAATTCAAATCTTCTTCTCTGTGCAAACCAGCTTGTTGTTATTGTTTGTTGCCTTCAAGTCATTTCTGACTTATGGTGACTCTGAGGTGAACTTATCATGGGGGTTTCTTAAGAAGATTTGTTCAGAGGAAGTTTGCCATTGCCTTCCCCTGAAGGTGCGAAAGTGTGACTTATGGGTCATGCAGACTGACAGCTTGGAGTGGCCTGAGGCCACTCCAGCGCTAGTCACTCCTCGATCAGCGCAGGACTGCAGTGACCTCACAACCCGATACAGGCTGCTGCCACTGCAATCCTAGAGGGGAACAGGCAAAGAGGGGACTTTCTCGGCTCTCTGTCCAGCCAGCTTTTCCCAGCCAGGCATACTCTACACAGCTTCCTGCTGCTCGGGGAGGGGGTGGTGTCATCTACATGCCCCGCGAAACCGTTCTTTATTGCCCATCTGTTTCAGGCCTATCTCAAGGTGTTACTTGCTCACCCAGTAGTTTTCATGCCCATGCAGGGAATTGAATCCTGGTGTCCAGAGTCATAGTCCAACATTCAAACCACTATGCCATGTTGGCTTCAGGAACCAGCTATGCTCTGTATAATTCATAAATAATTTTTCCCAATGTATATAGTGGTCTTCCTATACTGACAGGTATAGAGTGTATAGGTTTTGCTACTCATTTATGGCATAGTCCATTTGTCTGTTTTGTCTTTACTATAGCTAAAATGTGATGCAGTAGTGAGCAAAATTGGCACAGGTGAAGGAACAGTGAACTTCACAGTAAATCGAGAATTGTTAGCAAAGGTAAGAATCTATCTTGCACAGTATCAAAATAGTGAAAATGTAAGTGCTTGATGTAAAAACAACAACAAACAAAACTACGTGTTAAATCCAAGCTTTGTGTGTGGATAGGACTCTGAAATATTTTTTTTATTTATTTACATAAGTTCTTTTCTACATCTTCCGTATACATTTATGTTTCCATATCAATTAATCAAAAATGGCAAAAGTTCAATTTAAAGTAATAAAATTAAGGATACAAACTTGCACCTGAAATTAAAACAGTACTAGTTTGTTCAAATAGTCAGTAAAATCAAAAGTACTCTGAGTTTAAAAACTAACATTATCCTTTTCTTAACACTTGGGAAAACATTCATGTTATTGTATGATTGAGTTGCCCAATGCATATAGTATGTGGAAGCACTGAAAAATAATGACTTTCCCATTTCACCAAGAAGGTTCGTATGAACTAAAAAAAAAAGAACTAACCAGATTGACTGCTCTCTGTGAATCTGCAAGCTGCCTACCAATATTTAATAAACTGCTGTGATATGACAAAAGCCCTTTTTGTATGTGGAAACTGCATGAACACTATTGAACAATAAACTATATGAACAGTATTGTAATATTCACCTATTTTTGAGTTTCTGTCTTCTAAATTAATACCTATATTTGCTGTATTTGTTTCCTAAGACAGTGTTGCAGCAAGTGTTTGAAGATGGCCCTCAATATGGACTGAAGAGTGAACTTTTCGCAGGATTGCCCCCAAAAAAGATTATAATTGAGTTTAGGTGAGTGTATAGGCTAAGTTATTATGACTCATATTACCAGAATGCCTTCACTGTCACAGGAGTCTGTGGGCTGTTTAAGCAGTTACTTTGACTAAGTGCAGGCATAGATCCACTGAGCTTGTCTGGGTTTAGTTTTATTTATGTCATTCTTTCTACTGCAGTGTGTGTCTTGGTTGAGTTCTTACTGCTTTTTTTAAAAAAAAAGACATATACCGTATTTTCTGGCATATAAGACTACTTTTTAACCCAGGAAAATCTTCTCCAAAGTCGGGGGTCATCTTATACGCCGGGTGGAGGAGGAGGAAGAAGAAGGGGTGGTGTGGCATGAGGCGAGAGGAGGAAGAAGAGAGGAAGTCAGGTTAGAGAAGGAGGAGGGGGAGGAAGGGGTGGCATGGTGTGGCGTGAGGCAGAAGGAGGGAGCAGCAGCAGATAGGAGGTGAACCCCTATCCTGGGTTTTTTTTGGCAAGGCTGGTTCAGAGGAGGTTTGCCATTGCCTTCCCCTGAGGCCGAGAGTGTGTGACTTGTCCAAGTTCACCCAGTGGGTTTCATGGCAGAGTGGGGAATCAAACCCAGGTCTCCAGAGTGGTAGTCCAACACTCAAACTACTACACCATGCTGGCTCCTAATCCTATGTACTACCTATGAAACAACTGCAGACTTTTTTGTTGTTCTTGTGTGTCTTCAAGTCCTTTCCGACTTACGGCAACCCTAAGGCAATCTTATCATGGGGTTTTCTTGGCATGTTTCTTCAAATGGGGGTTGCCATTATCATCCCCTGAGGGTGAGAGGGTGTGACATGCCCAGGGTCACTTACTTGGAAATTGTACATACCCCAGAATGCATCACCTAGTATATTGGCAGTCCTTCCCCCCAACACTTTCTCATTTTCCCCCATTGGAAGAGGGGTCGTCTTATACAGCGAATATATCCCAAACTCTATATTTCAACTGAAAAGGTTGGGGGTCGTCTTATACGCCCAGTCGTCTTATACACCGGAAAATACGGGTAGTTAGAGCATACGAAATACTCCAGCACATCTTCCCCTGGAGTATGCAGACTGCATCCTTCACTTTTCTCATTTCTGTAGTGTTGTTATTGTGTGCCTTGAAGTCATTTGCAGCTTGGGCAGTCCTAGGGCAAGTCTATTCCAGAGTTGTCTTGGCAAGATTTGTTCAGAGAAGGGATCGCTGTTGCCTTCCTCTGATGCTGAGAAAGTGTGACTTGCTCAAGGTTACCCAGTGGGTTTCCAATGAGTGGAATTACTGTTATGATCCAGCCTTAATACATTTAATGCAGTAAAATACAGGAAAAATACATGCCCAGGAAAAATAATTGAATTCCACCACTTCATCTCAAGTGAACTATGAATCAGCACATAATTTTTGAATTGTAGGCTTATACACTGATATTGCCCCAAAGTACTTTTAGTACAAAGATAATATATTTTCAAATGACTAACACTACTGATGCTTTCATTAGGGAATAGATGTTCTCCAAATCTTTATTTTTTAAATTTTTTTGCATTGCTTTTC
Source organism: Phrynosoma blainvillii (assembly GCA_026167975.1). Lineage (NCBI taxonomy): Eukaryota > Metazoa > Chordata > Lepidosauria > Squamata > Phrynosomatidae > Phrynosoma > Phrynosoma blainvillii. Next base: position 143,450,901 of record JANUYF010000001.1, read on the forward strand.
TGTTTTCATGGGTTAGCGTCCCAGTCATGTTTTCCTTTACATGACACAAAATGAGCTTGGAAACACAGCTGTTTGTATGTAATGGTCTGACTCTCAATAACTCTTAGTTTCAATATTTCTTGCAGTTCACCCAACATTGCAAAGAAGTTTCATGTAGGTCATTTGCGTTCCACAATAATAGGTAAGATATTGAACTGGAATCTAAAAGGCAGGAAATAGCATAATACCAATGCTTTGAACTGGGGTGGAGGAAATCGTAGGATGCTGTACTTCTCAAAGCCATTTTTGAGGCCCCCAATTTTTATTTTACTAAAAATGTCCTCAGACCCCCTAGTTGACTTATGATGTACAGTTGGCCCTCTGTATCCATGGATTTTTAATCCATGGATTCAAGCATTCACGGCTTGAAAATATTCAAAACATATATAAATTTCAAAAGGCAAGCTTTCATTTTGCCATTTTATATAAACAACCATTTCTACTATGCCATTGTATTTAATGGGACTTTGGCATCTACGGATTTTGGTATCCAGGGGGGGTCCTAGAACGAAACCCCAACTGATACCAAAGGCCAAATGTATTTCCTGATTTTAAATAGGCTTTTATCTAGCTAAAATACCCTCCCTGTGACATTGCTTCCCACATACTTTACAGAATACATTGGGCATTTTGAGTTTAGTTTTCTATAAGAGTTTTTTTAAAATGTGAAACTTTGAGATTTATGTTGTTTGTAACCACAAAAAAGGCTAAGAAGCACACAACGCCAATGATATTATATAACATTACAAAGGTGATATAAATAATAACAATGTAAATATATTTGAATGAAAAATCAATGTATTATTTTTCTGTGTTAACAAAAATTTGAAAACAAAATGATAAACACAATAACAGAAGACCAAGTTATAATGAAAAGGGTTGATAACAAGAAGTAAACAGTATGAAAAATTGTAATGACGTTGTTGTTGTTGCCATCAAGTCGACTTTGACTTATGGTGACCCTATGAATGAGAAACCTCCAAGTCACTCTATCCTCAACAGCCCTGCTCAGGTCCTGCAGACTCAGGCCCATGGCCCTAACTAAGGGCCTTGACTATCCATTTGCAGTGTGGTTTTTCTCTTCCTACTGCCTACGATGGCATGGACAATCCTGACTTTGGTCTTCAATTATTTATTTTTACACTTGAGGATCTTGTCTAGTTCCTTCATGCCTACCCTTTTAAGTCCTTGTCTTCTTCCGCTTTCTTGACTATTTAATGACTGAACCAAGGCATAGGAAATCTTTATTGTCTACTTTAAAGTTATGTAAATCATCTATGGTCATTATTTTTGTTTACTTAATGTTCAGTTGTAAACCTGCCTTTGCATCTTCTTCCTTGTCTTTCTTCAGTTGTCATTCCAACTCTTTGCTCTTTCTGCTAGTAGTGTAGTGTCATCTGAATATCTTAAATTGTTGATGTTCCTTCAAGATCAGAGAACAAGAAATATAGAACTGAAAGAGTTAGAAATAATAAATAATAAAAAATAATAAATTTTATTATAAATATTTATTATTTATTAATATATTATTTATTAATATAATATAAATTTATATTATAAATATTATAATAAAAAAGCTTGATCCAGAGATTACTTGGTTTCAATATTACCAATTACAAGAAATAACTAAAAAAGATATAAAACAACAAGGGATTCAGCTGGACAAAAATGAAATAGATAATATTATATTATCAGATAAACCAAAAAAAATTGCAAGATTGTATAAAACTTTGTTAACAAGAGAATTGGAAGAGGAAGTAGTTAAAGAACATATGATAAGATGGGCTAGGAACATTGGTAAAGAGATTACTTTAGAAAAATGGAATAAGGCAAGAATAACAACTTATAGATTTACAAAAAATCAAACAATGAGAGAAAATTACTATAAAATGGAAAACAGATGGCATTTAACTCCAGCTAGACTTGCAAAAATATACAAAAATAATAATGACAGAGGCTGGAAATGTCATAAGGAATATGGATCTTGGTACCATATGTGGTGGACTTGCCCAAAAATAGTGAAGTTTTGGGAAAGTCTACATGAAACAATTTGTACAATCTTAAACATCGAATTTGAATGTTCTCCAGAGATATATTTACTAAATATGTTGGAAATAATTGATAAGACAGATAGAGAAAAAGTATGGAAAATATTGCTTTATATGGTAACAGCGGCTAGGCTTTTGATAGCGAGTAAATGGAAATCTGAAGAACCGCCTACAATAAATATCTGGTTATTAAAAATGATCGAAATATCTAAGATGGATAATCTAGTGGACAGAAAGGAGGAAAGATGTACTGATATAAAGATGATAGATTGGAATAATCTTTACGAGTTTTGTGATAAAAAAGTGGGATTAATAATATGGAGTAAATAATGATAACCTACAATATTGTGGCTTAGGAACATCAAAAAGAGGAAATGAAGTTGTTGTCGTAAAAGAAGAGGCAAAGATAGAAGTGGTTTATCCTGTAAATATTACAGTGACATATAGAAAGGACATATGGAATAATAGAGAAGTTTAATATATATGGAAAACAATACATAGAAATAGATGTTTATATGATAGTTAGAATCATATAATCACATAATAGATGTTTATATGATAGCTATAATCACTGTCGAAGATTGGACATAATGGACAGAAGGTAACTAAAAACAAAAAATCCTTTTCAGAAACTGCCGCCCTTGTTATTATTATTATTATTTTTGTTTTGCTTTGTTTTGTTTTGTTTGATGTTGTGTTGTTTTTTGTTTTTCTTTATGTTCGTATGTTGGTAAGTGTACACTTGTTAGTGTGTATTTGATAAGGATGATCAGAATGTATGAGATAAATGTATGTTTGCACGTATGTTTATTAGTGGTGGGGGGTGATACACATAGTATATGTATGTAATATTTATTTCTTTCATTAAAAAAAATATTTTCAAGCTGTGAAAAAAAAAATTGTTGATGTTCCTTCCTCTGGTTTTCACATTTCCTTCCTCAGAGTTTAATCCAGCTCTGCATATGCTATGTTCAGCATACAGGTTAGAGTATAAATAGGGTGATAAAATGCAGCCTTGCCTGACTCCCTTGCCAACTGGAAACCATTTCGTTTCTCCATATTCTGTCCTAAGGGTGGCCTCTTGTTCTGAGTACAGGTTACGCCTCAGGATAATCATATGTTGTGGTACCCCAATTTCTTTAAGAGTGATCCATTGTTTTTCATTATCTACTCAATCAAAGGCTTTGCTATAATTGATAAAGCATATCCTAACTCATGCTTCTCACATTCCATGTTCCTATAATATGTGTTATGAAGCTTCGGATTTTTCTTTCACCACTGAACTCATCAACAGCTGAATGGCTTTTCATCTTGAGTCCAGTTGCATCTTTAGCCACAGCGCTAGTCATGGGTGTCCTCTGCTATAGCCCAGTAGCTATTTGAGTGCCTTCTGACCTGGGAGTCTCATTTTCTGGCTCTATCTCTTGTTTTATTTTTGACTGTCTCATTATAGGGTTTTCAAGATAAAAGGCTTCAGGAATGGTTTGCCATTCCTTTTCTGTGCAGTACTAACAAACATTAGCTATGGTGCCAATACTATTACCTCTGATAGATCCCCTGCCAGAGTCACCCTCCAACACACTACTGCTGCTGCCCCGTAGCTGGTTGGTGCATTTAGTTTGGCTCCTCAGTAAAAGCCTATATGACATGGGAGACCCTACCAGCATCATAGACTCTTACCTCACATGAGCATGCAGTCCCACCACAACAGAAAGGTTGTGCCATAGTGGAAGCAAGAAATTAGTGAAGGGAAGAATGATTAATATAACAAGAGATTGCCAACAGTGCAGGATTTCCTGATACCCTCCTGCTCCAATGTATCTTCTTCAGATTAGCCATAACTTCTTGATAAACAATCACCTGAGATATCTTATGATCCCCGGATATCACAAAGGTCAGGAATGTTTTTCTCTTCAGATGAAGTAGCTCCAAAGCCCAGTTTTGGCTGCTGAAGCTTTTTGTCTGTCTGCAGTGCTTTTTGTATACTTTTCAGCTGGGGTTTATTGTGGGGAGAGGGGATTTACAATTGGTGCACAGGGACATAACTCTCAAGGGTTTGGTGCAGCTGTTGTCCTGACATCTGCCCATTTGTTGTTTCCCCCCCCTTTTTTTGTTGTAGGTGTTTCTTTGATCAATGCAACACACTGAAATTGGAAAGTTACCTTCAATATTGTCTTAATATGCAGCCTATTCTATAATAAGTGCAACAATTAAAACAAAAAGAGAAAAATTTTATTTCTTGAAAAGTCTCATTCAGACTACTAATTTTAGAGAAATTTTCCTTAAGGAAACCATTATATTTGTTGGATGTGGTCAAGAAAAAAATGAGCATTTGGGATGAATCATACAGCTTTCTATGATTTTTTAAAGGAAATTTCGTGGCAAATCTCAAAGAAGCGCTTGGACATCATGTTAAAAGAATAAATTATCTTGGAGACTGGGGCATGCAGTTTGGTAAGAAATCTTATTTATGTATTTCGTCTCATGGTTTCATGTCTGGATCTCAGCTTTTTCAGAGTTTACCCTTACAGTCCTCTTTAAGATAAAGCTGTGTCATGGATGTCAGTGACTTGATCTTAGGTGGGCTAACGTGAACTCTGAATTAAGATGTCCTTCCTCAGTATTGCACAGATGGTCTTAATGATGATCATTCAGACTCAAAAAAATATGCAAGAATTTTTGCAAGGCTAATAGGGCTGTGGGTGGCCGCTTTTAAACATCCATTTCCCATGCTTAATGAGAAAGTATTTTTGAAATTGTCTTAAAAGTGGTCTGTGGTATGACACGTTGAATAACTGTTCAAAGAAACTAGCTGGATGTGACCAATCCCTTGTGCATTCCAATGCAGCTTTTTGGCTTCCAGCTATCATATCTGAATCTGAACCCTCTGAACATTTTATTATACAGAAAAGTGGCTTCATCTCTGTGAAAAATGGTGCCTTTTGTTCTTTATTCAAACAGATTCCAGAGTTGTACATTGTTCTTGCTGCAACCAGCTAAGGTCCATGTGCAGGTTTTCCTATGCATTCACCTTTATTTGGGATCATGGCTTATATTTACAGTGAGTTTTGAACAGGTCCTTAAGGCAGGAGCAAGTAATGTGTAACTACAACTCCCATTATCTTTCACCTCAGACTATGTTTGCTAGGGCTGATAAGAGTTACAGTTCAGTAACACCAGAAGAGCCGCAGTGCAGCCCCTGAAGCTGTTTTTACAGACTGTCCTTTTGTCTGGTCAAAAAATAGAGGAAACAAAAAATAAAATGTTGTTGTTGTTATTATTATTGTTGTTGTTGCTGTTAAAATGCCACCTTTCTCCAGATATAGCTAAAAGCAGTTAAAAGCAAGAACATTAAAAAGTAACAACAAATAAATAGTATAGCACATTCTGAAAGGCCTTTTCCCACTGAGCACTCACCCATCAAAGCTTGCTAAAACAAAAAATTTTCACCTGCCCATGAAAGGATAGCAAGGAAAACACTAGTCTAACCTCTGTGTGAAAGCAGTGCCAAAGCCTAGGAATGGTCACTGAGAAGGCCTTCTCCCATGTTTCCATCAGATGTACCTGTGGGAGTGGTGGGATGGAGGATCTCAAGACATATAGGGAGATAGGGTCCTTTAGATAACCTGGTGACTTGGTGAATGATGAATTGCCTCTCCTGGAAGCTTTCAGGATTGGCTGTTCACTTGATAAATAGGTTACTAGGTTTTCCTGCACTGTTTAACTTGAAAAAACCCCAACAGTTTTTCAAAACCAGGCATGGACTTCCCACTCCTTGTTTTTGGCATTTTTGGCAGTTGTGAAGCCTTTGAAAGTTCCCCAGACAGCAGATTGATCCCCAGACCTGCCACAGTTGCCCTTCCCTAATGTAGAGAGATGCAGTAATGAGACAGGGCCTAATCTTTCCTTTTTGCATTTTAAGCCTATCTTCTGTAATCTTCTTGCCAATCCTGATACAGCCCTGCTATCCACAGGTTTCCATGGACCTTAGGTGGAACTTAAACTCTCGCAGTAGTAGATCCCAAATAGTCATTGCCTTCATCTGCACACTTTAGTATTGTGGCAATCACTGGAGTGCTCTTCATTATTCTTACCTTGATATTTATTTAACAAGACATTATAATTTTATTGCAAGATTAAACATGAACTATGGTCCAAAACACACTGCAAAAATAATCCAGTTTGAGACCACTTTAACTGCCCTGGCTTGGTGCTAGGGAATCCTGGAAACTGTAGTTTATTGTGGCACCAGATCTCTCTGACAGAGAAGGCTCAATGTCCCAGAAAAAAATACAATTTCCATGATTCCTTAGCACTGAGCCAGGACAGTTAAAGTGGCCTCAAGCTGCATTATTTCTGGCAGTCTGTAAAGGCCCTATATTACCCATTTTGAATACACACTATTCTGTTGGAACAATAATTGTGTGTATTATTACATACTTATTGCAGGTCTGTTGGGAGCTGGCTTTCAGCGTTTTGGCTCTGAAGAAAAAATACAGTCTAATCCTTTACAGCATCTTTTTGAGGTATGTTAATGTGCAATTAAAGAATTTGAACAAATATGACTGAAATCAATTGTTATGTATGGTGTGACTTTCCATGGGCCTAAACTCATCAAGTTTTAAAATACTTGCTCATAATTTTAAATTTTTATTTTCACTCTTTATATCTGCAGTCCTCTGGCCCAAAGGGAAGAATTCCTTAGGCATCATAAAAGAAAGGAATACCGGTATCTGGAATAGGGACCATGGCTCAGTAATTGTCCAACTATGGGCTGCACGCAATGCTCCAATGTTGAAAAAGGGGCCTCTTAAAGCTGCTATTTATCTTCATTCAGTGGGAGACAAATCCCTCCATGACATCTTTTCAGCTACTAGCTCGGTACAGCATATGAATTTTGTTTCTGTTGAGTGTGCGAGGCTACTACAAATTAGATCTGTCCTTTGCTAGATAAGTAGGGAAGGCAGCTGTAGAATGGTGACTGTATTGCTGTATCACTGACACAGAGAGATCTTGTCTAGTGGCCTCTTTGTGTCAGTCATACAGTGCAAAAATCATAATTGGTCTAATACGGATTGTTTATTTATTTATGCTTTTGTATGGAATCCAAAGTTGACTACTCCACAAGAGGATGACATTCAGCAACAGTAATCAGGAAGGATAATTTTCAATTATTTTCCACTATCCTCTTCAGCCATCCCCCACAATCTTTTAGCAGGAAATAGGACTCCCATCAGGCACAATCAGCATGGGCATCTATTAGGAGTTGTGGGATACTTGTCCAACAATGTCTGAAAAAGTTACAGGTTCCTCACATCATTTATTCTGACTGCCAGTTTTTTGGTTTCCTAAAGCTACTGGTGTCTCTGTTGTGTTGCTTGTGAATTCATTCAGAACTTAGCGATGTTACCTTTTTTGGATGTTTTGGGCATGCTGGCTGGGATTCTGGCGGTTGTCCAAAAAAGTATCTCCCCCCCCCCCAAAGTCCTGGATTCTATTGTTTGACTTGGAGACCTCCAGGAATGTTCAGAATCCGACTTGTGTTCCACCATTGAGCTGCTGTTCTTTTCCTTTTTCTTGATGGAGAGATTCATTCAGGTAACACTGATCTACATTTCTCATTGGTCTTGGTCTCACCTAGGTCTACATTCAGGTAAACAAGGCATCAGAAGAGGAGGAAGATATTAAAAAGCAAGCACAAGACTTTTTTAGAAAACTGGAGCTGCGTGAAGAACAAGCAATTTCATTGTGGCAACATTTTAGAGATGTTAGCATTGAAGAATATATTCGGATGTACAAGGTGTCTACTTGGACCTTTTCTTTCAATATACATAAATTATCATTTATATTCAGGAAGCAGTGAATCTTTTACCAAATTTTTTTGATTATTTGTATTGGATATCCATATACTGAATTCTCTGGGTGGTACAGCTTCCAGCCAAGGAATGCCTTCCATAGTAAAATTGGGAGTAGTTATTCCTCATGCTGCCACCTCAGATTCCAATATAATGTTGACAGAGATCCTTATTCTGATATGATTCTGGTGGGTATTTTTCTCTTTCACAGTAACTGACCAGTAATTTTGATGACAGGTTAGAACTGGACAAAAGGAAGATTTGAGACAATTGTCTGCTATGGAAGAGGGATAACCATATTTTGAATTCAATTAAATTGAATTGTTAGGTTACCACAGCATTTCTAAATGACATATTTAAATTTTCCATGTTGAAGCTGATCAAATCTGCTGAAGATTTATTTCTCTAATTTGTTTTAACTATATATCTTGTGGTTGTTTTTTTAAAATGCTATTTGCATTTCTTTAGTCTGTGTAGCCTCATTCAATCTCATGTTTGTCAAGTGACACTTACAGAAGTAAAGGTAATCATTGCCTCACAATAATGCTGATTTTCTTTTATCTTGGTGGAAACATTCAGCGTCTTGGAATGTGCTTTGATGAATATTCTGGAGAATCAGACTATCAAGAGAAAAGTCAGGAAGTTATAAAGATGTTGGATATCAAAGGACTTTTAAAGAAAACAAAGTATGAACAGGTTATTTCATTTTATTTCAACTTTGAACCATATATTATAATTGCTTCTGCAATAGATATCTGAGTCCTAAAGTTTCTTAAGCATCTATGAAGGGTTGTGAGTGTAGAATCAAAGAAATAACCCTTTGATACCAAGCCTTTCTGTTTATCTGAACTCTGGATCCCACCACCAAATCAAAGAATAAACAAAAAATCCCTTGATACCAAAACTTAGCTTATCTGCAATTTGGATCCTGCCACCCAAATGTTTCTCTTGCAGGACTGGTCTAGATAACAAAGGTGATACTGCAAATACTGTTTCATGTATATCGATAGGTCAGTCTAGCTCTCAACACCAGTTTTGTATGTAGTTTTGTATGCTTCACCCTTTTCCTCATGGTCTTGATCAGCCCTCAGAAAAGAGGAACATTATTGGTAGGGTCATCTTTGTGCATTTGCTTTCTTATCTAACACAAAATGAGCTCTTGGAAAAAATTCTCTTTGGAGAATAATTCCCCAAATCCTCCAGGCAGACTGGGAGTATTCAAGGAGTTGTAATCCAAAAAGGATTTTTCCCAGTCTCTGCACTAAAACATGATTCTGCATTATATGCACAGTCCTTCACAAGCAAATCTAGACTAGGAAATTGTGAGACTGAGGCAGGACTGCTCTCCCTTATACTTAAAAATCAAGGTGTATAAATTCCCAGCATTTGGTACCGGAGGCAGTGTCAAACACAGGGCATAAGCACTCCCCCCCCAACTAAAAATATAGTCATGACAAATAATTTACAATTTACAACCTTTCACAGTACCTCAAACCAGCTATCTTATTCTGCCTAATAATAAGGATGGGCCTGACCATAAGCCTGGAGAAAGCCTTGAATCTGGGTTCTCCTCCTAGAAAGAGGAATTAACCATGATTCAGATTCTCTTTTACCAGTTCCTAGTCTGCTGCTCTGCATGAAACAAGAATTGTGGTTTAACTTCTAGTCACTTGCTAATGAACCAACTTCAGAGTGTGGATTATAGAACTGGCTTGTTTTGACAGAAGGTTTTTTAAATCACAATTCTTGGTTTGTATGTAACTACAAGCCAGGAATGGAGAAAAGTGAAACTGAATCAGAGTTCTTCCATCCTCCTGGTCATGCTGGAGAAAGGAATGTGAAGCGTAGGTGTTGCCATTCGAGATTATATGTAAACCAGCCATATATTTTGGGGAAGAAGGGAAAGGCAAGTATTGAGGTTCTTTATACAGTGAAGTCTTGGCTCTGAGTCAATAATGTGGGTAAGTTTGAACATAGGACTGGTTAAGAGTAGGAAGTACAAATATCATGATTAGTCTAATGGTTTTTCACATATAGGGGGTTGATGTGGGCAGCTTTGAGGTGCAATAAAGTGGTTAGAAAGAGTGAGTAGTTACTTCCTATTTATGAAAATCCCACCCTGTCCCTAGTTCTAAACAAATTCCTGAAGTGTCTGGAACTGAAGGATTTGTTGTATATTTTACTGAGAAACTAGTGTCGGTGTAGACATGGGTACTAAGACAAATGAATAGCTAGATCAGGGGTAGGCAACCTAAGGCCCGGGGGCCAAATGCAGCCCCCTGAGGCCTTTGGACCGGCCCTAGGCCGCTCCTGCCTCCGCCCGCCATGATGATATTGATTATTGTTGTTATTACTTGTTCTTGTGGTTTTCTTGGCAAAATCTCCACAGGGGTTTTGCCATGGCTTTTCTGTAACTGAGAGAGTGTGCATACATATTTTTTAAAAAAAAATTTTAAAAATTAAATTATTTATTTATTTATTTATTTATTTTTGGTGCTTCAGTCCCCCAATTGTCTGAGGGACAGCAACCCAGCCCCTGGCTCAAAAAGGTTGCCTACCCCTGAACTAGATCATAGGAGGGAATCATGCAGTCCTCCAGATGTCTTTGGACTGCAGCTCCATCCTCTTGGTGAGGGCTGCTGCAGGTTGCAGTCCACCATCTTGAGGATGGCATGGCTCCTACCCCTGATATAATGGTTTATGCCATATGTTTTTTTCATTCTTTTTTAAACCATTTTTTAAGGGAAGGAATAGGAATAGTTCATCTTTCTGAGAATGAAGACCAAGCTGTTGTAATGCGTAGTGATGGAACTTCACTCTACCTCACAAGGTAGGTATTCTGGTCTGATTATTTAGTGGCAATTCGTTCTTTATTTAGAAAACTACACACAGATTTCCTTGTAATCAGATTTCTTAACATTGATAAAATACGTAATAGTTGAAAGAGTTCAGATTACTACCATAAATTTTGTACTTTAAATCCCAAACCAGGATGGAACAAATCAGAACACAATCAAAGAGACAAAACTTTAACCCATACTAAAAGCAAGAAAAATAAAAAGGTCTTAGTAGTTTGGACAAAGTTTAAAGGACCCAACCATATTTTCAAAGAGAAGGTTTTGTAATTGCAGTAATCAAAGAGGCTCTGTACTGTAACACTGTTAGCCTCACTTAATGTAACCTGGCAGATAATCACAGTCATGAAAAGATTTGCAATGGCTGTTCACAGTGGCAAAAGTATATTTAGTTTTTAAATTTTTAATTTGGCCTTTCTTGCGTGTCTTTCGCAGAGATCTTGCTGCTGCTATAGACAGAATGGATAAATATAATCCTGACACTATGATATATGTGGTAAGTAATTTTGGATCTCTGGACTGCTTTATCTAGAGGTGGGACAGGGAACATGTGGCCTTCTAGATGTTGGGCTGCAGCTGCCATCATCCTTCATGGTTGGTTATGCTGGTAGAGCTGATGTAGTGGCAGTCCAATATCTGGACACATTTACCACCTCCTGGTTTACAAGATAAAAATACTGGTGCTGTTGCATGCCTAAACATTGTTCTGTAAAGCATTTTGTTGAAGTGGAGCTGGACAGAATTTGTGCCTGCTTTCAGAATAACAGCATTGTTTCTTCTCATTCTTTCCCCTTCACCAGGAATATCTAGTAAAACAATACACATGCAGTGTAACATTATGTCATTGTAATCTGCATCTTCCAACTCCCTCTTCATTTTATTGGCTGTCGCTTGTAGGCTTGAGGGAACAAATAGGACAATTACATCACACAGTTTGTTTTACTAAACATTAGAGAGAGGAAAGATGAAAAGAGTTAAGGCAGTTGATTTTGGTGGCAGTTGTGCCAATACTAAAGTATCTAGCTCTAGTGTAATACCTGTTTTCTTTTTGTTGTGGCCCAGAGTTCTAAAATTTCAGTGTTCTGAACGTTTCAGCATTCTGAAGGATAAACTTTTCTGAGATTTTTCCACAGTCTGAACATTTCTCAAGTTTAGATTTTTCTTTCAAGGGTAATCTCTCATATGTGACAGTACTTTACCAAACAGAGCTCCCTGTCTCTCCCTCTCCTCTCCTCCTCTCACTGATATATGAGATCAATCCTGTTTTGTGACATTAGTTGCTAGGGCTGGGAAAATTTACATTTGGGGCTTGAGTTTCCAAATTCCCCCAGTTAACAAGAAGATTGGGGGATTCTTGGAATTGTACTAAAAAGCTATTTTTTTTTCCAAATTCTGTTACTTCCCCCTTGAACATGAACAATATTTACTTGACTTGTATGTTTAGTATCTGTACTACACTTAATGACTTTTTCTCTTCTTTAAGACAGATAAAAACCAGATCTCTCATTTTCAGCAAGTGTTCCAGATACTGAGGTTATTGGGTTATGGATGGACAGAAAGGTAAATGTGGCCTTGCCAAAATGTAGCTAGGTATTAAATCTGTATAAGTATACTCTTAATGTGGAGGGAGGAAACATCCTGTGACATTCTGTTCATGATAAAGGCTATTGATGGCTGCTCTTGGGGTGTATTTCTTTTAATTCAGTGGCCTTCCAGAAATTGATGAATTACTATTTCCAACATTACCACAGCTGGATGGGGTTAACAAGAGCTAAAGTCCTATAGCACATGGAGGGGGACATTGTTCCCTAGCCCTGATACAGAGGCAACTTCTGATAAATGGTAGCTGACTGATATCTAAGCCACAGTTCACATTACAAATGATGAAAATGGCAGATCTAGAGAAAATAGGGCCATTCTCTCTGAACCGGAATGGCATTAGCCCATTTTTGAAACTAAACCTGTGCTCAGAGAGACACTTATTTGCAATTATTGTAGTTTAAGTACAAAGTTATAATATTCATGTGTGAGAATGGCATCCCCTGTTTGTTACAGATGCCAGCATTTGCCCTTTGGGAGAGTTCAGGGGATGAAGACTCGAAAAGGAGAGGTGGTTTTCCTGGAAGATGTTTTGGATGAAGCTTGCTCCATGGTGTTAGAAAAAAGTGCTTCTGCCAAAAGTTAGCTGCTCAATCATTCTTTAAGTTAATGCTTATATTTATGGCGGTTCCTGGCCATAGCACTTTTCTCCCAGAACCATGAAAGAATGGCTCTTTCTTTTGAGTATGGCCACTTGGTACTTGAAACTATTTCTCCCTTCCTGTGGACCATGGTTAAAGCCACAGTATCAGGATTTGGCCACTCCCTTTGGTTTAATAAACCAGTCTTTGCTATTTAAACAGCAAAACTTTATTTCAGTAACCAAAGAAGTTAACGGCTTAACTTCTGTAGAGACAATTACCACACTCCCCAGTTACAAGCATATAGTAAGCAATGTAAACCCCCCATAGGTTTGTGGACTTTTTCCTCATTAGCTCATAAACAAAAACATTTTCACTTTCACTCTATCTCATCTCCCACTCCTCACAACACATCTCTCTTTCAGCTTCCCAAGAGACTGACCTTGGTGAAAGTCAGTACCAACACCCTCCCCAACACACCTGTTCATTATACAGCTAGGGAATCTTTTTCCCTTGTACAAGTACCACAAATCCCATCATACAACCTCAAGCTCCCTTGTACTTGTTTCATCAGGTTATTAGTATTGCCTAAACATAATTATAATCATATCCAACAATTCTGTTAAAAATGTAAACATAAATAGTAACATAACAGAAAAAGTACAAACATCAAACCACTGTTACCTAGATTTACTCATCTGTAACGGTTCCATTTTCACGATTGCTACTTAGTCATGATGATGACACTTGCAGTGATTGTAACTCCCCCACAGCCTACTTTACTAGGAAATAGCTACATGGGGAGAAGGAGATCATTCTGCTGGCGACTGGAGCATGAGTGAATGACATTTCCATCAGGTTTGGGGAGAGTCAGGCCAAGGGAAGTTACTTATGTAAGTATATTTAAATAAGCAGCTGATGTAGAATACTGGCCATTATATTTGGGAATTTGATAGGGAAAGCATAGATTTCATGTATCCTTATGGTTAAAAAAACAAGTAGTACTTCCATACCAGTCCCATAGATCTAGATTTATCACTTTAGAAACAAGAGCTTAGAACCTGCTTGAGCTAGTAACATCTGTTATCTTATCAGCTGCTTGCTTTCCTTTTAAGCACAGATAACAGTTTTTCCCCCTCTCATTAATCTGCTCAGCAACCAAAGAACTCGACAATCCTCTTGAGACTGCTGAAAGGATCGGGCTTGCAGCACTTATCATTCAGGTCTGTTCGTGCTGTCATTTTGTTATTTTCCCTTTTGCGATAAAATCCAGTGGTGCTATAAAAGGGTCTGCATAATGCTTGAATAATCTACGATTTCAGGACTTCAAGGGCCTCTTATCATCTGATTACCAGTTTAGCTGGGATCGTGTCCTCCAAAGCCGAGGCGACACTGGCGTCTTCCTACAATACACTCATGCCAGGTTGTACAGGTAAGTGGTGTAATGAGGAGCAGATTTTTTTTTCTGAATTTGGTTTAGAGTAGTTTGAAATGAAAGATGATTGTAGAGGATGTGTTTGCATACAGCCATTTCAAATGGAGCCTTCTTTTGTTGATCAGGTGCACTTAAATTATGAGAGATCATACAAAACAAGCAAATGGGCCCATTTTGCTTAAAATTCAATCCATTCTTAGGGAAATGGACTTCTGTGCATGTAATGGGACCTCTACTTTCACTTGCACCTTTCCACATGCCGCCCCTAAATTTACTGCAAAGAGTCCACACCTCTGAAGGACATTTGGGGATGTCCAAAGGGCTTCAGTGGGCGGAGGGAGAATCTGTTCCACCAGGTTATAGAATGATAGTGATACACAGTCCTATCCCATTCCTGCTGTCTAAAATTGAGGATAGAATCAGAATGTTCTGCTCTGTAACTATGCCAATGATGGCAGTCATGACAGGAGAAAAACGGCTAGCAGTTAGTCGGTTACTAGTTTCTTGGTAAACACAAGTTGTGAAGTTGTATTGTAGAGCTGGATGAAGGTGTCTCACTGCTTGAAGCAAAAAAGCTGACCCCCCCTCCCCTTCCATTCCATGTATAGAAGCTGTCTGGAATTTCCATAACTTACTTCCTTAACTAGTGATGGATTGGTATCATTCATCACACTTGAAGACAACAGGCCAATTTAGGAAATGACTATAAGCTGTATGGGTCACACATGCTATGCTTCAGCACAGGGGAGTAGATGGAAGGCTTACCAAGAATAGTCAGCAGGCTGCCATCACTGTGCTCCACCAATTGCAATCTGAGGCAGTTGTTTCATTCTGTCTAATGGTGGGACCAGCCTTATTTCCTTGTATGTGCTCAGGATAAGGAAAGGCAGTTGTTGACAGGTAATTGGACAGTTTTCCTTTTTCAGAGCAATTGCTTTCAAAGCTCTAGGCAAGAAAGTTATTGATGCCAGACAGTGCCCTTCAACACAGTTCAGATTTCATCAAGGTGCTTGCTTACATGAGTGTACATGCATCAGATTTTCTTTTTTGCTGTCAATATTAATGGTTTGGTGAGTTCCAGACAATAAGTTTGTTTTTTACAAAAAAAAATATATATATATATATATATTAAGAGTTTCATGTCTGCTGACATCTGTTTCAAATCTGTTTTCCAAAATTATACTGACTTCCACAAGGATAAAAAATGTTGTCATCATAAAGTTCTAGACCAGGGGTCGGCAACCTACGGCCCTTGGGCCGCACCCGGCCCGCCGACCCCTGCCGACCAGCCCCCACTGCCGCTGTGCGTGCTGCTGCCACGCCGCAACACGCATGTCGCAGCCGCCATTTTGTTTTCCAAAATGGCAGCTGCAACTCATTTGCGCATGCGCAGTACTCTTGGAAAACAAAATGGTGGCTGCTATGCACGCAGCGGCCACGCGGCGGTGGCAGGGGTTGGCGGCGGTGGGGGCTGCGTGCCACCATTCCCCCCCCCCCCCGGCCCAGCAGAAGACCTGGGGACCAGCAACCCACCCCAGGTAAGTAAACCTTGCCGACCCCTGTTCTAGACCTTTGCCAGAATTCATCAACCCCCTCCCCTATCAGGTTCTTGTGCCAAAGAGTAATAGCCCTCTCCATTCTTTCCTATGTCACCGTGTATGCCATTTTGGAAAATAAGGAGAATTTTTGAAGCATCATGATGTGGCCTCGGGAGAGAGCATTTGTTGTTCCAATTAAAATAAAAAATAAAAATCTTAGTCTGCTAGGTCAAACTACTACTTTAATTCCTGTTTGTTCTTCATGAATCATGGGGTTAGGTTTTAGGGACTGGAATCCTGTTGGTGCTCTATGCCAACGGAAGTATGCCAGCAGTGACCAAGATGACAGGACAAAAATGGGTGTGCAACAGCCATGAAAGAAGAAAGGCAATGAAGAAATGATGCTGGCAGATGTATCTACCTTCTTTTGACACCAGTGCAGCATCCTGAAAAAAGTGCTACTACTAGAGTTAATTCAACAGAATTCCAGCCACAGTCTGCTTAACTGCATTATGTGAAATGAAAAGTTTATTTACTTAAAATGTGATGTGGCATTAGTGATGAATGCCTTGATTTTTTTAATGGCTTTTGAGACTTTTTTCTTCTCCTCTTCTCACAGTTTAGAAGAGATATGTGGAACTGTTAATCGAGTGTCTCACGTTAACATGGCATGTTTACAAGATCCACTTGCTGTTTCCTTAATTCAGCATCTTCTCAGGTATTTGAGGTTTACAGCACAGTCCTTTACTTGCCTAGCTTCCTTGAACAAGTAAATGTGCATAATATTTAGATTTTAGTAATCTTTATGTCTAATAATTCCAGGAAAAAAAATGAAAACAAGGTGCACAGGCAGTATGTTCCTTGTTTTAAAGGATAACTAGGCTCCTCAAAGCACAAATTTGCTTTTAAACAAGTTGCACAATCTTTATGTGGTTTGTTTTAAAGCACAAATACTTCCATGTGCTCTTTTGGGGGGGGGGGGGTGTACTGCACCAGTGATGGCATAATGCACAGATGCTATAGGTAGAATTGTCCCCAGACCTGTAGAAGTTAGCAACCCCTGATTTAAGGCAGCAGTTGAGCCAGAGACTATGGAGCAGTCCATATTCCACTGGAATCAAGTTTTATTACAATGCCTGTAAAACAGGGGTAGGCAACCTTTCCCCTTTAAGGGCCGAGGGACTTCAGTTCCCAGAATCCCAGGAGCTATTGGCCAACATGGGACTATTGGCCAACATGGCTGAGGCTTCTGGGAGCTGAAGTCCTTCGGCCCTTAAAGGGGAAAGGTTGCCTACCCCTGCTGTAAAACAAAGCATTCTTCTGAATAACAGAATACAGTCCCTGACAGCTGTTTTGCTAGTCTTTACCCATTCGTGATACATAGTTCATCCTGTGAGTGTTTAATGCAAGTATATTTTACTGTGCTTAATGACCTCCAGCAAGTATATTTCAGAATATTAGCTGAGCATGTATAAAGCAAAGTCTGCAATAAATTGGAAGTGTTAAGACAAGTGCTTTGAATCACAACTGAATGTAGCAAACAGTTTTGAGTAAAGTTAGGCAATGTAAAGTGTCATAGTAGCTCAGCAGTTAAGATGCTGACTGACAATTGCAAGGTTGACAGTTTGAGGCCCAAGTGCTGTGGGATGAAGTGAGCTCCCATCACTAGTCCCAGCTTCTGCTAGCCTAGCAGTTCAAAAGTATGCGAAAGTGCAAGTAGATAAATAGGTACCACTTCAGTGGAAAGGTAACAGCATTCTGTGCAGTCATACTTTGATCATAGAATTGTCTTTGACAATGCTGGCTCTTCAGCTTAGTAACGGAGATGAGAACTGCCCCCTACAGTTGGACATGACTAGACAATCTTGTCAAGGGAAAACCTTTACTTTTGTAGGCAATGTAAGCAGCATCCCTATCCAGTCTTACGTAGAAATATGTCCTTCTGAAGTCATTGGCACTTACTGAAGCATTCATGTATAAGACTGTAGTGGTAAACCTCTATTGCTGTTAGCCAAAATACAGGACTTCATTTAAGAGATGTTTCACTCCTAAAACATTTTCCCTTCTAACAAGATACTTGATGGTCCTGTGCCAACCAATAGAAATGTTTAGGACTGGGACCTGGGAAATCCAGGTTCAAGTCCCCATAAAGACAAGCAATTCACTCTCTCTCAGGCTGGCCTACCTTATAGGACAGTGATGGCGAAGCTTTTAGGGGCCACGTACCCAAACCAAAAGGCCTTCTGGCACTAGGTGTTACCCATTTCTTGGGGCGGGACTTCTTCCCCCTGCCCTCCCGGCACTTCAGATGCCTCTCCAGAAATAGCTGAAGGCCCAGGGGTGGAGGTAGGGGAGAAGAGAAACAGGCGCACACCTCTTCCCCCTCCTCCCCGCCCTTCGCATGCTGGGGAAATGGCTTAACATGCCATCTCTGGCACACGTGCCATAGGTTCACCATCACAGTTATAGCATGTTGGGAGGATCAAGTGGGGAGAACTATCTGTACTACCTTGAGCTTTCTGGAGGAAAGACAGCATATAAGTAAAGGCAGAAGTTTCAGCATGCTGTCGATATTTCCCAGTTATGCAGAAAAATGTGATTGTACTCTTAAACTCTTAAAATCAAAATGAATATTTTGCATTGAAAGCCCTCACACAGAAATAGAACGTTACAATAGTTAAAAACCTTGACAGTGATAAAAGCAGTTCTGCTGTAGAATTAGCATGCCCTGAGGAGGCACAGAGGAAAGAGAGAATAGTAATTCAGATATCGCGATTGAAGAGAACATGTGAAGCTGAGACTGCAAAGCTTAAGCCTTTGATTAGCCTGTGAGAAACATGGGCCAGAATCCTGTTGGTGTTGTATGCAAGTGTTAAGTTCCATTATATTTCCCAGTCATGCAGAAAAATATGTATATGGACATTTGTCAAAAACGCAACATCCCCATTCTTTCCCCAAGACCTTAAAAGCAAAGTTGCGCATGCAGTGATATTGTGCTTGCACATTTTTGGCTGAAGGGTATCTATCTGCCCAAATGAATTTGCCAGTAGTACACCTTCAGTTGCACAACACTGCCATTCTGCAGAAGAGTCATGTGGCTCAACTGATACACAGTCAGCTTAAACATAGAAAATAACTACCACAAATATGTTCAACTTCCAGTGTTAAAAATGTTTTTACATCCACCCCTTGTTCCAAAGTACTGCCTTCTTACAAGTACTTCCTCACAGGTACTGCTTTCTCAAATCTGCCTTGCAGGACCCTTACCACCACAATCATGGAAGTCAGCAGTTGGACGGAGCATTCTGTTGCCAGTATTTTCGATTCCCATTGACATTATATACAACTTCCAAAACAGAAATATGAGGCAGGGTTTTTTTCCTAAGATGTTGCCTGGTTTGCATATAGCAAATGCTAAACAATAGTTAGTAAACATTCCTCCTCTTCCCCCCCCCCCGGCCCAGAAATTCTTATGAAAAGTTTTGAGTAATCACCCTAAATCCAAATGGCAATTGCACCCAGCAGTCAATTCTATATACAATAGTTAAGCCAGAATAAAAATGCTAAGTCTTGCAACATAGAAATACACAGGGAATGCCTTATATTTGGTCAAAGTTTTCTGATTTTGAAAGATGTATAACCTGTGTCAATCCTTCTCTTTTCAGATATGATGAGATTCTTCATCAGTCTTCACAAGATCTTCAGCCTAAACATATTGTTAACTATCTCCTTAAACTCAGGTAAGAGAGAGAAACATGTTCACTGTTGAATAGGATTAGAATTCAGGATCAATAACACAAGTCATCAGGAAGATTTAAATGCAGGGATCTCATTCAAAACCAGAGGAAGAGCTGGAGCTTGATTAGAGCAGCTTTTTCATAAATCTACAGCCAGAATCCTAATTCTAGTTAATTGAAGTGATAATGTGAAAAATTATATCATGTCAGGTCAAAGAGGTATACATTCTCTGAATGAGTTGTGAAACCCTTGAAATGTGCTGTCTTTTAAGTGGTACTTCACTCCAAAACTTAATGAGCTGATACATTATTCCTCAGAACATTCTTCAGCAAGAAAAACCAGTCAGTTTTCATGGTCTGTTACGTCCATCATCTGATTTTGAGAAAGGCATGTTCCCCAGGGGCTTCTTGTAAACTTGAAAAACACCAGTGACCAACAGCACATAGTGTCAATATAACCAAAATGTTCATGATCTTTAGAACTAATTAAACTTTATTTGAAATATAAGCCTGTACAAACTATTCTGTTTTGTTACTCTACTGCAGGGGTGGGCAATTGTGGGAGGCTGGGGCCTGCACTGGTCCCTTAGGAGAATTTGAGGAGCCCTTCAGCTGCACCCACCTCGGCAAAAATATATTTTTTTTGTCCCATAATGGCTTCTAGGGTGCATTTTGACCTCGGGGCTATTTTGGGGACTTCTTGGACTATTTTAGAACCGGAAGGAGCCTTTTATTAATAACAGGAAGTGAGTAGGAATCACTTCCTGTTGTGAACAGAAAATGCCTCATGCCCCTAGAAGGGCAAAATAATCTTTTTTAAAAAAAATCATATAATGTGTTTTGTTTTGTTTTTGACACCTGTGTGGCCCAGGGGGCTTCCAAATGTGGTGGAAATGCCCTCCACACTCCTAGAGGTCATTTTGGGGCATTTTGAAGTAAAGAAAAAAATTACCCCAGGAGGCCCTAGGGGTCACAAAGACAGTACTGGGGGCTGCATGTGGCCCATGGGCCTCTTTGCCCATCCTTGTGGTACAGGTATTAGTAGGCTGTTAATGTACAACCTTAATAAATATAGATATAACAGGAAACTAGCCACCTAGCCTTTTCCAGGGCATTCCATTCTGTTTCTGGTTTTACTTCTCCTCAAAAAACAGTCCCCCTGTTCTGTACTGTTTTGTAGTACAACTTTATCCACATTGGGATTCCACCACCCCCACCAAAGTTTTCATATTTCTGCTGACCCCATGGTTTCTCTAAGTCTGTTAATACTTCTCTTTTGCAAATGGTAAATCCTCTTGCTAATCAAAACTAAAATAAGCCCATTGAATCAGTGAGATTTACCTGTATGTTGAGTCAACAGGCAACAATTGCTTCAAAAGATCTACATTAATTGGGACTAACCAATAGGATTTAGCCCTAGATCAGGGGTAGGCAACCTAAGGCCCGGGGGCCGGATGCGGCCCTCTGAGGCCTTTGGACCGGCCCCAGGACTGTCCTGCCGCCGCTGCCGCCCGCCATGATGATATTCATTATTGTTGTTATTACTTGTTCTTGGGGTTTTCTTGGCAAAATCTCCACGGGGTTTGCCATGGCTTTTCTGGGGCTGAGAGAGTGTGCATGCATATTTTTTATTTTTATTTTTTTTTAAAAAAATATATTTATTTATTTATTTATTTATTTATTTTTGGTGCTTCGGCCCCCCAGTTGTCTGAGGGACAGCAACCTGGCCCACGGCTCAAAAAGGTTGCCTACCCCTGCCCTAGATAATCATGGTTTGTACTGAACAAAACTTATGAGGAAATTTTAAAAGACGAGTGGAATGAAGAGACATGTTAATACTGTTTTTTAAACTTCTGGGCAAATGTTACCCCAGGACGTCTCTCAGTGCAGCAACATAATTTACTAAGGATGGTCTGTAGTATAAGAAACATCCTGTTGGGAATGTATGATGTCATAAAGCAACTTAGGTTTGCACAGTTTAGAATTGTGGCATTGTGCAATGGTTCTATTCCCAGGAAAGGAACACTGTCATAGCTGTGCTGTCAAGACCATGGCACAAGTAGACCAACCAATATGGCTATTGTGCAACAGTCATGATGTGCAACAGTATGGCACTTGTGGGACAGTTGCTTTTGTGAAATGACAGCACAAGGAGAGGGGGGACAATGGCCCTCAACAGATCTACTGTTGGCACTGTAATCCACAATGGAGGATATTGGAAAGTCATGAGTGCTCCATGCCTGGCCAGAAAAATGTCCTCACATTTCACAGTGCCCCATTGTGCAGTGGGATGCCCCACATTGTTGTAATTCTTTACCATGGTATTGTCTCAGCGACATAGCTCTGTCATTATGCAGCACATAATGCAGGATCTCAGCCATAGCTGATAAGAAGAGTACATACTGTAGGAAGAGTGGGGAATGTGTGGTTTTCCAATGTTGCTAGACTCAAGTTCCCATTAGCTTTAGCCAACATAGATGATGGTGAAAAATCATGGAAGTTACAATCCAATATCTGGAGGGCCACATACTTTCTGTCATTTCCACAGCGTGTCAAGATTCTTTGGGGCCACAAAGCAGTCTTTGTAAAGAGATGGTGAAAGCAATGGTTTTGGAAACAATTTCCTGATGCAACACTTTTCTGCCTGTTCAGAAAGAAAGCATGGACATGCTTTCCAGTAGCTGAAGGATCCACCAGCTTTGGATCTAAGCCAATGGGGCTCATCAGCTCATTGGTAGCTGCTGTTTTTTCTAGAATTATTCCACTGGATCTTGAACATTTAATTGGTAGTAAATGCCACTGAATTTGGTGGAGAAATTACTCCCTAGTTCATCAACTCAGGATTGCAACTCCTTAAAGACTTTGTGTTTCTCTTTTCAGCCATTTAACAGCTGCAGCTCATAAAAGACTCCATGTGAAAGGCAGCGTTCCAGAACTAGCAGAGGTAATGTAAATAATTACCACTGGAATACCTAAGGGAAAAAAACAGTTCTGGATGCAACATTTGGAACCCGTTAAGAGGATGTGGTATTATTATTATTTCTATCCCGCCCCTCTGCAACACAATCGGGGCGGCTTACAACAGTAAAAACACCAGTAAATACATCCAATCCCAAAACCACCCTCCCCTTAAAAAGATATTAAACTAAAACAATTTAAAAACACTACTTAAAGCAAAGTATAAAACTAAGAATCAACAACAATACAGCACAATCAACAGCAGCACTGAAGGAGAAAAAAAGCAAAGGAGTAATATGATGGGATAAGTTGCTTTAATTCTGCACTGACAAGTCTGGATACTATCCCTTCAAAAATTCCTGTAGAGCTGTGAACATCAGTTCAGATTAAACTACCACAGAAAAAATCCCACACTTACCTAGTTTTTTTCTTTTTAATGAGAAATTTTTCTCATTCTGATTTAACTTAACCTTTCATGGCCTGAGAAAAGATAATGAGCAATATCAGCTATCTCGGCACATGGTGATTTTCTTTTCAAAACCCCTCTCTTGCAATAGTGTGTGTACTACATACTTATGAACAACAGTTCATAAACTAAACTAAAGGCAGAGTTAAAATGCAGGAAGTCAAAAGCTAGATTATGTTTGGTTCTTTTGATGGTATTTTTGAGATTCTTTATCAAAGTAGAGAAAACATAGGTTAGGATAACAGAGTTGTTCTGCCAATGGAACTGCTTCTTTCATCTTAGCAGAACCTGAAGTGGAGTCTCTTCTGTACATTTAATAGGCCTTAAAACCTGCCCTACAGGGCTGGGAAACCTTCCAGAACAGTATGTAGCCACTATGGAGGGCAGTAAGACAGAAGGGAGGGAAAGAAAGTCCTTTCATGATAGCAGCCAAACACTAGTATAAAATAAAGACATGGAAATGCAGTCACCCCTCCTTTCTCATGGACTAAAAGTCTGCTGTTTTGTATATTCACGGAGGGGCAACCCAGGAAAGGGCTGGGGAGGGCTGGAGAAGCCCCGTGCACCCCCAGGGAGCAGGCCTGCAACCATGGGGAGCCCCATACACCAGGCCCCTGGCCATGGGGAGGCCCCGCGAGGGGCAGGGGACCAGCCGGGTGTCAACTCCTCTTCTGGGGTGTCATCCCCTCTTCTGGGGTGTCACACACCCCCTTCTGGGGTATCATCCAGTGCGATCTGCACCCCCCCCCCCTCGTATCCATGCAGTGATGCTACTGCACTGTCTGATTATTTTTTGAAGCTGCTTTTACAGGATGATTAAGATTTTTAGAGGGGGGGGGGGAACCCTGATTAGTGTCACCATTCCAACACTTTCCTGTTGGTTTTGTTTTGTTTTTTTGCAGGCAAGGCTCTGTCTATTCCAGGCTGTTCGCACCATCTTGGGGAGTGGAATGAAGCTTTTAGGAATCACACCTGTAAATAAAATGTAAGAGGAAGAGTTCCTCAATGCTTACCCAGAAATGAATCTGCTCTGAAGATTATTGTCCTAACCTATTCTTGTAGTATCTATAGTATGTAGGTGTTCTTAAGAATTACATGAAAAGTTCAGTAAGGTTCTTTATGTGAAAGAATCTTTCCTTGTTTCTATGAAACAAACTCTGCCTGGACTTTGTTCCTATCTTAATGCTGTTAATATGCTTGGTCACCAGTCTCATGACTGCACTCATGTCACATACTTGGCTTTCTCTAGAACGAAACCTGTTTCCTCTGAGGGTTTTAGCCTCTGTACATTTGAGAGAAATGGGTTGTGTTTTACTGAGCAAAGGCTTAACTTCCATTTTATTTTATTTTATTTTTTTGTATATGCTTTCCTGCACTTATATGGAATGTGTATATCCTAATGAGAGTTCTTTAACCAGTCAATGTTCATTCCTGAGAATACTGGCTGAAAAGCTTGTGGCTGCCATGTAATGTTAGCACATGTCTTCTTGGTGGTGGTGGTGATAAGGAGGGAGGAATTCAGCATCTCCCTCATACAGGGAGCCCCAGCCATCTCAAAACTCATCTGTTTCTCATGATCTGAAGACATTATCGTCTTCTAGGACCACTGGAGGACTCCTACAGATCTTGGAGGATGTCTTTGTCATTGGGCCCTGACTGTAGGGACATAGCCAAATGTTCCACTGCTGTCACTTGCTCTCAGCTATCCACTGAATGGCCATGTGAAGAGGTACAAGAGTCAGGTGAAAGGAAGAGGGGAGAAAGTGTAGTTGCACTTGCTTCTTTATTTCATGAGACATATTTGACCCAAAAATGAGTGTTGCGGGTTTTTTTAAGTGATTAGTGTCACTTTTCAGACTCCCTCCAGGTATTTTGTTTGTTTTAAGGCAAGATTCTGTCTAGCCATTTTTTGTATAACAAGCTATGCATGCACTGTGATACAAAATCTACAGCCCAGATGTGGCCCTCTAATTCTCCTACCACTGACTCGTCATTGGCTGAGTGGCACTGCTGCTTCTGTGTTGCCAGGGGCTGCACAGAAACAGTCATGCCCATTGGATTGCTGGGGATAGGGAAAGCAAAGTCTCCTCTCAGGGATCCCAATTGCTGCTTTGGCACCAGTGGTCCCAACAGGGAAACACCAATCTTCCTGAAGATAGCATAGGAAGGTTTTTTGCTTCTCTAAATCTTCAGTGACCCCACCTCAACTGGGATTACTGTTTCCCCACTGATACTTGAGGTAGAGAAACAGATGTATTGCTGAAGATCACAGGGAGATGGAGGAAACAAATGAGTCTCACAGTAATGGCCCCCAATCCCTAGATCTCACTGGTTAGAGAAGGGAGGCTTAAATCTCTCTATCCACTGAGATGTGTGGATGATGATTGGTGTGTAGGTAATAGGTTGAGGTATGTGGGCAATAAATTGAGGTGATAGCACAGTGTGTGTAGGTATGCATTCACTCATGTGTTCCAGCTCCCCTTAAGGCATGAGACTGGGCCCAAAAAGCTACCAAATAAAAAATCAAGTCTTAATCATGAGTAAATATGTTTGTTTACTATGTCTGTCTGTGAATACACATTTGGTATTGTGAGCCTTCAACTCATTTCTTACTGATGGTGACCCCAAGGCAAAGATATCACCATCTTTTCTTGGCAAGATTTCTTCAGAGGGGGTTTGCTATTAATTTCCTCCAAGGCTGAGTGTGACTTGCCTAAGGTTACTCAGTGTGTTTATATGGCTCAGCAGGGATTTGAACCTTGGTCTCCCAGAGTCCTGCTCAGGCTCCTACACTGCTGGCTCTCCCTTCATACACATATATAAACACATATATGTGTGTATTTTAGTGTAATAATTAACCAATTTTCCTAATGTAACCAAAAGAGAACTGGTGTTATTTAGCAAAACTATTATTGGGCAAAATAGGTCAGTCCATGCTTCTGTGGATCAAAATATTATCTATACCACCAAGCCTGGAGAGATAGACTTAACTGGTATTTCCTACTTCACTATCTTTGGCCTGAAAACTTGGTCGACAGGTGCAGGTATGTAAATGCTACCTCATAACTCATGGCTGGAATCCTGCATTGTTGCTGTTGTTGTGTGCTAACAAGTCATTTTTGACTTATGACAACCCAAAGACAAACCTATTGTTGGATTTTCTTGGCAAATTTCTTCAGAGAGGGCTTGCCATTGCCATCCTCTGAGGTTAAAGAGTGTGACTTGCCCAAGATCACTCAGTGGATTTTTATGCTCAAGTGGGAAATCGAACCCTGGTCTCCATCATAGCCCAACTGTTTTGCATTGCAGTTGTAATTATGAATTTGTAAACTAGCATTAAAGATCCATAACTGCTCCATCTTCCTATACTCAATTATCATACAATGTGTTGATAACCATCTGAAGTACTTCATTTTTCAGCTAACACTTCTCATGCCATAATGGCCACTGAACTATTCCATCTTTTGCAACTGCGTCTACATTCCTTGATATGTAAGAACAAACAAAAAACCAATGAAACCGGTTTTGTCAAGCAAATGCATTTTCACATTTTAAACCCAATAGCATCATAGATAGCATTATTACTACAGGCACCTTGCTTGAACTTGCTTCTGATACTGAAGTAAATTTACTTGGGATTGGTCATCATTTTGTTGTAGAAAAGGATAATGTTTTTAAAATAAGATGTTAGGCTATAAACATAATGACATTAATATCAGGACCAGTTATAGTACAAACATGTCCCCTGGTGATCTTTTTGAATGTGTAAAACAATGGAGGATGCTGCAGTATCCAAGATCAGCAGGTTGAAACATTTCCATTGCAGGCCCATTTTCTGCAGCTTCATCATCTGCCACTCTCTGGGAGTTTGTTTGGGACCTTGACCTTTGGTTGTCAGGTCCACCCCTAGTTGTGCCACTGCTACTACCTAGAAGACCTCTGCATTCAGAATCCATCTGTCATAAAGGAAAAAAACCACAATCCTGTAGCTATTGGCATAGAATAAAAAGGATTTGTAGAAGACCAACTTACACAAATAACACATTAGTAATTTTTAAAAGCCTGTACAATTATTTAATGGAAAACACATCTTTCAAAAGTGCCTGGAAGGCAAAACAACATTTTGCTCATGACTTGCCCAAAACGAATAAATTGTACATTTCTGTTGGTGAGAATCATATGGCCCTGCAGATGTTGCTAAACTGCAACTCCCAGCATTACTCAACGCTTACTATACTGGCTGATGCTACTGGGAGTTTGCAGTCTACCATCAGGCAGGCCATATAACTCCCCCTCCTGATCTAGGTGATGCCTAACGTACAGGACTTATCCTCCTGTCCACCTCCCAAAAAACAGTTGCATTGTAGAAGTAGGCAATTTTGCCCTCCAGATGTTTTTAAGCCTGGAAGTCCATAGCCAAAACAGTGAATGGTGAGGGTTATAACTCCTCACAACCCTTAGGAACCACAGTAGCTCCTTTATGTTTCATTCAAGTAAAAGGCACAATCCAGAATGGTACAATGCATTTACATAACTTGCACAAAAATGTGTTTAGGCCTGACAAGTGTGACAAAAGTGTCAGAATACAAAATGGTATAAAACCCCATCACAATTTTAAAAAATTCTATTAAAAGCAGCATGAGCTGCATTTTTTTCTTCCTCCTGTTGCAAAGGGATTCACCTTAACAAACGCATGAAGACATAAGATTTGTTCCAACTAAAATTGTGGTCATTTTATGAATCAAATAATGGCATTCAGTCCCCAACCTCCATGTCAATCTAGCTGCTACCAATGGTTTACTGTTAAGAACTGTTCAACAATTGGCTGGGACATGCAGAGGAAAATGTGCAGCACTTTCTACACAAGAGTATGAGCAAAATATGCAACAATCAAAGAGTAGACATTGTTATTCTCTAGTACATCAAGGTAAGATTCAACGACATCCCCCTCTTTATTATATACACAATATATCAATATATAGATGCATTTTCCATTCCTTCATTATTATAGTAAGAGCTTCATAGTCCAACACAAAATTAAGACACAACTTTACATCAGTAACAGTGCTACATAAGATAGTGAAGTATCCATCCTTCAATGTAAACCTTCATTCCACTGATGATTTACTTCACTTTTAGTCCGAGCAGAAAAAGCTGCCATGAACAGTTTAAGGCTATTTTTTTTAAAGGAAAGGAAATGGGGGAAAGATACTCTGTCAAGTTTTCTTTAGTTTCAAATGTCTTTTCTGTTCTTCATGATTGTGAATGTTAAACATGAATAAGATTCTCTTTTGACGCTTTTGGTTCTACTGGCTGTAGTTTTGTCGTGTCTTGTCGAGGCAATCCATACAAATATATTGAAATACATACCAGAAGAGCACCAAGAGAGAAAGTTATGGCTAGAAGAGAAAAACAAAGTCCATGATTTAAAATGCTGGTTCAAACAGAAACTTCGAAGAACATAAGACAGAGAGTTCAATCTCTAGCCTTAGGTGACTGAGCAATTTGTAGAGCTGATATGTACTGAGGTTATGCGCTACTTCTCAAATATAATGGAAGCACTAACACTATGGGGGAATGAGGCATATTATCTTAAAGACAGAATCTAGCTGTTCAGTTTACAATGTTTTTGTTTTTTGCTTACCAACTTACATTGGCCAACTTAATATTGACAGTTTCTTAAATTAAGCCACAACAAATAATCCCCAGGAAGAATCAGTGAGCAACTTCAGACTTGCTCCCCTATCTATAATTCAGAAACTGCATGATTAAGCAACAACGTACAAGTATGAAAAAGTCTTTGGCATCATCTCATGGGGGAAAAACCTTTTTCATCAAAGGTAGCTAAACATCCAGCCAGAGTATGAGCCTACAGGCAACAGTATTTGGCTGCTATTGCAATTTTTTGATAAACAGAAGACCAAGTATCTGGAGTTGCCTCTTTCTCATGAAAATATTAACTAATCTGGACTTTGAAACTTAATAGCAATTCTAATGTAGATTTGGTATTAATGTATTTCTAAAAATATAGCATTCTTTGTAGAACTAAGTGTAAATAAACAATAGAAATGTGGTGGATCTCCCTGTCAAAACATAGTGTTGCTTATTTCAATACATTCTGCCTCATTCATTTCAACATCTCATTTTTCAAAATGTAATCAATCTAAAACTTTATTTCAACTATCAACACTCCATGGAACATCTGATATCACTGTTGATAATCAACTACA
This sequence comes from Phrynosoma blainvillii, assembly GCA_026167975.1. NCBI lineage: Eukaryota > Metazoa > Chordata > Lepidosauria > Squamata > Phrynosomatidae > Phrynosoma > Phrynosoma blainvillii. Next base: position 143,480,242 of record JANUYF010000001.1, read on the forward strand.
GGCCCACCTTACATGCCCTGTGTAATATTCTTTAATACAAAACATCAGTCATGAGCATTTATGCTGATATCAAAGTGGAGCTTTGGGTGTTGCTGCCACAGCACTGTTAAATTGAGCATATTCTTACAGAAAAGTAAGACCATCACCTATATAAGAACAAATTTACAGTAGTCATTCAAGCCAATTTAAATAAAATCAGATGAAAATACTTAGGTGAGGTAACAAGGCTACATAAACCATAACCAAAGCCTACTTACTTATCTGTAAACCAAAGAGAATAACGGATGCAACAGTAGAGAGGACAATGGCGGCTGCTGCAGAAAAGCCTTTCATAATATTGTCTGTGTACTTAACAACAACCGACGTGTAAAGGCCTCCAACACTGGAAAGAACTAGGAAGCAGAAGAAAATATTCTCATGAATCAAGTGTCGGACATTTTTTGTCTTAGCATAATAAGGAGCTATTCTCATGGCATATCAAAGAAACAGTAAAACATATTTTATAGCATCAGTTAAAAGAAGGGATATCACAATTTGTTTACACAGATCACATCATTTGAGGATTAAATTTGTGGTCCCAGAGGGCTTTCCCTTGTAACACAACCCACCAAAGCGTAGTGTTAGTCTAAGCTAGGGGTAGGCATTTGCAGACCCAAAGCTACGTTTTGTATCTCACTATGTGTTGCCCGATTGCCTAAAATGCAGCACTGGTGGCACCAGCAGAAATTGGCCTCCACTGCCAAAAATATATCCATAATTGAAACCCACCCCCATTCAGTCTGGAAAACTCATTTCTTCCTCTTCTTCCTTCTCCCGAGAAGCTCTATAGTACAGGAGGTTGCTCTATCAGCTTCAGGCCAAGATCCTATTTGGGAGTGAATAGTGAAAATCTCTGCATTGTTTGATTGTGCAAATGCAACCTTTATGTTGAATGGTAATGCTGCTCAACAGCTGAATGTGCACTCAAAGGAGTACTACCACCACTTTCAGCAGAAGGCACACAGAGATGAATCAGTTGGGAATGCACACCCTCAGGTGCAATTGCATCACATGCACAACTCTGCTACCATGACCATGGACTGAATGCAGACTTTGTGCACCAGATAAAAATGTGCAGTTGCTTCTGTAGGAGAACTCAACACATGCATAAGACAACAGGATTCTGGAAACCATGCCCTATGCAGAGCGACTTAAGGAGCTGAGTATGTTTAGACTGGAGAAGATAAGGTAAAGAGGTGATACAATAGCCCTCTTTAAATATTTGAAGGGATGTCATACTGAAGATGGTGCACATTTGTCTTCTGCAGCTCCAGATAATAAGACCTGAGCAATGGATTCAAATTACAGGAAAAGAGATTCTACTTCAACATTAGGACAAACCTTCTGACAGTAAGAGCTGTTTGACAGTAGAACACACTCCCTCAAAGTGTGGTGGAGTCTCGTTCTTCGGAGGTTTTTAAACAGAGGCTGGATGGCCATCTGTCAGGGATGCTTTGATAGAGAGTTCCTGCATGGCAGGGGTTAGATTTGATGGCCCTTGAGGTTTCTTCCAACTTTATGATTCTATGATTCAGTCCTGCACCAATGTGGATGGCAAATTTGGTAGTGGCTGTCAAATTTGCTGGCACTTAGTGGCAGAGCATCTCACCACCACCACCACCACCACCCGCCACAGAACTACAGTGTCCACTGCTGGCCCCAATCCCAGAAAGATGCCCACCACTGGTCTAGGAACATTTTCTTTTTCCAACTACTTACTGAAATGCCATAGAGCTATGACTTGCAAGTCTGAAAGTTGTCCTGAGGCTTATTTCTAAACATCCACAGAACTGATCTATGTTTTGCATACTTCGTGGAAAGATGTCTAATTTCTCATCTGTCCTTGCTGACTTTCTTTTGGCCTGCCCCATATCTTTAGTCCCACCCACTGCTGTTACTATAATTTGATCCCTGTACTAACTAAGCAGGATTTCCCACTTCTGCTGTTGTTACATATGAAATTAATATGTACTCTCAGTGCCCCTACTCCTGCTTTACCATTTAAGATATCATACACCTTTAGCCCTGGCTAGAAAAGGAGTTTCAAAAGCTCTTCAAGAATTTACAGGAAAATGCTAAAAATACTTACATATCACAAACCAGACATAATGAGTATAGCCATAGAAAAAACCTTTCTCCATTACTTGAGCTCCATCAGACATGTAGACACCAACCAACGTCACAACAATTCCAGAAAGATACATCTGAATGTTCCTGACCCATAAAGATGTATCTGAACTCTTTAGCACCTTCTCAAAATACACCCCTGAAAGGAAGAAGGGGGAGAATAATCAATAAGAGATAACCTGGAAGAGAAATGGGTCATTTCATCTTGTATGAAAAGGAACAGAAAAGGTTCTTTCCATCAGAGTTTTCTGCCCAGGTAACTAAAGGCAATGTGGGCAACCAGAATTCTTCCACTGACCCAGGGATGAGTACCATATTTGTACCTACTGGTTGCAATTGTTTGTTTCTTTTCTGGAAACTTTCCAGGGACTGGTAGGTAGTAGCTTATAGATTAGGAGTGGTCCATGGACCACAAATTTGAGTAACACTGAATTAAATAGCAATACAGTGCAGACTCTTTTTTTGTATTATTATCCTGAAAAATCATTTGATGAGCCTACTCCTCCAACTACTGAGTATACAGATCCCTCCTTTCCTCCTCCTCTCCAAGAGAATATCATTGCCAAGAAAATCAACTTGGTGCTTAGCAGATCGAGAACTGCAACACCCAGAGGCTCTAACCTGCATAAATACTGATGAGAGCTGATGAGATTTGCAGCCCACTGGCCCCAGGAGGATCATACACTCCCCATACCTGATGTACAGGCTAAATGGTTTGATTGCAAAGGAGAGATGCTTCCCTCTTATGTTAACTTTGCCATATGGGAGGTATAGAAGCACACATCACAAAGGTACCATGAGAAATCAGGTCACACTGCATCCATGCTAATCCAAATAAAAATTGATCAGTGATACCTTTATTGGCCAACCAAAGTGCACAATATACTTGTTGCAAGCTTTCAAAGCTCCATGGGCTTCTTCTTCATCAGGCAAGATGTTACAAACCAAATAGGAGTAAAACAACTGGAGATGTTAGTCAGATGCCTACATGTTGTTTCAGTCTTAGGTTAAGATGGTATATGGTGGGGAGGATATCTTTTGCAGGCAGGATCCTCCTCCTTCTGGCCCTGTGGGAGATTTGCAAAGTCCAGGAAATTTAAAATCCATTTGTATCTCAACAGGGACCATGCTAAGTTAGTTTGTGAGAGGGAGTTACAGTGAACAATGGAGAAAGGAGATATGCTGTTGCAGGTCCTAAGCCGCAAAGGTTTTATAAGAAGGAAACCTAGGCTATCACAACACACTCATGAACAAGCTGAGGATAACTTTTAACTACAAGTTTTACCTGCAAATCCGGAACATAAAACAGCAACAGCGATCGCACCAAAGCCTATCAGAGGACTTTGTTCCATCTGAAGAATTAATAAAAAAGGAAGATGTTTTTAAGTAAAGATGTGGCAAATTACTTCAAAAGTTAAGTCAGAACATCAGTTTACTGCAACACCAAAAGCAGCAACAACAACAACAACAACAAAACCACCACTGGGCTAATCTGCATCATCTACCTACGAATCTGTTTGCTATGTGTGCCTTATCTCTAACAGTCATCGTTCAAGAAATAGCTGAAAAAAAGAAAAATGCTCACGCATCACATAATCTCCCTTATTTTCATTTTGTGTCATTCCTTTTTTAAAAAATAAAAAATAAAAGTGCCCTGCAGTTCTCACTTCTGCACTACAAGAGCTTGGTATGACACCAATACCTTTTAAATAAAGGATAGCCAGTCAGTTAAAGATTTTTAACACATCTACTGAAACATCGACATTAATTAAACTAAGTAAATAAGGAACATATGAAAACATTTCAGTCAATAAAACCTATCACTCCTTTCAAGAAGGAACAAAATAATTTGCTTCATTATATGGAAATTTTCTTGTGTCAGTAACAATACACTAAAGCCACCAATGATTTTCAAATCCAATCACCCAATTTTCAGTGTTACAGACAATTTCATTTTGATTGGTTTTTAAAAAATGACATCATTTTAAAAAATGAAGAGATTCCATCTCAACATTAGGAGGAACTTTCTGACAGTAAGGGCTGTTCGGAAAATAGTGGAGTCTCCTTCTTTGGAGGTCTTTAAGCAGAGGCTGGATGGTCATCTGTCAGGGATGCTTTAATTGGGAATTCCTGCATGGCAGGGGGTTGGGCTGGATGGCCCTTGTGGTCTCTTCCAACTCTATAATTCTATGATTCTATGACACTACTTGAACCTTGTCTAGGATTCTTATTTTAGAGGAAAGGCTAATGAAGCAACTATTTGCTAGTTTTGGTTATGCCTTGGAAAAACAAGTCCTTCCCTTCCACCCCATTAATTTATATCCCATTTTTGTCTTGCTATGGAACCCAGGTTCACTGCCAAGTTCAGTGTGTACAGAATTTCAGCATGTGTTTAGGAAATCTGCCTTAGGAAGACAAGATATAGCTATGTGAAATACATCATTATCATCATCACTTGGCACTTATGTGGCACTTTAAAATACTTAAAACGGCCCTCTTACCTAACTTCAGTAATCCTTACACTACCCATAGTACAGATGTGGGAGCTGCTCTCTTACCTAAGATCATCTGCTCAATTTGGACTAAGAATGCTTTTTAAACTGTTTAAAACTAGCATTCTTAATTTCACCACTTACTTAATGTTTTCTATTGTATACAATGTTGTATGTATTTTAATCTATACTATAAGCCCCCTTGGATCTCCCTCTCAGTCTCTCTCTCTCTCTCCCACACACACACGTACACACACAAAGATTTTAACAATAAATACAATGATGAAATAATCATTAGGGTGTACTAAGTCAAGGTAGAGTAGAATGTAACTCAAGATCAGCAGGCAGACTGGTAAGGACGTCCGATGCTAAATTGTTTAATAATACCAACAACAAAATTACTCTTCCTACTCTACACAGATCACACTGTCAAAATGAAAAAGCTGAAGTGTATGGGTTTGTGTGACCAGGTGTAGACTTTTATGTGGAAGAAGTATGAACTCCATTCAGTTCTGGAATTTTGCACCTTGCTTTGGCTAGGTGGCTTTAGGGAAAATAGTTTTTTTAAAAAACCTGCCTGGTGTTGCACAATGCCATCACAAACTATTTATATGAAATAATGAAATGAAGTGGAAACTTCAGTTAAATTAAAGTATGCATGTCAGATGAACTATTAATCTGCCTACACAGGACCAGAATCCACATGAAGCAGACCTCTCTTTGACTTTCTATGGTATTGCCCTAGAGGAGTGGTACACAATGTCCCCAAGTTTCAGCCTCTTGACATGTATTCCTCTTATTATTGTTGTTGTTGTGTGCCTTCAAGTTGTTTCTGACTTATGGTGACCATAAGGTGAACTTCTTATACGGTTTTCTTGGTAAGTTTCTTCAGAGGGAGATTGCCATTGCCATCCTCTGAGGCAATGTGACTTGTTCAAGGTCACCCAATATGTTTCCACGGCCAAGCCAGGATTTGAACGCTGATCTCCAGGGTCATAGTCCTATGCTCAAACCTTACACCACACTGATCCCATATCTTTTTTATTACAAGGCAAAAAATAGCTAAGACAAAAATTCCGCCTATTGCTTTTTGCCACTGGGGTGTAATTGTTTTGCCCCAAACAAGGGATTATATTAGGATAAAAATGTCCCATACAGTCTTCTAATGACTCATAATGCCATGAACCAGGGGTCCTTTCACACAATGCAGTTATAGCACTATGATTCCACTTTCACTGCCATGGCTCCATCCTGTGGAATCCAGTGCTTGCAGTTTTGTCAAAAGTACCGCAGAAGCTCATTGGCTGATAATCCTAAATGTCCTGCCCTCAAATGCAAATCTCAGGATCTCATAGGTTGCTGGCATGACATGAGAAATCATAGAGCTAGAACTGTGTAGTATGAAAGAACCCCAGCAGTGACTGTGTGGAGAACAGACATATTGGAATTCTTCATGGGTTCAGAAAATACAAGAACTCACAAAGTTCATTAAATCTACCCCATCCCATCAATGATGCTTATCCTACCTTCGGCACATTGACTTTCCAATGGGGTCAGAAATTACCTCACAACTCATTATTGGAAAGTTGGTTTTTTTTTAAAAAAATCCTGGTACATGAAGTTTCAGTGCAAGATATACAATGCTCCCATCATTGCTATTCTGTATACAAATACAGTGAGTCATTGGTATCTGCTGAGGTTTGGTTCCAGGATCCTCCATGGATACCAAAATCCGTGGATGATTAAGTCCATTAAATGGCATAGTGAAATGGTGTCCCTTATATAAAACAGCAAAACAAGGTTTGCTTTGGGAATTTATATTATTTTTGAATATTTGCAAGCCGCGGATGGTTGAATCTATGGATAAAAATTCCGGAGATATAGAGGACCAACTGTATGCTTTATGTTATGCTCTTTTTTTAAAAAAAATTCTATATTTCAGAAAGCAGATGTAGGAAAATGCTTACCTGAACTTTTGTAGCCTGAGCTGGCTTCCACTGAACAAGTGTGACTCCGCCACAGAGCATGAAGACTGAAAACCACTGCAGTTTACTGAGAGAGCGGTTCAGCATTAAGACTGTACATAAGGCTGTACATGGGATCTTCAACTGATAGGTGACCTAAAAAGCCAGATTATTTAAAAAAAAAAATAGCTGTTTTTATTATTTTGGGATTTTAATGTATTTTAATATTTATTTTAATTGTCATTAGCTGCTCTGAGTGACAAGGAAAGATCTGTGGATACACACACATCACACAAACAAAATATTTTTAAAATGTAGTAACAAACAAGGTCCAGAATCCTGTTGGTAAGTTCTCAGGAGCTGCACTTCACTGTGGTGGTGGTACCAAAGAGAAAAGCATGAGACCAAAAATACTATTACTTTTAATCTAAAACCTCTTACTGCCAATAATCAAGCCACATGAGAGATCATTCAACCATTTGGAATAGGAGAAAACCCATACAAAAGTAGAGAAACCACCAAACAATGGTGTCATTGGTAAAGTGGTAATGGCTTTCTGGAAAATCCCAGAGGGTGAGAGTTGGCCGCAGTTCCTTGGGTTACCCACTCCTGCCTTAACATGTTCCTCATGTTTCAGTCATAATGGGTTGGACCCAGAATCTGTTTTCCACAGACCCTTCCATCTGTTGGACACTTCTGCTTCTGCAGAGAAATCCTGCTGGCAGAATGGAGAAGGTGGTGGCAAACTGTTGATTCCTCTTTTCCCCTGCAGTCCTATATGCAAGAAGTGAAGAAAGTGCACCTCCACTACTGGCATTATTCTGGGTCCTCCAAGAACCCCAAGAGATCTCTAAAGTTCCCAACTAACCTCCTCCCTATTGTTTTGGTCACGAAAACTGCCCCATATCTGCTGAAAATTGCCCAAAAGTACCACAAAAATGGGAGGGTAGATTTGCCCCTCACATCATACATCGATGAGCTCACCTTGGGCTCTGATGTAGAAGCATCTGGCTTCCAAACATTAACAATTACCTGGTAAACTGCTGCATCCAAATTACTAAGAGCCAGGAAGGCCATGTTGTTCTGAATGGCATACACCAGAGAGGGAACACTTAATTTAAGGAGTTCTTTAGGGCTTCCCAAGACATTTTCTTTCAGTGAAGTCAACAGTCTACCTTGGCTTCCAGTCTCTCTAAAAAAAAAAAAAAAAGGTTTAAATACCAATATATCTAAAGCATCTTAACACATGAATCCTATAACATCACTATGGAAGTCTCTATGCTCACAACTTCCAAAAGCTGATGCCACAGTGAACCAGTGCATACAACTCAGTTGCTGGATAGGGCTTGTCATAAACCACAGCTAATGTACATGTATGTACATAAGGTATTTCAAGAACAAAAAGCAGAAACCACTAAGTCGAAGGAACAGTCTTCTTTATTTTTCCATGCTCTCTTTAATTCTCATCCTTTCCCCAGCAGCCCAACCTGCAACTATCCAATCGCACCCTTCTGCCCTTTTGGTGTCACTGTAAAGTTATGGGGACAAAGTTCTATTGTTGGCTCCTGTCAATTGGAAAAGAAAATCAAAGCCCTACTGATCTCTCTTTTAGAGAGCTGCACAAGCTATTTCAGTGGAAGGTGTGAGATGAGCTGTCTGGCTTTGAATGTCCTTGCTATTTTGAAAGAAATGGGTTTTTGTGGGGTTTTTATTTCTGAAAGCCCTGTATAAATGAATATCTTTCTAACAATGGAAAAGCAGAGAAAGTGAGACAAAGCAAGAAAGCAACTATACTGTAGAGAGACAGTCTCAATCTTCTCTATGTTCACCCACCCATCAGACTATGTTGCAAAGAACAGTTTCTTGCAGACTGAGATGAAAAACAACACTTGACTGATGATCTATCTGTGTAAATCTGGGGTCTGTGTCTCCTCCAGTCACCATTTCCAGTGGTAAGAGGTGGATTTGCTTTTAAGAACAAAAGAGGCATACAGACAATTGTGGAATTCCTCCCCTTTCAACTTATCTATCTGAAGCCCTGTTACCCATAATTAAGGGGCCCTTTCAGACAACACAGTTATAGCACAACGACTCCCCTTTAACTATCATGGCTACATTCAATGCAATCCTGGGATTTGTAGTTTAGTGAGGGACTGGAGTTCTGTAGCCAAAAGTTCTAAGTTTCCCTAAAGAGCAACTCCCAGGACTCCATGGCTGCTGAAGTAGAATTGTAGTGCTATAATTGTGTAGTGCAAAAGGGCTTTGATATCAGAGCCCAGCTACGGAAAAAAGCCATCAAAAGGGACAGACTGTGGGAAGGTAACTGGAGGAGAGATGGGGCAGGTTCTGCTTTCTTCACCCCATTTGCTCATAGAATTGGACCTACTCACCTCTGGCTCCTTTATGGCCAGACTACCTATATTTTAACCTGGATAGTCTATTGTCACATATTTTATCAGCAGATTAGGATGGTTTCCCACACAACAGGAGCTCTCAAATACAGACTGGGAAGTTCTGTGCTGGAGCTTCTTCCTAAGTAGATATGCATAAAATTAATCTGTACTTTGCATACCTGAAAGACATGCCCTGGAGCTTAATCTAATGTATACATGCATGGAATTCCATTGTGTTTTAAGGGAATATGTCTAATTTTTTTAAAAAAAAATTACATCTGGCCCTGCCTGCTTTGCTTTGCTTTGCTTTGCTTTGGCCTCAGTCTGCACCCTCAGCTTCACCCATTACTGGAATGCAACTCTTAACTTCTGTTACTGAAAATCTATAGATTCATAAACAATTTCCTAACATTTTACAGCATCCTTCCCCAATTATGAATTGTCTGGATGCTCAGGGCCATGCTGGCTGGGGATGATGGGAAGAGTAGTCCATCATATCCAGAAGGTGCCAGGTTAAGGGAACGGTTTCATTTTCACAAGTTATAGGAAGTCTCATCACTCTGAGACACTGAAAGAGTGGGGAATTTCTTGGTCAGAAAATTCTAGATTTCAGGGAGGAAAAACTGCAGTGATTACTGTTGAAAGCACCCAAGGACAACAGTGAAGCAAGACCCATCAGTGTCATGACAGCAGAGTATAGGATGGCATGGGATCAAGACTGGCCCTACCAATAAGTAGTCTGAGACAACAGATTTGGAAGATCTATTTAAAAAGGCAAAAAAAAAATGTCAACTGCAGTATTCTTAACAGCATGGCAGAGGATACACTGCATCATTTCTATGTGGACTATTAAAGGAGATATAAATGGCCCCTGATTCCAAATCCCTGGGCAAATAATTTTACTGGCACATCTGGGGATAGACTGCCAATATTTTTGGGTGTGTTGTTTCTAATTCTTAGACATCTCTTTAGTGAGACTAAAAGTTCCTCTTGAGTGACTGAAGAATCAACGCCTACACCAACCCAAATAACTTCAACCAAGTTTCTGCACTTAATCCATAGTGACATCTTGAACCTCATCCAAAACAGTGACAAAGAACTCAGGTGGAGATGCCTATTTATTGAGCTAAATAGAAGAGAGACACAGAAAAGGAAACGAAAACTTGCATGTTTTCACTTGCTCTGAAACCAGTCTTTGAGTGAAGACCTCTACATGCACACAAGTCTAATGGACACTACACACGTGAAGAAGCATTTTGGATTGTTATAAAAAGCACAATTAAATGAAACAGAATAGAAACTGAACAAATACGTCACACCAATATGCTTATCAATGCTCATACTTACTTTGCTAAAATGCCCAAACTTAGGAATAACTTGATAACTTCTGTTATACATACAGCTGTCGTTGAAAAGTACAGAACTGTTTCTGTCGTCCTTGTGTAGCGCAAAGCAACTGTGTATGTCGCAGCCACCAAGGTCATCACTGTCAAGCAGTACAACTTGAAGAGCAAACTGACGTTTTCTGAAAAACAAAAGCAGGGCTCTGTTAAGATAAGAGGGGCACTTGACAACACAGCTGCACATAAAAGTCATCTTGGCCATACAGTTCAAAACCATAGATTTGTGGGTTCCAAATGGCACAGCATGCCTGCTGCAAACCCATCATCAATGGAATTCAAAAAAGCAAATCTTGATATTTTGATTTATATAAGGTACATCATTTTACTACCCTACTGTATATAATGGGACTTGAGCATCCACAGATTTTGGTATCCACGGGAGGTCCAGGAACCAAACTCCAGCAAATATCAAACGTAAAGGTATTTGGTAAAAAAATTCCATTTCAAGAGGAATGCTTAGGTAAACTGCTTGAATTAATGCAAATGGATAAAATGACAGTAATGTTGAGAGATCAGGATTGGGGAAAGAAATGAAAAAAATTGGATGTCGCTGCTAAAATATATTGAAAATAGAAATAAATGAAGAGATGAAAATAAGAAGTAAAGTTGGGAGAGATGACTGAGTAAATATAATGCTGGAACGTCAATAAAGAGTTTTAATTGGCAAGAAGATCTGGGATTAATGAGAGATAATTCAACATAAATAAGATTATGCTGTTCTTTAAATATTTTGTAAACAAGGAAGCAAATATAAGACAAATAGTATATAGAGTTATATACAGAAAGAATAAATCTCAGTTTAAGTCTTAGAATAAGAAGGAAGGGGTTTTTTTATGGTAAAAAACGGAAATGACTTGCCGAAGGATCCAGGAAGTAAAAATTCTGTTGCTTATTATTTTATGTCTAGAGTTTGTGTTGTTAATATTGGCAATGTGATTTTTGTGTGTTTTATGTTGTTAATGTCTTGTGTTGTATGTTGTATTTTATTCTAATAAACTTTATTTTAAAAAAAAAAAGTAAAATACCAAAGGACTACTGTAAAAACTTTATCCTGGAATAGCCACAATGGAGGCAAGTGGAGCAGGGCTGACCAGGTCTTTCATCAAACTTCCCTCAAAGCTCTTGACTTTCTGGAACATTTCACCAGGGGCCTTTTCACACTACACAATAATAGCACTATGAGTCCACTTTAACTACCATGGCTCCATCTTATGGAATTCTCAGTCATAGGAAGGGGAATTTAGAAATCCTAGCCAGTGAACTCTACGTAGTGCCTCCCCAAACTACAAATCCCAGGATGACAGTTACAAGTGGAATCATATTGCTATCATTCTGCAGTGTAAAAGGGGCTCCTGTTCTTTGGTAACAACTGGAGCTATTTGTCTAGAAATACCAATAAAAGACATTGGGTAGCTATTTCTTCTTTCCCCCCCCCCCTTAAATTTTTAAACAATATTTTTTATTATTTGTTTCAATATATAAAATTGTATAAAGTATCCAATCGATCTTCTTTCTTACACATTCTTTCACATATATCCTTTTCTTATCTACATATATCTTCCAATAACCACACTCATAAATCCACTGTTACATTCACTCACAGGAAAATACAAATATCTTTTTATAAAGAAAGACTTTCTCCCTTCCTATGATATCTGTTACCTATTCCTTATTCTATCTATCTATCTATCTATCTATATGAACTCTCGGTTTTTCTTCTTGTCAACTTTCTGAAACTCTATTTCTTATTTCAATATCTTTAAAAATTTACTTGACTATATAATTACACTTCTTCCTCTATATTTTTTCTTTTTCTCATTCTTTCCCTTTCAGTGGGAAAGCATGGAAGACAGTCTCATCTGGACATATACACAAACAACACACACACACACACACACACACAGATTAATGAATAAGACAGGGTGAGAGCTAGTGTGGTGCAGTGGTTTAAGTGTTGGAGTATGACTCTGGAGAGCAGGGTTCAAATTCCTAGTCGACCATGGAAACACACTGGGTGAGCTTGAGCAAGTCACATTCTCTCAGTCTCAGGGGAAAGCAAAGGCAAACCCTCTCTGGATAAATCTTGCTAAGAAAACCCAGTGATAGGTTCACCTTAGAGTAGCCATACGTCGTCGGAAATGATCTGAAGGCATGCAACAACAACAATTTTTCAGAGTAGCATCCCATCTAGCATCTGTTAACTTTGCTTGAAAATAAAGATCAGCAGCAACTGAGGGAATTATTTCTGCCCACTGCTTTTCAAAGAAATACACTCCTTTGGAAGTTTTAATAAAAACACAAAGAAGGAAATAACAATGATGAAATCTCTAGCCATCAAGAAGCACATAAGTCATGTTTGCATTGGACTGGGTTTATTTGTAGTTATATATACAGTAGTATTTACTGAAGTCAAGACGATATGTTATGAAGCGTTGCACATTATTCTGATGCAACCTGCCAAGACCTATTATTCATATCTTTTAAGGAAGCAACACCTTTGACTGTGTAAACATTCCTGCAAGGTACAGTTTATACAAGGCACTGTTGCAAGCGCATAAATGAAACACTCCCTTTCCGAGATAAAATCTCATTCATTCTAACATTATACAACTAAATGATAGCAACAAAAAGATCTGCAAATGACACAAAGATAGTCTGATAGGTAATTCCTAGTCACTCTCCTTCCATTGTAAGCAGAATTGCACTTGATTTTCTATTCTATCAGGGAATGTGGGGCATTTTCCATTCACATCAGTGCTCTTTGTGCTACATCTTTTTTAAGAGGCATGGTCTTGCTCTGGGATCCTATCACAGCTCAATATTTGCACCAGATGCCTTTTTTAATCTCCTGATTTTTACCGTAATTAGAAAAATAACACAGAAATATTTTTCAGGCTATTTTAATTGATTAATGGCAAAATTATTTTGAATTTCTATGGCTGAGAGGGATTCAAATCCCCAGTCAGCTGTGAAAACCCACTGGGTGACCTTGGACAAGTCATACTCTCTCAGCCTCAGGGGAAAGCAATGGCAAACCTCCTCTGAACAAATCTTGCCAAGAAAACCCCATGATTGGTCTGCCTTAGGGTTGCCATAAGTCCGAAACTACTTGAAGGTACACAGCAACAATAACATCAACAAGCCAAATTCTAGTAAAATGACAATTACTTCCTTATCAGGCTAAAATTGATCCTTTTCCCTACCCCACAAAAATGTTTACTGCCATTGAGCACAGTAACACTTTGCAAAAGTATGGCAGGAAATGCAAAGTTCTTTGTTAAATTATTCTTATGCAATATTACAGATATTTAGTGGTCTCCATGGGTGGAGATTGATGCAAAGGCAGTTAACAACAACAACAAAATCATATAAAGCTATATTTGAGAAAATTAGTATTATGGGGGGATACTACACTGCAAATTTTGAAAAAAAAAATACAAGGCCTTTCTAGTTTAAAAGCATTAGTCATCTTGTTGAATGGAAAGGGCTTAAAAATGATACAGCATTAAAATATTCAACTATACCAGGGGTAGGCAAACTTTTTGAGCCGGGGGCCGGGTCGCTGTCCCTCAGACTATTGGAAGACCGAAGTAAAATAAATAAATAAATAAATAAATAAATTTTAAAAATAAAAAATAATTCCTACATACCTACTTTGGCCAAGTCACACTCTCTCAGCCTCAGAGGAAACCCTCTCTGAAGAAATGTTGCCAAGAAAACCCCAAGAAAAGAGCAAAAAATCAGCATCAACACAACAATTAATAATAGAAATTTTGCCAAGAAAACTCAAGAAATAATAATAATAATAATAATAATAATAATAATAATAATTATCATCATCATTATCATTTGGCCAAGTCACACTCTCTCAGCCTCAGAGGAAGGCTATGGCAAACCCTCTCTGAAGAAATTTTGCCAAGAAAACCCCAAGAAAAATAATAATAATAATAATAATAATCATCATCATCATCATTATCATCATCAATAATTACAAATGCTACCTTAAATGAAACAAACAAGCGCAGAGGTGGCATGAGTGAAGCACATGTCTGAGGCTGGAGTCTGGAGAGTCTGGAGGAGGCAGAGGAGGAGGCCGCACGCTCGCTGGCTCATGTGTGTCTCCGGCCGCCATTTTGTGTTCCAAAATGGCGGCTGGAGGCGTGCACAAGCCCCGTGACAAGAAAGGTCGCACGCATCTCCGGCTGCCATTTTGGAACACAAAATGGCGGCCGGAGACACAAGAGAGAGAGAGAAAGGCGGCAGCGGCGGCAGGACCGACCATGGGCCTGTTACAAGGCCTCGACGGGCCGGGTTCAGCCCGCGGGCCATAGTTTGCCAACCCCTGAACTATACTATAATGGTACTTTAAAGAAATGTAGTTATAAAGGGTTTTTTTTTTGAGCTACTTACTCACATATTCAATTAAATAATAAAGATATTACCCAAATGTAATTTGCCTACCACAAGGGATAGGCAGAATATGTAAGGAGCTGCAATTGGTTCCTCTGACCGACAGGTCATTGCTCTCCTCAAAACCATGTTCCCTTAAAAAGATAGAAGAATGTCATTATGCGCTTATATACCAGCAAAGACTGTGTTGCTCTTCTGTGCTTCTCAAAAACAGTTAAAATTTTATAATAAAGAGGAAAAAAGATAGCGGTATCACTGAGATTACAAATGGATGACAATGGCTGCATATGCGCTGCAGAATTAATCCAGTTTGACACCACTTTAGCTGCCATGGCTCAGTGCTAGGGAATTCTGAAAACTGTCAGAGAGCTCTGGTGCCACAACAAACTACAAATCCCAGAATGCCATAGCGTTGAGCCATGGCAGTTAAAGTGGTGTCAAACTGGATTAATTCTGCAGTGCAGATGCAGCCAATATCACATTTGGTTTTAACTGCCGTCAAGCCGACTTCAACTTATGGCAACCCTATGAATGAAAGACCTCTACATCATCCTGTCCTTAACAGCCCTGCTCAGGTCTTGCAAACTCAGGATTCCTTGACTGAGTCATTCCATCTGAAATATGGTCTTCCTCTTTTCTTGCTGCCTTCTTACCTTACTAAGAATTATTGTCTTTTCAGGTAGACATGCCAGAAAAAGCAAGTGAATGATTCGTGGCAATTCCTCAATGAGCTGCCCTTGAGAATACAAAAGAAAGTGCTGCATGTACGTAAGAAGTCTGAATTCAAAGATATAGCCATGTTAGTCTCTAGAATCATGCTACCAACTTCTTTCTTTCAGTTAGTCTCAAAGGTGCTACAAGATGTTTCTACATAAGAAGTCTATTTAACCCAAATCTTTAGAATGAGAAAAAGGACAGACTTGCTTCCACCACAATAGTCTGGAGTCATGTCCTTCATTGCATTTCCATGTAATCGTGTCTATACACAAGAGTACCCTTTTTAAAATTTCATTTCATTTCATGTGAAGCTGGCATTCACCGAATGCCAGTTTCGTTTGCCAAATGACAACTTGGTCCTTAAGTTCAGGCACGAACACATTAGCCAAAGCCAAATCCTAACAGCCAAAGTGGAAATCCAATAGTATTTTGCAAAAATAGAAAAATAAAAAATGCTGTCAGCAATGTTTCTGAGTCCACCATACATATGTGAGTTTTTCCATATCTCAGTGAGATCCATACATATGTGTGGAATTGATTCCTACACTTTTCTAAGTTAAAGTTATCAAACAAAAGTGACATTAAAACAGCCATTCACACCAACATCTCTAAATGCTGCACATATGCAGGTGCATATCACTTCGTTATGAAATGATAATGTAAGGATCAGACCCTAGATATGTATTTACGTGTTTTCTTACAAGCTCAACAATATTTTTTCTAAAATGTAGATTAGCCAGGTCAAAAAGAGCAAGGGATTTCTGTACACTCAGAGGTCTGAAAGAAGGAAGTCCAATCAATTACAGTTGGGTGGGGTGAGGAAATTCATTTAATAATAATAATAATAATAATAATAATAATAATAATTTTTATTTATTTATTTATACCCCACTCCTCTGAGCACAATCAGTTTCACACAATACCCTAGAAGGCACCAGACCTGATCTTGGATGCTAAGCAAGGCCAGCCCTGGTTTGTACTTGGATGGGAGATCACTGAGGAATCGCAGGTGCTGTAGGCTATATTTCAGAGGAAGGAACTGGGGAAACCATCTGAGTATTCCTTGCCTAAGAAAACCCTATGAAATTTGTGGGGTCACCATCAACAGGCAACTTGAAGGCACACACAAATAGATAGACGCCACTTCTCAAAGCAACTGCTTTGTTTTGTATAAACTTCCCCCCCTGCTATTTATGTCAGCGGCTAATTTTAAAGAAATTTAGTAGCTTACAGTGCAACTTGAAGTACATCTGCTTAGAAGGAAATCCCACAGATTTTACTGGGTATTACTGCTGGAAAGCATGTACAGTCGTCCCTCCATTTTTGCAGGGGATCCATTCCGGATCCCCCCACGAAAAATGGAAATCCGCAAATATTCAAGCCCCATAGGCTTGAATGGCTGCATGCTCCCACACATACCATTTTAACCCTCTGGACTTACAGGTCCATGAAGGACTGAAACCGCAGACCCAAAGTCCGCAAAAATGGAGGAACAAGTGCATAAGATTTCAGCCTTTTCCATTCTCTTTCTCCTCTCTAAAACAAAGATGGATAAATTTCAAACCGGCTTCAGGACAGGTTATGGAGTGGAGACTGCCATGGTTGCTCTGACTGATGACCTCCGCTTGAGTATTGACAGGGGTAGTGTGACCCTGTTAGTGCTCTTGGATCTCTCAGCGGCCTTTGATACTATTGATCATGCCATCCTCTTGGATCGCCTGAGAGAGTTGGGAATTGGAGGCACTGCATTGCAGTGGTTCCGTTCCTTCCTCTCGGGCAGATCCCAGAGGGTGAGGCTCGGGGACAGTTGCTCATCCAAAATTGAGCTTAATTGTGGCGTCCCTCAGGGTGCCATCCTGTCCCCGATGCTGTTTAATATCTATATGAAGCCGCTGGGGGAGATCATTCGGAGGCATGGAGCTCGGTGCCATCAGTACGCTGATGACACCCAGATATATCTCTCCATGACCAGATCATCAGCTCAGACTTCAGAAGGCGTCTCTCCTCTTAACGCCTGTCTCAGAGCGGTAATGGATTGGATGAGGAAAAATAGACTGAAACTGAATCCAGACAAAACGGAGGTACTGACAGTGACGGGCCCGAAACCTGATTTGGGAATACAGTCTCCAGTCCTGGATGGAGTCACACTCTCCTCCAAGGACTGTGTTCGCAGTCTGGGGGTGCTCCTAGATTCATCGCTTCACATGACTAGTCAGGTGAATGCGGTGGTCAGGAGCGCCTGCTATCAGCTTCGGCTGATACGCCAACTGCGCCCTTATCTGGATAGAAGGGACCTGGAAACCGTGGTACATGCTCTGGTAACCTCACGTCTAGATTTCTGTAACGCACTCTACATGGGGCTACCCTTGTGCTTAACTCGGAAACTGCAATTAGTCCAAAATATGGCAGCCAGGTTGATTACTGGAACATCGAGGAGGGAGCACATAACACCTGTGCTCAAATCCCTTCACTGGCTGCCAATTAGTTTCCGGGCGCAGTACAAGGTGTTGGTTTTAACCTTTAAAGCCCTACATGGCTTGGGTCCATCTTATCTTAGGGACCGCCTCTGCCCGTACAATCCCCCCCGCGCCCTGCGGTCCTCTGGGAGGAACCTGTTGCAGCCGATAAAGACCAGGCTTTCACAGACCTCCCAGAGGGCCTTCTCCGCGACCGCTCCCAGGCTTTGGAATGGCCTGCCGGACGAGATCCGTCTTATTACTACTCTTACTGCCTTTAAAAAGGCAGTAAAGACAGATCTCTTTCGGCAGGCCTTCCTGGAATAACTGCCCGGCTCGGTGAAGACTTAATGCTGAAACTGTTGTCAGTTGGAATCTTTTTAGCAGGTGATCCTCAAACATCACTATCCAACTAGCTACCTGGCTGGATAGATTTAATTGTTTGTATTTTATCTCGGCTTTATTTTTAACTTGTTAATGGTTTAATTTTGTTTTAAGGGGTGGGTGGGTGGGTGGGAGGTGGGTGGGCAGGAATTGTTTTACCTATTGTATTTTTAAATTGATGTACGCCGCCCCGATTGCCGAGCAGAGGGGCGGGTTATAAATAAAACTTATTATTATTATTATTATTATAAGAAAATAGGGAGCAAGGTATGTTTAGCCTGGAGAAGAGAAGGTTAAGAGGTGATATGATAGTCTTCTTTAAATATTTGAAGGGATGTCATATTAAGGTGGGAACAAGCTTGTTTTCTGCAACTCCAGAGAACAGGACAGGAACAATGGATGGAAGCTACAGGAAAAGAGATTCCACCTCAACATTAGGAGGAACTTCCTCACAGTAAGAGCTGTTCGAAAGTGGAACACACTCCCTTGGAAAGTGGTGGAGTCTCCTTCTTTGGAGGTCTTTAAACAGAGGCTGGATGGCCATCTGTTGGGTACTTTGATTGTGAGTTCCTGCATGGCAGGGGGGTTAGACTAGATGGCCCTTGGGATCTCTTCCAACTCTATGATTCTATGAAAATATATTTCAGAGGAAGGAACTGACAAAACCACCTCTGAGGATTCCTTGCCTAAGAAAATCCTATGAAATTCATGTGGCCACCATAAGTCTACAGATAGCTTGTGGGCACATATACATACATACAATACCCTCCAGGTATCCCAAAGCTGACAGATCCCATCTGATCTCGGAAGGTGGGTAGGATTACTCATGGTTAGTCCTTGGATAAGGGACGCAGTGGCTCAAGTGGTTAAGATGTTCACTCTGTTGATTGCAAGATCAGCAGGTTGGCAGTTCGAGGCCCGGGTACGGCATGATGGGGTGAGCTCCCATCACTAGTCAGTAGCGTTCTGGGGGGGCAGGGGGTACGGGCCACACTGGATGGCACCCCAGAAGGGGGTGACACCACAGAAGAGGGGGGTGACATCCAATCGGCCCCCGCCACCCACAGGCACTCCTTGTGCCCATACAGGTGTCCTTTGCATGCAGCCGTCTTCCTGGCCCACACCACCATTTTTCCGACCAATGCGGGGCTCTTCAGGCCCGCACCGCCATTTTTCTGGCCGCCGCATTCACACTGCCATTTTTTGGGCTGGGGGGGGCTCCAGCAGTCTTCCCAGGCCAGCAATGCAGCCATTTCTCCTGGCGCGTGTCATGTAACCCCATCCCTGGGAGTCCTGCCCAGAAGTCCTGCCTCCAGAAGCCCTACCCCCCCCCCGGCACCGAGTGACACCCCAGGCAGGTATGGCACTGTCACTAGTCCCTGCTTCTGCCAACCTAGCAGTTCAAAAGCATGCAAATGCAAGTAGATAAATAGGTACCACTTTGGTGGGAAGGTAAACAGCGTTCTGTGCAATCATGCTGGCCACATGATCACAGAGTAGTCTCTGACAACGCTGGCTCTTTGGCTGAGTAACGGAGATGATCACCACCCCTTTAGGTCAGACACGACTTGACAACCTTGTCAATGGGGAATACTTTTACCTTTACCTAGTCCTTGGGTCGGAGACCACCAAAGAATACCATTTGCTGTAGCCTATAATTCAGAGGAAGGAACTGGTATTCCTTGCCTAAGAAAACCTTATTAAATTCATGGGATCCTCATAAAAACAGGCAACTTGAAGGCGCATACACACTCACACAAAAGTCTACATTTTGTAAGAATAAGTAGGTTGCTCTGCGGCTACGTTTTGGAAGGATCTGCCTATGGACTCTGCAGCCTCAGCTTTCTGGAGTAAGACATAGAGCACCCTCCAGATGGATTTGACTACAATCTCCATCACTCTCCAACTGATGGGAGTTGTATTCCAAGGGGAAGGCAAAGCCTCTCAGCAGCGCTTAGCTGGGCCAGTTCGCAGGGCTCCCATTAATAATAATAATAATAATTGCCAAATGTACTTCCATTTGCTGTGCATTTAAAGTGCAGCAGGATGTGGGGAGGAGGGGTTATCTATTATTATTATTATTATTATTATTATTATTATTACTATTATTATTATTCCTAATAGATTACTCCCCTTCCCCACATTCTCCTGAACTTCAAATGCACTGCAAGTGGAAGTACACTTGGCTATTATTATCATCATCATCCTCAGGTAAACTCATATCCTTCTCTTTTATCTTATCTAACAGGCTCACAAGGAGGGACTCCAGAATCCGGGGCTGCATCCGCACGGCAGAAATAATCCAGTTTGACACCGCTTTAACTGCCACGGCTCCATGCTAGGGAATTCTAGGATTTGTAGTTTTGTGAGACATTTAGCTTTCTCTGTCAGAGAGCTCTGGTGCTGCAACAAACAACAAATCTCAGAATTCCATAGCAGGGAGCCATGGCAGTTAAAGCGGTGTCAAACTGGATTATTTCTGCAGTGCGGATGCAGAGCAGGAGCTCATAAAGAGTAAGAGCACAGCCATCTCTCTCCCCTCTCTTCAGAGCAACATGGGCACGTCCAGCAATTGCCCTCAATGAAATGGACCGTTCCATTTCCGTGTGAGAGGGGCAGGTTAAATCGAGGTTCCCGATCCTCGCCGCCACCCGCTTACCTTTCGGAGGCGCCATGGTCGGCAGAAGGAAAGTGATCAGTTGGCGAGCGCAGGAGCCTGCCCCGCCAATCCTCCCAATACCCCATGGAGAGCGAGAGCGGACGGCTAGAGCGGCCGCCCCACGCGGGATTCAACCATAGAGACAAGGATGGCTTCGAGATTTCCGCCGGAAGCAGAATTAAATAGAAGGAGGGCGTAGACTCGTGTGTGATAGACGCGTAATGCGTCCAATATCAAGTGACACTCCGGGATCATTATTTGCAGAAGATTATTATAATGTTATATATAATATACATATACATACATATACATACATATATATATATATATATATACATATATATATATATAAAATATACATATATACATACATATATACCTATACCTCTATATATATATATATATATATATATATATATAAAACATTATATATAATAAAATATTATAAAATATAAAAATATAAAATTATGCTTTTCATTTGCTTGTAGTATAAAATTATAATAATATAATGTATACTATATTATATATGTATGTGTGTGTATATATATATATATATATATATAAAATGTAATGTATAAAATATTATAAAACTAATATAAAAGTATTATTATTATTATCATCATCATCATTGTCGTTTGTTTGTAGTGGTTATATTATTATTATTATTATTATTATTATTATTATCATCATCATCATCGTCATCTGTATGCCCACTTTCTCCCAGAAGGGACCCCAGGCGGCTCACAGATAAAAATATTTTTTAATGACAATAAAACAGTTAAAAATCATCTAAAAACTATAAAGGTACATAAAAATATATAAAAGCTAAAAAGGCACAGCCAACACACACACACACACGTCACACAAATTTCTCTGTCTATTTAACTTAGTTTTATTTCTTGACTGGAAAGTAAATTAGAACAGGAGTGTGGGCTGCATTCAGGAATCTAGAACTGAATTTTATTTTATTTTATTTTTAAAGTTACAGTAACTCATTTTTTTAAAAATAAATCCAGCCATTTGTAGAGTAATTGTTTTAAAATCAGGGCTGGAGTGGGGTGAATGGAAGGAGGGAGTGGGAACGCTTGTGAGGAATGAGGCTTTTCCTGTGCCAAGGAGAAGAGAAAGTTAAAAGGTGACATGATAGCCGTGTTTAAATATTGAAAAAGGGATGCCATGTCGAGGGTGGCCATTGTATTCCCCATCACCGTGTACTACTAATATTTTCTTTTCTGCCCTGGCATTTTAGTATTAATTCAGTTCTGTGTCTGGGGAGTTCAGAAGAAAGGCAGTGATTTGTCCAGGTTCTCCATAACACACCATTGCTTTAACCATGATAAATTGAAATGTGAGGGTGTCGTTTTAAAGCATCTATTCTAGACATTTGAATGTATTTTCATGTAGAAAATTGCCTTGTCCTGCCCTTCGCTGCCAGCCTCTTTGACTGGCAGTGAATTTGCATTGTGCCATTTGTATTTTGTTTGTTTCGGTAACCATTCAAATCAGTCCTTCATTAATTTGCCTTTCAACCCACCAGACACAAATGTGTATTCCCACTTGGGGGTTGGATTAAGGCATGCCGAGGCCCTAAACCAGGTGTAGGAATTGTCTGTCCATCCAGACCAGAATCCTATTGGGGATTTATGTATGCATTTGAGGCTAGAGACCAGGGTTCGATTCCCAGCTGGGCCATGAAACCCACTGGGTGAACTTGGGCAAGTCACACTCTCTCAGTCTCAGGGGAAGACAATGGCAAACCTCCTCTGAACAAACCTTGCCAAGGAAACCCCAAAATAGGGTCACCTTAGGGTCGCCATAAGTTGGAAACGACTTGAAGACACACAACAACACCCTGAAGAGTGCTACCCAGTAAAACCCATCCCAATTCTGACTTACCAGCCACTGCGATCAACATGGATCATCCGTTCCCATATTGATTGGGAAGCAGCTGCCCGACAGTCCCACCGCAAGTAATCTCTGATACGACAGACAGAAGCAGAGCCCCTGTTGCAGTTTACTCTCGCACCAGGGAATTGCTCCCAAGAAGTGGGATGGGATTGTCAGCTAGCTGCTTGCTGATCAACAGGAGAACAGACCCGCTTCGATCGCAGCAGCTGCTTCCCACTAAGTGGAGATTGGGAGACTTTCACAATCCCTACGTAGCCCCTAAACTAGGGCTACGTAGGGATTGTGAATATGAAACAGTCCAGAGTGTGAGGTTCTGCATTTGTACAGTAGTGGGCTCTTGGTATCCACTAGGGTTTGGGTCCAGGATGCCCCGCGCATACCAAAACATGTGAATGCTGAAGTCCCATAAAATACAATGGGGTAGTAAAATGGTGTCCCTTACATAAAATGGGGAAATCGAGGTTTGCTTTCTGGAATGTATATCTCTTAAAAAATATTTTCAAGCTTGAATCCATGAATTTAAAAATATTTATGTTTATGGAGGGCTGACTGTATATAACTCTCAGCATCGGAGCACTCAGTAGTGAGGTATATAAGCAATTGCAGTTCAACATCTACAGAGCTGCATAATTTCCACACCACCTATGGGCCTGTACAGACTGCCAGAAATAATCCAGCTTGAGTCCACTTTAACTATCCTGGCTCAATGCTAGGGAATCATGGGAATTGTATTTTTTTCAGAGACATTAAGCCTACTCTGTCAGAGAGCTCTGGTGCCACAATAACTACAGTTCCCATGATTCCTTAGCACTGAGCCAGGACAGTTAAAGTGGCCTCAAGTTGCATTATTTCTGGCAGTCTGTATGTCAAGAAGACCCATGCCATCACCAGAATCTGGATGGGTGGGTTGTGGTGGGTTTACACAGTGCACTTCTCCCCATTTGATTTTGTTACAGCCTGGAATTGGAATGGGTTTAATTGGGATTATTATGCCACAATTTCAAATGTACAAAATTATGTTTATTATGACACAAAAAGCAAATGGTCTGACCCCAAAACACAGCTGCTCTATTTGCAGAGGAAACAGCAGTGGTGCAGAAGGCAAGACATCAGAACCTGGCTGATGGGAGGCTCATTCCAAGAAAACCCGAATATGTCACAGTTTAAAGCCAAATGAAGTAGCAGCCTTCTTTAATGCACTACATCCAAATCAGTGTCAGTCTAAAAAAGTATATTCGCCACTCTCCAGTCGATCCCCTTCACAGGATTACTCTGTGGCTGAATTTAGGGCTTTTGTTAATGAAAGGAAGCGTATACATTCAGATTTGGGAGCACTCCCTACAATGTCCCCTTCAGCATTGGGGGGTTGCAGACTGCCAGAAATAGTGCAAATTGAGTCCACTTTTAGGGTTAGGGTTAGTGCTAGGAAATCATGGGAACTGTTGTTGTTGTTTTTCTGAGACATTGAGCCTTCTCTGTCAGAGAGCTCTGGTGCCACAATAAAATACACTTCCCATGATTCCCTAACCCTAACCCTAAAAGTGGACTCAATTTGCACTATTTCTGGCAGTCTGCAACCCCCCACTGTGACTGGGCTGTTGCTGGTCCCTCGCGCTCTCATCTGCCCTCTTCCTTAACACCACCTCCCTGCCCTATGCTCTACACCAGGGGTAGGCAACCTTTCCCCTTTAAGGGCCGAGGGACTTCAGCTCCCAGAAGCCTCAGCTGTGTTGGCCAATAGTTCCATGTTGGCCAATAGCTCCTGGGATTCTGGGAGCTGAAGTCCCTTGGCCCTTAAAGGAGAAAGTTTGCCTACCCCTGCTTTAGTTTCTTTAAAAAAGGGAAAGAATGGAAAACATTAACTAAATAGAACAAGCAGGTGGCTAAGGAAGAGAAGACAGGAAAACTCCATGGGCAGGAGAGGCAGCGTCAATGAGAAGCCAGCTTGTGCTGTCTCCCATACAGCCTCCAATAAAAAGAGCTGTAGTATGACAAAACTGTGATACAAGACTTAAATTTAACAATGAATGGCACACTTAAAAGCTTTTGCTCTGGCTTTGTTAAGAATAAGCGCTTGCTTTGAATCAATAGATAAAGAATTCAAAACAGTTCATTTACTTCCTTAAATGGTTCTTTACTGAAGGAATTTTAACTTTCTCTTATGTTTCATCAACTGCTCTTGTTAAGTTCACTTTTGTCATACGAGTAGTTGGGGGTGTTCCTCCTCGAAGACCAGCCAGGAAAATCTGTGGTCTGGGTACATTACTGGAGTTTTCACGTTTGGTCTGTGTGCCAGAATCCTTCAATGGGTATACCTGGGTGCAGTTGTCTCTTCTCATGTGACTGAGGTTAGTTTGCATGGAGCGAGTTAGTTTTTGACGTAGGTTAGCCTGAAAGTAGAGATAAGAGCAATCACAAGTGCATTCAAAGATTATGTTAAAAATTGCATAAACTCTTTACACTAGAAATATGTGCAAGTGAAAACCATTCCATTCTGGTGAGGTGCAACAGCAGTTTTAAGTCTGAAATGAGTTAATGGGATGCAGTGTTTTTTTAAATGTCGTATTTTTCTCTTCAATATGAATGGGGCAGAGTAAAAGCAAATCTAACAACCCTCCCAAGTGAGTAGTGCTCCTTTCTGTTTCTAAACATGCCTACTTTACAGCTGCCATTTCATAAGAACCAGACTGTTTATATCTGGCTTTCCTGGTGATATAAATGATTCCTTTGAATCCACAGATAAAGGATCGTGTTGTTGTACTAGGCTAGCCGCTTCAGTTTTTCAAGGGTGGCACAGCAAAGGCAAGTGTAGATAGACAAAATCTGTGGGTTCTGAGCAGTCTGTTTCTCTAATGCCTTATTTTTTCACAGCCATTACATTTGTGATCTTTTCCCTCCTCCTGCTGCTAGGAGGAATCTTCAATACTGGTTGTATGAGTTTTGTGTGATTGACACCACTAAATAAACTGGTAGCTGCCTTTTTAACCATTTGATGTTTCAGAACATGTTTAACAAAGCAGAACTGAAATTTATAGTGGAATACACCCAAATGCTGGCTTAATTACATCGATGAAACATTACTATTTAGCGTCAACTGAATTTTTTTTAATGTAGTTTCTTTTCATTTTGTTTGTCATTGACATTGTCATGCCAACGTAAGCCTCCAAGAAATGTAAATCACTTCTATATCATCTTCCTGCAGAGGCACTGAAGGTCCATCACTCAACTGATGAAGCTCTTTCTACAATTAAATTATTCAGAGCATATCTAACAAAAAAGGTAAAGGTATTCCCCATTGACAAGGTTGTCAAGTCATGTATGATTGTAGTGGGTGGTGCTCATCTCCAGTACTAAGTCGAAGAGCCAGTGTTGTCAGAGACTACTCTGCGATCATGTAGCCAACGTGATTGCACAGAACGCTGTTTACCTTCCCACCGAAGTGGTATCTATTTATCTACTTGCATTTGAATGCTTTCGAACTGCTAGGCTAACAAAAGTGACCTTAAAACACAGATTAAGACAGTGATTCCCAAAGTAGGCGGTATGCCCCCCAGTGGGCAGTGAGGAAAAAGGGGCAGCAGGGGGGCCTTCAATCAAGTATTGGCACACAAGAAGGACAAGGGGAACCAGTGTCCTTTAGGACCATGGCGGAGATGAGGAGTTAAGAGCACATGGTGGCAGGGGAGAAACATGAGCAAGAAGGATCTTTCACATTTGGGATACAACTTAAACTTTGTGAATTTTGCCAGGACTTGGCTGGCAGGTTGGAGCTGCGCTGCTGCTTCTGCTTACTTTCTTCACACAGGGCAAGAGAAGAGGTAGCAAAAGAAACAATGTGTATGGGGGGGATGACTTGAAGCTGTCTGGAGTAAGCACATCTAAGGGGAAGGAGGGGGGGAGCATCTGGGGTTAATTCTTCAAAAGAGTCCTCTGCCTCTCTTGGACTGAAAATCCTTCCTCACCAGGGAGAAAATTGGGAAACTGGCAGTTCCCCTCTCTGGCCCAGCATAGGACTGAGAGTCCTTCCTTGCTGGGGATAAGCTTCTTCCTTTGCACCCAATCACCTTGGAAACAGCAACCAAACAGCTGGTTGAACAGTGACTGAGAAGTCTATCACCTTTGGCAGCCTTTGCTGTAAGGCTGGCACAGGCAAGAGACTTCTTGGCCGCTATTCAGCCAGATGCTAGGTTGCTGCTCCCAAGGTGACCAGCTGCCCGGTTGCTGCTCAACTGGCTGCTCAGGCACTGCTCCCTTTGCACCAGGTCACCCTGGGAGCAGCAACCGAGCAGCCAGCCAGCTGGCCTTCTTTTTACTATAAAGCAGTATAGGCAGTGGCGAGCTGGGTGCGGCTTTGGTAGATGCTGCTGGCCAGCTGGCTGCTGCACAAACAGTAGACTTAATATCAACAAATATGTATTGTGAGGTGCTAGAGTTGTCACCCAAAATGAAAGGGGTGGTAGCCCCTTTGGTAGCCCCCAAAAAGGTTTGGGGACCACTAGATTCAGATTTCATAGTTAATCTTCCTCTATGCTTTTCCAGTCAAAGCAAAAAACAAAGATGGAGAAGACTCGATGCTTGCAGAAGAACTGAATGTAATTAAGAAAGGAGATGGAAAACATGATTACTGCACATTATTAGTATTAAGCTCCCCAGTACCAATCACACAAACCAGTTTGATGGCTTTTCTTCTCAGTTCCCATTCATTCCACTCATAATCCTTCACAATAGTTGGTGGCAAAATATGGGTATCAGTCTGAGTACTGCTGTCACATTTTGTGATTGGTAACAAGCTTTTCTCTTTAGCTCTGATCTGGAACAACAGCAAAAAGAAGCTGACATTATATATGATTTCCATTATAGTATTTTTTGAAGAATGGTTGAATAATTCATCTCGAATTTTAAAGACTATACTTTCTCTGTTCTCAAGCATTAAATAAAAGCTGAAGGGAATATCTGCCAGCAAAGAACATTTACAGCATACTTCTAGTGCTTAGTATGCTGAATCAGTATTTCAGATATCACAGAACCTGGACGAGTTATTTTTGGATTACAATTCCCACAATCTCCCAAATCAGCAAGACTGTAGATTAGGACTGGAAAATGTACATCCCATATGCTATTTATCTGAGAAGCCCAAGGACCCCAGCCTGGTCTTAACTGGATTTTTTAAAATTAAAAAGGTCTCAAAGTATCACAACTTCCAGTTGACTTCTTAGTTCATTAAAGGCCTCACCTGGGCCTAAAACAACACAGACGCACCCAAAAACACAGCAAAATTGGCCCTTCACAATGCCAAAGGCAATTTTAGGAAACAAGATCAATGCTGCATCCACAATGCAGAAATAATGCAGTTTGACACCACTTTAACTGCCATCACTCAATCCGATGGAATTCTGAGTTTTATAGTTTCAAGAAATATTTAGCTTTCTCTGTCAAAGAGCTGTGGTGCTACAATAAACTACAAATCCCAGGATTCCATTGGATGGAGCCATGACAATTAAAGCAGCATCAAACTCCATTATTTCTGTGGTGCAGATGCACCACGGCGGGGGGGGGGGGGGAAGTAAAGTAGTTAAAAATTTAAGAATAGGGGGGCATGGCAGGGAAAGAGGTTTATGGCAGAAGGAGATGAGTCCCTCCAACATCCTGCAGGGGGCAACTGTGGGGTCTTGAACACTGGCAGTTGCCCCTCCTTTGCTATAGAAGGGAGCTTCTTGGAAGGCCCTGAATCAATACAAGACAAGTGCGGTGAATACCTGAGAATAGGGGGCAAGGGACTCAAACTGCTGATGAAGCTCAAGCAGCTGAATAAGCTCTGCAGATTCCTTTGCTTTTTCTGCAGTCATCTTAATATACTTCTCAGGATTCTCAGCAAAAGTATATGCCGCTTCCTTGGAACTAAAAGCATAAAATTTCTCTTTGTGTTTCAAGACTCCAAGAGATGGATTTCCTAGCAAATAGAAGGCAAAATAATATTCATTTTAGACACAAAAATTTCATATTATCCTGTTTCACTATTGAAATTAAGAATATGCAAAGTACTCTAACCTTTTAAAAGGTCAACTTTCCATTTTTTCCCAGCCACTCCCTTGTCAATGTCTATAAAGTAATCTAGAAGATACTTCATACCCAGTTCTCCATAATGTTGATTACAGCTGAAAAAGGCAACATTTTTTTGAAAACAAACATATTGTCAAATTATGGTTTCTTTGCTGGGGTCTCAGACACAAAGTTATACTCGTATTTTACAACTCCCCTACCTTGGGTAGGACAAATTCTATATCATGGCCACACAGTGAATTCCTTATGTGCAGTGGAGGTCCTGAGACATTTTCCTCCCCCGCAAAAATAAATAAATAGGATCTGGATGTTAGAGGCCTCCATGGACTATAATATGCAAATAGCAAGTTTCTGCAGAGTTCTATACATGGACAATTTTTTAAGTGAAACATCCAAATGATTGCAAACTGAAATATGGAAAAAATCTAGTATTTTGTTTTTGCTAGATTGCAATAAAACATAACTGCAGATTATGACTTATGGCTCACTGCCAATCTATTAAGAGCAGAAGAAACTCAAGACCCAAGAAGGAGATCAGACGTGACAAGGAAGTAATAGCTGATTTCACCACCTTTCAGTGAGATGCAAAAACGTAACCAGCTAATCCTGCTCTTGGCTTTGCTCACCAACCCTGTGCAAATACCAAAACACTGCTAATCTACCTTCTGATCAGTCTCCAAACCCTCCTTTTCACATCACCAAAACCAAAAGGAAATCTGCACAAGAAAATCACTTTTTGTTCCCATGACTGAATTACAATTCCCCCAATGATGAAGAAAGAACATGTTCAAAATGCACTGTTATATAGTGATTTGATTTTGTATTTTTGTATTTATGTATGTTTGTTTATGTATGTCTTTAATGCAATAAAATTTATAAAAAATAAAATAAAATAAACCAAAATGCACTGAGAATTCTGAAAAAGAAAACTTTAACACATCATTTTCTGACACTGTCTTTTCTCTTTTTTCTTGCTGTGCTTCTTCCTAACAAAGGTGTTGCACTTTTAAAAATCCCTCGTCCCCCTCTTTTATCACTGTCTCAAATCCCTTTTCTTCCCCACACGTTGCATACAAAAACCAGTCAGAATGAGAAAAACATGGATATGGGAAAGACACTACAATGAAAGATTAATAATATTCATAAAGCAAAACATAGATCTGACCTATAATTTGCATACCTGGGAGGAGAAGACCATCTTTCACAGCAAAAGTGTAAGCACAAAAGCCATGATACTGAATCACTAGCTGGCTAAAATTAACTGTAGTTTCTGGAAAGAACCATTCTACTTTAGTAAAGTCAGCAGGATTTACTTTGGTTTCTGAAACATAACAGCCAAAAGGAAAGTGACTATTTGCTACTATTTATTGTAATAAATACATATTAACTAGAAGGAGATATTCACAATAGCACTGAGATAATCTGATCATAGTCATATGGAAGAATTCAAAGATATAGCCATGTTAGTCTGTAGAATCAGTGTGTAGAGAGATCTTGTAGCAGCACCTTTAAGACTTAACTGAAAGAAAGAAGTTGGCAGCATGAGCTTTCGTAGAATTCAGTCTACTTCCTCAGATGCTTTTGAGGAATCTGAGGAAGTAGAATCAAGTCTACAAAAGCTCATGCTGCCAACTTCTTTCTTTTGGTTAGTCTCAAAGGTGCTACAAAATCTCTCTATAGTCATATGGAGTAAATTTAATACTAAAGAAAGTGATGGTACACATTCTCTGAAATAACTGAGAAGCTTCTAGAATCCATATATTAAATTTCCTCAAGGATAAAAAAAAAATCCAGGGTAACCTTTGCTATATTAAACAGCTTTCAAATTAAGCCACAAAACTTTCAGTGTGAAAAACATTTTAAAAATGATACTAACACTGAATCCACTTTGCCTTGTTAGTGCCACACTCCCTCTTTTTAATCCCAATTCAAATTGATCTAAGACAGGGTAGGCAACCTAAGGCCCAGGGGGCCGGATGCGGCCCCCCGAGGCCTTTGGACCGGCCCCAGGCAGGTCCTGCCGCTGCCGCCCGCCATGATGATATTGATTATTGTTGTTATTACTTGTTCTTGGGGTTCTCTTGGCAAAATCTCCATAGGGGTTTTGCCATGGCTTTTCTGGGGCTGAGAAAGCGTGCATGCATATGTTTTAATTTTTTTAAAATGTTTTATTTATTTATTTATTTATTTATTTATTTATTTATGGTGCTTCGGCCCCCCAATTGTCTGAGGGACAGCAATCCAGCCCCCGGCTCAAAAAGGTTGCCTACCCCTGATCTAAGAGCCACACATTTCCCCTATTTACTGGATTAAATTAGCATTTCTACCACTGTCTACATGTTCAGTGAATCAGATTATTTTGGGCCACACAGCCGCAGTGGCTCCAGTATTTTTTTCTTCTCAGCATGCATGTGCATATATGTATAGCCATATAAATTTAGATATCCTTTCTTGTACCATCCACCCGCACTCTCCTTTGATGGCTTGCTAGGTTCCCTTGCTTGAGAGAATGAAAAAGGCTCCTCACCCCGTTTATGGAAATACAGAGCTTTTAAGAAAGAGGGAAGGACAGAGATGGTAGGAGTATTGTGAGGAGGAAAGAACTAATAAAGTTTACATTTCAGCTGCCACCTCCCTGCATCAAATCAAGCAAATCTGCACCAGCCTCAAGCATCCATCTCACCCAGTCCCTCTCTCCCCTTGAAATTTGCCTGAATGTGAAGGCAAGCCAGATCTCTCCTGGCCCTGGTTGCAGAATGGGGTGGCTTGAGATGGCAGTTTCGGGTAGGTCGCAGATTTGCATTATTTGTTGTGAGGAGATGGCAGTTGTAACTCAAACTCTTTTTTAGCCTTCTTTCTCACTATGCTCCTCTTGTCTTTGTCCTTCCTTCTTTCTTAAAAGCTATACATTTCTGTAAATGGGGAGAAAAGCTCTTTCCACCCCTCCACCAACCTAGATCCTCCTCGTTGGATGTTGGCTGGATCACTGGGAGTGCTGATATTAGTATTACTGTTATAATTATGTCCTCAGAGGTAAAAACCTGAAACCTCCCTCTGCCCCCCGTTTTCATAATCTCAACAGCACATGAACAGCAAAAAATGGTGACAACATACCGGTACTTGTTGAGTGTGGATGCCAAGGTCACCTCCTACCAATCTGTCCTACCCTCATTTCCAATCATTCTACCCTAATCCTGATTCGGAGTGCAGGGTGCATGTTTTAAAAACTGTTTTCCAAGAAACTGCATACTAAAAAGTTTTTTTATAAAAAAGCTCTAAAGCCCCCAGCTGTCAAAAAGAAGGCCTTCACTTCGAATCCAGAGGAACATCATGTGTTCTAACAGCATTGAGATCAAGATAAGTACAAATTATTTTATAGGTGTGGATTCAAGCTAAAAGTGCCATAAGCACGCAATACTTTATTAGTCCATAAATGAGAGATATAAACCAGGGGTGCACACACATATCCCTCCAAGGACGTTGTGCAACCCCATTCCTTCTCCAGACTCTCTCAGAATGACCATTTTCTGACAAGACAGGGGTGAACTGCTACTTCAGGAAGGTTCCAAGAGTGGCAAATCAACTTTCCCAGAGTTTCCTGCATAAATCTGTTCTGCAAAAACAGAAATGCACTTCCAAACACTTCCAGGGTATTTTCTTCATTTTTTGGATTTTTCATAATCCAGGAAGATATCAGAAGGTCACATCTTCAGAAGATTAGTTCCCCCCACCACCACAACAATAAAATTGGCCATTACTGCTATAAACATTCATAGGACCTTCGTATTAAAGGGCTGCAAATCTGAAGATAGCTGAAGTACTCTCCAAACTTTATGGTACACAGTAATACAAAATTCACAAGTATATACGTACCAGCACTTTCTTTTAACCTTGTTTGATCCGTTTTCACAGTAATGTCTTCAAGAAGAGACTCCATCACATCTTCTGGAAAGATCAGTGCATGAGTTCCCAAGAACTGCTGAAGATTGACAGTCAAGTTGTTAAGGAAACTGAGCACCAATATCTCATCTTGAAAACTGGTCCAAAGGTTAGAAAGTGAAATAAATATGGGCTAGAAGAAACAAAGATAGGTATTAAATCTAAATGTTAGTTCTAACAAAAGTAAGCCTGCTGTATTAATGGAACTTACACAAATGTTGATTTACTCAATTCCCACTGATTCAGTGGGCCGATTTCACCTGGGAATAATAACTGGATTTAGATAAGGGGTGGAAATCCTGTTGCCCCCACCAATGCTGTTGGACTGCAGCTCCCAGCAGCTGTAGCATTGCCCTCAGTGAGGAATGTTGGAAGTTGCTATTAAATAAATCTAGTGTGCCACACAATTCCTACCTCTAATTTAAGTTTTGTGGTTTAACTTAAAACATCCTTGAAATTCAGAAACTTACATAAACTAACGATGTAGGCACAGCTGTCTTCGCCTGAACAACATTTTTTAGCTGTTCCATCTGGGCGTCAAACTGCTTGTGCATCATTTCAATTTCTTGTGCGCATGTTATCACATCAGACTGGAAAGACAGCATACACAGATAACAATTTTAACACCAGAACAAAACTTTAGTCATTGGCTGGCTCTCTCAATTCATAAAAAACTCTCTTTGGACTGTTTTACTGATAGTGTTATATAATGCCATTCCATTTCTTACATTTCATTTCATGCATTTCTTGGGAGATCACGAGGGCAGGGGTCGGTTTGATGTTGCCTGATATTATTTGTGGCCTGTTGGCAGATCATTCTAAATCCATTACACTCAAGGTTGCCACCTTTGCAGTATCAGCCCAAAAGATTTGCTGCAAATTCCTAAAGACATAAGCAGTGGATGGCAAAGGGGATCACTTGTTGCAGCTGTCATTATTATTGTTGGTCTGACTTGTTATCCAGTAACTTTTGGTTTTGTTCTTTCATTTCTGACTTTCTTTGTGATTCATTTGCTTAATGAGAACAAGTATGTCAGTAGTATATTTCTGCCAGATACACTGTATTATCAGAATGTTTTGTAATGGATGTTGTGCCATCGACAAAACTATTGACTTGAATAAAAGAGATATCAGGAACATTATGTGGCAGACACATATCCAAGACCTCTCTGCCACTGTCATACTTTTGTTCCTTTTATATAAAATAAAAAACCCAGTGGCCTCACATTTAGTACTTTTAGGTGGATGTCACATGTGGGTTCTCATGCGAGCTATGCATTACATTGTTGTCTGATAACATTTCATGATGGAACTTCTCTGGCATTTCCAAAGTCCTCCGGGATACTTACTGGCAGATTGAAACAGCAATGGCTCCTCTTCCTCCTCTGTACACCCCCTTGAAATTTTAAACTCTGGTTCCTCCCAGTTTGCTCCCTTTCTTTAAACAATGGGAAGGAAGTCAGTACAAGGTCTGGTATAAGTAGCCCTCCCACACATTGGGGGCTTAGTTAGGGGTTAAAAGGGCCCATCTGACTCCACCCACACCCAGTCTCCAGTCCTCCTGAGTCTATGATCCAAAACACACTGCAGAAATAATCCAGTTTGAGACCACTAACTGCCCTGGCTCAATACTAGGGAATTCTGGGTATTGTAGTTTTCTGAGACTTTTAGCCTTCTCTATCAAAGAGCTCAGGTGCAACAAACTACAAGTCCCAGGATTCCCTAGCACTGAGCCAGGACAGTTAAAGCAGTCTCAAACTGGATTATTTCTTCATTGTGTTTTGGACCTCTGTCTCCAAGCTGGAATTCCTAATTCGAAGGATGAGAAAGGCAGATCTTTCCATTGAGGTGGCCAGCGATTAGCTAAGCAGAAGCTCCATCTCCAGACTCAAGAAAGGGTTACCCTATCTTTTCTATGGCCAGTGGGGCACTGTATTGTACCCTCAGTCAACCACACAATTATTAGTATTCACTGCCTAGACTGTCTCTCTTCATTGTAGTATTTATACTGTCTTATGTACTTCAGAAAATGTATGACAAAAATGCAATGCAAATTGGAAGCTTCTATGTTCCTATACCAACTAAAAGGTACCTTAGAGGGGATGCAGACGGGTGGCCATGGGCCGCCCTGGGAAGCGGAGGATTGGGGCCGAGGCTGCCCCACACTATGGCCTCAATTCACCCTTTTGGCGCCTGGGAAAGAAGCACCAAAATAGCGCTCCTTTCTCAAGCTGCAAAAAGGGCGCCAGAAGAGCCGACGCACAGCTCTTCCGTGTCTCTTCCAATGCAGCGCATGAAGACACTGCACCGGGAGGAAGTATTCAGGGCACACCCACGCGTAACAAGCCCTCCTGATGACGTCCTCGGGGAGGGCTTGGGGCGGCTGGCATGCGGCTGCCCCTCCCCTTCCCTGCCTCCAAGACGGCACTTTGCGCCGTCTGCAGAGGCCCTTAGTTAGCAATATTCAATTTTCTTTCTGCCAACATCCGGTACCAACAGAAATATAAGTGTTCTAACAGATTATGGTCACAATTAATGCAATTTGGCAATCTATGCAAGGCAGAACAGATTCTTACCAGAATAATACACAGAAAAGCCTCGTGTTGCCTCACATTGTATAGTACTTCTTTTAACATTGTCATCCTTAGTTCCATATCAGCATTTTGACTGTGGTGCATCATTTCAATCAAAGCTGTATAGCGGTAAGCCAGCTCCTGAGAAGCATGTAATTCTAGGTCTATATGATGGCTGGCTGCTGGGACAGCTTCCTCAAGAATACCTGGCACTGTAGACACAGAGTTGATATGAAACATACACATACTGAACAGATCAGTGTCCATTTTAATAACTAGCTAAAAATTATTAGGGCTGGGATTCAAAGGACTGCATGCAACCTCCTATTGTACACACCAAGACTTTGAAAAGAACTATTTCTTCTCAGCTCTTTTACATGCCTTGAAAGGTGTCTTCTGAAGGTCACAAGACCCTCTGAAGCGATATTGAGCACAGCATGAAGAACTGCATATGGAAAGGAAAGAAATCACACATCCTCTCTACATGTACAGAAAACTTTTATGTGTACTCATAGCCATCTTTGAATCCTGGTTTTTGTTTATTTACCACTTAGAAGGTATGATTTTAGTCAATTAGCTATGTGTTAATATGCTAGTTTATAGATAATAAAATATACAATGAAGACTGTTAAACTGTGTGCTTGTCTGGAAATATTAACTGTATGTAATGTTCATGCCAATGTGTTTACATAGACTCCTTACAAAACTGTGATCAGCACTGAATATTCTTAATATATTTGAGAATGACTTAAATATGTAATGCAGATATGACCATCATATCTACTATTAGGTTCCTATATACCTACAGTCATCAATGCCTTCCCCTCCTTTTCCACAGTCCTTGTTGAATAATCGAATTCCTGTGACAATCATGGTAAGTTCCTTCAACTGCTGCTCTTTCTCCTTTTTACTGAGAGAAAGGAAAGCAGCAAGCTCAGTCTGAGGAAACACACTCTGCAGGGCAGCTGGAAAATATTTAAAATATGTACAGATTGTCATACAAAAGAAAATATATTTAGATAATAATTGTGATATTAATAATGCTATCCAAAACATGAATTCTGAAAATTCTTTTGGGAAGAGATCACATTCTCAAGTTTTTCTCCACATTCACAGGAGATAGAAATCTGTGTTTGTTTTTCTTCCCATACATTTAAGAAGAGAATGGACTTCCCGGCTACAATATTATGTACAAGTACTAATTCAGATGTAGAATCATATTTAGAACCAAAGTAATTCCATTCTATTCTTGGCAACAAGTTTGGAAGATGACATTAAGACCAGAGCAAAATGTGGCAGGCAAATGCTTCAGCTGCATCATAATCTGGGCACCATAAAATGGTCACTGGGCCATTATGGTTTCCTGCACAAACCTTTTGTGGATTTAAGGGACTGGGGATATAGGTAGCATGTTAGGCAGCTGCTCACATCAGGACTCTTGCATATGCAAAAGTGGTAGTGGGGCTCTCACGATCTCAACCTTGTTTTGTTATCTGAAGCAAAATTGATGGTTGTGTTTGGAGTCTGCTTATTTGAAAATGTACTTTGCACTATTTTAAGACCCAGTGTCAGCATCCTTTTGTCTCAGCAAAGGGCATGATAGAAAAGATTTTAAGTAAACAAAATACAAAAAATATTTCAAATAGCAATCAGTTGTTGCTCAGTCTCCAATGTGAGGACTACCATATTAGGATGGATGTTAGCAAACCTCATAATTGAGCATTTCAGTTGTACTAACCAGTTGCCTCTCTAATAACCTTGATGTCTGTAGGGGATCCGAGGCCAGAGCGCAACAGCACATAGCTGACAATCTTGCGATAAACACTTTCCAACTCTTCTCGTGTACGAGCACGGTTATCTGTAATTTCTCTGCTCACAGGAGCAAGCCTGGACTCCAGGATACGATGCTGTTCATTAATTAACTCAACTAAAATGAAACAAAGCACCATATGAAAGTAAGCTGTTTTACTATAGGCAACCACACAGAGATTTATATCTGGCCTATGTATTCTGCAGTTATACATCTGTTCTGATCCAAGGCATATAAGAATTAAATTGCTCAAACATGTATGAACAGGTTTATAGAATAATGATACAGCTGCTTCTTATCCACACAAATCCCGCATATTCTTCTCATTTTGATACATTAAGGCTGTAATCTTAATGCATTCTCCCAGTGAACACAGCAGGGCTCACATCTGAGTAATATTATATACAATTGCCCTGTAGAATTTCACAACCTTGAATATCCACACCATTAAGTTAAAGCAATTAAATCTACCTGTTCTGTTCGTTGTAAGTACACAAGATGTTTGTATGCAAAAAATATACCAAGATTTTAAAAGCAAAGAAGCTAAAAACCTAAAATGTAACCATAGTTCGGGTGGGGTGGGGTGGCTGGCTGCTGAACATGGCAGACATGTGAAGGCAGAGCGGGACAAGATTTCACCTTTTTTCACAAAATTGGAGATTATATTGATGGAATTTTACAAATGAAATAAATCCCCCTGATGCAGAACACCAAGAGGTTGGCGGATCAAGATATTTCTACATTTCACCTAGCAGCAAAAGAGCCGAAAATCCAGTCGGAAGATGGAAGCCTGGATCAAGGAATGACATGAGGCTCACACAGCAACAGCAAAGGGGGTAGAGGAGACAACTTAATGTCCCTGGACCTACCCTTTCCTGAGCTGCTAAAAAAACCTAAGGGAGAACTCAGTAAAAGATCTGCAGAAAGACTGGACCCTAGCCCTAGAGCAGGGGTAGGCAACTTTTACCTACCTCGGTCCAGTCCGCTGGTCCGGAGCTCTTCTGCGGCTCGCTCGCACGTGCGCAGTACGCTGGAAGTATTGCACATGCACGCACGCTCACACGTACATGCGCAGTACTTCCGGCGTACTGTGCATGCACGAGCGAGTCACGGCCACCATTTTGTTTTCCAAAACCTGCCCTAGAGCCTATAAACTCAAAAAGCACGCCCCCATTTTCTTCTCTCTAGAGACAACTATTTGTATCCCATTTCAACTGTCACAAAACCTCTGCTGAACTCTTCACTCACACCCACCCTCTGCTGGTATACTTCACTCTCTTCTCCACGCCTTGCCTTCTGCTGGTATACTTTACTCTCTTCTCCATACCTCACCTTCTGCTGGTATACTTCACTCCCTTCTCAGCCCCTCACCCTCTGCTGGTGTACTTCACTCTCTTCTCAAACCCACCCCTTACTGTGCTCATAGATCTACTCAACCCCTCGCCCTCTGCTGGCATACTTAACTCTCTTCTTACGCCTGCCCCTTACTGTGTTTGTAGATCTATTCAACCTCTTGGCCTCTGCTGTTATACTTTCCAATTCACTCTTTTCTCCATTAGATACTAATCCTTTTCATTGAGATCTAAGCCCCCATGTCATCATACATCAATTACATTTCCCCCACCCCCCACTCCAGAGATTGCCATAGCATGGCTAGATCGAGGTGCAGGGTGTGCCCTGCACTTCCCTCACTTTGGTCTATTCCTGGTTTTAGTTAAAGTTTTTCAGTTAAGATTATTTGTTCAAGATTATGTTTCTTTTAGTCATAAGGATGTGATCCTCCCAAAGCAAAACCCTGAGTTCCTCAACATATCCAGTGAGAAGACTTCCGGTATAGATGGCAGAGCGCTAACAGCAGGTTTCATGAGCAGAAACCTGTTTGTTCAGATCGCGAGCGGAGGGTCTGCATTTAAGATACATTGCAGACCCCGAACCACTCGCTGATAAACGGGGGACAGATGGGCTCACAGGGGTCTTGATTGATTGCTGACACCAAGGGGGAAAGAGGAGAAAGAATCGGAGAGGTGATCAGAGACCGCGAGCAAGCCGCCGCCGTGATATGAGGCTTTAGCAAGCAAAACCCCGCCGATAGCGTGTTTTTAAAGAGAAGTACACTGGATATATTTAGTAAGTCAAACTCTTTGACATAAAAAGATCTTCTAGGTATACATCCATTTCAGGATAGATACACTGCAGACTGTGAGCTAGAGAGTCTGCTTGCTAATATTTTCAGAGGAAAGGCTGAGCGGATGGAGAAGAGAAAGTTTGAACTGTCAGTTCCAAGTTAATACATTATAGACTTATAGATTAATTTCAATTCAGAAGAAGTCTACCTTTGCCTTAACCCATGTCCCGGGAAGGTACTGGTTTGGATGTTGGCAGATTTGTTTTAGAGAAGTCTGAGTGAAAAGCGAAAGTGACACTAATGGTGGAGGAGCTCAGGAAGCTACATTGTTAAAGATGGTATCTGGTAATTAGCAGAGGCCAGACAAGGAAGAGAAGGGAAAGTAGCTCGCAGTACAACAGCTATAAAGAACAAAATTATGGTACAAGATTAAGATTAAGGCTTCACAGACCACAAAAAGAACAATAAAGAGAGATAACGACAGAAGGAGGACGGGGGACAAGACATCAATAAGACCGGGGTAAGAAAGTGTGAAAAACACATGGAAAAAGAAAGAGAACATCGGAAGGAGGTCCAGGGAAGGGATGACACCAATGTGGGGAAAGAAAGATTTTGAACAG
Organism: Phrynosoma blainvillii; assembly: GCA_026167975.1. Taxonomy (NCBI): domain Eukaryota; kingdom Metazoa; phylum Chordata; class Lepidosauria; order Squamata; family Phrynosomatidae; genus Phrynosoma; species Phrynosoma blainvillii. The sequence goes on from JANUYF010000001.1 coordinate 143,520,321, forward strand.
AGAAAGGTTGCGACGGAAGGAGGACAGGGGACGAGACAACTATAGAAGGGAGAAGAAAGGAAAGAAGAGAAACAGAAATAATCTTAGAAGATGGTGTTGGAAGAAGAACAGAGGGAGTGCTGAGGTGATTTTTTTCTATTTTATCCCCTTATTCTCTCCCTCTCTCTCTCTCCCTTAACCTTTTCCAATTGATAATGGAACTAATAGCTAATAGAATTAAAAATTAATAGCTAATAGAGTTAAAATGTAGGTGGTTGAAACTACAACTGTAGGAGTTATAAACTGAACAAGATACATAAGATATAAAATAAGAATATAGATTTCATTAAGAGGACTAGAGTTTGTGAGAAGGATAAGAGAAAAAACATACCACTTGTGTTAAGGGACAAAGGGACTGATTTATTAAACTACATTTAGGGGGGTTGCAGACTACCAGAAATAGTGTGAATTCAGTCCACTTTTAGGGTTAGGGTTAGAGTTAGGGAACCATGGGAACTGTATTTTATTGTGGCATCAGAGTTGTCTGACAGAGAAGTCTCAATGTCTCAGAAAAATAACAGTTCCCATGATTCCCTAGCACTAACCCTAACCCTAAAAGTGGACTGAATTCACACTATTTCTGGCAGTCTGCAACCCCCCATAGTTTCATTAACTTAGGAGTTGTAACACTGTCACATCATAAGTGGACAAATCTTAGTAGACAAGATATAACTGAACTGTTATTGGAGGTTTATCGGATTTGATGTGTACTATGTGAACATATTAATTATTTCCAAGCTATAAAGGTTTACTATTTGTATTAATATAAAGGGGAATAGCTCTTTATCAAATATTTGAATTTAAGTGAGATATCACTTGGGGCACTGTTAGAAAAGGAAGATTAATCAGAAGTGAATCATAAAAATAGCAAGGAAGAATAAGAATAGAAATACTGGATTGACACCAAAGATTGAGATAAGGGATTGGAAGCAGGAAAGAAATGGCAATGTTATCTAGAAAAGCAGCGCAGGTACAAGCACAATCACAAATGCAAGCTAGAAGGCCATCATTGGAAATGGCTACTAAAACAATGGATACTAATATTAAAATACTGGAAGCCATTGAAAAGATATAAAAGAATTTCAGACAAGAACTGAAGGACTCTAGGCAAGATATTAGAGCTGACTTTAAGCAGGAGATGGACGGCTTAAAATAATCCATTAAAACATTAACTGAAGATATGAAAGAATTAAATAATAGGATGGGAGAACATTTCATTGAGAACAGATGAAATTGAGAGTAAGACTAAAGAGATAGAATACAAAAACAGGAAACAGACAAAAATTTGATGAGTGAAATCAAACAGAGGAGAAAGTATCTGAAGATAAGAGGCTTGAAAGAACATCCCAATCAAGGCCTTAACAAAATTATAATGCCCTTTCTAGCAGAGGTGATGGAAGTAACAAATCAAATTATGGAAATGGAAACGGACAAGATTTTCAAGATAAACTTTGTGATTGCCAAGAAGAGGAACCTTCCAAGAGATATAGTGATTTATCTGAGAAGGGAACGAACTAGAGACAAGATAATTCAAGAAAGCTATGGTAAGGAATTGAAAATAGGAGATTGTGAAATAAAATTGTTTAAAGATGTACCTCTGGACGTTTTGAGAAAAAGGAGAGAATATACCATGCTAACTAGACACCTGCAAGCAAGAGGCCTGAGATTTAGATGGGAAATTCTGGAAGGCATTAACATCACATGGAGAGGGAAAACAATTAAAATAAATACCCCAGAAAAGGCAAAGAAATTCTTAAAAACTCTACAAGAGTTAGAAGAGGGGAATGACGAGAGAGCATATGAGGAAGAAAACTGAGATGATAATTCAAAAGATGGTTGATGGGTCAGAAATAGTAGCCAGCTGAGACCAGAATATAATGGTCTGCAACAAACTATAAAGAAGAAAAACAGAAAGGCTGTGGACCAAGAAGAAGAGAAAGAAGAGGATGATTTATTGGATGAAGCGAGTAAACTGGACTCGGTGGAAGAAGATTTGGTTGACTCCCGAATAAACGTAGTAGAAGATTTGTAAGCAAAGTGAGAACAACAGGATTGGATAATAAATAATAACAATATAAAACAAAAATAACAGTAATAGGATGGACAATAGTAAAATGAAATTTTTATCATGGAATGTATGGGGGATGAATTCACCCAATAAAAGGAGACAGATTTTTTATTTACTAGGAAAAGAAAAAGTGGGAATTATTTGTATATAGGAAACGCATATTAGGAAACAAGATGTTAAGTACTTGCATAATTCAAAATTTGAACAATTGTATGTTTCTGCCAGAAAGAAGGGAAAAAGTGGTGTTGCTCTCTATGTTGCTAAACATATTCCGGCTTGAGAAATTAGTATAGATGAAGAAGGGAGATCTATAATGATTGAAATCAATCAAGATGGCAATCAAATTTTAGTGATCAGAGTGTATGCACCCTTGGAAAATAAAGCCATTTTTTACAATAAGCTGAGTAAAAGCATAATTGATCTACATTATTAATATGTACTAATGATGGGAGATTGGAATGGCATGATTAACCCTACAATAGGCAGAGACTCAGTAAAAAAGAAAATAAAACAGAATCAAGGGAAACTCCCTCAAACTTTTTTCACAATGATGGAGTCTCTGTCTATGACAGACCCATGGCGCCTTAAAAATAACACAGCAAAAGAATTTACATGCTATTCTGAATGTCATCAGTCAGTTTCCAGGATCGATATGTTTCTCATCATATCCAAACTCTATTCAGAAATTGCCGAAATTGAGATAAAGCCAAAGAAAATCTCGGACCATAATCATATAAAGAAACATGCCCTGGGAAAACTAGATGAGCTTGAAAAAGAGGAGGAAAATGATGTGCTTGAAAAAGAGGAGAAAAAGATTTTTCTTGGAGATTAAATGAGAATTTGCTAAAAGATGAAGATGTAATCAAATAGGCTAAAGAAACCCTGAAATTATACTTTCAAGAAAATCTGAACAAGGAAACATATTTAAGCATGGTATGGGATGCCAGCAAGGTGGTTATGAGGGGTTTCTTTATTCAGAAGAATGTTGAAAGGAAGAAGCAGGAGAATAAGAAAATAGAGGAAATCACTTTTCAAATCCAAACTAAGGAAAAAGAGCTTACAACAAACCAAGACAGGAAAGGGATATCAAAAGAAATCAAAGTGTTACAGGCCCAACTAGCATCGTTAACAGTGGAGGAAACAGAAAATAAACTATGACTTGCAAAACAGAATATTTTGAACAAGGGAACGAACCAGGGAAGCTGCTAGCTCACAAACTGCGATGAATGAGAGAGAAGAGAATGATAACAGAGATAAAAGATGGAGATGAGAAAATTACAGATCTAAATGGAATTTACAAAGTTTTTGAGAAATATTACAATACATTATGCAAGGAAGGACAAAAAGATGATGGATTTATAAGATTGGGAAAGTATATAAAGAAACATGCTCTGGGGAAAACTAGATGAGCAACAAAAAACTATATTAAACACAAATATTTCGATGATGGAAGTAATAGAAGCAATAAAAAGGCAAAAAATATTTTTTTTAATTAAAGAATAAATAAAAATACAGTAAACATAGCATCATGAGAAGACGACCATATATTATCATATCAACTATAACTCTTTTCTTACTTATACATAATACATCCAGAAGCTTATATAGTCATATACATCTATAAGGAGAAAAGAAAAGGATTCAATTTAAGATATACAGTTAGAAAACAAGAACAGGAAACCACAATACTGTGTTATCCGCTGCTATTGTTATTGATAAGTATTTTAACTTATATATTTACCAACCTAAATTCAAATAAAGAAAAAGAGCAAAGAAGAGCAAGATATTGCTTCACAATCCAGTATCAGTAAAAACACAACTAAAAATCAACATTACCATCAATAATCTTAATACACTTTATTTATATTAAATTTAATCTACAAGTAATCATTCGATCATATGGTGGTTCTGTTATTTAGATTATTTATAACTATAGGTTACTCCACTAAAACCATGTATCTATTATCGTTACCTTGATCTTGCAAGTAGGAGAGCCACAATTTCCATTCATTATAAAAACGAGTTAATACCTTATTCTTAGTTAGATAAGATCACTTATCTAGTTCATAGAGGTCGTAAATTTTTAATTTCCACTCTTCAAGTGAGGGAATCTCTTTCTGTTTCCAATATTTAGCATAAATCATTCTAGTGGCAATTATCATTAAAAACATTAGTCTCCCATCTACTTTTTCCAAATATCTACAATATTCAAAAGATATAGTTTGGGATCTGGGTGATTATTCAAATTAAATATTTTTCTCATTTCCTCATGTATCTTATTCTAATACTTAACTGCCCTGCCACAATTCCACCACATGTGTAAATATGACCCAGGTTCATTTCCACATTTCCAACAAATACAATTAACACCTTTAAACATCTTGGACAGTCTAAGGGGGGGGGGGGTCAAGTACCACCTAAACATAGATTTATAGACATTTTCCCTTAATTCTACACTTGCTGCGTATCTAATCTTAACTCTCCAAATTTTTTCCCATTGTTCCATCTGGATACTTTATTTTAAATCAACTGCCCATTTTATCATATATTCTTTAACCATCTCTTGCTCAAGCTCCCAATTCAGTATTAATTTATGAAATTTGGATATCCCTTTATTAGGCTCCTCTCTCAAAATTTTCTCCAATTCCGCGTATGCTGGGCCAATTCCACAGGATTTAATATCGATTTTAAATCGCTCAACCATCTGTCAATACATAAACCAATTACAATCGTAGCCAATCTCCAATAGTTCCTCCTATGTTTTAAGTGTCATACTATCATATTTAGTTGTTAAAATATCCTTATAACATATCCATTTTTCTTTACCATACATTTCCTTTTTTAATAATGCTTCTACCGGTGATGTCCAGTATGGAATTTTAGGGCACCACTTATTCCTATATTTCAGCCATACCTTAAGAAGAGATTTTTCGAAGAAAATGGTTATTAGAGCTTTTATCTACCTTGACTTTTTCATAGAATAGGTAAGCGTGGAAACCAAACTGTAATTCAAATCCCTCTAATGTCAACACTCTGGTGTTTTTCAATTTTAGCCAATTTTGCAACCAATTTAAAGCACAAGCTTCATAGTACCACTTCAAATTCGGGAGCCCAAGTACACCTCTGTCAATAGTGTCCTGAACTATTCTAGTTCTAATTCTTGGCTTCTTTAAAAGGGCAATAATTAGGGAAAGCACCACGTCCAGGCAGCATATTACAAAATACTGCAGGAAGAGTTAAGCTTACCTTTTCATATGCTAATTAATCAGATAAAGCAGGGAGGAATCCCAGACTCATGGCTGAAAGCTAATATTACTCTCATACTTAAGGCAGATAAGGACTTGTCCTTACTACAGAACTACAGGCCAATCTCCCTCCTGAATCAAGATTACAAAATATTTGCATCGATTTTGGCAACTAGATTAAAAAAAGTACTACTAGATTTGATTAATGAAGAGCAATGAGGTTTCCTCCCTAAAAGACACATGAAACAAAACATCAGGACAATTATAAATGTAATAGAGTACTATGACAAAAACCCGGGGGGAAAAGCAGCTTTAATATTTCTAGACGCTGAAAAAGCATTTGATGCTGTAAAATGGGATTTCATGATACATACTCTGAAAATAATTTTTTTTAAAAAGGAACCATAACTCATCTAACTCTGTGAACTTTAAAAAGGTTTTTTTGGGGGAAGGAGCAGTTGGAAGCACATTAATCTACAATCTCTTTACTGCAAATTGTTACTCTTAAATATTTATATAATCATTTTATTTGGCTTTGTTATTCTCCACCATGTCAGTAGTTCTGTAAACAATGATGCAGAACAGGAACAGAAATATTGTGATTGCAATGTTTTGTTGAACATATCTAAACACCATGCCTCCAAAGCTGCTGGAAAAGCTGCATATCTAACTATGCACAGGATTGTATGTCAGTGTGTCATGGGCCTGAAACAGACAGGCCAAATAAAGCAGTTTCCAGCAGCTTTGGAGGCATGGTGTTTAGATGACGCACACCTCCAAAGCAGCCAGAAGCCCTACTGAGGCTGCGTTCTGATCCAAAGGACCAGATTAAAAAGGAGTTGATTAAAACTGACTCCTGCCTGCACAGTTTGGGACCTGCTGCGGTGGCCTGCTTTGTGAGCATGCCATGCAGTCACTGTGGTCCCAGCCAGACTGCAGCCGGAGTGGCCAGAGGCCGCTCTTTATCACTCATCTGCTTCACCCCATAGTCATATTAAATAGTTTTACAAACTGATTACCTCTGTTTGTATAGTTCATATCAAAATAAACTTGCATCTTGATAGTGTCTAAGGATGGATTTCTTGTGTCAAGAAGTCTATCAATGGAAAGCTGAAACCAAAAAGAAAAAAAAAGAAAAAAAAGAAATAAACAATGAGGTTAATTATTCAAGCCACTTACAAAAACAACATTATTCTGGGACACACACAGCAGCACTATTAACACCATTTCCCAGAGTTTGAGAGCTACCTTTGGATTAAAAATATATTTAGAACACCAATCAAATATCTGAAGAGAACTATTTCAAAAATGATATACTGAGCTGTTATAATGTAGCTAAAAACATGTCACTATAATGTAGTTTAACAAATCAAAATTCATTATGGCTTCTGAAATTGTGGTTAAAGAGCAGAACACAACACAAAATTAAGTGGACTGATATTTGCAATTAGACAGATTAAGAATGGATAACCAAAAGCACTCAGTTTTACATGCATCAGCATAGACCTTAATTTGGTAAATTAAGCAAAGTTACACAGGCGTTACAGATTGTGCCTATCCCTTCTTGGCAAAGCCATGATTGCTAACACCACCACACATAGTCTGTGCCACCGTGCTCCCCAACAGTCCCATGAGTATGGGGTATGCCTAATCTATTCCTATGAAAGGGATGCCCCACAGCAATAAGGTGGAAGCAACTGTTTAACTCTGTCCCCATGTTTCAGTGCTAAGGTTTCTCTCTCTTTTGACAGACAGGAACTCGGACAAGAGTCCAAATTCCAGGCATCTAGGCAGCCACAGGAATTTTGATTAACACAAGCAGCTACTCATGTGCAAGAGATTATCCCTTCTCTTTAGAGACTGATGTAAATCCATATATGCAAAAGAAATATACATGTAGAATTTTCTTTAACAGAAGTGAAGGGGAAAAGTCAATTTACGATGGAGTTTTCATATCTCTCTCAAATAACCCAGCTTCTGGCTGCGTTCGGAGCACAGCGTTTAGATGATGCAGGCCTTGAGTGCAGGCAGAAGCCATGCCAAGGCTGTGTCTTTGCTGAAGAACTGGGCCAAAAAGGAGCGGACAAGATCTGCTCCTTTTGTCGGCCTGGTTCAAAATCATGGTGGCAGCCTGAACTGGGCCTGTGCCTGGGTGGTTGTTGTGGCCCCCACGTGATTGGCGCTAGAGCAGCCACAGCCCGCTTTATCAGGCCTATCTGTTTTGGCCCAGAGTAAACCTTAGGAAAGAATGGAAATAAAGTTTCAAAGTATGGTAATCTGCCAGTACAACTTGCTTTCAATGTATATTATTTTCTTAAACTATCTGAACTTGAACCTTGCTTTTTATACCTGGTGAGATACCTTCAATCTGACACCGATAATCTATTCTAGAGGTATCCATCAAAAAACTATAAAGTCATATACAGTCTCCTTCTGCTGCATGCAAACGTTTTTTCTTAATTGAAATTTTAGCCCAGCCTGGGCTGGCATCCTCCACATATATGGAAATATAACCCCTATCATCCTCAAACAGGCTGGAGAAAGCTAGTCCAATTGAGAAGAGTAATACAATAGTGTATTTCCTGACAATCTTCTAAAACAGTCTTCCAAACAAAGCTGAAAATCTTCCTTATCTGACTGGAATGACAGGGCAAATATCATGGCATTTAGAGAAGTCTTTTGTCTAAGAACACTCAATCCATACTTTTTTTTTTTTTTTTGCTGGAGAAGAAAAGAATATTTGCTGCAGGATCTTATTCTTCCCTGAAATTTCATGCTTCCATCTTTAAATGTCCCACAGACTTAAAAAATGTTGAGAACCAAGGAGTCTGAAAACCAGTATCTGGTTTCTCAAACTACAGTTTGAAAACCAATCAAATACTTTTACTGAACATCTGAAATGTCATATATTCACCAAATTTCCACTTCATCTTAGGGCCTTTACAGACTGCCAAAAATAATGCAGCTTGAGGCCATTTTAACTGTCCTGGTTCAGTGCTAGGGAATCGTGGGAATTGTATTTTTTTCTGGGACATTGAGCCTTCTCTGTCAGAGAGCTCTGGTGCCACAATAAGCTACAGTTCCCATGATTCCCTAGCACTGAGTCAGAGCAGTTAAAAGTTGACTCAATTTGCACTATTTCTGGCAGTCTGCAAAGGGCCTTCGAATGATTCAACAGCAGTATCTTCCAAAGCCAGCGTGGTGCATGATTTATCAAGAAAACCCCATGATAGGTTCAGCATAGGGTTGCCATTGAGCTGGAAACAATTTGAAGCCACACACAAGAACAATATTGGGAAGAAGCAGCACTAGCAGGGACTGTAATTAAACAACCAAACAATAAATAAATGCAGACCAAAATTTTGATTTTGTTAATCAATGGAAACCCACCAGTCATGTAATGCTTTAATTTGCTGACATGTCATTGTACAAACGTCATCAAGCAATCTATGCAGCCCTTTAGAACAAGTTCCAAAAGGAGAGATTACCTTAATAAGTTTTTGGACATCCGCTTTTGTAAGGGTCCTGTCCACATTAAATCCATTCCTTGGATCCAATACAACAGCTTTCACCTATACATTGACAAAAAATGTTTCCAGATTCATCTGTATAATTTGCAATTAAATACCTCTTACTCCTAAACTTAACTGCACAATTACATAGACACTGTTTCTCAGTTCAAACTATCTGGAGGGAGACCTAACTTTTTGACCCTTGCAAGCATACTATTTAGCTATAAACATAAATAATGGGATTTCAGTCCTTGTATATACAGGCGACCCTCTGTTTTCACCGATTTGGAGTCCACAGTCTTCCCCGTTGTGGGTGGGGAGGGACACGATGGACAAAATGGGGCTTGAATATTGATGATTTTCCATTTTCACGGGGGTAAGGGTTCCGGAATGGATCCCCCGTGAAAATGGAGGGGCGACTGTACTTTACATTTCTGCTGCAAACTATAAGTACAGGTATCCTCAAATTCTGGGGGCTTGTAGGCACATTGAAATTTTGTTCGATCAAGATCAAGGCTGATTCTATGCAACTAAGTACAGTCCACTTCTAAGTACAATGTACAGCCCAGTCTATTTATCTCCATAAAATCTAGGCTTCACATACAGAGTCAATTATTCATGAATACTCTGTTGCTGCTATACATCCTGTTATCTCCACAAAACTAGCCTGCATATTGTAACTAATTTAAAATGCATATTTTTCTTACTGCCCACCCAATAATGTGGGTGGGCTAACGTGCTAACAAACTGGGTATGCTCTTTAAGTTTTGCAGTGTTTCACAAATATTATTATTATTATTATTATTATTATTATTATTATTATTGTGCCAAAGTGATGGCATAAACATAGGGAAAACAGCATTTAAACAATACACACAGGTAGAATGTCTATATCATTCTTACCATGAATGCCACCAGAGTTTCTGATACGGTTTGTCCCTTCATAGCACATTCCTGTCCTATTTCACGGATTATATTCTTTATGACATTCTCTGCTTGAGTGTGAGTCATTCTGCTCTAACAAAAGAAGGAGAATGGACATTTGTTACAAAACATTTGAATTTTCTGCACACTATCTTTTACCAGCTACTGTGGTTGCAAAGCTCACTAATCTTTCCAGTTGTAAAAAATAAAAATAAAAATAAAAACTTAGCCAAAGGCAGAGGTGATTTATGGTTGTTAGGGTGTCTGATGCAACAGATTGCCCAAATAACTTTTGTTTGATGGAATGAAATGTATCTTATCCAGTGAACAAGATGGCTATGAGCTCCGACAATTATTTTAAGGGAAGAGAGTACAGATCAGTGTTATACCATCTGCTTGATATAAATGTTCCAGATTCAACCCCCAGCATTTCTACATAGGACTAGCTAGAAGAAGTTACCATCTGAACCCCAGAGAGCAGTTAAATTAGTGAAACTAACTTTCCTCAACCTGGATGTGATGGGAGTTTTAGTCCAAAAACCTGAGAAGGCACTGATTTCGGGAAGCCCAGTGCTTCTCAAAATTATAGTCCCTGAGCCAATGGATAACAGTTCCTGGAGGGTTTCCAAGAAAGAAAGAAAGAAAGAATTATAGCCAATAGACACAAATATAGTGCCAGTCTCTGGCACATTAGGGGGCGGGGGGGGGGGGGAAGCTCTGCCAGTCCCTCATATCAAATAGTTTAAGAAGCACAGATATAAAGAATACTGAACTAGATGGGATCAACAATTTTATTCCATATAAGGCAGCTTCTTACATTCCCTATGTTTCCTCCTTTGAGCTCTCAGGCTCAGGACCAAAGGTTATGTGGTGTTACAATACAATATTTGTAATTTTGCTACTAGTGTAGAAAGGCGCTGTCAATCTATTAGGATTTTTGGAATATCTGCATATACATAATGAGTTACTCAGCCTTCCATCCTTTTGTGGTTCAGTAAAATGAGTACCCAGCTTGGTGGAGGCAATTGGCTTACACGTTGTAAACCACTTAGAGAGTGCTGAATTCACTGATAAGAGGTATAGAAATGCACTTGTTAGGTTATGTTGGAGATGGAACCCAAGTCTAAACATGAAATTCATTTATGTTTTGTATACACCTTATACATATAGTTTGAAGGTAATGTTATACATAGTATTTTTGAAACATTTTATGCATGAATTAAGTTTGTATACAAGGAACCATCAGAAAGCAAAGGTGTCATTATCTCAGCCACCTACCTGGACAATTTGGATTTTGGAGTATTTCAGATTTTGGAATTCCAGATAAGGGAGAGTCAGGAGATTACTCAAGTGCCTTTTAAACTGCAATTACACCTGGAAAAAATGTGGCTTTCATGATACAGTGGGCCACTGGTATCCGCTGGGGTTTGGTTCTAGGACCCCCCGTGGATATCAAAATCCATGCTCAAGTCCTATTAAATACAACAGCATAGTAAAATGGTGTCCCTTATATAAAATGGCAAGGGATGTAGTGGCTCAAATGGTTAAGACGCTGACTCTGTTGATTGCAAGATCAGCAGGTTGGCAGTTCGAGGCCCGGGTGGTGCATGATGGGTGAGCTCCTGTCACTAGTCCCAGCTTCTGCCAACCTAGCAGTTCGAAAGCATGTAAGTGCAAGTAGAAAAATAGGTACTACTTTGGTGGGAAGGTAAACAGCGTTCTCATGCTGGCCACATGATCACAGAGTAGTCTTGACAATGCTGGCTCTTCAGCTTAGTAATAGAGATGAGCACCATCCCTTTTGGTCAGACATGACTTGACAACCTTGTCAACGGGGAATACCTTTACTTTATACAAAATGGCAAAATCAAGGTTTGCTTTCTGGAATTTATATATTTGAAAAATATTTTCAAGCTTTGGATGCTTGAATCTGTGGCTACGGAGGGCTGACTGCACTTAGTCCTCTAGTCCCTTGCCACTGACAATGAAGACTAAAGCTGATAGGATTTATAGGCCACTTCCTCATCCCTTGAGGGGAGCATCATGGCACCACTACTCCTTTCATCCAGTGGCCTTCGATGGATGCCTTTGGTCATGGAAACGCTGTCCTACAAGTCTCAATTTTTCCCTCTTATAAATGTAAGGAGAGCCAGGGTGGCATAGTGGTTTGAGTATTGCACTACGACTCTGGAGACCAGGGTTCGATTCCCAGCTTGGCCATGAAACCCACTGGATGACCTTGGGCAAGTCACACTCTCTCAGCCTCAGGGGAAAGCAATGGTAAACCTCCTCTACACAAATCTTGCCAAGAAAACCCCATGATAGGGTTGCCTTAGGGTCGACATAAGGTCACTTTAAGTCAGAAACAACTTGAAGACATACAACAACCACCTTGTCCTTGTCCTCCTTTTAGGGTTATGACATCTGGTCACTGTGTTGTTGGTGAGGCACCAGCACTCTTTGACAGAGAAGGCTAAAGACCTTGTAAAACTACAAATCCCAGGATTCCATAGGAATGGAGCCACAACACTTAAAGTTGGTATCAAACTGCATTATTTCTACAGTGCAGAAATGATGTAATAACGTGCAGTAGTTTGAGTGGTAGTGTGACTTTGGAGACCAGGGTTAAAGTCCCTGGTCAACCATGGAAGCCCACTGGGTGACCCTGGGCAGGTCACACACTCTCAGCCTGAAAGGATGGCAAAATGGCAAAAACAAAAACAAAACCCACTCTCTTAACAAATCTTGCCAAGAAAACCCTGTGATAGGGTCGCCATAAGTCGGAAATGACTTGAAGGCACACAAAATACACCACACAGATGCATCCTGGGTAACCTTGGTCACGTTCTCTCAGCCTCAGTCACGCTCTCTCCGCCTCAGAGGGAGCTGCCCCCCCCTTCCCTCGGAAGAAATCTTTGCCAAGGGAGATAGGTTCGCATTGGGGTCACCATAAGTCGGAAACGACTTGAAGACACACAACAACAACAACAACAACAACAAATATGCACCTGCTTCTTCCTTTTCTTTCCTTTTTCGTCCCGATAAAGTCTCAGGAGGGCAAGGGGTGCCCTCGGAGATCGTCTTCGGCCTGGCCCGCCCTCCTCAAAGTTCACCACAGTGATGGTGTTTCTCAGCGGAGACTAGGCCGCGTTTCCATGGAGACGGCTGTGGCTCCTCAGAGCTGCTCCCTTAGGGAACGCAGCAGGGCTGTTTTCCAGGACGTGTCCTCCATTTAAGCCTTCTGTCCAGGAGGAATCCCCAAATGTCCTCCATTCTGAGCAGGACTAAGAAGCATGCATTTACATTGCTATGAGTGTTTTCAGCTTTTATTTTCTGCCAGGAGGAATTCCAAAACATTTAGGAGTGTTCTGGCTTTTTATTTTCTGCCCAGGAGAAATTCCAAAATGTCCTCCATTTTGAGCTTGACTAAGAAGCAGGGATTACATTTCTAGGAGTGTTTTTAGCTTTTAATTTTCTGTCCGGGATAAATTCTAATAGAGACTCCATTTTGAGCATCACTAAGAAGCATGCATTTACATTCAAATTAGTGTTTTTAGCTTTTATTTTCTGCCCAGGAGGAATTCCAAAATGTCCTCCATTTTGAGCATGACTAAGAAGCATGGATTATATTTCTAGGAGTGTTTTTAGCTTTTTATTTTCTGTCCAGGAAGCATCCCAATAGGTCCTCCATTTTGAGCCAGATTAAGAAGCATGCGTTTTTTTAACATTTATTTTTTAGGAATATTATCATTATAAGTAAACAACTATACACAAAACATATCACAACAATAAAGCAAAATAAAGCAATTCATCTCACAACTTAGAATTGTGTTGTGGGTCTCCTTCTTGGTTTCTGTTCAATGTAAGTGGTCATTTTAAAGTCCAGTGCTGTCTTTGTGTAAATCTAGTCCAGAATGTCTGACAAAGATTCAGATGAGATGGAGATTGTCTTCTCTTGCTTCTGTCTTTGTTTATGAAGTCCAGAAGCATGCATTTACATTAAATGAGTGTTTTTAGCTTTTATTTTCTGTCCAGGAAGAATTCCAAAGTGTCCCCCATTTTGAACATGACTTAAGAAGCATGAATTTATAATTTCTGGGAGTGTTTTTAAGCTTTTAATTTTCTGTCCAGCAAGAATCCCAATAGGTCCTCCATTTTGAGCCAGATTAAGGAGCATGAATTTATATTTACAGGAATATTTTTAGCTATGATTTTCTCTCCAGGGGGAAGTCCAAACATTTTGGGGACATTTTGAAAGTCCCCCTGGACTTTGAAAGGTTGAAATGTAGGACATGTCCTAGAAAATGAGGATGTCTGGTCACCCTGCCTTATGCTCATTGTAAGTCAGAAATGACCTGAAGGCGCACAACAACAAATTAATTATATGTGTGGTGCGAAGAAAGCAGATAGACTTTTCTTTTCCTCTCATGCTTTGTGGTGGTTTAGGTAGTTTACAGCTGTTTATTGGTTGAAGAATCAGCTGAATTTTCCAAAACATTCAGGATGTTTTGCAAATGTGAGGGCTTCAAGAGGGAATTGCAAATGTGAGGGCTGCTAGAGGGAATTGCAGACAGGTGCAAGAAGAAATATCAGCTTATATAGGTCTTGTGGGACACACTTTCCCCATTTCCCTTAATGCAGCCACTCATGTGCCTTGAAAAGGTACACAACAACCATCAGGGGTAGTATTATTACTATAAGAGAGACTGTTATAGCAACATCCAGGAGTAGTCCTGTTGGCCATATAGCAAATCCAATACGTAACATCAAAAATCCACCAAACAATGATGCCTTTATTGGGCCACCCAAAATGCACAATATACATGTTGCAAGTTTTCAAAGCTCCACTGACTTCTTCATCAGAAAACGATGTTAAAAACCATACAGGAGGGGAGATGTTAGTCATAGGATTGCATTTTGCTGTTTTTGTTTTTCATTTAGTTGGTATGGAGGACTATCTCTTGCAGGCTGGCACTTCCTCCTTCTGGTATTATAGCAACAATAAAGACAATAATGCAACTACTGATTTAGCCATTTCAGTCTTGAAAATAAAGCTGCATATGCTTTTTATTTGACAGCCAGAGTGGTTTAGTGGTTTGAGTGTTGGATTAGGACTCTGGAGACCAGGGTTCCAATCCCCACTGAGCCATCAAACCGATTGAGTGACCTGAGGCAAGTCACACTTTCTCAGCCTCAGAGGAAGGCAATGGCAAACCCGCCTCTAAACAATTCTCACCAAGAAAACCCCATGATACCTTTAGGATTACCATAAGTCAGAAATGACTTGAAGGGACATAACAACAAACTAAAGGCCTAAGCAGACTGCCAGAAATAGTGCACATTAAATTGAGGCACTGCCCTGGCTCAGTGCTAGGGAATCATGGGAACTGTATTTTTTTCTGGGACATTGAGCCTTCTCTGTGAGAGAGCTCTGGTGCCACAATAAAATACAGTTCCCATGATTCCCTAGCACTGAGCCAGGGCAGTGCCTCAATTTAATGTGCACTATTTCTGGCAGTCTGCTTAGGCCCAAAGTGAACTGCTAGTCTACTGACTCCTCTACATGGAACTGATGTGGGATTGTATTATGTTGCCCTCAGGCTGAAAAACCATGGCACTGGCCCACTACACATTGTACTTGAAAAACAAGGTTGAAAAGACACCAGTGATGGTTATAGGTCCAAACCACACTGCAGAAATAATCCAGTTTGAGATTGCTTTAACTCAATGCTAGGTAATTCTAGGAACTGTAGTTTTGTGAGACATTTAGCCTCCTCTATCATTGAGCTCTAATGCCACAATAAACAATAGTTCCCAGGATTCCCTGGGCCAGGGCAGTTAAAGTGGTCTGCAGTGTGGTTTGGACCACAATCCTCTCAGACCTCCAGATGTCACAGATCCAGTAGTCTCTGCTCCATTGTAGAAAGGCTAAAGGCATTTTTACCGCTCAAGTTGGAAACAGCTCCTCTTCACTTGGTTTGCAGTATGAAACCTAAAACACTGGACAGAATACTCTCTCTGTTAACAACAACCAGGGGCCTTTTCACACTGTGAAGCACTATGGCTGCATCCAGACTGCAAAAATAATCCAGGTTCATACCACTTTAACTACCGTGGCTCAGTACTAGGGAATCCTGGGATTTGTAGTTTGTTCAGAGAAAGCTAAATGTCTCCCAAAACTACAATTCTCAGAATTCCATAGCATTGAGCCATGGTAGTTAAAGTGGTGTCAAACCTGGGTTATTTCTGCAGTCTGGATGCAACCTATAATTCAATTTTAACTGCCAGAGTTTCCTCCTATGGAACAGAGAGGGAGCACTGTTTATGAAAAATAATCCTTTGTCTCAGAGATACTCATGCCAGAGACAGGAAAAGGGCTAACATGTTTATTTAATCATGAATAAGCTAAAAAGATCTAATTCTACTACATTTATGTCAGAAGGGGGAAATTAGCTATGTACAGGTTTCTATTAAACTGCCACTTAATTTTGAGCTTTGTGCCAATACTAAAAGCTTTACCAGAATGGTGAAAAATGCCATCAATTATTTCATTCAGTCCCTTCACCTGTATCCCTGTTTTGAATGTGAGAGAAAAGGAAATAGTGTGAATTTTTGAAAACCTCAATTCTGATCTACCCACTAAAAGCCCCTCTCTTGGTTTCTTCTTCTCCTTTCTTTATAATCTAATTCTTCACCCTCCCACTTTCTTTAGCTTTCTGATTCCCATGTAGATTGTAGAAGCAAAATTGATCCAAAAGTGTGGATCAAAATTCAGTTTCCTGGGACAGATGAGGAGGATTTGTGCAGTGATTAGTACAGGAGGATTACCCAAATGCAAAAGCACCTACTATGCATTGGTTAAAATTATTTTAACTTTGGAACAGAGAAAACTATCATAACCAATCATCAACAAAAGTAAACAAAGATTCCTGTAGCTATTGTAAATCAGTTGATAACTGAGTGGATATTTAAATACAGGTTGAGTACTCTGAAGTACTCCAAAATCCAAACTTTTTGAGCTACAGCACAAGTACCTTAGTGTGTACTTGTACTGTATTTGCGAGGCTGAAGAGGGATGCTGCTGGAGAGAGACTGAGGATCTGTCAAATGGTGGGAATCCACACTTCCCACCATTTCACAGATCCTAAATCTCTCTCCAGCCTCAATGTCTCATTCTTTATATGCAAATACAGATACTCCAAAATCTGAAGAAATCTTACAATACATTTTCCATCCTAAGTGTTTTGGATAAGGGATATGTAACCTGTAGCTAAGTTATCTTCCCTTAAATTCACTGATTTGTTCCAGTCATATTCATAGGATGGAGGGGGGCCTCTAGTTAACAGAGTGAACATTAATACTGTGTCACACATTTAATAGTGAGAGAAGATGGTTTTAATTTGTCCCTGCAGTACATCTGGATGTTTATGGCAACCCAACAGGGTCTTCAGAGAGCCTCCCTGGTAGGTGCTGTCACTTGAGTGTGCTCCACAGCACCAGCATCTAAGAATGGACTTATTTTTCTGAATGGTAAGATGAAATCTGCTTGCCCTGGGGCAAGCTGGGGAAAGGTGAGGTTGATGTATTTCTGAAATGCTTCTCTTGTTTCCAGTATTTCAGCTTCCAGGCTATCTTTCCAAGCTGTCATGTGTTCCAGTTGCTGATTAAGAAACAGGATCTCACTCTCTTTCCTGCTCACCTCGTTGGTCACTTCTTCAAGCTGAGCCTCACGAAGATTGTCTGCTGATTTGAGCAGTTTCTCCGTTTCTTCCTTAAACTCTTTTTGGGAAATTGAAAATGCAATTTCCATCTCATGCTTTTTCTCCAAGGCTAACTGTTGCAGATTCCGCTGATAAATTTCGTGAGCAATCGCCCCAGCTCGCTCCATTTGTTCCAAATACTTCCTAGAGGAGTGACGTGAAGAAGAATAAAAAATTAACACAATTTTCATTAGCAGTAGTTTGGAAGTGACTCTTGTTCAAATTGCACAGACCTTATGATTACAGTCAAAAGCAAATTATTTAGAACAAATAGAAGAATGTTATGAAATTGAGTAATCTGTTGCTGAAGTGATCAAGAGAATCATCTTGCAAGAAAAGCTTGCAGCTAGGCTGCACTTTTTTGCATACTTACATGGAAATTAGTAATACTGAAGACAGTGGGACTTACGTCTAAAAACAAGAACCTCTGCTTGTTTTTTGTCCCCAAATTTACATATACACACGCAAGAAAGATAATTACAGGAGTAAAACTTAATAGAACAATAAAAGGACAGCATTTATTGATATGCCCCAGATTTTCTCTATCTATTTCAAAATAATAGTGATGTGAAAGAGATTTTCCTTTCGTTGGCATCCATGTGTACAGTTTTTGTCCCAGTATTGTCTTTGCTCAAAACAGATTTTAAAGGTGTTTGAAACAATGTACACATGTCACAAAAACTTGTATAGCAGCAATTTTCAAAGAAATAGCCATCTTGGTCTGCTTCAGTAGGGAAAGAAGAAGGAAGGGAAGAAGGAAGGGAAGGAGAGGGTTGGTGGACTTTCATGCTCCCTGTGTATCATTTAAATTAGGGGATACCATGCACTTTGACAACCTCCTTTTACAGTGGGCCCTTGGTGTCCTATGGTAAAATCAAGGATTGCTTTTTGGAATTTAAAAATATATATATTTTCAAATTGTGGATGGTTAAATCCATGGATGCAGAATCCATGGATATGGAGGGCTAACTGTATATAAAATCTATCCTATCAAGATATAGCATGAACTACATTGCGCACAGCATGTGTGTGGATTTTTTTCAAGCCAGAAGCAGTCTCACCTTTGAGCAAAAAAAGAGTAGAGCTGAACCTTTTTGAAATTTTGAAAAAGAATTATATTTTTATAAATTCAGAGCTGGTGGATTCCCTCCCACACTACAAGTTCCCCATAAATACCAACTGTTAAGTAACCCAAACTACCTGCTCCTTTACTAGATATCCTGCAACACGGCAAGGATTAAGAATAAATTATAAGAGGCCTATGTCTGATCAGTGGGGCACAGAGAGCAAGCCCTGTGAGGGATCTCTGTAACCTGGGCCTGTACTATATGGTCACAGATGGCCAAGGGGGGAATTAGGGACCGTGGGATAGATCCTGAGATGCCCTTTCCATAGACTAAAGGACTCTTCTACCTGCAGAAGGGCCTTTTCTGACTTAGTCCAAGATGTCTGTGTGACAAAAAAAGAAAAAAAGAACAGAAAAATACAGAAGTGTGCTTCCCCTTGCAGAGGGCTTTGTACAATTGCTTGCAAAAAGTCTTGTACAACATCTCAATAAGCAGTCTTTCACAGGGACGGGCATACTCTTAAGGGTCCAGGGACCTACCATGATATGTGCCCACTGCTGCAAAGAAAACAGGGAGGGATCAGAAGTCTATTTCGAACTTTTGTAAAGCTATTTTTCAGGGCCCTTTATCTTATTTTCAAAGGAGAATTGCAGGTCCTGGAGGTTTCAAAGACAGCAATTCTCCTTTTTTGTCTGGAACATTTTTTCCTAGAGAGTGGTGGTTCAGGGACCACACAACTGGGCAGGTGGCCACATGATTCCCATTCCAGATCTAGCACAAGATCTCTGGCACAGCAGTACACCATGTCTTCTGCTGGCCCTTGCACAATAGTTCAAAGAACAGAGGCACTCCCAAAATCTACTTGCAAATTTCTCAGTCAAACCTAAGATCAGCTACAACTCTTCTCCAGTCTTTTAAAGATCATATGAGGTTGTTACAGTCATTACTTTTTTTGTGTGGCAAGGATTCCAGCTATCTTCTGAATCTCCTCCTGTCTTGCTTCAGTAATAGCTACTGCCTTCTCCAGATTGAACTGCTTTATGAGCCGGTGAAGTTTGTGAGTCATCCGCTGCTCGGCAGCTTCTGATTCTCTCTTCAGCTCCAGTTCCAAGTGCTGAAGCATTTCAACCCGTGTATTCTTCACAGCTTCCTTAAGCAACATGGAATATTAAGTTAGAAAAAAAGAGCAAGGATTGATGTGATTTCTCCCTTCTTCCCACCATACTTGAAGAGTAGCCTGGAAAGACTGCTGGAAGGGCAGCAGCAAACTGAATTCTCTCCTATTTAAAATGTTGTTGTGTGCCTTCAAGTCATTTCCAACTTATGACAACCCTAAGGCGAACCTATCACAGGGTTTTCTGGGGATGGGAGTGTGTAACTCATGCAGGGTCACCCAATGACTTCCATGGCTGAGCAGGTAACCAAACTCTGATCTCCAGTCATAGTCCAACACTCAAACCATTACACTGTTGTGGATAAACAGGAACGGAGACCTCGGAAGTCAGGAAAGTAGAGTTTATTTACGTTGACGGGCCTCTCAGACAGAGAGCAACCCCCCCCTCAGCTAATCAACATCCTTATATACCATCTTACACAGCTAACTTATAATTATATTCCATTGGTTACAACAGGGGTAGGCAACCTTTCCCCTTTAAGGGCCGAGGGACTTCAGATCCCAGAAGCCTCAGCCATGTTGGCCAATAGTTCCATGTTGGCCAATAGCTCCTGGGATTCTGGGAGCTGAAGTCCCTCGGCCCTTAAAGGGGAAAGGTTGCCTACCCCTGGGTTACAAGATATAACTCAAAATCCCCTCCTTTCCTGATTACGTTACACTTCTACTTGTCATGCACGAATGAATTTAGCTTTCTTCCTTTACTGCCTGTTCACACCATCAATGTTATCTCTTTGGCTGTGAAACAATCTGCCCTCAAGGCCAAAAAACAACATTCTTTGCTATCTTTTCCAGTGAAGCAGAACTAAAAAGCCTTTTACAAACTGTTCTGCAAATGCATAGTTTTAAACATAGAAAATGATACACCAAGGATCATCCAATCCAGCCCCAAATTAGCCATGAGCTTTGTAGTTTCTTTTACATTATTTTCATCTCTTACAACACCACACTGGCTCTAAAACATACAGACACAAAATTAACTGCCCATAGAAACTCAGCATATCAAGGAAGGAAGGTATGATTTTTACCTTGACACACTTCTTTTCCATACATGGATTTTTCTCCACACAGGTGAGTGCTCAAGTGTAATTTCCCCAACTAAACATCCCGAAAACATTACATCCCACACAACTTCTGCATTTGTAGCTTTGATCATTAGCTTCCTTCCCTGGATAGAATATCTCTATTTTTCATATGCTGATTTTTTCTGGCTCTCCCTTCCCACTACAGTATGTGACACATCTGGATCTGTTTATGATGGCTGGATGGTCCTTGGGAATGATGTGGGATATATTTTAGGGCAGGGAGGGTGCAGATAAAGGGACATACTAGCAGCAATCGTGTGGCCTTATTCTACTGGAATAGCAGTTGGGGATCCAAAGGACATCCTCCTTATAAATAAGTTGGGAATGAAAAGAAAATAATAACTAACTAGTAATGCTTGTTCATCTTTGGTTTTAAGATCTTCAAGGTCTTTCTTGTGCAGTGCATCAGCACGAATGAGAGCATCTTCCACTGCATCCTCTTTTTCTGTCTCAGCCTACGAAAGGAAGCATGAACAGACCCAATTAGCCAAGAATAAGTACGGTAGTCTATGCTTACAGTATTTTGATGCTGCATATCGACTGTATACAGTGTTGTACCTTTGCCAGCAGAGCCATGCCTGTCAGCAGAACCTCCCCCACTCCTTCCCATGGCAGCCCAAATATGTAGCCCAAATATTCCCTCTAAAAATCTTTCACCATTAACACTGGTCGAAGTCTGAATTTAAATAATAATTCAAGGAAAATTGAACAGAATTGCAGCATAAGCATTTCACTACAGATTAGTTGCCATGGCATAAATATATATGTAGAGCACCATTTCCTTTTCTACATGGCTGATTATAGTAGTTTTCTCCAGGGGTAACTAATGGCTCTTTCATTATTTTTTTAAAATGGCTGCATATGCATTACATAGATAAATGCAATGACCCACATAGACTTATTGTTTTACTTATTGAGTTTTCTGTTTAGTACTGGTTTTCTTAATGGGATTGCTATAATATTTTGGAATAAGGAACTCAGGGTTGATTCTGCATATAGATGCATAGGACTGCACCGTTCTCTGTGTTGTTTTTTGATTTTGTTTGTTTTACTTTCAACATTTGTATCCCAGCTTTTAAGACACAGTCCTTACAAGGTAGCTTACAAATATACCAAAACACAAAATATATTTAATTTATTTAATAAATCTATAACACCCATAATTACATATAGACCATATTTCTGTAAGGCATTTCATCTGTTCTGTATGATTCACTGACACATATTAAAAGAAGGACTCACACATTGATTCATGTCATGACAGCTTAATAATTTTACCTGAAGCAGTAGCCTGTTTCGCAATTTTTCTATTCGTTTTTCTATTTCTAATTCTTTTCTTTCTGCTTCTTCTTGCTTAAGGTCAGCTCCAAGTTCTGTATGGGTCAAGAAAGAATTGAACAACACTGTTTTACAGGAATATTGTACCATAAGATGACATATGTTCTTTTGCTTTATTATTCAACAGGATAATGGATATTTTAACATTTAAGGTATTTTTTTGTAAAAAAAAATTAAAGCTGCACTTTTATATGTAAATGTAATACCAGGATGCATTTGCATGGCAGAAATAATCCTGGTTGACACCACTTTAATTAACACTGGCTCAATGCACTGGAATTCTGGGAATTGTAGTTTTGTGAGTCAATTAGCCTTCTCTGGCTGCATCCACATGGCAGAAATAATCCGGTTTGACACCACTTTAACTGGCACCAGAGCAAAGCACAATAAACTGCAGTTCCCAGAATTCCATAGCATTGAGCCATGGCAGTTAAAGTGCTGGCAAACCAGATTATTTCTGCCATGTGGATGCAGCCTCTGTCAGAGAGCTCTGGTGCCACAAGAACTACATATTCCAGGATTTCATAGCACTGAGCCATGGGACCCAAGGGAAATGTACCACAATGTGAATGCATATGATACACAGTCATTGTGTGTGTGTGTGTGTGTGTGTGTGTGTGTGTGTGTGTGTATCCCTGTTAGCTAGTGGACTACTTAAATTGGAAGATTTGAAATTATCAGTTAATGCTAGTATCAGACTAACACCTAAAAAAGATGAGATGCAAAGATGCCCTATTGACTTTACTCCCAACTGAGGGCCTTTGCCGACTGCCAGAAATAGTGCAAATTGAGTCCACTTTAACTGCCCTGACTCAGTGCTAGGGCATCATGGGAACTGTAGTTTATTGTGGCACCAGAGCTCTCTGACAGAGAAGGCTCAATGTCTTAGAAAAAAATACAATTCCCATGATTCCCTAGCACTGAACCAGGGCAGTTAAAGTGGACTCAATTTGCACTATTTCTAGCAGTCTGCAAAGGCACAAAGATGGTCCCCCTTCCTCACATTTGCAACCTTTTTTAATCTATCCAAGATGTGATAAACAAAACTACAAACAAAAATATGTAAAGCTTGGAATGTTGTCTTTTAAAGCAGTTATTTAACGTTTCAAGCCACTCAGATATAATTACTATAGTTACCATTATTGTTACTATTTATTTTTTTAAAAAGTCTTGTTACTTCCCATTCTTTGAAAATTAAACAAAAAATGCTTTTCAGTTTACAAGCTGCAAGCCCACAATACAAAACACACTCTCCTCCTGTCCTCTTCATTGTCACCTCAAATGACACCTTTGTGTCCTTTTTGCCATGCTGAAAAAATCCATTAGGCAAAAGGGATGCCTTTACCACTTTCTCCCACACTTTTGCGACCAGAAGAGAACAAAAGTGGTTCAATGTCATGCGGAGACAGAAAGATAGACGTTTACCTGCTGGGTTTGTTTTTAATGTGATAATGTGATAAGGCTCTAAGCCAGCGCATGAACATGTGATATTCCTCCTCCCCCTTTAGTGAAGCCACCCCTCTTTAATTCTAAAATATGAACCACACGTATACCACAAAAGCAGTGATTTCATCCTTTTTAAGTTTCATTCATAATATAGTTATATCTTCCTAATTAGAAAAAAGATTGACTGAAAAGTACTGCTCATATGTACGCATATGCTTTGGATTGCAGGAGCTGATGTCTGCATGGAAGGCCTCTGAATGCCAGGGACAGGGACGTTGTCGGTCATGGCTAGGTATGTGCAGTATTGAAAAGCAACTTACCCAGTATATCTTTGTGCGTGTAGTATCGAGTTTTGTAAGGTTTATATTCCCTAATCCGCTCGAAGGTCTCTGGTGTAGGAGGTGGTGGAATTACTTTAGAACAAACAGCACAGCAAACAAATGTGTCAAAATCTGGATTCCGAATCATGATTGTATTCAGTTTGTTTCCTGCTCCCCTGGTAATGAAATGTTGTAACCGTGGACCAGATCAAGAAGCAAAACCTTAGTTATTGTAGCCACCGCTGAGTTAAACTGGTGTTTTCTTATAATGCATGCATGTCAGTGGGAGGGAGAGAAATATTTCACCATTGTATGGTGAGATGGCATCTTCAAGCAGCTGCCTGCTTCTCCTGTAGCTCTGATGTTAAAGAGCTCTGTATATCATATGGCCATCAGAGGGATGGAAAGGTATGGGCTAAAATCTCCCCAAGTAACTGTTGCTAGGCAAAGGAAGCTTGGATCACAAAAGCATCTGAGACACTAGTTAGCATTCAGCAGGACATATTTTAAGTTTAAAACGTAAAGGAGTTCCATCTGCTTCTCTAAAGCAACTTCCATTGGGTTACTGAAGGATTCAGCATTGGCTGAGTATCTCAGATTGACTGGATTTTCTTTAAATGAAAAATGCCACGGCTGTTGATCAAACTCACTACACTGTTTAAGATGCATTTCCTCTTTTAGAAATAGCTATATAACACTTTTCTGCCAATGTATGCTGCCACTGAGCTAAAAAAATCAAGTCATTTATGGCCAGAACAGTATAATTAATTATACAGAAAAGCTACAATGATACCCCATTTGGTAAAAGCCCACCAAAATTATTAGCCCAACACTTTTTTTTATAGCTAGGGTGCATTTTTATTTGCTCGCTCTCATATATATATATGTATATATATATATATATTCCTGTGAAAAACAAAAATAAAAAAAATCAGCTCTTCCAATCCATAACGTGTACAAAATGTCTTGTCTCCGGAATTGATTTTGTTATAGGCAAGTATTTAAAAAGACTGCAACCTGGTTCCTGTTTGAATTATTACGAATATTAGAAGAGCTTGCAAAGTTTTTTTTTTAAATTAACTCATTATGCTACTTGCTACTACCATCCCAGCTCATAACTGCTGCGTGTGTGTGCCTTCATGTCATTTGTTGATTTATGGCAATCTCGTGAATTTCATAGGGTTTTCTCAGGCAAGGAATAATCAGGAGTTGGTTTTCTTCATTCCTTCCTCTGAAATATAGCTGACAGCACCTGGTACTCCTTGGTGTCCCCCATCCAAGTACTTATGAGGACTAATGTTGAAAAAAATCTGAACAAAATGCCACTCAAAAAGAAAACCTTTGACTTTCCTGTTAAAGTTAACAAGTAACTCATTTGAAAAATGAGTATTGTTATCCCTCAAAGTAACACATTCCACGTATACCTCAGTTAATGAAATAGATGAGCTTCTGGGCATTACTTTAATTTGGAACATTTGGTACCAGAATTCAAAAACATAGCCCCGTTAGTTGGGATCAGTATGAAAAGGGATCATGCAACATCTTTGAGACTGAAAGTTGGTAGCATAAGCTTTTGTAGACTTGTCTACTTCATCAAACGCATGGGGTGAAGTGCCTTGGAACAGACCTTTATAGCTATGAATAAGCTAGTTGTATGCGTGAACAGAAATAGAAATGCAGCACTTGTGGGTTTGGCGATGCAATGACAAGTTCAGTTTTAACGATGGTCCAAAGGCAGGAGGAAAGATGTTGCCTAAAGCCAAAGTCATCACAGGACTTAGG
The DNA here is from genome assembly GCA_026167975.1 of Phrynosoma blainvillii. Lineage (NCBI taxonomy): Eukaryota > Metazoa > Chordata > Lepidosauria > Squamata > Phrynosomatidae > Phrynosoma > Phrynosoma blainvillii. Next base: position 143,546,078 of record JANUYF010000001.1, read on the forward strand.
GCCAATACAGACGGGGATAACCATATGAATGGTGGGGGGAGTTATTGGAATATAGTGTGATGCTGGCTGGGAACCAGAAAGATGTGATAAACTGGCCAAGCCAACCCTCATGAGCAGGGGTAGGCAACGTTTCCCCTTTAAGGGCCGAGGGACTTCAACTCCCAGAATCCTAGGAGCTAATGGCCAACATGGGACTATTGGCCAACATGGCTGAGGCTTCTGGGAGCTGAAGTCCCTCCGCCCTTAAAGGGGAAAGGTTGCCTACCCCTGCTCATGAGGCTGGGGTGCTAACTAGTGTTATGTGTACTGTGCCAGGAAACTTTTATCTGTTCAACCCACAGTCGATGGACTGAAGTGTGTGGATATATTCAAATTCTGTTCTCTTTCCAATCTTCTTTTGTAGTTTTGTTGTTGTTGTTGAAGGACTGCTGTTCTGAAGTCTGAGATGAAAGACCCAGGAAGATTGAAGTGTTCTGCAACTGGGTTTTGTGTATTCCCATTCCTAATATCTGATTTATGTCCATTCATCATATGGCACAGAGACTAATCTGTTTGCCCAAAGTTTAGTGCTGAAGTGCCTTGTTGGCAGAGGATGGCATATATCACGTTATATGAACAAGTGTAAGTACCTCTAATATTGTGGGTGATGTGATTAAGGGCTGATGCAGACAAGCACAAAGGGCCGGCCTGGGGGTGGAGTTGGGGTGAGGCAGCCACCCGCTGCCCGCCCCAACTCCACCCTAATGCTGTCCTGATGCCACACGCCTGTCTACACAGCGCATGGCATTAGGATGCCCTCCTGGCGCAGCGTGCACACACGCTGCGCCAAAAGGGCACAAAAAGGCTGGGGCGCTGGCTGAAAGGGCAGCCTTTTGCTGTCCCAAAAAGGATCGTAGCTGCGGCGTGTGGTTGCCGCGGCCCCGACCTTCCACTCCCAGGTGTGGCCAAGAGCCGCCCCGTCTGTATTGGCCCCAAGTCCTGTGATGACATTTCCTGAGTATACATTTGGCTTTGTGGCAAGGTCTTGTACCCATCTCTCCAGTCATGCTGTATGTCCTTCTGTAGGTATTGGGAAGCTATCTGTAGGCAAGTAATGGCCTGCCACCAAGAGCCCCGGAGAGGGCAGCATTATTGACTAGAACAGGTTGTAGTTCATTTATGTTTGAGTGGTCTCAGTTAGAAGCTGTTGTGTTCTGTGATAGGTTAGTCCTGGGTACAAGTCTTATTACCTTGTTGATTTTTCTTTTTTACATTATATGGTGGGCACTGTGGCTTGCGGAATGCTTGTTGTAATTCTTTGAATTTGGTGTCCCTGTCTTGTGGGTCTGAGCAGATGCAACTGTATCTGAGGGAATGACTGTAAATTAAGGATTTGATTCAGGGCGGAAACTGGAAGCATAGAAATATGCATAGCAGTAATTGGTTTTGCAATAGTGTGCTACTTAGATGTCTGTTGTGTAGCTGTATAGTGGTGCCCAGAAAGTGAACTTGTTTTGCTAATAGTTCCAGGCTGAAACTGATGGTAGGGTGGAAGTTGTTGACATTCTGGTGGAATGTCTTGAGTGAATCCTCTCCATTCGGTACCAGAGGTAGGGGAAAAATGGCAAGAACAGGGATAGCTTCCTACATCACAGAAAAGAACATTTCAACATGTTTCAGCAAAGTTTTTATTTAAAACTAAGAATCTGCATATGTAAAATGAAACAACCAGTTCAGGGAAGCCTTGTGTAAATAAACAAAATCATATTGAATCATCTAAAGGCCACTTGAAAGCTTCTTCCAAAAATGTAGCCAAGGTTTTTTCTTTCTTTCTCCAGCCTCCACTTTCCATTTTGGTGGACAAACTTATATTTGTCTGCTTTTTGACATATTGGGGAGCTGGTGAGGCAAGCTTATCTGTTCTCCCCTCTTTTCTCTGAGGTATGCCTGTACAGGCAACATTTTACTTCTAGGCTCTCATAGTGGTGGCTTTCCAATCTATGGTAATTACAATTCCTACTGGATGCAACAAGAATGAGGAGCCCCCAAATCTCTCTCGTGGGAAATTAAATGTTGCCAGATTTTCAAAACATGCAGGGTTGACTATCAGGAAGGCACTATTAACAAGTTCAGAATACAATATATCCTCAATTTTTGTCTCCTTATTGATACAGACAGACTGTATGTTAGTTATTATTGATACAGACAGACTGTATGTTAGTTATCAGTTTCTTTAATCCCATTTAGAAGTCTTCCGCTTCATTTGTCTGTTTCCTTCACTGTCCACAGCTTCATAGAGATCCTTTTTATTCTCCTGTTGTGCATGCAAGTATCCAATATAAGCCACACAGAGAGTAATGGTTACAAGCCCAAAGGCCATAACCGTTTTGTTCTGTGGAGATTAAAAAAATACATGTCATATAAAAACATTCTCTCTGCCAAAATATATCAAGGAAATTATTTTATATTATATATTAAGCTGCTCTTTTATTTCTTTATCCATCTTTGTTTCAGTGAGGAAGAAAAGTCTGAAATCTTACACACTTTTTTTTCCAATGAACTCTGTGGGATTTCCTTCTAAGCAGACATATTTTGGAATGCATTGTGAACTAATGAATCTCTTTAAAATTAACCACTGATCTAAGTAGCAGGAAGTATTTCCTTCCTCTGAAATATAGCTTATAGCACACAGTATTTGTTGGCAATCTCCCATCCAAGTACTAACCAGGGCTAATGCTGTTGTACATATATTTATCCTAAAATAATCCTAAATTATGACTGACTAGTTTACTGATTGGATGAAAGATTTGTAAATGTAGTAAAATTAGCTATTTAAAGCAGATTTTTGAATTGATTTGGCCTCTTTAATCCATCACAAACCTTAATTACTGTGTGCTAGTTGCTTGTGTTTGTTAAAGACTGCAGTAACTAGCTCTTATTCCATGAAATAGAGTAGGTACATAAATCTTATAAACAAAGTCATTTTCCTTTTATGACATTAACGTGACAACTTTTACAGCACTGATGGTGCTATATAAATAAAAGCAACAAATTATCTACTCCAACTCAGCAGATGGATGCAAGCCCACAAATTCCAACAGACCTAAATCAACAGTCTAAATATTAATAAAATGCTTAATTGTAGTTATTGGACTATAATTCTTGATCATGAGTGTACATGTATCATAACAATTTTGCTATTCCATGACACATTAAATTTATATTTGGTATACTGTGACTAAAATATTTAGATACTGTGCTATTTTGATTAGAAAACGGCTTTACTTTTCCCTTACAAAATATGTGTAACTTGTGAATAAAATTCAAAAACCAAAAGCAAGCAATGATTAAAAGTACAGTGGGCTCTTGGTACTTACTGGAATTTGGGTCTAGGACTCCCCCAAGGATACCAAAATCCATGGATTCAAAGATATAGCTGTATGTATAGAGATCTTGTAATACCTTTGAGGGCTCATTCCCACTTGCATTTAGACTGGTTTGCAAGTCACATTGACACTGGGTTGCTGAATCGATTCAATTTGATGTGTAGTTCCCACTATGGAAGTGAATTATTTCATTATTCCATGCATTCGTGTCCTTTTTGACACGATTGTTGTTGCCACTAGATTTGCACCACTACAAAATGCATGCTTAGTATTGACTGCGATCGATCCGTCCCAGTTTTTTTTCTAAATATCAATCATATGATGTGTCATCAGTGATGCAAGGAAGGAGAGAGAAGGGGGAAGGGAGGGCTGGTAAGACCAGTCATACACCCCCCTAAAAATGGAGGACCATCCCAGGAAATATATATATATGGAAGCTGTCCCCAAACCAAAGCCTAAAACACTGCTAGGAATGTCATGCATGCCTCTTAGTCCTGCTCAAAATGGAGGACTTTCCAAAGGGGGTGTGTGTGTGTGTGTGTGTGTGTGTGTATGGAGGACGTTCCCAAAGCAAAGCCCAAAGCTCTCCTGGAAAGGTCAACACATAGTTCTTAATTGGAGGACCTTCCAGGGTAAAAAATAATAAATGGAGGACATTCTCAAATCAAAAATCCAAAAAATCACTCCTAGGAATGTCGATGCAGGGCTTCTCTAAGATGATGCTCAGAATGGAGGACATTCAGGGGAGTATGTAAGATGTGACCAAAATAATAGCTGAAAGCACTTATATAAAATGCATGTTTCTTAGTGCTGCTGAAAATGGAGGAGGGGCTTTTTGCAATTCCTCCTGGACAGGAGGTTGAAATGTAGGACAGGTCTTGGAGAAGGAGGCCATCATGTCCCATTGGACCTCTCCACAAGGCTTGGGGTCTCTGTGCCTGCCCCCCCGTTCCTCCTTGTGTGGGGTGGTGTTTTGGGGGGAATCACTGGTGCTGGAGGTGGAAGGGAGTTGCATGTCTAAAGCAAAAGCAGCTTCATTTCATTTTATATACCGCTTCATATCGCACTATGGGATGTCTAAGCGGTTTACAACTGTAAGCTCACGTCTATGAAGGGGGAGGTCTTTTACCAGGGGGAGAGCTGTCCTTGGAAGGCCCCCAATGGGTGTTTGGAAGGAAAAGCCCCCCCCATCTCTCTCCCTCCCACTGAAGTGCCATAGGGTCTGGACCAGGGGTAGGCAACCTTTTTGAGCTAGGGGCCGGGTTGCTGTCCCTCAGACAATTAGGGGCTGAAGCACCATAAATAAATAAATAAATAAATAAATAAATTTAAAAACATTTTAAAAATAAATAAAATATGCATGCACTCTCTCAGCCTCAGAAAAGTCATGGCAAAACCCCTGTGGAGATTTTGCCAAGAAAACCCCAAGAACAAGTAATAACAACAATAATCAATATCATTATGGCGAGCGGCGGTGGCAGGGGGTGGTGGCAGGACCGGCCTGGGGCCGGTCCAAAGGCCTCGGGGGGCCACATCCGGCCCCCGGGCCTTAGGTTGCCTACCCCTGGTCTGGACAGTGAGAGAGAGAATTGCGAGTGATCGCAAAATCCGTCAATATTTTTTTTTTTTTAAAAAAAAAACAAAAACACACTAAACCCACCCTTCCCAAAGAAAGCAACAAGGCAATGCTCTGGGGAGGGGGATGGCGGAGTTCCCCAAAAACTGGGACGGGATGAATTACACCCCTCTGCCATAGCCCCTCCCCTCCAGTGCGATGCAACTGAGACCTGAACATTGTTCACATTTGTTGAACACGCTTGCAAATCGATTATTTTTTAAAAAAACAACAACACAACAAATGATTCATCTCCCCCCCCCCAAAAAAAAGCAATTCATTTGCATTTGCCTCGCTTCACCTCAATTCTTCACAATTCAAACTGAATACAGTCGGGTTTGAAATCGTTTCCAGTGTGAACGAGGCACAGATAAACCGATTTGCAAATTGGTTTAAATCATAGTGGGAATGAGCCCACAGACTAACGAAAGCTCACACTGCCAACTTCTTTCTTTCAGTTAGTTTCAAAGGTACTACAAGATCTCTCTACATACAAAATCCATGGATGTTCAACTCCCGTTAAATACAATGGCATAGTAAAATAGCGTCCCTTACATAAAACGGCAAAATTGTTTGCTTTTTGGATTTTTTTTTGGGGGGGGGAGGGGAATATCTTCAAGCTGTGGATGGTTCAATCCATGGATAGGCAATATAAAATATAAAATAACAGAGTGTGGAACGCATAGGTCACTGCTATTCTCTAACAAACCTCTTACAGGTTTAATGAAAAGCTCTGGGTTCACAGCTCTGAATAGTGTGGTAGTTCGGGCACCCCGGAGTCCTGGAACTCGATAATCTTTCTCTTTGGGTGCTTCCTGTTGTAAATCTGGACTCTGACGTGGTGGAGGCATCTTCCTGCACTGTAAAACATTTGGATAAACCAAGACACAATTAAGGCTTCTGCTGGAAAGAACATTGGTGCACACAAAAGGCATACAGGTGCAAGGGAAGTTCTCCTGCCTTCCAGAGTTTAGCTGCCAGAAGGAACATAAGAAGCTGCCTTCTTCTACGGCAGACCATAAGTCCATCTTGCTCAGCTGTGTCTCTTACACAGGGTGATCAAATGTCCTCACTGCAAAGGAGGACAAGGTACTGCAAAATGTGGGACAACCAACAAGAATATAGGACGTTACAAGCTAAAAGGTATAAACATGCATATAAATGCAAATTCGTGCTACTTAGTCACACTCAAAATGGAGGACATTTTGAAATTCCTCCTGGACAGAAGGTTGGAATGGAGGACATGTCCTGGAAAAGGAGGACGCCTGGCTGCTCTGTTCTTAACACTGCCCGACTGTGGCTCCAAATGAGCCATTGTACAATGATGCCAGGGGTTGAATCCAGAGGGCTAGGCCAAAAGAAAATAAGGGATCCGTCCTTATAATGTGGTTATGCAGCAGAGGGAGTGCCCCTGGGACCAACTGCATGAGGAATCATTTGTGATCTAGTGGTTTGAGTGCTGGACTATGACTCTGGTGACCAGGATTCAAATCCCTGCTCAGCCAGGGAAGCTCATTGAATGACCTTAGGCAAGTTACATACTCTCAGCCTCAGGGGAAGGCAATGGCAAACTCCCTCTGAACAAGCCTTGCCAAGAAAACCCCAGGATAGGTTTGCCTTAGGGTCGGCATAAATTGGAAATGACTTGAAGGCACACAACAACAGGTTGCATGGCAATCTACACTGTTGTGAAAAAAGCACAGGACCTGCCTCCTATTGTTTATCCCCACTTACATTTTGCAAGTGGATGCTTGCCACCCAAAACAAGGGGCCCAGAGGTCTTCCTTTTCCAGGACCTGTCCTACATTTCAGCCTTCTGTTCAGGAGGAATTCCAAAATGTCCTCCATTTTGAGCCTGACTAAGAAACATGGATTTATTATTTCTATGAGTGTTTTGAGCTTTTCTTTTCTGTCCAGGAGGGAGTCCAAACCATCCTCCATTTGGAGCATGACTAAAAAGCATGGATTTATATTTCTAGGAGTGTTTTGAGCTTTTATTTTCTGTCCAGGAGGAATTCCAAAATGTCCTCCATTTTGAGCATGACTAAGATGCATGAAATGTGTGTGTGTGTTTGTAGCTTTTATTTTGGCCATGTCTTCGAAGATCTTCCAGTTTGCGCTGCCTTGCCCTCCTTTGCAGTGAGGAGGACTCATATGGTCACCCTGTCCCTGAGGAAGGAAGGAAGGAAGGGAGGGTCAGGGTGACCAGATGTCCTCATGACCCCCAAGGAGGACAAGGCACTATAAAATGTAGGACCTTCAAGAAAAATGAAGCGCCTTACAAAATAAAAGTTAAAAACACTCATGTAAATGTAAATCCATACTTCTTAGTCAGGTTCAAAATGGAGGATGTTTTCAACTTCCTCCTGGACAGAAAGGCTAAAAACACTCATAGAAATAAAATATAAATGGTAGAATTCCTCCTGGATGAAAAATAAAAGCTAAAAACAAGTCATATAAATGTGAATCCATGCTTCTTAGTCCTGCTCAAAATGGAGGACACTTTGGACTCCTTCCTGGACAGAAAAGCCCAAAACACTCATACATTTATAAATTAATAATATTAATAATTTATATTAACACATATAAATGGTAGAATTCCTCCTGGATGGAAAGTAATAGCTAAAAACAAACCATATAAATGTAAATCCATGCTTCTTAGTCCTGCTCAAAGTGGAGGACACTTTGGACTCCTTCCTGGACAGAAAAGCCCAAAACACTCATACATTTATAAATTAATAATAATAATTTATATTAACACATATAAATGGTAGAATTCCTCCTGGATGAAAAATAAAAGCTAAAAACAAGCCATATAAATGTAAATCCATGCTTCTTAGTCCTGCTCAAAATGGAGGACACTTTGGACTCCCTCCTGGACAGAAAAGAAAAGCTCAAAATACTCATAGAAATAAAAATAAACATTATTAATAACTTATATTAATACATATAAATGGTAGAATTCCTCCTGGACAGAAAAGCCCAAAACACTCATATTAATATAAATTAATAATTTATATTAATATATATAAATGATAGACTTCCTCCTGGACAGAAAAGAAAAGCCCAAAACACTCATAAAAATAAAAATAAATATTATTAATAATTTATATTAACACATATAAATGGTAGAATTCCTCCTGAACAGAAAAGAAATGCCCAAAACACTCATATTAATATAAATGAATAATTTATATTAATATATATAAATGATAGAATTCCTCCTGGACAGAAAAGCCCAAAACACTTATAGAAATGTAAATCCATGTTTCTTAATCCTGCTCAAAATGGAGATTTGTGGATTCCTGCTAGACAAAAAACTAAAAGCTAAAAACACTTCTGGAAATAATAAATTCATGCTTCTTAGCCATGCTCAAAATGGAGGACACTTGGGACTCCCTCCTGGACAGAAAATTAAAAGCTAAAAACACTCACAGCACTGTAAATGCATGCTTCTTAGCCAGGCTCAAAATGGAGGGCGTTCTGGAATCCCTCCTGGGCAGAAGAAGGCTTGAAATGGAGGGCACATCCTGGAAAAAGAGGACCCCGGTCACCCAGCCCACAATAAGGAAGGGGACGCTGAGGGAGAGGAGCTTCAAGGTGACCATAGGGCCCTGAAAGCGTCCCTCCACCCCGCACTCTGGAAGACCCCCAAGACCCCCCACCTGCTTCCCTGCGGCGGGGACTGAAAGGAACTCCTGCCGGAACGCTTCCCGCGCAGCCGCACAGCTGAGCGGAGAGCGAGCTCGCTTACCCGCGGGCGCCCCCTGCCGTTCGGAAGCTTTGCAGCCCTTGCACTCTGGAGGCAGGCAGGCTGTGGAAGGGGGACATTTTGTTGTTGTTCAAACAAAAATCCACCAAACAGTGGTATCTTTATAGGCCACATAAAATGCACAATATACTTGTTGCAAGCTTTAGTTTAGGAGCTCCGTGGGCTTCTTCTTCATCAGGCAAGGTGTTACAAACCAAGCAGGAGAAAAACAACTGGAGATGTTCATCAGATCCTTACATGTTGTTTCAGTCTTTAGTTAAGATGGTAGTATATGGTGAGGAGGATATCTTTTGTAGGCAGGGTCCTCCTCCTCCTGGCCCTGTGGCTATAGGGAGATTTGCAAAGTACAAGCAATTTAAAATCCATTTAAATTTCCACGTGTGGGAGATTTGGCCTCACTGGAATGGAGACAAATTGGATTGCAAAAGAGGGGTCCCTGTTGAGATGCATATGGATTTTAAATTTCCTGGACTTTGCAAATCTCCCAATAGCCACAGGGCCAGAAGGAGGAGGATCCTGCCTACAAAAGATATCCTCCCCACCATATACCATCTTAACTAAAGACTGAAACAACATGTAGGCATCTGACTAACATCTCCAGTTGTTTTTCTCCTGTTTGGTTTGTAACATCTTGCCTGATGAAGAAGAAGCCCATGGAGCTTCGAAAGCTTGCAACAAGTATTTTATGCATTTTGGTTGCCCAATAAAGGTATCAGTGATGGATTTTTGTTTGAATTTGCTAAATGGCCAACCCAGCTACCCCTGAATGTTTTCTGTATTGTTGTTGTTGCTGCTGCTGCTGTTGTGTGCCTTGGAGTCCTTTCCGACTAATGGCAACACTGAGGCAAACCTCTCCTGGGGTTTTCTTGGCAAGACTTTGTTCAGAGGAGGTTTGCCATTGCCTTCCCCTGAGGCTGAGAGAGTGTGACTTGCCCAAGGTCACCCCCTCAGTGGGTTTCCCTGGTTGAGCCAGGATTTGAACCCTGGTCTCCGGAATCCTACTAGTCCAGTGCTTGAGCCACTAGGTCACGTTGGTACTTTGTAGCTTTTCTGTAGCCAGAGTGGCCAGGTGTGTCCTCATAAGGGCAAAGGAGGACAAAGCACTGTAAAATGTAGGGCGTTTAAGAAAAATGGAGGGCATTGCAAAATTAAAAGCTAAAAACACTCATATAAATGTAAATCCATGCTTCCTAGTCCTTAAAATGGAGGACCTTTTGGAATTCCTCCTGGACAGAAAGCAAAAGCTAAAAACACTTGTATAAGTGAGGCTTAGCAGTGGCTGTTCCCTGAGGTGGTACTCTCAGGGTCCTCTGCACTGTTTCTGAGGACTGTCCCTGCTGCTCTTCCTCTTTTTCCTTGATAAGGGAGAGTGCTTCAAATCGATTCTGTAGCTGCAAGCTCCCAGAACGATCCCTGGTTTCCCTACTTTTCTGTGTGTGATGTTCCTTCAGTTGTCTACCTCCTGTATGTGTGAAGTGACCTCCTCCCCAACAACTTCCTCTGTGTGGTCCCCATCCAATACCATTCTGTCCAGGAAAATCTCTTGCTCCCTAATATGCTGAAGTGTAGCTCCCTGGGCCTCCAGCTGCTTGACTTTCTCTTCCAGGAGGGCTAGGAACTTGCACTTGGTGCAGGTGAAGTTACCCACATCTTTAGGCAAGAAGACAAACATCCCACAAGTGTTGCAGGTGACTGCAGCAGCTCCCTCAGTGTCCATATTGAGAAATCTTAAGTAAGCACTGAAACAGGACTGTGGGCTTCTCCCTCACAAAGTCCCCTGGTAAAGACCCATGTAAAGGGCCCCTGTTGTCTTAGCCTTTTCATCAGGCTCTGTCAGCGAGTTCAATCAACTGGGTTTATAATTCTATAGAGAGCTCCTGGATGCTACTTTATTCGGGAGGCAAGTCTCTGACTCTCTTCCTCCACTCAAAATGGCTGCCCAGAAACTGCTTTCCTTCTTTTCCATGGCAGGGACTCTTTGTTATTGGTATTGCTAGTAGTAGCAGCAGCTTTAGGAGATAAAATGGGAAGGTTAGTATTTTACATCACAATCACACTTTCACAGAAAAGTTTGTGGATTGGTAGCCCAGGGTCACTTTTTACTCTGTTGTGTACATTCCTCCAAGCAATTCCCTCTAAGATATGTTTTGCTGCATGCCGCACCCCCTGATATATGTGTATTTGTATCATACTATGTTTCATCCTGAGGGCCCCAAGGTTGCTTCAGCCTTCCATCATTTCGTAGATGGGTAAAATGAGTACCCAGCTTGTTGAGGGCAATTGGCATACAGATTTTAAACCGCTTTGAAGATGATACTGTTTTGATGTCACGAATGTTGGTGTCATTGGAATTCAGTAACTTTTCTCATACCACAAAGTCTTGTCTTTGATTTACAAATTTGGTATCAAATATCCTGGATTAAGTGGGGTTTTTTTTGCCAACATCACCTCCCAAAGTTCATTGAGTGCATTCGGGACATATGTGAACAACAATGATTCAACCCGGATTCATCCCGGATTATTTTTGTAGTGTGAATGGGGCCTTATTTGTAAGAGAGTTAGCTGTGTGAAATTGTCACTTTCAGTACAGCTAGTCTCTTCAAGACTCCCCTTTCTCTTTCTTCCCTTTTCTGGGAGATGTCCTGCATCAGAACTGTGTCCTGCCAGAGAAATGCATAAAACCCTGTGACATTACCTGTATAGGGCCTGAATAAAGTAGTTAAAAGATCACTTCTAGCATTAGATCATGAACACACTAGTTGTCCTCTTACTTCCTTCCAGCATGTAAATGGAGGGCAATTTGTCAGTTACTGTGAATGCAATTTGCATGCGTTAGAGTTTGCAAATATCCAAGAGTGGAAAATACCGAGATATCAAAGGATTCAATGAGACATCTGTGTTTTGTGTCAATGTTTAACTCACAGAAACATATCAACGACTATACCCATAGCTATTGTTGTGGCAACAGTTTTTATAATTAATGTACACAGAGAAGAAGACAAAGAAATGAAAGAAAGGAGATTCAGTTACTTTTCTTATAACTAGAAAAGCTCATAGGAATTATAAGTGTTGCTGTTGTTATTATTATGGGAGATAGTGAAGGGATGTTTATACAGTGGGCCCATGGTGTCTGCTGCAGTTTGGTTCCAGGACCCCCTGTGGACCCCCATATCCATGGATACTTATTATATACTTATGAGGTAGTAGTAAAATGATGACACTTATATAAAAGGGCAAAAATAAATCTTTGGGTTTTTTATTTATTTTGTGGTTGTTGTTGGATATTTTAAAGCCATGGATGGGTGAATCCATGGATGCAGAACCTGTGGATACAGAGGGCTGAGCGTATATGGTGTCCCAGTGGGTGTAGATAGCAAAAAACTATCATAGGTTGTTGCTTCAGTAGCAGATCTAGTGTTGATATCCATAGTCCAACAGATGTTTTGTTCAGTTTGTCATATTTATCAGTACTGGGAGAGAGCAATGAAGAAACAGTCCTTAAACTGTGAAATCGAAGGCTTTCATGGCTGGCATCCATAGTTTTTTGTGGGTTTTTTGGGCTGTGTGGCCATGTTCTAGAAGAGTTTCTTTCTGATGTTTCGCCAGCATCTGTGGCTGGCATCTAAAATTCTTCTAGAACATGGCCACACAGCTCGAAAAACCCACAAAAAACTATAGTCCTTAAACTCTTCAGCCTCACTCATGTACAATGCATACTTTCTTCAAGGCATCAGTCTTAAGGTGATGTCATACTGAGAGTGTGGCAACCAGTTTCTTTGTTAGGTTAATGTGTTTTTCTTAAAAAGAGAAGAAGAAAAGGAGGAGTACAGTAGAATCCTTTAAAAAGATTTCAGAAAGTAGGAAAAGAAGAAAAGAAAAAAGTCACAAATATATCGTTTTTAAAAGTCTGTAAAGTGGGTGCGTATACCAAAATTAAAAGGTTGGTTGCCAGATCTGAAAAAGATGAAGACAGTGGGTTGGATACAGACTTAGGGTTGAAACAGATGGGCAAAACAGAACATTTAGATGACACACGAAAGAAACGCAGGTGGAAAGCCAAACCAAGCCCCACTCCAGAGCTAAAAACAGCAAAAACAAGTTACGAGTCAAGACGGAAAATGCACATCTTTGCACTGGCATATAAACGGCCCAGTGCTAGTGTGGGACTGCTGCAAAGCAAAAAAGCAAACACCAATAATGCAATGGATGCAGTGGATATAATTACAACATACACAAATCAGACAGTCCAACAGGGGAGCATGGGGTGAAGGGGGCATGTAAAGCGCTCCTCCATGATTGTGCTTTGCCACTGGGCACACTGATGCACTGATGATGTACAGGTGATGCATCGAATGTCTGTGTGGCCGATCATATGGGCAAGTGTCTAATGGAATGGCATCTGGGCAGGAAGAGGGAATTAACTGGAGGTAACTGATGGTGTGTTTGTGCAATTGTGTGCATGCATGATGGGCAGGTGGCAAATAATAATAATAATCACACGGCATGGCTTGACGCTGTGTGGTGTGGGAAGCCAGTGGGTGATCAGGCCGCCTTCAGTGCTGCCTTCAGTATGACCCGCTTTCAGATAATGCAGAATTTCAGATAACATCTTTTCTTGCTCATCTGCTTTGGACCTAAGTCACACTTAGAAATGACACAGTAAAATTACAGGGATTTCAATTAGTCATCCTAAAGTAAGTTCCCAGTCAATTATGCTTAGTAGCGCAAATCTGTTTCTTGTGTTGTCAATAAATTCTGTTGAGATATTATTTAGATCATATTTTGGTATAATTACTAGTTTTGTTTTCTTCTTGAATTTTACTTTTATGTTTGATATAAATAATTTGTGATCTGTGCCACAGTTAGGCACCAGGTCTAGTCTTGGCCACCAATATAGAGCTTCACCATCTTTTGCTTCCGATTATATAATCTATTTGATTTTTGTGTTGTCCATCTGGTGATGTCCATGTGTATAGCCTTCTTTCTGGTTGTATGAAAAACGTGTGTGCAATGAATAGGTTGTTGGTTTCACAAAATCTACCAGACGCTCACCTACTTCATTTCTTTTGCCTAATCTGAATTTGCCTACTGTTTTTGATTCTTCTTTGCTTTTTACTTTTGCATTCCAATAGCCTATGATCAATTTGATGTCCTGTGTTGGCGTTCTGTCAATTTCTTCCTGTACTCCATCATGGAATCTTTCTTTTTTTTGTTCTGCCTCTGTGGTTGGTGCATATACTTGAATTATGGTGATATTCACAGGTTTTCCATGGAGCATTACTCACATGATTCGGTCTGATTTTGCATTGTATCCACTGACTGCTTTTGCCACATCTTTTCTTAGTACAAAAGCCACCCCATTTCTTTTTGTCTTTTCATTCCCTGAGTAGAACACTGGTAGTTGTCTGATTCAAAGTACCCCCCCCCCCCCCGTCCATTTTAACTCACTCACTCCCAGATTGCTATGTTTATATGTTCTATTTCCATTTTTACTATGTCTAGCTTCTCTTGGCTCATACTTCTCACATTCCACATCCCTATCTTATGTGTGGTGCTCCTTCGGATAGCAATTGCCTTTCTGAGTGTGTCTACTGTTTGTCTTGCCATCTTTCTTTTCTTTTCTTTTCTTTTCTTTTCTTTTCTTTTCTTTTCTTACCTTTGTCTTTTCTTGCAAATTGATTTCCCTTTATTTCTTCTTTCCTTTCTGTTAGTGCTCTGATCCTGCCTGTGTGTCACTTGGGATGTTTTATCATAGGGTTTTCTACGTGATGGGTTACACAAGGAGGACCACCTACACTTCCCTGTGCACAGTGCCAACCAATGTTAGCTATGGTGTCACTGGTGTTTTCTCACATTAATGACACCCACCATTACTGCTGCAGCCCAGTAGCTGTTTGCCTCCCTTTACCATTCATCCCACTGTTGTTTGTTTGCTTTCCGACCCCACTGCTTATGCCTCTCTGGGTTTTCCTGCTTCCCTCATGTCCCCCCCCCTGCCTTTAGTCTGCCACCATCTTGTGCCGCTCCCTCCCTCCTTTAGTTTCTTCACTTCTTCCTACCTGGTTGAGGGAGCACAGGGATGGTTGGTCTTCCTCTCCCTTCCTCCACTTGCCTGTTTGGTCCGCTGGTGGTGCTTACTCCTTCCTGGGGGTCGAGAGAGTGCAGGGATGGTTGACTGGAAACCAGACAAACTATGGCCTGAGGCCAAGGGCATAATAAAAGAAGAAGGCAGACAGACACTTTCAATAAACAAAAAGAAAGAGAAAAAACCATGGGTGACAGATAAAACACTACAAGCAATAAAGAAAAGAGGAGAAAAACAAAAGGGAGATAGAAACAAATTAAGAACAATGAATGCAACAGTACAATGGCTAGTGTGGAAAGATAAAGAAAATTACTACAGTAACTAATGCAAAGAAATAGAAGACAACAAAAAGGGAAGAACAAGAGATCTATTTCACAAGATCTGGGAAATCAAAGGAAAATTCAAACCAAGGACTGGGATTCTCTATGATAGTAAAGATAACATAATTCAAGACCAGGAAGGAATAAAAAGATGTTGGATGCAATACACAGAAGAGTTATACAAAAGAGATAACAACATGAAGGACACATGGAATGAAGAGCCATATGAAGATGAACCCCAAACTCTAAAAAGTGAGATGGGATCTGCAATAAGAGAAATGGCAAAAAAACAAATCACCAGGAACAGATGATATTCCAATTGAACTGCTGCAATCCACATTGACAGAATCAACTCTAGTGCTAACCAATATACGTCAACAGATATGGAAAACAAAACGATGGCCAACAGATTGGAAGCGGTCAATATACATCCCCATCCACAAAAAGGGAGACACAAGAGACTGCAGCAACTATAGGACCATAGCACTGATCTCCCACGCAAGCAAAATCATGCTCAAAATTCTGCAACATAGACTCCAACCATACATGGAAAGAGAAATACCAGAGGTCCAAGTGGGGTTCAGGAAAGGAAGAGGCACAAGGGACCACATTGCAAACATCCGATGGCTAATGGAGCACACCAGGAAATTTCAAAAGAAAATCAGCATGTGCTTTGTAGACTACAGCAAAGCCTTGGACTGCATGAAAAGCTATGGAATGCCCTTAAAGAAATGGAAGTGCCAACACATCTGATAGTCCTGATGAGGAATCTGTACTCAGGACAAGAGGCTACTGTCAAAACAGAACATGGAGAAACAGAATGGTTCTCAATTGGCAAAGGAGTCAGACAAGGCTGTATCCTTTCACCCTATCTGTTCAACTTGTGTGTAGAACATATTATAAGAAAAGAGGCTTGGACACAGAAGAAGGATGAGTAAAAATAGGAGGAAGGAATATCAACAATCTAAGATATGCAGACGACACCATAATACTAGTAGAAAATCTCACAGACCTCGGGAACACCTACTAAGGAAGATCAAGGAAGAAAGTGCAAAGGCAGGCTTAATGTTGAAAATAAAGAAAACAAAAATAATGACCATTGAGGACCTTCACAAGTTTAACCTAGACAATGAAGAAATAGAAATAGTAAAAAAAATCCCATACCTGGGATCAAACATTGACAGTAACAGGGGCTGCAGTCAGGAAATCAGAAGAAGATTAAGAACGGGGAGAGTGGCTATGAAAGTACTAGAAAAGATTCTAAAATACAAAGATATACAACTCAGCACAAAAATTAAAATTACACAAGCCATTGTATTCCCTATTACCATGTATGGATGTGAGAGCTGGACGGTTAAGAAACAAGATTGGAAGAAAACCAATGCATTTGAGATGTGGTGCTGGAGAAGAGTGTTGAGGATCCCATGGACAGCCAAAAGGACAAACAAATGGGTCCTAGAGCAGATCAATCCAGAGATATCCCTAAAAGTTAAAATGACAAAACTGAGACTGTCATACTTCAGACACATCATGAGAAGGCTCATTAGAAAAAAACAATAATGCTAGGAAGAGTGGAGAGCAGTATAAAGAGAGGAAGGCCACATGCTAGATAGATGGATGGACTCTATTGAAGAGGACATGGGCATGGGCTTGCAAGAATTAAGCAGAGTAGTAGAGAACAGGGGGTCTTGGAGATGTCTCATCCATAGGGTCACCATGGGTTGAGATTGACCTGAGGGCAGTTGACAACAAACAAAAGTAAATTCCATTAATCTGAATTGGGAATAATTTAAGTACAACTGAGTCTGAACCTAACTCTAATTCTAGAAGCTTCTGTCTCAGTGTCAAAACTAGATCCTGTACCAATACATTAACTCTGAGATGTAGGAGTAGCTTGATTTTTGTTGAAGAGAACAATACAGTGAAAAACATCTCACTCATGCAGATTTCCAAGTTTGATAGAAATCTGAATCTAGGAAGATTTTATTCTTTGGGGTGTGCCCATTCAGCAACAGCAGTACTCTGGATTATGACTAGATTATATAAAAAAGGAATGGAACAAAACACTGCCTTCCATATTCTATCCCATCTGAAATGATTCATTTATATGCTCATTTAATATTTTAAGATGAACAATTGCTCTAATCTTTGTTTGCAAAGGCAAAGACAAGCAATTCAATCCACATGTTTTTTGCAATCAGTGATAAAAAGGAAACAGCAGGGGTTCATTTCTGATATGATCTTTAATTAAAATGTAAGTATTAATTACAATCATGTTTTTAACAACAACACCTGGACTTCAACTTACATATGTAAAGTTTATGTAACAAAAGTCTTGATAAAGTAGGTACAACAGGAAAGCAGTCAGATCTTTTGAGATGGACTAAATACATTAACTCAAAAGAATCTATTGAACAGACAACAGCTATCTATGACATAGTTATTTTGTAAATTCATAGGCCTTTTTTTTTAAAATAAACATGCTATAATCCTAAACCCACTTACCTAGGACCAAGTTTGAATAAATTCAGCAGGACTTACTTCTGCGTATGAGTATAGGACTTTTCTGACACCAAAATGGAACGACCCTTTCTGTTGCCCATCCAGCTGAAGACTGGCCAGTACATGAGACATAGGCCTATATCAAGCCTGCCTTAAACAGGCTGACCAGATGTCCTCCTTTTCCAGGACACGTCCTACATTTCAGCCTTCTGCCCAGGAGGAATTCCAAAATGTCCTCCATTTTGAGCATCACTAAGAAGCATGAATTTATAGGAGCCCTGGTGGTGCAGTGGTTAAATGCTGGCCCTGTAGCCACAGCGTTGTAAGTTTGATCCTAGAGGAGGGCTCCAAGGTCCACTCAGCCTTCCATCCTTTTGTAGGTTGGTAAAATGAGTACCCAGCTTGTTGGGAGCAATTGGCTTACACACTGTAAACCACTTAGGGAGGGCTAGTTCACTTATAAGCAGTCTTGGATCTCCTGAGAAGGTTAGGAATTGGAGGCACTGCATTGCAGTGGTTCCGTTCCTTCCTCTTGGGCAAATTCCAGAGGGTGGTGCTTGGGGACATTCGCTCTACAATGAAAGAGCTTAACTGTGGTGTCCCACAAGGTGCCATCCTGTTCCCAATGCTATTTAATATATATATGAAGCCGCTGGGAGAGATCATCTGGAGACATGGAGCGAGGTGTTAGCAGTATGCTGATGACACCCAGATATATTTCTCCACGTCTTGGTCTTCAGCTTTGATTTCAGATGGTGTCTCTCCTCTCAGTGATTGTCTTAAAGCAGTAATGGACTGGATGAGGAAAAACAGATTGAGATTGAATCCAGATAAAATGGAGGTACTTACAGTAGTGGCCCCGAAACCAGGTATTGGGATACAACCTCCAGTCCTGGATGGGGTCACATTATACAGTGAAAAGGAGAAGCCAGGCATAGTCAGACATGCATTCTAGACTTTAGGAGAGCTGATTTTGATAAACTTAGGGAAATACTGGGGGTGATCCCGTGGTCAGGAATACTAAAAGAGAAGGGAGTTCAAGATGGATGGGAGTTTCTCAAAAGGGAGATACTGAAGGCACAATTTCAAACAGTTCCAATGAGGAAGAAAAATGGGAGGTGTCTCAAGAAACCAGGATGGATGACTAAGGAACTTTCAACTGAACTAAGTTTTAAACGGAGCATGTACAAGAAATGGAAAAATGGGGAAATCACCAAAGAGGAATTCAAACAAATAGCTAGCAAGTGTAGGGTTAAAGTCAGAAAAGCTAAAGTGCAGAACGAACTCAGGCTTGCTAGAGAGGTTAAGAACAATAAAAAGGGCTTTTATGGGTATGTCCGCAGCAAAAGGAAGAAGAAGGAAATGGTAGGGCCACTGTGTGGAAAAGATGGCAAAAAGTTAATAGGGGACAGAGAAAAGGCAGAATTACTCAACACATTCTTTGCTTCGGTCTTCTCAGAAAGGGCAAAGGGTGCTCAACCTGAGGATAATAGAGCAGAGGACAGAATAGGAGAATTTCAGCATAGAATAAGTAAAGAGATAGTACAGGAATACCTGGTTAATCTAAATGAATATAAGTCTCCAGGACCAGATGAATTACATCCAAGGGTATTAAAAGAACTGGCAAATGTAATATCGGAACCATTGGCAATAATCTTTGAGAACTCCTGGAGAACAGGAGAAGTTCCAGCAGACTGGAGGAGGGCAAACGTTGTCCCCATCTTCAAAAAGGGAAAAAAAGAGGATCCCAACAATTATCGTCCAGTTAGTCTGACATCAATACCCGGAAAAATTCTGGAGCAGATCATTAAACAGAGAGTCTGTGAACACCTGGAAGGTAATTCCATAATCACAAAAAGTCAACATGGGTTTCAGAGAAACAAGTCATGCCAGACAAATCTGATCTCTTTTTTTGATAAAATTACCAGCTTGGTAGATGAAGGGAATGCTGTAGATATAGTATATCTTGATTTCAGTAAGGCCTTTGACAAGGTTCCCCATGACATTCTTGCAAACAAGATGGTAAAATGTGGCCTAGACAAAGTAACTGTTACATGGATTTGTAATTGGTTGACTGGCCGAACACAAAGGGTGCTCAACAATGGCTCCTTTTCAACCTGGAAAGAAGTGACCAGTGGGGTACTACAGGGTTCTGTCCTGGGCCCAGTGCTATACAACATCTTTATCAATGACTTGGATGACGGTATTGGGGGTATAGTTATCAAATTTGCAGATGACACCAAATTGGGAGGAGTAGCTAATACCCCAGAAGACAGGATCAAAATTCAAAATGACTTGAACAGACTAGAAAGCTGGGCCAAAGCTAACAAAATGAAATTCAACACGGAAAAATGTAAAGTACTGCACTTAGGGTGGAAAAAGGAAAAGCACAGATATACAATGAGGGACACCTGGCTAAACGAGACTACGTGTGAAAGGGATCTAGGAGTCCAGGTGGACCAGAAGTTGAACATGAGTCAACAGTGCGATGCAGCAGCTAAAAAGGCCAATGCAATTTTAGGCTGCATCAGTAGAAGTATAGTGTCTAGATTAAGAGAAGTAATATTCTGCTTTGGTCTATTCTGCTTTGGTCAGGCCTCACCTGGAATACTGTGTCCAGTTCTGGGCACTACAATTCAAAAAAGATGTGGAGAAACTGGAGCGTGTCCAAAGGAGGGCCACTAAAATGGTGAAGGGT
Source organism: Phrynosoma blainvillii (assembly GCA_026167975.1). Classification (NCBI taxonomy): domain Eukaryota; kingdom Metazoa; phylum Chordata; class Lepidosauria; order Squamata; family Phrynosomatidae; genus Phrynosoma; species Phrynosoma blainvillii. The sequence goes on from JANUYF010000001.1 coordinate 143,566,435, forward strand.
CTGGAAACCAAACCCTATGAGGAACGACTTAGAGAGCTGGGGATGTTTAGCCTGGAGAAGAGAAGGTTAAGAGGTGATATGATAGCCTTGTTTAAATATTTAAAGGGATGTCATATTGAGGAAAGAACAAGCTTGTTTTCTGCCACCCCAGAAACTAGGACCCGGAACAATGGGTGCAAGCTCCAGGAAAAGAGATTCCACCTCAACATTAGGAGGAACTTCCTGACAGTAAGGGCGGTTCGACAGTGGAACACACTCCCTCAGAGTGTGGTGGAGTCTCCTTCCTTGGAGGTCTTTAAGCAGAGGCTGGATGGCCATCTGTCGGGGATGCTTTGATTGGGAGTTCTTGCATGGCAGGGGGTTGGACTGGATGGCCCTTGTGGTCTCTTCCAGCTCTATGATTCTATGATTCTCCTCTAAGGACTGTGTTTGCAGTCTGGGGGTGCTCCTGGATCCTTCAGATGATAAATCAGGTAAATGTGACAGTCAGGAGTGCCTGTTATCAGCTTCGGCTGATACGCCAGCTGTGCCCTTTCCTGGAAGTTGGAGACTTTGAGACTGTGGTGCATGCGCTAGTAACCTCCTGCCTTGATTTCTGTAATGCGCTCTACATGGGGCCACCTTCATGCTTGGTCCGGAAACTCCAATTAGTACAGAATATGGCAGCCAGATTGGTCTCAGGAACAATGAGAAGAGACCATATAACGCCAGTTTAAAATCACTTCACTGGCTGTCCATTAGTTTCTGGGCCCAGTACAATGTGTTGGTTATCACCTTTAAAGCCCTAAATGGCTTGGGTCCAACCTATCTTCAGGACCGCCTCCTCCCATATAATCCACTCTGCGCTCTCAGATCCTCTGGGAAGAATTTATTGCTACTTATAAAAACTAGGCGGTCTGCAACCGCTCAGAGGGCCTTTCCGGCAACCACTCCCAGATTATGGAATGGCCTGCCGGATGAGATCCGTCATAACACCACCTTAGACAGCTTTAAAAAGGCTGTTAAGATGGATCTCTTCTGGCAGGCCTTTCCTGAATAGATTCCCCAGCCTTCAAGAGTCAGGTCATCATTCTCCCTTAATCTTTGCCACAGTTATTGTTATTTGTTTGCTGTGTGTTATTGTGATTTATTTTAAGCATGTTTTAAATTGTTTCATTGTTTAATACAATTTTAAGGGGTGGGTGGGTTTTTGGGATATGTATTGTATTTTTTACTGTACTTTTAATGTTGCAAGCTGCCCTGGTTGTGTGCGCAGAGAGGCGGGATAAAAATAAATTTTATTATTATTGTTATTGTTATCAATATTAATATTATTGAAATGTACTTGCTCTTGCTCTTGTTATGTGTCTTTTTAGCTTTCATTTTGCAATGCCCTCCATTTTTCTTGAATGTCCTACACTTTGTGGTGCCATGTACTCATTTGCAGTTAGGGCATCTGGTCACCCTGGCTTCAAATCTCCACGAGAAGGGAATTTCACACAAGACTTGAGGCACTTCCTCATGTGCTACTCAAAAGCTGAGGGCCGGCAGAATTGGTGCTAGTTGTGCTAGCAATAGATGGACACCGCTCGGATGCCATTTTGCTGAGCACTGAATGCTGTTATCAGTCTGCTGGGTTGGCAACCAGCAGCAGTGCTAACAGCAGACCTATCCTGGAGCACATGGCATGGCATGTGGCAAAATGGCCTCAGATGGGGGTCTGTTGTCAGCACAGCTGGGATTTGCTCTTGCTGCTCTTGGTTCTACAGGTAGCTGAGAGAGTAGCACATGAGGCATGATTCTTGGCTGCTCTGTCTAAATGGGCAGCAAGGAGAAGAAGGAAGAAGAAGAAGAGCAGAACCATGCCAACCAGGATCTCTGGGTGAACTCAGGTTCCTTAAGATGGCTGCTGCCTGCCCTCAACAACTCAAGAAGTATATTGGGGCATCCTACATGGCCTTAATATGAGATCAGACTTCATCCTCCAAATATGGGACCCCCCCTACAAAATAAGAATAAGAAGAACCCTTAATTCTTAAAGGATGGGTGGGATTTGGGATTTTATGTTCTATTTAATATATCTGTATGGAAATTGTAATGTTATAAGCCGCCCCGATTGCTCTGCAGAGGGGTGGGATATAAATAATATAAATGGGACACTTGGGAACCCTAATATAGTACTAAGTTGTCCCTTCCTATCCATGGATTCCTTATTCACAGATTCAGCCATCCACAGCTTGAAAATATTATAAATTCCAAAAAGCAAACCTTGATTTTGCCATTTTATATAAGCCACACAATTGTAGTATGCCATTGTATGGGACTTGAACATCCATGGATTTTGGTATCCATGGGAGGTCCTGGCACCAAACCCCAGCAGATACCAACGACCCACTGTACATTGTGGGATTAGCATGGGATCCTGCAGACCTTACTCAGCACCAAAAGTATGCACACTATCCTACTAAATATGAATAAATGTGTAAATATGTAAACATTTCCATACATTCACCTGTAAAATAAATAGTTGGTGCATGCCTGGGATGTTAGAAGTGTGTGTGCGCTGCCAAACAGGAGGTTCCTGCTGCTCACAAGTAAAAGTAATTTTATAGCTAGTCTATTTTATTTGGCTTTGCATTTTGCTTTTTATTAACACCTTTGAGGTCTAATGATTTTATCCAATGTATACATGGACATGGTCTTAACTACTTTTAATATATTTTACATTGTAATATAGTCTAAAACATTTTAAATTTTAATATTTTTAAAAAATAGATTTTAGTGTTTGTCCCTCAGTCCTTTGGATATAGGTTGGGAAATGAATCCATAACTTAATTATGTTAACTGATATAATTATGTTAACTGATATAATAATTAATTAATTATGTATTTTAAACACTTTTAACTTTTTAACTATATTTTATTCTTTCACATGCAATCTGTTTTAATAGTGCAGTAATTTAATTCTGTTTTAATGTAACACTTTTCTATGTTTTTAATTGTACTGTTTTTAATCTTGTAAGCCACTCTGAGTCTCAGTTTTGGGAAAAGGGCGGGATATAAATAAATATCACAACAACAACAACTGATTCTCACTGGTAAGAAAAAAAAGACAGAACAAAGGAAAAATGCAGAAGGGCTGAGAATGGAAGATTATGTCATCTGGCCTTCCTATAAACTTCCATGAATGAGTCAGTGTGATGGCAGAGTAAAAGTCTTGTGTCGGAGCACCCTTAATAAGAAGCTGCTCTGCAGAAAACACAGGAAATAAGCCAACCAATGCAGTCCAATCCTTCCGTCTATCTAATCCAGTATTGTTGATGACAATTAACAGTACCTCTGTTCAGTTGGACCTCAGGCACGAGTCTTTCCTTGTCCTATCTGAAGATGCCAGTGATTGAAAATAGGACCTTCTGCACACAAAGCAGGTTTTACGCCTCTGAGTTACACACACTTTTGTAGGTATGGTTGTGTTCTCAACACAGGCTGGGAGGCTTGTTTACACAGTTGTGCTTCTTTACAGGATCCCTTATGAGTTCTCATATTTCACTCCCTGGTGGATCATAAAAGGATACACACAGCAAAAGCTGCATTGGGGAGACTTTACTTTGAGAGGCAGTAGTGAAATACTTAAAATAATTTAAGGAAATAAACTAGAAGGAGGCTCCGAGCTGGACAAGTTCTTTTAAAAATGTTCAGCACTATGTATTTGTAACCTCTCCTTCCGTCCCTCCTTCCTTTGGTTTAGAATTCCTTTCCCCTTTAAGGGAGGATTTTGTCTTCTGACATTTATCCATATGCCATGGGGAGAGATGAGTAGAGAGAGTATAGGCACCAAACAAGAGAGGGAGATGGGCCAGAGAACCAGCCTGCCCTGGTTCCCTACACTGACCAAAATCCACATACTCTGTCCATCTCTTGGTCATGCTGAGTGTAACTCCAAACACTCCATTTTTAGAAATAACTAATCTATTTAATGCTTATCTTTTTCTGAAGTGTGCCATATCCATGTCTATGCAGAAACGAACACTGCATGTTACTCTCAGGTAAATGTATATAGGATGGCAACCTGTTTCTTTTCTTTTCCTTTCACTGAAATGGATAAATAGATGAAGCTTAATATAAATGACAAGTACATCAGGGAACATGATTTGAGGGTACACTTCATTGGAGCTTTGGATCTGGCAAATGAGAATGATTACTTAAAAAAAGAAAGCATTACCAGATATTTCATTATCAGAAAGAAATTATTCTAAAATATGGCCTCACAGCCTGAAAAGTCCACAAAAACTCATTACCAGAACAACTGCTCTGAAATTCAATCTATATTTTTCTGATGGTAACCTTTCTGTGGTGGTGGGATTGTGGTGGGATTGTGTGCTCCTGTGATGCAAAAGGTTATGCTGATGGTAGCAATGCTGATACCAGCGTCTCCCAACTAAATGTGCCAAGCAGCTACTGGACAACTGCAGTAGTGTGGGTGACACTGGTGGTGGATCTCTCAGAGACAATAGGGTTGGCACCATAGTTAGTATTGTGCAGAAAGTGGCAATAGTAAACTTCTTTTGAATGTATTTTTAGCATGAAAACCCTATGATGAGATAATCCAAAATGAATCAAGAGACAGTGCCAGAAAGTGAAATTTCCAGCTTAGAAAGCACTCAACAAGCTATGTGGATCCAGCAAAGGACAACTGTGAGTAGCAATGTGGCTAATGATGCAACTATACTCAAGGCAAAAGGATATGCAGCTATTGACATGTTCAGAGGTGGAAGGAACATAGAAAGCAGCACAACACATAGGAACATGGAACATGAGAAAGATAAATCAGGAAGTTAGACCTAGTGCTCAGAACAAGAAACAGAACCTGTAAACATTGGAATACTTGTGGCGAGTGAGCTAAACCCCTAAAAGGAGTGGCATTTTGCCGCTCTTTTGGGGATGGCAAAAGGGAGAATTGGGGCTGCAGCATGCGGTTGCCGCGGTCCCCATCCACTTCTCCCAGGCGAGTCTGTAAAGGCCCTTAGTAATACAAATCTATTTTATAGATTTTCAAATAATTGGGGGGAAAAATCAGAAGAAAATCAGCCTGTTTTTCATAGATTATAGCAAAGCCTTTGATTGTGTAGATCACGAAAAACTGTGGATCTCTCTTAAAGAAATGGGCATGTCACAACATTTGATTGTCCTGATACATAACCCGTAGTCAGGACAAGAAATTACCATCAGGACAGAATATGGAGAAATGGAATGGTTTCCAAGTAAGGCAAGTCTGCATTTTATTGCCCAATCTGTTTAATTTGGATGCTGAACATATCATATATAAAGCAGGATTAGATTCGGAGGACAGAGGCATGAACATAGGAGGAAGGAATCAACAATTTAAGATAGCAGATGATACCACATGTGATGTACGGCCTCCTCTCTATGCCTTAAGGTTACCTTTTACCTCTTTGCCATTAGAAGGCCCCTCATCAATGACGCCTGCTTAGCATCCACCCTTTATACACTTTCCCTAAATGTATCTGGGCTAGGGTCCCAAATGACTACCTCCTAAAAGTTTAATATCTTTGGTAGTGTGTTTTTATGTGCCTATATGGTTTAGAATTCACTTAGGCAGAGACTTCTATTGTAACAAATACAGTCGCCCCTCTGTTCTTACGGTCTTGAAGTCCATGGTTTTGCATATTCATGGATGGGCGACCTCTGTTAAAATTAATGGGGTGCCCCCCTACACATGTCCATGGGAGCATGCCCCATTCAAGCCTATGGGGCTTGAGTATTTGCGAATCTCCATTTTCGCGGGGGGGGGGATTACGGAAGGATCCCCCATGAAAACAGAGGGCCAACTGTAATCATTAACTTTATTGAATAACATTTAGCAAGAATGTGACTTATGTAGAGTAGTTCTAAGGTGGTATGGTTACATAAATATAACAGCTGCTGGCATTTCACAGTTTCTTCTTTACAATTTCCAATACAGTTTCTCTCCCACTCAGTATCCTTCTCTTAACTCATTCCCTTTCACCTTCCTTCAACTCTTTTAAACTCTATTAACCTTCCCCCTCAATTGATGCTCTCCACTGCACTCAACTCAACTACACTGAACTTCCCCAAACAGAACTCCACTGGACTTAACTTACCTGACTTCCAAGTCACTCACTGCTCCCTTTTATATCTACTCCTTCCTTGGCAGACCCTCCTTCACATCAACCCGAACCGGGATTGTCTGTCAGGAAACCAAGTTGCCCAGTGACTCTATCACACGGCAGTACTAGCAGAAGTTAGAAAGACTTGGAACAATTATGCACTTGTCCTACCATAAAATATTGGAAATTTGATGTGGTGGGTTATATAGTAGAAATGGCTATTGCAGTGACATGGTGATCTCCGACACAGATAGTGAGACAATACTGGAAAGGAGGCAGGTATAGTCAAGCTTACTGAAGGTCATTTTTGTGAAAAGAATCTAGCTGCAACAACAAATAAGGGGGGGTATGGTATCATATGGGGGGTGTTACTAGGGGCGTTTTCACACTAAGGTCCCTAAAGCCGACTGGAGCCTTTCCGGAACGGCTCGTGCCGCTCATTCCGGAATGGCTCCGGCGGCGGCAGCCTAATTCCTTTTGAAAATTGGAATTACCTTTCCGCCGCTGATGCCGGAGTTAGCGCTGTTTCGGCCGGAATGAGGCCGGACTTACTGCTCCGTGCATTTGAACACACGGAGCAAGGAGCCGGACGGACGCAGGGATGGCACTGGAAGGGGCGGGGTTTGCTGCGGCGTGAACAAGCTGGAAATGGAGCCAGAGTGGGGCTGGACGGAGGTAGGATTGCGTCCTCCTAAAGCCCCGTGTGAAAACGTCCTAGGAGTTGTGGGCCTCACCAGGTGACACCCTAAGGGAGGCTGTCCAAACATCTGGCTTTTGGCAGAAACAGGCTGTGGTGTTTGCCTGCATCCCTTTAAAATGCTGGAGCTTAGCAGCTTAGGGTTTTTTTAAAAAAAATATTATTAGTAGTAATTTAATTTTTTAAAAATTTTAAAAATTCTTTTAAAACATTTTAAAATTGTATATTCTTTAAAAACATAACATCTTACCAAATGTTCACTTTAACCACATGACACTATGTACGTGTAAGTACATTTAGGCTGTGTGTATGATGTTGTAATTTAAAGGTATAATTTTATTTTTGCTGGTTGCTTACGTCCCAACTGTTGCCATTGCATTTAGTGATATATGGGGACTACAATTTATGAGTAACATTAATACAAAAATGTTACTAAGGATTCTGTATGGTGTGGTATGGGAAGAGGTCAGTGGGGGGCTGATACCATGAGTTACCACACCGGGTGAGGCCAATCCTAGTGACGCTACTGAGTATAAGGATGAGAGGGGAAAACGTGTTTATCAATTACAACAAATGAGAACTGAGCCTACTAAAATCTGTGTGCAGTTTAATTAGGCAATGTTAATGCTTCTTGTTTAGTTCGAACAGATAACATCTCTAGACTGGATCTATAGTTGCTGAATAAAGATTTACTGATTAAACTGCAAACAGATTTTAGTAGGCAATGTTAATGCTTCTTGTTTAGTTCGAACAGATAACATCTCTAGACTGGATCTATAGTTGCTGAATAAAGATTTACTGAGTTTTAACTACTGAAGCCTGATTTTCTGAACTTGATGTCCTGCTGAATATGACAGTTCTACAAATACCGTGGACTGCTAAAAAGACAAGCAATTGGTTCCTAGAGCAAATCAAGCCTAAACTCTCCCTAGAAGCCAAGATGACTAAACTGAAACTTTTGTACTTTGGACACATCATGAGAAAACAGGACTCACTAGAAAAGACAACAATGTAAGGAAAGCTGCTATGTAGATGGATAGACTCAGTCAAGGAAGCCATGGCCCTAAATCTGCAAGACCTAAGTAGATGACAGAGTGACTCGGAAGTCTCTCATTCATAGGGTTGCCATAAGTCAAAGTACACTTGACAGCAGTTAACAACAAACCACAAAAGGACTTGCTGGACATCAGTATGGGACTGACTTAATGAATTGTAATACAGAACAGAGGCTAGCAACAGCAATGCATTTGGGAGCTACTTTTCTACTAATGCGACTCAACAAAATTCTGCCAAAATTGCCCCCAAACCCAAAAAACACAAGTGGCTGAAACCTCTCTTCCGTTGTTTTTTTTTTTTATTTTTTAAAGCCAGGTATTTGTTATGTTTAGTGGTGTGGAGAAGGCTGCAACCTATTTAAAAAGCAAATTTGCAACTCTTGGACTTGGAGGCTTCCAAGGAAAGTTAATTTGCTCTTTTTGGGGAGGGGCAGAAAAGGAGTGATATATGGAGTCTGGCAGGGTTGAGGAGTGCAAGAATAAATAAATAAAAAGCTGTGGAGGTGGTGGTCACTTGTGGCCCCTGGACTGTACATTGCCCACACCAGTTGTAGAGGTTTCTGAGGAGCTTTCCCATTCTCCTTGAAGTCCAGACTAGTCTGTTGTGTTCAAGGTGGGGTTTTGGAGGGATTTTTTTTGAGGAAAATTAGGCCAAGAATCAGTGACTGGTTCAAAGTCACCAAGAGTGCTTTGTGATTGCAGTCACCCTGCCTCATTCACATAATTTTACGGGGGATCCAGATAATGTCATCTTCAGTTCTGTGCTGGGAAAATAATGGGATGTAAATTAAACAAGTGAACAAAACCTCCAACTATAAATCCTCCTGTATTTTCCCCACTGATTCTTCCATCTTTTTGCCACACACACCCAAACCTGCTAAAATGGAATAGCAGCACCATCTTTTTTTTTAGGGCTATGCTAAGTACTCTCTGTCTGGAAGCACCCCAAAAGAAACTTCATTGCTGACTAGGAACTGGAGAGCCAGTCTCTAGAGACCAAACCAGACATGCTCTCTGCTGCACTGCACTGCCTTTCAACTTACCCAGAAGAATTTCCCAATTCTGCTTCAGCATTGGAAGCCCAAGTATGCTATTTAAAAAATATATAAGTTCAGCAGCAATGCCTGTGGCATGAAACATTCACTTCGAGTTTCTGTTTTCTCTGACACTCCTCTGGACAACGGGAGGCATGTGGTGTTCTTCATTTGAATAGCATGCCAGAAGAAATGATCAGGTTACACCTGTTTAAGTTACACTGCCTAGGAAACCATCGGAGTTGCTTTTCAAGACCTGAAGCTGTAAAACTCCCTTTCTGGGAAGAGAAATCATTAATTTTTAATGGTACCAGAAACCTGCTGTGTTCTCTGACAACCATCTGCTGTTATATAGGTAAGTCTGTTTTCCACTTATCTTAAACAACATGTAAATGTCTTCCCTTTTAAACAGCTTGATAGTAAAATAGCATTTAGATTCTAAATACGTCAAGTTCAACAAAAATAGCCTCGCAGAAAGGTTTTGCTGGAAAATGTTTAAATTCTCATGAAAAACAAAAGAAGAGAGTTTGCCTATAGAAAGAGACAAATGTGATGCCATAGTGGATGTTAAAATCTGTCCATTTGTAATAGATCATTGATGCGGGACTTTCAGATGACCTTCTGGCCCACCATGTTTACTGCAACATTTTTTTTTCTATGACAGTTTCTTAAAAACCTTTTAAACATTTATCCGGATGACACATTACCATTTGTTCATCTGTTATTTTTGGCACCCTCATATATGCCACCAAAAGAGCATTTCTCCCTACCCAACAAAACAAAATGTCTGAATAGGAAGGAACTAGGGATGAATTAGATAATGTGGAGAAGGTGCAACAATAGCAAAATACAATCCTGTGTGTAAAAATGTACAGATAAGGCTGATGTTATAAAAGGTAGATGCACTGAGAAGGGTAGCCTGCTAGATTTAATATGGCTTCAGTGGACATCTGGTGATTCACTCAAAGAGCTTGTCCAAGTTCATTTTTGGACTACAATTCTCAGAATCCCACTGCCACCAGGACCCAGTGGCCATGTTAGGGGATTCTGGATGTTAAAAATTCCCCAAAGAGTAATTTCTAAACTTGGTCACTGATGATCCATATTTGCATTGCCAACAACTTTATCTAGGAGGAGTCACCATGCCACTCAATAAACAAAGGAACAAAGGGAAAGTGAAAGAGATATAAGGGGAAGGGGAAGGTTTAGAGATAGGAAGATGAAAGAGAGAGAGAAAACGAAAGAGAGTAAGTTCAAATAATTTCTAAATGCTTTCAAGTGGGTTCCATGTTTCAGGTTCTGGAAAGGCTGAAGGCCTTTGCTAGACAGAACACTGTTTTTGTGTGTTTCATTGCAAGTTACAAGGGAACAGCGGGAAGGCACAGGTTCTTCTATCAATACTACATTATAGCAGGACAAGTTATATCAGGTAATTTTTTCTTACTATGAACTTTTTGAAAATGCACCACACATATCCACACATGTAGCCTTCTTAAAGCAAATGGGACTTCACAATGTGAGTAATTGTTACAGATGACAGGACAAAGGCTACAGACAATTTGTGCCAGACAGCATATTGCACTGAAGATCTGTGAGAGTTTTCAATCAATTTTTATGGGGAACCCATTATGAAATGTTGCTACAACATTGCTGAGACTAATTTGAGCCAAAACACACATGAACCTATCTGGGGGGTTTACATTTCTCTGAAGCATCACATGTAGTAAGTACCTGGCATTTTGGCAGGGGAAGCAGGGAGTATACGTGAGCAAAGCTTACAGGAAGAAACAAATCTCTTTATGTTACACAGAAATCTCTAGAAGGGTAGATATATCAGTCTGCTGTTGTAATACAATCTGATGAAGTGGGCTGGAGTTCCTGAGAGCTTAGGCCAAATGAGACTTGTCATGTCTTTGTGTTTTAGATAAAGGTGTCCCACAGAATTATTATATACTACCTCATTTTAAAAGCTGAAGCTCATAGGTTTGATCATTGCCTTTTTAGCATTCTTTAAAAGGGCATTTTGTGTTCCTGTTGCATTTCCCCCAACATTTTAGCCTTTCAACACCATGTCAGCATAGTGCACAGAGCAGCAGCCACTCCCTTGCTTCTAAAGTTGTTGCGTTAAGCTAGAAAAAGACCTACAATGTGTGCCTCCTGACTAGATATGTATACTCTCCTGAAATGTGGCCCAATTGCAAGTACTCATGGCAAACTTCATTATCTATAAAGTGTAAGGTAGCCTCTCACTAAATTGACACTTCTAAATTGATGGCAGCAACAAATGCCCCTGTGGAAAATTCATGGCTTAATTTTCCACCACCCACTGATATTTTCCATTTTCCCTCTTGTTCCCCCCCCCCCCAAAAAAAGGTCTAGTCTGGAGAGGACAAAATGGCCCCAGCGCCATTTTCCCCGGCCCTCCGGCAAAAAAAGTTGCCGACCCCTGGTGTAGGGGCACAGACCAATTTTCCCTTATGCTTCCCAGCACACTAGGAATTACAGAGAATTACTTCTAGTCACCAATTTCAGCCAGTTCTCAGCCAAAGGTTTTGACAGGTTGGAGAGGGCAAATTGCCACAATGTGTGTGTCTTTGGTCATTTGGTGGTTTTTTGGGGGGGGAGGGGGCAGAAAATTATCTGAAAAATCACATTCAAAGATCACAGAATCATAGAATCATAGAGTTGGAAGAGACCACAAGGGCCATCCAGTCCAACCCCTGCCATGCAGGAACTCCCAATCAAAGCATCCCCGACAGATGGCCATCCAGCCTCTGCTTAAAGACCTCCAAGGAAGGAGACTCCAAAAAAGGGAGGGTTTTGAGAAGACTGATGAGAGACATTCTGAGCCCTGCAAACCACCCCTTGGGGTAGGCTTTTTAAAATAATAATGTGGTAGATAAACAAATCACCAGGAACAGATGATATTCTAGTTGAACTGCTGCAATCCACATTGACAGAGTCAACTCTAGTGCTAACCAACATATGTCAACAGATATGAAAAAAATGATGGCCAACAGATTGGAAGTGATCAATATACATCCCCATCCACAAACAGGGAAACACAAGAGACTGCAGTAACTATAGGACCATAGCACTAATCTCACATGCAGGCAAAATCATGGTCAAAATTGTGCAACATAGACTCCAACCATACATGGGGAAAAAAATCCCAGAGGTCCAAGTGGGGTTCAGGAAAGGAAGAGGCATTAGGGACCATATTGCAAACATGGAACTTCCTGACAGAGCTGTTCGACAGTGGAACACACTCCCTTGGAGAGTGGTGGAGTCTCCTTCTTTGGAGGTCTTTAAGCAGAGGCTGGATGGCTATCTGTCAGGGATGCTTTGATTTTGAGTTCCTGCATGGCCCTTGTGGTCTCCTCCAACTCTATGATTCTATGATTCTATACAATGGCTAATGGAGCGCACCAAGGAATTCCAACAGAAAATCAACATGTGCTTTATGACTATAGCAAAGCCTTTGACTGCATAGATCATGAAAGGCTATGGAAGTTCCAACACATCTGATAGTCCTGATGAGGAATCTGTACTCAGAACAAGAGGCTACTGTCAAAACAGAACATGGAGAAACAGAATGGTTCTCAATTGGTAAAGGAGTCAGACAAGGCTGTATCCTTTCATCTTATCTGTTCAACTTGTATGTAGAACATATTATAAGAAAAGAGGCTTGGACACAGAAGAAGGATGAGTAAAAATAGGAGGAAGGAATATCAATAATCTAAGATATACAGATGACACCATAATACTAGTAGAAAACCTCACAGACCTGGAACACTTACTAAGGAAGATCAAGGAAGAAAGTGCAAAAGCAGGCTTAATGTTGAACATAAAGAAAACAAAAATAATGACCACCGAGGACCTTCACAAGTTCAACCTAGACAATGAAGAAATAGAAATAGTAAAAGAATTCCCATACCTAGGATCAAACATTGATAGAAATAGGGGGCTGCAGTCAGGAAACCAGAAGAAGATTAAGAATGGGGAGGGTGGCTATGAAAGAATATACAACTGAGCACAAAAGTTAGAATTATACAAGCCATCGTATTCCCTATTATCATGTATAGATGTGAGAGCTGGACATTTAAGAAAGATGTCAGCAAGAAAATCAATGCCTTTGAGATGTGGTGCTGGAGAATAGTGTTCTAGGACAAACAAATGGGTCCTAGAGCACATCAAACCTAAAAACTCTGTAGAAGCCAAGATGACCAAACTGAGGCTGTCGTACTTTGGACATATGAGAAAGAAGAACTCATTGGAAAAGACAATAATGCTGGGAAATGTGGAGGGAAGTAGAAATAGAGGAAGGCCACATGCCAGATGGATGGACTCAATGAAGGAGGTCACAGATATTAAGGGGTTGCAGGATTTAAGCAGAGCAGTGGAGGACAGAGAGTCTTGGAAATGTCTCATCCATAGGGTCACCATGAATTGAGATTGACTCGAGGGCAGTTAACAACAACAAGCATTACTTACTGCTAGTTTTCTAACATACTTTTAGACTCTGAGCTTGATGGTCTTAACTATCTCCACTCTTCAGATGGTATTATGTATTACTTAATGTATATGAAAATGCAGTGACCTAATCCTGCTATGTTTGTGGGGTCCTTCTGCTCATTCTATATTGTGCAACCCAGCAATGGAAAAGCATGGCCTTTCCAGTCATGGTTTGGGGGAGTCTTTGAATTATAGTCCAAACATTAATTTTTCCAAGCTCCAATTCTCATAAGAAATATCAAGAATTCACAGGCAATAGGATAGAGCTGAGTTTGAACGTGGGTCCATAGAACTGGACTATTGCTTGTTGCTGTTTGGCAAATATTATTTGTTTTTGTCTAATACAGAACAGATTGTAGTATAAGTGCCCATTCCAGAAGCTGAATGTATTATGGGATCTAATTTGGGATTACTCACAAGAATCCAGTGAACCTTGAGGAAAAAAATAAGGCACACTCATATGACCAGTGTAGGCCAAATTTCTTTTGTGACTCCATCACATCCTGTCCTGAAAGATGGTTCCTCAATTCTCATTTGCAGCTCGAGAGAGAAATATTGAGATGTTGTGGAGGGGAAAAGGGAAAGTTTTGGCATGTATAGCACATTCTGTGCATGACCTTTGGATTTTGGCCAGTTTTGCTAAGGCTTTAGGACAAGCATGTTCTACATGTTTTTTTTTTAAAAGTATGCATAACTAGGAAAGTTTGTACAAGGTAATGTTTAACTTAGTAACCATGAAACAAGGTCTTTAAACTTAATTATATTCTTAAGCTGCTCTTGGTTGGTTAGGTATCAAAAAGGTATCTTTGCATTACATTTATTGTGAAATAAGTGAGGTTTCGACTATACTGATGCAAAGACTTCCCTGTGCTCTGGGTGTTATGTCTCTCACCATTGTAAAATCTGCACTAATGTTAGATTCCCCTTTATTATTTGTAGCAATATGTTTTGATCAAGGAGATCTCGGCTGCAGAGTGTGTGACTGGACAGGAGTGCCAGGAATGGTATGGTGGCATGAGTTTTTAATATACATAACCTCAGTTGATCTCTCATCCAAATGCATGAAAATTTGTGTATCTTACAAGGATGGGGAACATGTGGTCTTCTAAATATTGTTGGACTGCAACGCCTGTCATCCTTTATTGTTGGCTATGATGCCCAGGGTTGATGGAGTTGCAGTTCAACATCTGGATGCCATAGCCACCTCTTATCCAAATAATTTGTACAGGCCATTTGCATTGGTTTCCCTCATAGAACCAAAGGCCTGATTTGACTACAGGTTGTCTGCACTTGAAAAAGTCAGTCCTACAGTGAATCCAGGCCATCCCTCCCTTAATCCTCTTTCAAAAAATTCACCATTTTCTCTGGATCTTCCCAGAAAATTCAGAGCACTTCAGAGCACTGCCAGGTGACTGCTGGTGGTGATGCAGGTCGCTCCCAGTGAGGTCACAACAAGGTGCCCAGCCATGCGATAGATGCTGGGTGCCTTGCTTCTGGCCTCAGAGGGAGCAAATTGTGCCAGCTGAGGTGGCAGGTAGCAATGTGGGATGCTGTGTAGACAGCCACTCGGCGTTGCTCCAGAATTCACAAGTAACAGGGAATTCAGGGCAGCTTCAGGACCACAATACTCTGAGGACACCCCAGAGTATTCTGGGCAGTGTAGATCCATCTGTGGTTCCTGTCATCACACCATCATTTAAAGAATGTTCTTGGAATCAGCTGCAAAAGTGGATGGAAGTCCATCTGATTGATAGGGATGACAAAACCTTGAGTCTAACAAAACTAAAAGTGGCTCCTCTGCTTGGTTGTACCACTTAACATTTATTTGAAAAATGCTGACACTGTAATGCTGTAAAACAAAATATTTTTTTACTGTATTTTAGATTCCTCCCTTATTTGTTGGTGCACAGTCTAATTTCTGAATGGTTATAGCCTGTGATATTCTCTTACTTTGTCTAAACCAGTGCTTCCCAAGCAATCTTATTGAGAGACTGGCAATTATTTTTCCCCAGTGTGGCAGAGTTCAGTACAATTGTTTCTTTCTTTCCTGGAAACTCACCAGAGAACTGCAGCCGATGGCTCAGGGACCGACACTGCGCTTTGGACCACTAGTGCTTTGATCCGTTGGTAGTTATATAAAGGGTCGTTACAAATCAGCTGTCAAATAAATAGCTTAAATGTCACGGGACTGTAATACTCTCTAACGGAGGCATATTGTAAAGTATTTAAAGTAAGAGTTGGATTTGTGTAGGTTGAGAATTAGCATTATTTATTGCCTAAGGCATCGGTGAAGACGCAGAGCCTGAAACAGTTACTGTGACTAACTGAACAGTGGCCATGCTGGGTGGGGAGATTCTTTGTGTGATTACATGCCTTCAAGTTCCCTGTCAAGTTATGGGGACCCCATGAATTTCCTAGGGTTTTATTAGGCAAGGAATATTCAGAGTTGGCTTTGCTAGTTCTTCTCTGAAGTATAGACTCCAACACCTGATATTAGTTGGTGGTCTCCCATTCAAGTACTAACCAGGGCTGACCCTGCTTAGCTTCCACAATCAGATGGGATCTGGTACCTTTAGAGGTATATGGGTAGAAAAAGTAGGTGTTCCAAACTCTTGAGAGGATCCTTTGCCCATCCAGATGTTGTCTACTACTGTCATTTCTCACCATTGGCCAAGCTGGCTGGGAATTATGGAAAACAGTGCTCAGAAACATCTGGAAGGTAACAAGTTTGCCAGCTCAACTCTAGGAAATGAGGTTTACAGGTCTTTAGTGGTCCTATAGAGAGTTGGGTGAGGTTTTTATTTGAGTGTTGGATTGGGACTCTGGTAGACCAAGGTTGGAGTCTCTGCTCAGCCATGGAGACCCACTGTGTAACCCTAGGTATGTCATACTCTCTCAGTCTCAAAGGAAAGCAATGGCACACCTGCTTTGAACCAATTTTGCCAGAAAAATCCTTAGGGTCACCATGGGCCTTTGCAGACTGCCAGAAATAGTGCAAATTGAGTCCACTTTAAGGGTTAAGGTTAGTGCTAGGGAATCATGGGAATTGTTTTTTTCTCCTGAAACATTGAGCCTTCTCTGTCAGAGAGCTCTGGTGCCACAATAAAATACAGTTCCCATGACTCCCTAACCCTAACCCTTAAAGTGGACTCAATTTGCACTATTTCTGGCAGTCTGCAAAGGCCTCATAAGTCAGAAATGAGTTGAAGGTACACAGCAGCAGCAGCAACAATAAGGTGATCCCTCACTTCAAACTGGAAGGAAAGCTTGAATGGAGTGCTACAGGATTTTGTCCTGGGGTGTCATTCTTCAACTTTTTTATCAATGACTCAGATTATGAGTAGAGGAAATGCATGTCAAGTTCAACATGATACAAAACTGGAAAGTGTAGTTAACATATTGGAAAACAGGACCTTGATAAAATTGAAAATCGGGCTGAAACAAATGAAATGAAATTCAATAAAGGCAAATACAAAATTCTGTATTTAAGCCACAAAAACAAAACAAAATAAATGCACAGGTATAGGATGGAGATATAGGATGGAAGTATAGGATACAGGTGTAGGATGGAAGGGGATGCAGTGGGTCAAGTGGTTAGGACACTGACTCTGTTGATTGCAAGACCAGCAGTTGGTAGTTTGAGGCCCAGGTGCTGCATGATGGGGTGAGCTCCTGTCACTAGTCCCAGCTTCTGCCAACCTAGCAGTTCGAAAGCATGCAAATGCAAGTAGATAAATAGGTACCACTTTGGTGGGAAGGTAAACAGTGTTCTGTGCAATCATGCTGGCCACAGGATCACAGAATAGTCTCTGACAATGTTGGCTCTTCGGCTTAGTAACAGAGATGAGCACCACTACCTCTATGGTCAGACATGACTTGACAACCTTGTCAATGGGGAATACCTTTACCCTTACATTGTAGGATGGAAGATACTTGGCTTAGCAGTAGTACATGTGGAAAGGATCTTGGGATTAGTATTGGTCATAAAGTTAAACATGACCCAGCAATGTGATACTGTGGCCAAGAAGGCAAATAATATTTTAGCTAATATTATTAGAACTATGGTTTCCAACTCAGGGGATGTAATATTTCCACTATATTCTTCACCAGCCAAGCCTCATCCGGAGTACAGTTGGCCCTCTATATCCATGGATTCTTTATCCATGGATTCAACCATCCACAGCTTCAAAGTATTTTAAAAATATATAAATTCTGAAAATCAAACCTTGATTTTGCGATTTTATATAAGGGATACCATTTTACTATGCTATTTTATTTTAATGGGACTTGAGCATCCACAGATTTTGGTATACATAGCAGGTCCTGGAACCAAACCTCAGTGGATACCAAGGGCCCACTGTGTTCTGGGCACCTCATTTTAAGAAGGAAACATAAGCTGGAGCAAGCTCAGAAAAGGGTAACAAAGAGCTTAAAAGGGATGGAGAACAAAACATAAGAGAAAAGGTTGAGGAAGCTGGGCATGTTCAGCAAGGTGAAGAGAAGACTGAGGGATGACATGATTGCACTCTTTAAACACCCAGAGAATAGGGCCAGGTCTAATGGTTTTAAGGAGGATAGATTTCGATGGAGCATTAGAAGGAACTTCTTGACAGTGAGAATAGTTTGGCAATGGAACAAATTGCCTAGAGAAGTGGTGGGCTCTCCTTCTCTAGATGGCCTCAAAAAGAGGCTGGAGTGCTACCTGCTGAGGATGCTCAAACTAGAAATCATGCATTGAGCTGGGATGTGGGGTGGCGACTCAGTGCCCCATGAGCCTCCTTCCAGCTCTGTGATTCTACCTGATCCTACTAGCGGTGAATTATACTAATAAAGCCACTCAGCTAACTTTTCCATGTAAGTAGTTTGGTTCTGGGCATAGTCATTTTGAAATGCTAAATGAAAAAAGGTGGGATTTAGAGACAGGCTCAAAAGCCCCCGTTCTTATCTATAAGCACTTTATTCTGATCCCAGAAACTCAGAGCTGCATGGATTGATTCAGTTGAAGGGGATGGGGCTCAACATGTACTCAAAGATAATTTAAAACACACAAACATAACACTAAAATATGCACCTAAGCCTTCTTCAGTCTCCTTGCGCACAGCTAGTTGCTGGTAATGTGAGACAGAACACAGGAGTAATTCTGTGATTATTTAGTGCAAATTAACACTATACAAGCACAATGGAAGATCTCAGCTGAAGTTGTTTCTGTCTGATTCTCTATTAATGCCTGACATCTGACTACCCCAGTATGGGGTTAGTTCAGCCATATGGAGGCTTGACATTGCATTATCTCTGCATTTTCTTTTGCCACCTGAATAGTTTAGTCCAGGGGTAGGCAACCTTTTTGAGCCGGGGGCCAGGTTGCTGTCCCTCAGAAAATTGGGGGGGCCGAAGCACCAAAAATAAATAAATAAATAAAAATATATTTTCTAAAAAATTAAAAAATATATGCATGCACACTCTCTAAGCCCCAGAAAAGCCATGGTAAACCCCTGTGGAGATTTTGCCAAGAAAACCCCAAGAACAAGTAATAACAACAATAATAAATATCATCATGGCAGGCGGCGGCAGTGGCAGCAGGACCGGCCTGGGGCTGGTCCAAAGGCCTCGGGGGCCACATCCGGCCCCTGGGCCTTAGGTTGCCTACCCCTGGTTTAGTCAAATACAAAAGACTAAAAAGAGTTTAGTCAAATGCAAAAGATTTACACAGTTAAAGGCTATTATCTAAAATAATGTAGGACTGAAAGATTGCAATGTATACATTGTAATTCATGATTTTAGGAGACTGGATACGGAAGAGGATACTGGAAGGAATAGTTTTTTACTGTGTATGATACCAGAACAACGGAGAGCTATTTTGCAAGAGAATACTACCACCTAGCAACAAAAATATAGAACTGAAACTGGTTTACATTGCAGACTACAAGGCATGATCCTCGTTATGTACAGTCAGCTATAAATTCTATTGAATTCAATGGAATTTATAGCAAATACATTTTGTATTGGAAAAGAGTCTCAGGAAACAATTGGGAATCTATGGAAATACTCATTTTACACTATAAAGCAGATATTCCAATTGTTGACAACCTCCCAGAGGGATTTTTCGGAAACCGCTCCCAGATTATGGAACGGCCTGCCAGACGAGATCTGTCAAATTACCAACATAGGGCCTCGGCAGACGACCAATAGGGTCGTCTCCGAGGCAAGGAAGAGGAGGGGCAGCCGCACGAGCGGCGCCCCTTCCTCCTCCCGAGGTTGCCCTCGGAGCTGCCGACCCTCCGCATGGCCAGCATGCCGAGGGCAGCCTCCCGCCAGGGAAGGTTGGGAAAGCCAGGGAAAGTGTGCCCGACGCGTTTAGGGCGCACTTTCCCTGTCTTCTGAAAGGAGCGCTGATTTTGCACTCCTTTCAGAGGCGCTGATGGTGCGCCGCTCAATGCCATGGCTCAATGCAGGGAAATGTAGTTGTTATAGCACCAGAACTCTCTGACAGAGAAGGCTAAATGTCTCACAAAACTACTATTTCTAGAATTCCATAGCATTGAGGTATGGCAGTAAAAGCAGTGTCAAACTAGATTATTTCTGCAGTGTGGATGCAGCCAAGAGTTGTTGTTTTTTAAACAGTCAAATGCTCCATCATACCCTGTTTGAATTGTCCCTTTTTTTCATCCAACCAGTAATGTAATTCAATCTGGATGCTTCCTATCTTGTTTTTTTTTTTTTAAAGACACTCTCATATGGTATATTTATTTTGTTACAGCGTCTTGCCTTTCCTGAAGCAGAAGAAATGAGCTGGGGATTTCTCCGAGATATTCTAAGTGGAGTGAATAAATATTCAACTGGAATTGGTAGAATTTGGCTGGCTATTGTGTTCATATTCCGCCTGCTTGTCTACGTTGTGGCTGCAGAACATGTCTGGAAGGATGAACAGAAGGAGTTTGAGTGTAACATTAAGCAACCTGGCTGCGAAAATGTCTGTTTTGACCACTTTTTCCCAGTTTCCCAAGTAAGGCTTTGGGCCCTGCAACTGATCATGGTCTCTACTCCATCACTTCTTGTCGTTCTCCATGTGGCATATCGTGAGAGTCGGGAAAAGAGACACAGAACCAAGCTCTACAAGGACCCAGGGAGTATGGATGGCGGACTGCTGTGCACCTATCTCATCAGCCTCCTTTCCAAAACAGGATTTGAAATAGGTTTCCTCTTTTTGTTTTACAAACTTTATGGTGGATTTGACGTCCCCCGCCTTGTGAAATGTGATACGAGTCCATGTCCTAACACTGTTGACTGCTACATATCCAAGCCCACTGAGAAGAAAGTCTTCCTCTATATTGTGGTGGTGACTTCTTGCTTGTGCATAGTCTTAAATGTCATTGAATTCAGCTACTTGATTTTCAAATATTCTATCAAATGTTGTTTCAGGAATTATATCAAGAAGGCTCAAGGCTCCAAATGTGAAAACAAAAGGTTGAATCCTACAGATCACAATGGAACAACTTTGCATCTTGGGAATGATTCAACCACTGTCTTTGGTATCCATGGAGCAGATGAAAAAACCCTGCCCACCACCCAACTTGAAGAATAAAAGCACACGTTAAATAGAAAACGTATTAATGACTTTAAAATTGGATACTGAGATAATAATATGACAGCTTGAGGATTTTAGCCAGCAGGCTATGTATATTTTTTCACAAATAAAATTATTTAAGGTTCACCAAGATTAAAGAGCCAAGTATTGGTTTGAGTGTTGGACTAGGACTCTGGTGACCAGGGTTCAAATACCTGCTCAGCCATGGAAATCCAATGGGTGACCTTGGGAAAGTCACACTCTCTCAACCTCAGAGGAAGACAAAGGCAAACACCCTCTGAACAAATCCTATCGAGAAAACTCCGTGATAGGTTCCCGTTAGGGTTGCCATAAGTCAGAAATGACTTGAAGGCACACAAGATTAATGAAGATTTAAAGACAGACTTTCCTCTTAAGTTGATGTGCAAACATTTAATGTTTTATGATAGAAAATATTGAAACGGACAGTACTTAAGCAGCTATTTCCATTTTTAAGAGTGCTGTGTTTTAAAGACTTTTTAAGTCACAGAGACTTTACTCTGTATGTAGAGAGATCTTGTCGCACCTTTGAGACTAACTGAAAGAAAGAAGTTGGCAGCATGAGCTTTTGCAGACCTCAGTCTACTTCTTCAGATACTTTCCTCAGAGACATTACTCTGTTAAGGAGACTTGCACTCTGTTTTTCTCAGGAAGAGAAAGCTATAAGTGCCAGCTAACTGCCTGCTGGCTTCCTTGTTATGACTGAGGTATTCTCTCACTTTGATACTAATGTCCTTCCAGGTGCCCACAGCTTGTTTTTGCAATGGAAGTTCCTGTACTCTCCTCTTCATACAAGTGACAGGGGGTTCTAATGAATTCAAGCAAATTGTATAGGACTGTACACATGAGTTTTGCTGGGTGGTAGGAAAACCCTCCACCCTCCCAGGGACGTTAGCAAGGGGGAAGAGATCCTACCCAACCACCACCACTGCTGCTCCCCTACCACTGTGTTTGCAGTTGCTGATCCTTTGCATTCTCCAGCAGAAATGACTCCTTTTGGAAATGCAAATACCCACCCTTCTGATAGACAACTATACTCATTATTAGTACATATTATTTATTACAGAGTATTTATAGAGACAAAGGAAAAAGTGGGACCCCTCCCCCCCTTTAAGGTTGCAATGGAACTGAGGTAGGGTGACAAGCTGGGACTAAATCCAGATAGGATAAAGTTGTTTGGTTTGAGAAGAAAGCTGACCTAAGTTTTGCCTGTTGTAAACAGGGAGGCTGATTGTGGTCCTACCTGGAAGCCAGTTCTGCTGTTAATGGTTGCAGCCGGGACGGTTTTCACCAAGGCCTTCTCAATAGAGGGCATATCTGGCTGTGGCCATGTATGCATGGTCAGCAACGTAGGTGGGTCTGCTTTTGAAGGATTTGGGAATTATAACTGGCATAGAATGCTGCTGATTTACTAAATGTAACTTTAATTCATCTGCACTGGCCTCCACTTTGATCCTGAGTCTAGTTTATAGTTTTGGTTATATACTTTTAAAGCCTGGCTTGGATTCAAGACATGTAAAGAAATGCCTACTTGCAATGTGATTCTATTTATTTCGCTCTTCAGAGGCTGTTTTAACTCTCACTGCTGTCTGAGGTTCAGTTGGGCTTTTCTCAGACAGCATCTAGTCTTGGATCTCTGTTACCTTTGTGGATCTTGTGAAAACTTCCTGTGAAAATCTGATTTCAATGGGGGTTTAAAAGTCTTATGCATCTCTGCTCCTTTATTTGGACTGTAAATGCTATCTTCTGTTACAATTTTGGAATTCTAAAAAATTGCTAGCTTATTGTTTTTCATTTTGTTGAATTTTATTAGTATTTTGTTTTTAAATTGTTTTGTTGAGCTGCTGTGCGAAGCAGAGTAAGTATGCTGATAATTTTCACAAGTCTCCCATTGGTTTCTATTCAAAATTATGTAGTTTGATCTAGTTTCTGTTATATCCTCCTAATGTAGAGCGTATACAGTCTATGCACCGCAACCCTTAGCTTATTGTCTCTTCTCTGAAACCATCAGCTTAATTCCTTATTCCACTTCAATAAGAACCCTAGGTTTAACTTCATTTGCTCAGAATTTTGCTATTACCACCTATTTCTCAAATCCCTCCTCTACTTAAATTTATATTTTTGTCTGGTTCATATATATAGTTGACCCTTCCCATCTGCAGGGATTTGGCTGAGGGCGCTCATGGATGGGGAAAACACAGACAGGTGTGCCCATATTATTCAATGAGCGGAAACATGCACACATTGTTTATGCACCATCATTGGATAATATGGGGTGTGGCAATCCACAGGCGGTCAAATCTCAGCTCACTAGTCTGCTGATGCAACACGCCCACTGTAATACTAAACCAGTTTAGCATTACCTGCAAAGCCTCAGTTCACATGCTTTGAGTGAAGGAGATGGTAGGGAGGAGACTGGAAGTTTTCATTATCATTTTCAACTAATAGCAATTGGTAATTATGTCCAAATACACAGACACTCTAATGTGAAAGCACTGTATGAGAATATGACGGCCAACAAAGAAAGCACCAGCTGTCAAGTTGTTAACACTTTTCTGTGTACTAGTGCACTTCCAGCAAGTTATTATTAGTACAATTTGAACTGAAATAAAAATAACATGCCTCTAGTGCTTCCATGCTAACAAATGCTTGTATCTAACTGGCTGGACAAACAAAAGGCAACCCAAGCAATGTTACTCTCCCCCTTCAGTCCAACTTGTGTCTGAGATGCCCATGAACCAAGAGGCTGTGCTGCACATGGATCAAGTAATAACAAGGAGTTTCCCCAGATGTTCTCATGCTAGTGGGTGCTCCCTTGGCAAAAACTTCACATTCAGTTTGAGGCTATTCCCCACTACCACTGCATCATTATATGATAGCCTCTGCATTCACAAGGGCCTTTCCATCCTCTGAAGATGGCTTTGGAGAAATGACAGAGAAAGACTAACCACCGGATAGTGCCTTCTGGTTTTGGGTACTCAGGCAGCTAAACTGAAAGAATGGTTGTTGCAGCCATATTCAACACACACCACAAACTGAAAAGCCCATGGCCATTCTTTGTTTTGTGGGGATGACGCAGGATTGGAAACATGTCTGGCTATGGCCTGTAGCAAGATGTAAAATGACTACATTAGTGGTGAGATCTGCCAGGGCCCTCCAGACCCCTCAGCACTGCTGTAATCATTTTGTGTCTGGCTAAGAGGACGTAGCAAGATACTTTTCCAATCTTGCCTGCTTCCCACAAGGCATGGTATTAGCCCACATGGCTAATACCCTAGCCAGGAGCACGTTTTCTAGGATGGCTGGGTGGAAAGTTGTTCTCAGGCCCTTTTCTCTCCCTGAAAGACTACTACTATTTTCTCTATGAAAACAGCTACTATGCCATTTTAATAATTTAGGGGTTGATAAGAAGTGGGGAGAATACCTATAGTTCCTTCAGGTGTCAGATTTGGCCCTAAGATCCCCGGCTGTCCATTTGTTATTCATTAGAACTGTCTGGTACTTTGGCACAAAAAGGATCTATTATAGCCTGTAAATTACACGTGGAAAAAAAGAGGACTAAACATTGACATTTAGCTTTCTCTGTCAGAGTTCTGGTGCCAAAATAAACTACAATCCCCAGACTCCCTAAGATTGAGCCACGGCAGTTAAAGCAGTCTCAAACTGGATTATTTCTGCAGTGTGTTTTGGACCTTAGTCTTCAATTTTTAGGCTTCTTCCAGTTATTAGACATGAATTTACCTAAGAAAAGGAAGTTATTTTGTGTGTGTGTACATACGCATTAACCTAGGCACACTTTATTTGGTCCTTTTACATATCTTCATCATGTTGATATGATGAAGAGCAATCATGTTCTTGATGACTCCAAGTGTATCCAGAAGTCAGAGTTCCCAGGATATAGTGTGTAAAAGTCTGAATGAGAATATTTACTACTACTATGCTAGGGAAGAACAGGGTCTCTAGTAACTGTAAGATCACGAGTAAAAATTTTCCTTGCCCCAACCTGTGTGGAGCAATAAAAGAGACAAACCACTCTGAAACCATCAGCTTGACAGGGCACAACTTACACCTTCTCTCTTGTTGCTTTCTTGTGCTTTACTGCTGAGAACAAATCTTCAAGCTGCTGGGCCATCTCAAATGAGGATGTGGATAGTAAGGTCTAGGACGCTGGGCTTTCTGCTCCAACAAACATATCCCACATCTTCCTGATGGGTTATGAGCTAGTACATTAAATATATTTCAGTGTGCATTCGCTGTTAACTTCAAATGAAAATTGAATTTTATCATTTTAAATGTTTTCATTTTGTAAAAAGTCAAACAAACAAATAAAACCACCACCCTAGTTTTCAATTGAAGCTATGAGTGAGAATATAGTCCCATCTGATGAGAATATTTTTTTTACTCTTAAAAAGCATAACCTCGTTTTCTATTCAAAATGCATTTTAGTGCTTCTAATGCTGTTGTAAACAATACCTAATTTACAAACAGATATGAAGACACTATAACCAAACTAAGTGATTTAAAAATTCATTCCTGACAAAAAAGATCATTTTCAAAGGAGTGTTGTAGAAGTTATGATGTAAAATCTATACATCCATGTAAAATTTTGAAAACAAAAAGGATCTTTATAAGATAACATGTATAAAACAAGAATTGAAATGTGATTTTATTTAAGGCAATACTGGGCTACTTCACAAATCACCACCTCAAATATATACAGTGCTCCACACTACTAATTTTCTATCACATTCACGATGGGTTATTCAATACCAAAATGTTGTTTAAATCTTCCATGTCAGCAAACTATTTAAAATTTACATTTACATTATATTATGGAAGTGGAAGAGTTTTAAATTCACTTAAAAGCAACGCAAGTGCAGTTGTATGAAAACCTTCTGAGAACTATAGCTGAATACCATCCAAAGACACTGGATGTTTCAAGTTACAAATACAACTGTGTCAGTATGTATTTTAACCATGTGTGATCTGATCAAGTTTCTGCCCTGTACACGCACCCTATGCAAAATAAAATAGATATGGTAGACTTACCTAGTCTTTACTTCAAAAAGTTTTAAGTTTAAAAGAAGATTTTTTTAAAAAAAAACATGATCACTTAGTTACAAATTAAAATTCTGAATATAAATGTGTCATTTAATATTTCAGACTTACAGACTGCTGGTTGCAGCAAATGATTTACATTAATAAATATATACAAAAATGTATCTACAAATAAAAAGTACTGTTATATATGAGCAGTGACTGGTGAAAGATACCACAGACAATTTCACAAAGATTTCAGTCATGGAAAAGGGACATTT
Source organism: Phrynosoma blainvillii (assembly GCA_026167975.1). Classification (NCBI taxonomy): domain Eukaryota; kingdom Metazoa; phylum Chordata; class Lepidosauria; order Squamata; family Phrynosomatidae; genus Phrynosoma; species Phrynosoma blainvillii. The sequence goes on from JANUYF010000001.1 coordinate 143,592,785, forward strand.
GATAAAAAAATTGAGGTTTTTGATCAATTATTTACAAAACCGAAACAATGATTCTGTTCCAAGTCCCATAGGGATAAAAACAAATAAATTTACATGACAACTGTCATGAATTTTGCTAGGTTAAATCACTTCAAAAGAAAACCTTAAGAAATAGTATCATGCTCAATGGCTTCCTACTTTTAAAAATGCAGTACAGGTCACATTTAGACATCATTGGAACAAGGAGTCCACTCATATTACCTGATTATTTTGTAACCTCTGCTTTCGCCTCCCCATGTCCATCAACTCTTGCCAGACTGACAATAGGTTTCATTTTCTGAAGTTGCTTCAATACAAGCTCAGTGCAATCTTTAAAAGTCTTATCTAAAACTATTTTTACAGTACCACTACACTGAAATTGTGACGTGTTAGCAAACTGTACATATGTTTCACTTTCTGAACATGCTCTTCGTCTTGCAAAAGAGTTCTTGTCATTAGATTTTCTTGATTTTGAATGAGAACCTTTCCTAGTTCCACAGTTATTATAGCTCCTCTCTGTATTTTTCTTTTGCTTCACTGCAGACTCTTCAAGGAACTTGAGAAAAGATACTTCAAACCCCATGGGCTTAAATGAACTCCAGTCAAAAGCTGAAGACTCTTCTTCAGTAGTTTGAACAGCAACTGCAGTTTCCTCCTCTCTGTGCACACTACTTAATTCAACAGCCAAGACTTCTTCCTGCTTCTCAATTTTTTTCTTTTTATTTTGGGTTGGAATTTTTTCTTTGCTTGCTCTTTTAAAATTACTGTTTACGCTTTGCTTTTCTGAAAGGCAAGAGCTAGTTTCTTGACAGTCACCATTTATATCAGGAGTGGGTTTTGCATGGTTTTCTAAACTTGTGAGGTCTTCATTTATAAGTTTGGTAACGAACAGTTCTGCAAGCTCATCCACCTCATCCTTCTCACTCTTTTCAGGTTCTTTCTGCACCACTGGTGGAGGGGGTTTCAAGTCTGCAGAGACATCTGGCGTATGTGGCTCCAATTCTTTTAAATCACAGTTTTTGTCATCATTTGCTTCTTTCTGTGAAGATGCTTCCTTTTCTGCTGAATCTGAATACTTGTTTGAGACTATTAAGAGATGCCTGTGTTGTGAAGTAAATGCTTTAGACAACTTGTGACATTTGTAATGCCTAATTATATTATTTTCGCTTGTGACAACTGATGAGCAGCCTTTTATCATACAGGGATACTGTATTACAAATTTGTTTGTGCATTCAGATAAGGCCTCATCCCTAGCCTTTACTGAATACACATACTTCCCACATTTCAAAGAATATGCCTTACTGTCAGGAGCCTGAATCATTTTTAAGTTCTTGTTTTGTATAGCAATAGCCTTCTTTCGCCTCATCCTGATTATTTTGTTTCCATGCCTTCCTGCTCTGTATTTTAACCCTTTATGTTTAATTTTCATATTTTTTTCCTGATTAGCTTTGATTGAAATATTTTCTTGACCTGGTGTCAGGAATCTTCTAGGTCTTATTAGATGGTCTTTATGTCTCTCATTATGCTTATTAAAAATATGCCGTAAGAGATTAGACCTTGTTGCATAAATACGGTCACAGCCTTCGCAGTCACACTTGTACATGCCATCGTCTGTTTTGTTCTGTTTTATCTTTATTCCATGATCTGTCTCAAGATGTGTAATATAATTAACATATTCTGTAAAGGACGATTTGCATTCAGATTGATCACAGGGAAATCTTCCAACATCCAGGGCTGACTTCATGCTCCCAATTTCCTCAGGAGTCATCTCATGAAGCTTCATATAGTGCTGAATAAGACTAGTAACTTCCTGAAATATCCTTGAGCAATTTCTGACCTCACATCTGAATTCTTTTACTGTGGTTTCAGTTTCATCACAATCTTCTTCTTTACCAATATCCTCATCTTTGCTTGGCTCGCTTTCTTCTTCTGCCTCCTGAGAGAATGACGGCAGATCAGATTTATGTACAGCCTGATAATGAAGAATCAAATTCTGTTGTATTGTAAAAGCTGCAAAACAACCTTGGTGCACACACCTGTAAGGTCTGTATGGACTATAAGTAGTAGGAAATTCCAATGATTTGTGTACTTTTTTGTGTTTTCTTTCTTCCTTTTCCTTCCTGTGTCTTCTAATCTTATGTACTTTTGGCTGAACCTGTGTATTATTAAGTGTGGCTACATTATGAAGTTCTAGAGGAATTGAAACTAGTTGTGATGGCTTTTCAAATTTTTCAAGAGCAGCAGGAATACTTTCTGGCATCACTATTTCTGGCATCACCTTTTCTGGAACTTTCTCAGATTCTATATACTTTTCTTCCTTTACTTCGAGTTCTTCACTCAACTGGGATTGATTTTTACTTTCCATTAACACGTATTTTTTTAGTTCAACATTTTTTAGTTCTATAGACCTTTGTGTTAAGCTTGCAGTTTTATTTTGGGATCTTCTTCCATATGGCCTTTTTAGTTTTAATTTTACCATTTCCTCTGTTGTGAAGTGATGCACTAACTGACAGTGGGCCCGGAGGTTAGAATTTCTAGTAAATGTTTTTGGACAGGAAGCTACAACACATTTGAATGGAGCATATTTCAACTGGTGTTTCTTGATTTCTAATATCATTTCTGCAGTGTACTGATGTATTTTGCTGTAATGTTTAAATAATGCATCCTTTGTCATAGCACTATAATTACAGCCTGGAGCCCGGCACATAAATGGCTTATGGACTTTTTCACCAATGTGGGGACGCATTTCTGAAACTGGCTGAACAAGAGATGTGCTCTCAGTTGTTATAACTGGAACATGACTTTGTGGCAACAGTGCATCTGTGGGAAGACAATGAATTATATTGTCAAATACCTGGCTTGATATTTCGCTTTCCAACTTCAGCTTTTTCAAACCTTCTAAAATTTCCATGATCTGGCTATCATCTTTCTGAGAGATTTCTGACTGAGAAGGCTTAGTTTTGGCAAGAATGATATTCTGTGTGTGTACTATTTGTTCACTGGGTTCAGTTGGTTTAATGTTTTGTGAAGGGTTTTCCAAAACACACTCAACAGTTCTAATTTGTGGTCTTTCTAATGATTCAATCGACACCTCCTGGACTTCATTTTTAACTTCAACAACCTGAGAATTCATTGCTGTTTTAATTATTTCAAGAGTTTTTTCAAAATTCTGAATAACATTATCCTCTGAAGTATCTAAATTAGTATTTTCTTCAATGCAGGAGCCTAGAGTGACCTGAGAGTTACTTTTTTCACCTTTTACTAATAGATCAGCTATTTCTGCAGGAGTTTCATGACTAGTTTTGAAGTTCTGTTTAACACTGGCAGTTAATTCATTGTCCACACTATTCATTTTTTGTGTTAGATTCTCTATTAACACTTCAGTGTCACAGTTTGCCAGTACATTTGACTGTAACTTTTCTGCAGATATTTGCACATTTCCTTCAACATTTCTGTCTAGAATTTCCAGTGATGTCAAATCATTAATTACTAGTTTCTGTGAAATGTTAGGCACAACTAATGAAGTAGCTGCTTTTTTCTTTTTCTTTGAACTACTGTCCCCTTTTCTATCCAAGCCACAAAATTCTGAACCTTTGATACTGCTTATGACTGAAACTCGTGACGTGTTGTTTCCAAAATTATATGCAGGGGCAGCAGAATTAGAAACTACATTGGGACATAAACCATTTTCAATAGTCTTAAGTATTAAATCATCTGGAAATACTGATAAACTGCTGCATTCTTCTACTGATGAAATTTTGGCATTAAGTGTTCTATTTTGGTCTGTTAGCAAGGTAGTCGGGTTGCAAACTGTTGATAACAAGGGTGACACGCCTGGACTTGGCAAAACTGTTGCACTTATTTGAGAACTACCAGTGATACAACTAGTTGTCATTATATGTGGTAACATCTCTGCAGCATCAAATGTACTTGGAATGCCTGCAGTTTCCAAAGCTTGTTTGATAATTTCACTTCCTTCATCATTTTCACTTGTATTGATGCCAGTTATATTGGTCCGTGGAAACAAATTCTGCAAAAAAGCAGCTGTCCGATTTTCTGTAGCAAGCAGCTGTAGAAATGATGGTTCTTTAAAACACACTTCTGGATTAAAAGCTGACTCCTGTTGTTGCTGTAAATTTAAAGCATTTGTAGAAAGAATCATACTAGCAAGTAGAGAAGACTGCCCATTAAGCTGCAGAGCTTCAGGAGAAATTTCTGATTCATCCAGGGGCTTACAGTAGGAGCGTTTAGAAAGATGGCCACCAAGTGATCTGGGATTGGAAAACACCCTGTAGCATCTACTACAAATAAATTTGCCATCTCTGATAATTGCTGGCCATTTAGCCCGTTTATTTTGCTTTGGTTTTTTGTCTTTTCCATCTGGACCTCGTCTACGATCCTTTTTTGCTTTTTCTGCTACCAGAAGTTGTGGAGTGGTTTCACTGAAGTTCTCATTATTCACTTGTGAAGGAAAGAGCACATCAACACTTTCATCTTTTGGAAAAGAATTAGTGCTTCCTTCTAGTTGGGAGGAAAAATGACTGATATTATTTTCCATTTGTGAAAAGACAGAAGTTGGACAATTATCTGCTGAGGATGAGAAAAGAGAAATCGGACCATTTTCTGCAGGTAAAGGAAGGAAAGGATCTGAACCACTGTCAATGTTTAGGGGCATGACTGGTTTTTCTAGTTCATCCAACTGGGAAGGTAAAGTTGCATTAGACAGACTTCCCATCTGAGAACTTAATGTATTTTCTGGCTCATTTTTAATAGTGGAACAGAGACCTGTATTTATACCATTTTCATTAGGTAACAATGAATTAGTCATACTTTCCAGACGTGTTGGAAAAAGAGCATTAGATAACTGCTGTAACTGACTCGTACATGTAGAATTAAAACTGTTCTTAGCTTGTTGAGGAAAAGCATTGCTAGTTGAAATAACTTGTGATGGTAAAAAATAAACAGTTTTGTTATCATTTGGCAAATTTTGAAAACTGACTGCTTTTCGACTTTTTTTGTTCTTGCACTGCATCTTAAATGTAGCATATTGATCAGGATGTGCTGTTTTCATATGTTTGCCAATGCTCTGAGAAGAATTGTAGATTCGAGTACATCCCTCAACTTGGCAGGTGAACTTCTGAACTGGAGATGATAATGGTATGGCTGGAACAAAAGGAGGACCTAAGCTGTTCTGGGTTGGAGCAAGTGTAACTCCTTCTAAAGTCTTCAAAGGGAGACTGTAGAGATTCGGAGCAGTGATAATGCTCTCTTCAAACTGAGGTTTGGGGGGAGGTGCATTTTGATAATCCAACTCATTCTGCATGAGTGGTAAATGGTTTTTCTCTTTTTCTGGACTTTTTGTCAAAAGGACTTCAGGTTCAAGCTTAACTGAATTAATGGAAAGGGTTTGAGATTCATGGACACCACCATGTTCCTTTGTTTCCTGGAAAATTGCAAGATCATTACAAGTATCTTCTACTGTTGAGCACAACTGCTGTATTACAGGTGCACTGCTATCTATTTTAGTAATTCCAGGAAGTATTTTACCCTTCCTTGCCATGTTTTCTCTAATTTTTTGACCCAAGAGAGGTATCAAAGCATTGCTGGCTAGAACTACTGGTTCTGGCTTTGCTGGAGCAAGTATGGGTTGCTCTATGCTTCCAGTGGAGATTGGATTAATCTGTTCTTGTACATTTGCTGATATTTTTGTTCTTTCAGTCAAAAGTGATTCATCTTTGATTTGCTCTGTGACAGAGTTTTCTGCTTTGACACAATTATTTAAGCTATTTCCAGGGGGCAGCATCAATGCTTCTTCTGGATGGATTTCTTCAACACCCTCATTACCTTCCAAAGACTGAGGAAAAACAGTGTCATCATCATTGCTTTTCAGAGGCTGAGGCTGAGGCTGAGGCACACCAGTCTCACCATCAGACTGTACAACAGTCTCACCATCAGACTGTACAACAGTCTCACCACCAGACTGTTGTATTTTTTCAGATTTAGTGTGATCTTCAAGATGTTTTTCTAATTCAGTCTGTGAACGATAAACTTTTCCACAACCTGCAAATTTGCAAGTGAAGGTATTATAATGCTGTGCTTCATGATCATAAAGCAAATATGCTTCTGAAAAAACTCTTCCACATTTAGGAAACATGCACTTTGCCCTGAAGACTGGATGCTCTTTTCTGTGACCCAGAAGTTCTGCATAACTGTTAAAGCTAGCCTTACATTTCATCTGAATACAGATATAGGGTTTGCTGCCACAGTGCATTTGTAAATGATCGTTAAGGTGGGTAACACTTACAAAATGTCTTCTACAGTACTGGCAAATTACTTTTTTGCTTTGCATTTCAAGAAAGCGTTTAGCTTCTTCATTGTCTTTGTGACCTTTTGCATGTGCAATCAAATTTTTAAAATATTTAAAGCCTTTTTTACACAAGGTAACAGGGCAGGTAAACTCACTGACAGGCAATGGTTTTTGGACTGGCATTATTTCTGGAACATACAATTTATCTTTTTCATAATTTTCATCATCAGAGCCATCATTATCATTAAAAACAATGAAGTCCGCAGCATAAAGACTGTTCTTTTTTATGTGTCGTTCCTGCTTAACTATAGTATTATTCCTCTTGTTCACACCAGTGGTTGTTGTTTTTGGTGGTCTTCCTAATTTTCTCAGTGGTTTCATTGCAGCCAACCTTTCTTTACTGGATTTTTTAACATGTAGTGTTACATGAGGAACAAAAGTTTCTTTAGAACTGAAATTCTGTGCACATATTGGGCAACTATAAATTCCATCTTTATAGTGTTTTTGTGCATGCCTAACTATTCTATGTCCAAGAAATTCTTTGTCACAGAGCACACAATATTGCATGTATGCTTGCCAGTTCCTGAATCTGGCAGATATAAATCCTCGCTCTCTCAATTTTTTTATTTCTCGGTTTTTCTGTTTCTTATCTCTAATGGCTCTAAGCAAATTTGTAGCTTCATCAAAACATCCAGAAAGTCCATTCATTGATGTTTCTTTGTTCTCATCTTGGCAGTCTTCTACCTTTTCATGCATTTCAGTGTCGTTCAATTCATCTATTGATGATACAATTGATGCTTCCTCTCCCATCAAAGCAAGACACTGACGTTTTAGCATTTTCCAGTCCCAAAACTCTGGATCAAAAGGCCACTGCATTTTTAATACGAGTAGAAGCTCACAGCGCAGTGAATTTGGTATTGGAAGGTTTTCTTCATCATATTTCTGGTCTGGTTGATTGTACAGTATTTCTACAGCATAGTATGCATCCACAGTAGGCTCAAGTAGAAATTCACTTAGTTGACAAGCACGTTTAACCTCCAAATCATCCGGCAATAAGCAAGATATAGTCTTGCAAATGGAAATCTTGACTTCTGTGTTCTCACTAGCTTCCAAACGCAATGCTTTTACACAAAGTTCAATACAAGTTGCAAGTCCAGCAGCATCAATCTGTAAAGTAAAAGGCAGATTAGAGAGCAATACAATACCAGGTTCTGCATGTACAAATATTATTTAATCCTATTTCACACATTCTCTCCTCTTTGTTCTTAAAAAACACCAGTCTAAGTTTTGCCAACATTAGTTAATTATTTCAGAAAGTCAAACTGTAGAATTCAGTTTTCAACTCATTTGCCACTGTTGCCCACTCTGACAGACACAGAAAATTCCTATATGAAGCTCAGTTAGAAATTAGAAATGAATGCTGTTAATTTAAGAATGTAAATATGATTCACACAAATATTAATAACAATAAGCAGGAGTGTTCTTAGAAAAAAAGAGAACTCTATTTCTTAACTGAGTTGGGAACCATTCTTTAGTGATGCTTACTGTAACTACCACATTCAAATGCATACTTGTATGCTGGCTTCAGAGAAACAAATGCAAGGATGTTTTTGTACGGGGACTTGCCCTCTCTACAGTTTCCTATGCTACTATTCCAAAGCAGATGTTACTATCTCGAAGATGTAGAAGTAGCTGTAGTATGGAGAAATTAGCGGAAATTTGTTATCTGGTGTCTTTTCGTGAGTGCAGGGTGCTACAGCAGGGAAACAGTACAGGAATGTCTGTGTATGTGTTTTTAAATCTATGCTTCTTTGGCTCTAGCTCAGTATCTTTAGTAGCTTTTAGACACAAACTTCCATGCAATCTGCAGATGTTTTGCATACAATGAAAGCAGTGGGCTGTAGGGGCTGAGAAGAAATCTCAAAAGAAATAGGGCAGATATATCCTATAGATTGCCCAGTCCAATCCAAAGTTAATGGATAACTGCTACAAAAGAGACTTAACAAGGAGGACTGAAACCTACAGAAAAGCTGCATCTCCCTGCCCTAGTGTAGTAATGGGGGGGGGGGGTTCTGGTCACCAAAGTGATATATACTCAGATGAACAAAGTAACCCAGTATGATATTTCCCACCATATATCCACAGATTGTTCTGGAAAATTACTATATCAAATAAGAGTATAAGAAGGCTGTTTTCCTGTTACTGTTCTTTAAATCTGTAGCGGTGAGCTTAATCTTGTAACAACAACAAAGAGTCTTGTAGCAGTTTAAAGATTAACAAGACTTTCTTGGCATAAACTTTCAATGAATTGGAATGGAGTCCATGAAAAGTCTCACAGAACTCTTTGATGTTTCTCAAATGGTTCTCTGTAAAGTGACACATAAGAAATCCATACATCTGCAAACCAAACAACCAGAAATTTCTGGAAAGATTAAAATCCCCAGAAGATGGCTGGAGCCTTCAGGAAGTACCTACATTCTGAGCATGCCAGAATGCACACCACTGGAATTTTTCTAGCCACAATAGTGGACAGGTGACTCCACAGAAGCTACTAAAAATTATGGAAAATGATTTTTTGTGGTGTCTGTGCAGCTTAATTTATAGCAATTTAAGCAAGGCAAAAATATCTGGTGATGAGATGCAAGAAAAAATGGTTTTTGCAAGCTGACAATATTTTGTAATCTGTCAGGTTCCAAAATATTGCTGTGTTTGACGTGAACAGGCTGTCTGATACCAAATCAGATCAGTTAACTTATTCCAACTGCATCAAAGGTTCTTAGGAATCTTTTCAATTGTTTTTTCTCTGAAGATGCTAGCCACAGATGCTGGCGAAACGTCAGAAAGAAACTCTTCTAGAACATGGCCACACAGCCCAAAAACCCACAAAAAACTATGGATGGCAGCCATGAAAGCCTACGACTTCAAATCTTTTCAACTGTGTACCTCACCAAAGAAACAACTTCTTAACTTCTGCTATTCCAATGTCCAGGCAAGCTTCTGGACCCCAAAACTAAAGTCTAGACGCATCTCAGTGAGATCAAGGTACTCTTTGATTCAGGTTAGAGCACAATTACTTTAGTATATTAATCACGCTGATTCATGATACCCATTTTCAGCTGTTGAAATGTAGCTTATGATACATACAAATCTTTAAGGCCTTCTGGAAGTATTTAGTCCTGTAAATATAGAACATCTAAGTTTGGGAGACTTTTTGTAACTGTAATATTCTTTCTGTACTGTCCTACATTATTAAAATAATAAGAAAACAACAACAAAAACAGGAGGGTACCATAGCTGAAATAAAATGGTAAATGCCAGGACAAGATCTAGAGTGAATTAGAACTCTATTTTCTCTATATAAAAATTTCAGGAAGTAGGGGCTTTAGCAGAGAATACTATATCACAACTGTCAATGGGTATGGCAATCATGAAGCAAGTAACTTATAGGGGCAGCCAGTAGACTATCCAGGTGGTGAGGTAAAGGGTTATACAAAGACCCTATTAAAACAGTATGCAACTCTGCTGAGAGATCGGATACAATAGAGCTTAATTATGTCCATCTAAAAACAGGCACTAACTGCAGCACTCTTCAAATCATGTATGAAGCCAAAGTCACCAAATCCATCTGCACATACAGTACTGTAGAGATGAGTACTTTTTTACAGCTTCATTTACTGGAGATGCAGATCTTGTGACTATTATCTGTGCTGCAGTCACATCCAGACTGGATTAGGGTAAACACACTCTTCAGTCTGCATATCACAGATGTTCAGGAACTACAGCTAGTGCAGAATGCTATGCTACAAATACCTACTGGAGGCCATTAAGTGTCCCATTAATATTTGGCTTGCTTTGGTCTGAGCAGTGGCTTTCAATTTATTTTTGAGCGGAATTTGTGGTGAGAATTCTTACTTCTGAAGTCTTGTATGGTTTGGACTGAAGGTCCAAATGAAACCAGGACCAATTTCTCCTACATGAACTTCCTTGATTGTTGAGACTGTCAACAGAAGCCTTGAATAACATTTTGCCATCATCAGAGATAATGGTGGTGCAATGGGATGTGTATCAATAGGAATGCTCCCCTGCTACAGCTGTATGGTTCCTGCACTACAGAGTTTAGAAATTTTGTCTACACTGTTTTATTTTGTTTTCCTTGAACCTAACTGATTTGTTGTTGACTGCTTTTTTAAAAATATTTTTGATTTTTTTAAAAACTGCTAGTCGTTTCACTGCTGCTGTGCAATTGATATTTTTATTTATTTTGCTTGTTAATATTTGGATTTCACTGTTTGTTTTAAAACGTGTAAGCTTCTTTACTAGGGAACTCAGCCTAAAATAAATAAACAAATAAAATAAAAAATTCTGAAACAATACTGAGCAAGATTTACCTTATACTCAATTCAAATATTATTTTTAGCCTGGGGAGGACACAAAAACCAGGTGGTCATTGAAACTGAATGAAAGGAAATATTAGGCTCATTCCTTTATTCCTTTCATGAGACTTCTTAGTAAAAGTGAGACATTCTGAACATTTGGAAAAAGGTGAGCATGTGTTTTGGGGTCCAGGGTGATAGCTGGGCCATAATGTTTGGAGGCTTTTCCATGTGCTTTTCTTTGGGGCCGTGTGCTCTCCCTGAACCCATGGTCTAAGAGAGTAGGGATTCTGTTGAGTTGATTTGGTCGAAGCTGGCTGTAGCAGCTCTATCTGCTCCCCGTCTCTGGACTTCAGTCTCTTAAGGAGACAGAGGAAGGTGAGCTTGGAAAGAGGACTGATTGTCTGGGTGTGCCATTTGGTGGCATGAACACATGGTCTAAAGCAGGGGTAGGCAACCTTTCCCCTTTAAGGGCCGAGGGACCAGCTCCCAGAATCCCAGGGGCTATTGGCCAACATGGGACTATTGGCCAACATGGCTGAGGCTTCTGGAAGCTGAAGTCCCTCGGCCCTTAAAGGGGAAAGGTTGCCTACCCCTGGTCTAAAGGAGCTGGGGCTTTATATAGCTGCTGCCTTAGTCTCAGGAAGAAAACAGCTGTTCTGTGAGGTTGTTTCATGGAAGAGTTTGAGGGAACTGTGGCATTGTCTGTATAAGGACAATGAACATGAATGAGCATGAATGGAGTTGCCTGCAACATCTGTGTCATGTTTGTTTTCTTGCCAGAGGATATTGGGGAGGGGTATACCTGCAGCAAACATGAGTTGTTTGCACTGCTAAAAGAGCAGGTGCAGAAGCTATGAACTCGTATATCTGCACTTCAAGTCACACGCTCTCAGCCTCTGGGGAAGGCAATGACAAACCTCCTCTGAACAAATCTAGCCAAGAAAACCCTATAATAGGCTCACTGTAAGTCAGATGTGACTTGAAGGCACACAACAACAAATCTACATTTCGACTTACAGGAAGGATGAACCTTCTTTTGGAAGGAGTGGCATACCCTCTCCTGGAAGGGCAAAGCACAGGACATGGCTCGAGGGAGAACTTGAAACAGTCCCCTTGATATTCTTGCACACAAGCTCATGAATTGTGGGCTAAATAGATAGGTGGATTTGTAACTGGTTAACTCATTGACTGATCCTTCAGAGAGCTTGCCAATAGTTCCTTTTCATCCTGGACAGAAGTGCCTCAGGGTTCTAGTAACAGCTGTTAAGTGGAACAGATTGCCTTAGAGCAGGGACCAGCAACCTACGGCCCGGGGGCCAGTTAAGGCCCCGTTCCCTGCATTTACCGGCCCAGGCTGAAGGTTGCCGTCACCACGTGCCACCGCCGCCGCCACTGTGGTGTGCTTTTGCTGCTCTGCGGCCGTGCTTGCCGTGGCTGCCATTTTGGAAATCAAAATGGCGGTTGCGATGCGTTTGCGCATGCACAGTACTCTTGTGCATGCGCAAACGCGTCGCGGCCGGCATTTTGATTTCCAAAATGGCAGCCGCGACATGCGCCGCAGCCGCGACATGCGCTGCAGCCGCGGGGGGGTTGTGTGCGGTGGCGGAGGGCATTTGCGCCGCCATTCCCCCCCCCCCCGGCCCAGGTCTTAAAAAGGTTGCCTTCCCCTGCCTTAGAGGGTGATGGGACTCTCTTCTTTTAAGGTCTTGAATCAGATGTTGGATGCCCAACACTCTGGAGTGCTTTAGTTGTGTCTTCCTATGCGGTAGTTGGATGAACTAGATAGCTTTCAGTCCTTTCCAAATTTATGATTCTATATTCTATATCTGATAGTCAGAGAAACTGTATAAATTGCTATGTTAGTGTTCTTTGTGGACAGAGACAATTATGGTTTCCAGAAAGTTCTGACTGGTGGCTTACACAGGTAGAGATAGCATATGTGGGTCTATGAAGAACTACATTTGTGTGTGTGTGTATAGGCTCAGTGCATCTGGTGAGTAGCATTGAGTGACTTGCTGAGTTGTTTTTTCCATATAGATTTTATTTTCAATTCGTACCATCTTGAAAGTAATGATGTTGCACACTCTTACCTCTGAATTTATTACTTTAATTAGGAAGAAAATGTGGTATACTGTCTTTGTTAATACAGACAGTTGACGACATCGCTCTAGATATGTTTGTACAGAAGGCTCTACCCTCTGCTGTAGTTTACTCCAGAAGAGAGTCAGTTCCCTGAAAACAGAGTTTCACAAAGTTAAAGTATGTTAAGGCAGAAATGCTACAGTCACAATAATCAGTTTTCAGCTGATGTGTAGTGGAGCAAGGGAGGGTACAGGAAGAGGAATGCTAACTTACATGTTATAATTATATCTTATACATTAAGGCATACTATGAACTCTCTTCGATGTTCAATGCAACTTTTCTGTTTTGTAAGAAATTGCTAACAAAAAATAAAGCATAAATAGAGGTAGAATGTGCAGCCTGCCTTTCGTCAAAATAGCTCCTACGCATGTTGCCATTATGTTTAAATTAGAGAACTGTCTAACCTAGATTTAACCAAGGTTGTCCATGAAAACACAATTACTGTATTTTCATATTTGTTGAGGAGATGGGAAAAATGTCTTGTTTAATTTATCTTAAAATCTTAAGTGAGGTAAAACTACAAGCGACTTACAAGCCATCACACCTTAATGTAGGCCCAAAAATTTATTTTAATAATGGAATGTAATGTGGCTTCAAGTCACTTGTTGATTTATGATGACCCCACAAATTCCACCTACAGCACCTGCTATTTTCAGGTGATTTCCCTTTCAAGTATGAGCCAGGTTTGAACTTGTTTATATTCTGAGATCACATGGGATTTGCTATCTTCATGGTATTTAGGCAGACTAGTTATAAATTGAGAGCGCATCCTTAAATGTTTAATGTACAATCATCCCTCCACATTTGCAGATCTGACTTTTGTGGATTTGATTATTCACGGATTTTATTAATATGTTATCTCTAGGAATATCTAGGTCCTCCAGAGCAACTCTATGGTCAACTTTAACCAAAAGTCACACTAGAGATTCTTAGAGAGAACACTCCACTGGGCATTTGTAGCTCCTCCAGTGCAATTCTATGGTCAATGTCTGGCAGATAGTTACCAAAGAGTCGCAATAGAAGACATAGACATTCCTAGAGAGGTGTTCTCTCAGGTAAAAATGTAGTGTTTTTGTTATTTGTGGTTTTTCCACATTCACGGGGGTCCTGTGCCCCTAACCCTAGCGAATGTGGAGGGACCACTGTAGTAACATTTCCAAGGGTAGTTTAGCATTTCTAAATAATGAAAATAAAATAAATCTTATCTATGAGATTCCTGGCTAGAGTGGGAACGAAAACAAATAAAATAAAATTCTTGTGAATTGCTCCTCTATCATAACTGGCACCTGTTGCCCATCTTTCTCAGTGAATGCTGATGTATCACCTGAAACATTACAAAGTGACAACAGCAATGATCTTACATTGATTAGATATGCAAAAAGGAGATATTTTCACAGGCCCCAAAATTACTAATAAAACAAGTTTTTCAGGTTTATATTTCTCCAATTTGTTGTTCTCAGAAAGCCATCCTTACTGTCATTTCTACTGTCTGATATATAACATGAACCTTCACTGAGCAAAATGGACACCAGTAACAATTTTTTTCTTTTAAGTTATTTATTATGATAAACAATTCATTTTTCAGTATACTATTTTCTTTAACAACTCTGTATATTTATCATAACCTGAATACAGTGGTTCTAGAAAAACTCAAAATGAAAGAGATTTCAACCTACCAGGCACAATACATCTCCCCTTGCTGCAGCTGTCGAGATAAAAATGCTGCACATAAAATTAGAGCACTCTTCTCATCTCCTTCAGATTCTAGATTACAGATCATTTCTAAAGCATCTTTGCAGTCTATATCTGCAATCTAAAGGGAGAGAAAAAAGTGAAAGCAGTGAATACTCCGTTTGTTTTCAGATAAACATATTAACTGGATAACATAAAATGTAAGAAACAAACTACTGAAAAATTTATCTGAAGATGCCAGCCACAGATGCTGGTGAAACGTCAGAAAGAAACTCTTCTAGAACATGGCCACAAAGCCTGAAAAACCCACAAAAAACTATGGATGCAGGCCATGAAAGCCTATGACTTCACAAACTACTGAAAGTTTTAATATTTTAATCCTAAGAGCCAGATTGTTTTTCAAAAGTAAATGATAAAAACCCCAGCTTTATTTGGTGTATCTTTTATTAACACATATCAGGTTTAAAACACTGTAAAAGGGGAGGGGGAGTTTCCATGTATGTTTCATTAAATCCAAGGTTTGTAAAGATTTGAACAAGTTATTTGCAGATTAAAAATATCCAAGTAAAGCATGTAACTGAAAGGATTCTGAGAACCAGTGAACTTTGTGTTAACATCTGAAAAAACAGATGTTCAAAAGAAAGCATAAATGCCTTATGCAGATGTACCATTAGGGGCCTTGGACTTGTATAGGCTACCTTGCTTCTCTTCTTTTACAATTTATTATATCCTTCTCTCTCTTTTCACATCATGCTGTAGCACTGTATTGTTTGGAGGTTAATGTTAATATAGGCAGCATCAGACCAAGGTCTAAAAGTAATTTTAAAACTCTAGAGAAGGCGGCTCTAAAACAATGTGACATTCCTTCCCCCTAATGATGTAGCCCCCAAAGAAGATTACGATTTCTGGGCTGAAAAGGGTTGCTTGCCCTTGTTTTGGGTCTGGCATCTTATAATAGGAGACAGTACATTTCCTCCCACACCAATATGTATTACATATTAGAATGAAACAGAGCAAAAGGGGAGAGGAGATGCTCCTTTTCACATGTCACACCAGAAATTCTCAACAGCAACTGCCATAGTCTGTAACATTTGAATAACACCAGATTGGAAAAGAGTAAATCAGATCCAATTTTGAAATTTCTCTTCAAAATCTTAAAATTAGCATTCCTCTCTATGGAAACTCCTATCCTCAAATCATTACTGAAAACAATACAATCCTCTTAAGAATTTCCTGAGTGGGAAGACTGCAGGCTTGCATAATCTACTTTGTTTTTTATTAGACTCCATAGATCCACCAATTGGACCCTGGCGCAAAAGACATATACTTATAATTAAAGAATTCTGAATCTATTTGTTCTTTGTATCAGATCTGAACATGGTTCATATCTTGCACACAGAAATCAATCTAGGTCTACGTCAATCTTGTTTCCTTTCAGTAGCATATTTTAGGGGATAGGAGCATGGGAGAAGAGGTACATTATGAAACAAGTGGGAAGTTATCAAAAGTCCTGAAAAGCATAGAATTACAAGTAAATCCAAAGCTATCTTCTTCTCCATTGTTGTATTACCATGTTATATAATAGAGCAGGATGCTTTCCTACACACTGATAAACATTTAAATAATACAGTGGGCCCTTAGTATCCTCTGGGGTTTGGTTCCAGGACCTCCCATGGATACCAAAATCTGTGGCTGCTCAAGTCCCATTAAATACAATGGCATAGTAAAATGGTGTTCCTTATATAAAAGGGCAAAATCAAAGTTTGCTTTTTGGAATTTATATATTTAAAAATACGTTTTCAAGCCATGGATAGTTGAATCTGTGGATAAAGAATCCATGTTTATGGAGGGCTGAGTGTACCTCTTATTGTTTTCTTATTGTGTGCAATGAAGCAAGGTTAACTACTTAAGAACTAAGGGGCAGACCCCAATATGCACCCTTAAACTGTGTCTCCAGATACTCTCGAAAGGATTTCAAATGCTGATACAAATCATATAAAGCATACTCACCTCCTGCATTAGCTTTTCATTTGGTGATCCAGAGCAAAGACAGACTAGATAGGTTTGCTTAAAACTCCCTTTGCTATTGATTTCTGGGTGGTCAGAACACACTTTTGCTAAAGCAGTTGCTTGAGTTAATTGCTTTGATTTCATCAAATGCTTAATGCGCATATCCAGTAGCACAGGACCTTCAAACTCTAAAAATTCATTTACTGAAAGACAGATAATTAAACATATTTTCACTGCTCCATACAAGTTAAATAAAGTTAATCTCTAGTATTTGATAATTAAAATTAAACAAGCCAAATATCTAATATGTCTGCCAGAGACCCACTTTAAATGGAAAACCACCTCTTGTCTTCTTTAGAAACATATTTAATGACAGAAAGTCCAATAAGCCAAATGGCTTGGATAATAGTCAAACGGCTTCAGAATGAAGCAGTAATGAAAAAGAAAGAGCTTCAGTTCTTTATTGTCTTTATCTGTGTAGTGTTTCAGTTAAATATGAACTCAAACCATTCCCAGTATCTGACATTCTCCCACAAGAAAAAGGGCCACAGCAAAGCTAACTGATACCGATACCTGCTCTGTGCCTGCTCACATAGGAGAGCTGTTTGGAATATACCATTTCAGTTCCTGAAAATGTACAAAAATTAAGCCAATTCTTGCTGTGTTAAGTTAGTTATCAGTTATATGAACACCCCACAAAACATGAAAAGCCATTCAGACCTGTTTGGATATAATTTCATCCCTATATTTAACCACAACTCTCTCAGTATAGAAATAAATCTGATTCATTCTTTCACTTCTCCCTGAGAAGAGAGAAGTAGGATAAAGCTAGGGAAAAGGTACAAATCCAAACCTATACCCAATCTCTTCTCAGACAACTTTCAAACAGGTCCTTAGTTATACCAACTAGTTTGGAGTTAGTAATGGGAAATAAATAAGGTTAAAGTTAGAGGCACAAATATCTGTGTTTCAACATAACTATTATTCTAAAAAGCATTAAATTTGAAATAAACGAAAGTTGAAATTAACTTTTTGGATGCTGTCGTGACAAACTTCATTAGAGACATAAAGTAAATGGCTGATTGTTGTGATTATCAATCAGTAGCTATAAAGGCTAGTCCCCCAAGATTCCATCAAAATGTGGCTTTGATCCAAGAAATGGAAACAGCTATGAATATGAAAATAAAGATTGGTTACCCCATCCAGTGTTCCCTAGTGATTTTTGAGAGTATTGACAAATTATCCCTTGATATTTAAACCCAACCCCAAATATCTCTTGAATATAAATCTTCATTTTCACCTGTGTACATGAATCCTTGCCAGTTATACTTATAAGAACAAAGGGATGTGTTTCACTTAGCTGCACCACAGCAACAGCAACAAAGTCTATTTTAGGGCCAAAACAGGCAGCCCGTTAAAGCCTGCTTCTGAGTGTCTTGGGAGCACAGTGTTTACACGCCACATGCTCTGAAGATGCCTGGAAGCCGGCCAGCTGCCCAGACACATGGGCGGCATCAAGGCACTCCAGTGGCGTGGTGTTTATATGCCACAGGAGTGTCTTGAAGCCACTTTGGGGTTGCGGTGGGGCCAGAAAAGGTGACCCTTTCCCAGCCCAAATAGGAGTGTATCTTTTCTGGTCCTATTTGGGATGGGTTCAGGGCGGATTGGGGCTCTAGCATGTGTTTGTCACGGCCCCAATGCGTCTTTGGCAGGGGCAACTTCAAGCCACCCCTTCCTGGCTGTCTGTTCCGGTCCTTACTTGCTGGGTGTGTTGGGCAAGATAGATATAATCCATTTTAAAATATATTCAAATCTATGAAGTTTCAGAATCGTGACACCAAGAGCTTACTAGGCCAACTGTAAGGAGGCAATCCAATCATCCAAGGCGTTCTATATTATCTGAAGCTTCCAAAACATCTTAAAGTGCAGTTTGTAATGAACAGCAGATTACAGCTGTAAAAATATTCAGAGTACAGAAGCCATGGATGATGGTTACCAGAGCTTTTTTACCAATGTATGTACCAGATAGAAAACTAGAAAACAAAAACACAACCACCATATTATTGTCATAACTGAAGTAGAAATTGACCATGATACTAATAATCCCATTGATTAATATAAAAATGGAGGAAAGGCATCCTGTATTTAAGTTGCCACATTTTTCTCACCATTTTGCTACAATGACTTCATAAGTAATACTGGATAATATATGTTCAATCACAAAAACCTCTTCAGTATGGAGATGCAAAATTTCTGGAAATGATGAGGACATGAGAGGAGAAAAGAGGTTTATCAATTTTACTCCAAGAGGAAAAATAGGTTTTTTGGAAGAAATGAATATGTAATACCTATTTTTACATCAAATACAAACGTACTGAGTTTAGCAAAATGCTTTAACAATATACAATGCTTCATTCAAATCTTAGCACATAAAATTATAGCATAGGCAAATAAAATCCTTATTATTATTATATGTAAACATACCTTCACTTCTCGGTCTTTTGGCTAGGATAAAGTGTGTGTAGTACCTTCTGCTAAAAAAAAAGCTACAAGCTGCTGCACCCTGTTATCTGAGCCTAGATACCTTAAGATTTTTGTCATCTGAGAAGGAATAATAATAAAAAATAAAAAAATTAAAGTGGATTATTTAGGCATAATCTCCCAGTTCATATATATTCATTTATTATTATATTTACATATAAATGATTGTTATATGTATTTAAATTGACTACTAATAGGCTACTGACCATGATACTAATAATTCCATTGACTAAGCAGGTTTGGTTAATACCTAGATGGGAGATTGGCTAAAGAATAGCAAATGCTGTAGGCTATATTCCAGAGGAAGGCAATAGCAAACCATCTCTGAATATTTATTGCCTAAGAAAACCCTATGAAATTGATTGGGGTCACTACAAGTCAATAGATGACTTGAAGGTACATACACAGTGCAGTTATTTCCTTTCCCACTGACTACAGTATATTTGACAGTCTTCTACTGACATCTGGCTGCAAACTGAAACTGCCAATTTTTAGGAAAAGAATTCTGGAGAGTTATAAACAAGGACTTGAGGCTGGGCTCAAAAGCCACCCACTGCCTGTCCTTATTTAAATTTATAAACAGTAATAATGAAACTGTCATCAAATCTCTAAATTCAGGCCATTGAAAATGCAGAATTTAAGGATGTGGACTAAGTATTTTTTTCCCAAGCAGCACAGGAAAAATATACGTTTTAATATAAATATACATTTAAACATCTGTAGCCTTGTAGCCCACTCAACAGCAATTTGAATAAGTGATGTATGTGTCTCAATAGGGATTGTAGAACTTAGGTATACTGCCAGAGGTATGTTTTGATGTAATTAGCTACCATGAGTCCCAGTTTTGGTTGAAAGCCAGGGTATAAACATATAATAACAGAAGTACAGTATGACCTCCATATATGCATGACCTGTACTTGTGGTTTCACTTACCTGCCTCCCAAAAACTATGTTCTCTGTAAGCATTTTCTAGGTCCTCCATTGTGATTCTGTGGCATGCTTCCAATAGAAGTTGACCACAGAGTCATGCTAGAGGACCCAGATATTCATAGAGAGGTGTTCTTTCTAGGCATTTCTAGGTTCTCCATACAATTCTATGTTATGCTTCCACTGGAAGTCTTTTTTTCAATAAAGTTAACTGTTATCTGCTGTTTCATGTTTGCACAGTAAGACAAAGAATTTATTATCTTCCTGTATTCCAGCTGAGATGAATTTGTGGTATCTTTTAAAAAAAATAAAGTTGAAGTAAATGTCTTGCACAGACAACAACAACAACAACAACAACAACAATTTTATTTATACCCCGCCTTTTGCCAAAGCAGTCAATAGTTCTCACTGGCTGAAGCTAAGCCTCTTCTTAAACTGAACACTGAGAGCCTGTGCTGGATCGTGGTTTCACCTCCCCTAAAGATGCACATTTGCAGCTTGGGTGTGCTCCTGGATTTAACTCTGGGCCTGGAAGCTCATGTTTCAGTACTGACTAGGACTGCACAGTTAAAGCTTGTGTACCAGCTGTGCCCATTTCTTGAGACATCAGATCTGGCCATGGCGACACATGCCTTGGTGACATCCCTGTTGAATTACATTAATGAGCTCTATGTGGGGCTGCCATTGAAGAGTGTTTGAAAACTTCAACTGGTCTAAAAAGTTATGGCCAAATTACTAATGTGTGCTGGGTACAAGGAGCACACATCTCCCTTGTTGCAATAGCCCCACTGGCTGCTGGTTCATTTCTGGGCGCACTTTGAAGTGCTGGTTATGATCTTTAAAGCCCCACACAATTAAGGTCCAGGTTATTCTCCCTTACAAACCAGCTGGGGAGGCTCTTCTTTCTGTCCCACCACCCGCACAGGTACATCTAATAGAAAACAAGCTGCGGAGGACTGTTTTGGGCGTCCTGCAGCCCTCGGAGGACCACCTGAGTGGCTTGAGATGCTGCACCTGCAGGCAGCAGGGGAGGAGCCCCGGTGGACATAAAGCCTCTGCCTGTTTCCATCTCTCACCGGCACTCTCAAGCTGCGGAGGACTGTTTTGGGCGTCCTGCAGCCCTCGGAGGACCACCTGAGTGGCTTGAGATGCTGCACCTGCAGGCAGCAGGGGAGGAGCCCCGGTGGACATAAAGCCTCTGCCTGTTTCCATCTCTCGCCGGCACTCTCAAGCTGCGGAGGACTGTTTTGGGCGTCCTGCAGCCCTCGGAGGACCACCTGAGTGGCTTGAGATGCTGCACCTGCAGGCAGCAGGGGAGGAGCCCCAGTGGACATAAAGCCTCTGCCTGTTTCCATCTCTCACCGGCACTCTCAAGCTGCGGAGGACTGTTTTGGGCTCTGGGAAGATCATAATGAAACTGAAAAATTTATGTATTTTTAAACTGTATATTTTAATTATTGTCATTTAACTTGCTTAGTTTATTGTTTGGGGGGATGGGAGGGTGTGGGAAGGGGGGATGAGATTTGAATTTGATTTAATTTTGATATTTGTTGTGATGTTTTGAAATCCTGTACGCCGCCCCGATTGCCTAGCAGAGGGGCGGGATATAAATAAAAATTATTATTATTATTATTATTAAACACAGGAGAAGGCCTTTTCAATGGCTGCCTACAGCCTCTGGAACAAATTCCCTGAGAAGTTACATGGGCACTCTCCCTACATTCTTTTTCAGACAAGCAAAGACTTCTCTATTGCAACAAGTATTTGATGAGTGATGATATAAAGGCCCGTCTTACACAATGTACTGGATACTGCTAATTGCTCTCTCTCTCTGTATGTTTTAATATAAGTTTTAACTTGGTTTTAATTTTGTCTTACTATTTGTGTTTTAATGTTTGTATTCTGTGGTTTTTAAACATTTTTTAATCATTATAAACTGTTTTCCCAATCTGGGAAAATGGCAGGATAGAAACAACAAGAACAATATCCTCCTCCTCTTGAGTGTAGTGAACACAGGAATCACATTTTGCATGTGTGCCTTCAAGTCACCTGTTGACTTATGGTGACTCCATCATAGGTTTTTCTTAGGCAAGGAATATTCAGAGGTGGTTCCTTCCTCTGAAATATAGCCTACAGCACCTGGTAATCACTGGTCCAATCCAAGGACTAACCAGGGTTGACCCTGCTTAGGTTCCAAAATCAGACAGGATCTGGTGCTTTTGGGGTATTCAGGCCCCTACTTTGACTGCACATGTAGTTATTCCTGGCTTTGCAGGAACAGTTTTGTAGTGTGAGTTTGTGTGGGGAGTTGTTTTAATATTAAAAAGTGTCAATACATTGAACATGGGTTAAACATAGCCCCACCCATTAATAAAACAGAAACCAAAATAATTTAGTAATGATATACAGAGTATAAAATCATAAATCTCCAAAGATGCACATATTTTCTTCTAGTAGGGGGTCAATAAACTGAGTAACATGCTGGCCTGAAACAGATGGGCCGAATAGACCGACACAAGGCCACACCGGCACCATTCTCACCAGGACCACAGCAACTGTATATGCCCGGTCCTGAACTGATTCTATGTATTCCTTCTTGGCCTGGTTCTCTTTGGATGATGTGGGCTCCGGGCAGCTTCTATGTGTGTGTGTCATCTGAATGCTACGCCCTGAACACAGCTGGAATCTGAGTCATTTGGCCTGTATGGGCTGTTGTGCAAAATTTTCTTATCTTCCATGGCCACTAACAACTTTTGTATGACAGCACCTCTGTAACCAAATTTTGATTGGTAAACATCTCCTGAACCTTTCCAAAATAACTGCAAGTTTGCAATTGTTTTGAAATCCTTTAGCTGAAATTTAGACAACAAAGTTCTCATTACTAAACTGTACTTTGGCAACTGGAGGCTTGTGAACTTTTTGCAGGGGGAAGGAGGAGGTACATTTCCTTATTTGACATTGCTAGAGTTTGTTATAAAATTTGATTTAAGCAAACTATGGTTACAAATATAGTTTACTTCAAACATGGCCTGATATTGACTTTAATACTAGTTTCAGCCCCCAGTTTCAAGGCAAGCCATGATTAACAGCAATTATTATTAACTCAATTGAAATAGTACATTAAACAATTTTTGTGATAAAATTCCTGGAGGGATGAGCATGATGTATGTATGAATTCATAGTGGTAATCTATGCTTTGTACAACTGTGCAATCATATCCAAGAACTGAGCGGTACTTTCCATTTTTAATTGTGCAATGTGGAGGTAATATATACCATTAAATTATCTTTAAAAAGGTAAAAGCAACCTAAGGATCTATCCACAAAAACCAATTACAGTAATTTCTGAGTATTTTATTTCTGAAAAAAACTTACCTATTACATGTATATTTCATGCAAGAACATAAGTGTGCACTTAGGTATAGAAAAACCAATGTAACTGCAGACAGATAGACATCTTATTAAGTAGAAGCAAGCAGTTCACTTTAATATATACTTGTCCCTCCCCGTTCATGGATGTAGGAGTCTGTAGTTTTGGTCCTTCGCAGATGGCAAGTGAGGAGGGACAAAATGGTGTGTAAATATCTGCAATATTTCTGATTCGCGGTGTGTGTGTGTTTCGAAACGGATCCCCCGCGAATTGGGATATTAATTGTTAAAAACAAAATGTTGAATTTATTCAATGTTCTCTTTCTCTGTCTAATCAAAAACATTCATAGTCTTGTCTACCTTCATAATGATCCAGTGAATAATTACATTTTTTATTTTTTAGCCTTGCTCTTCCACCCACAGGTCGGAATAATCCTTTTAACCAGTGTTTACCATTTCATGTCGTTTACCTTGCATTAACAGAGGAACATCTTCTTCTATCACTGAAATATGATACAGAAGAACCTTGAGATTTTAAAATATATGTATTTCCAACTCATGAATGGAAACTATACCACATCAATATTATTAACATTTAAAGTTTTAATGTCAAGGTTTAATTTCCTCTTGCAAATACATAGCAGTCTCCAATTCCATGGTATATTTAACCTCTGAACAAGTGACACCCAGTACTAAAGTAAATATTAAGGCATCACAATTTTACTTAACTTGGCCTTCTGTATCTTTAGATTAGGTACACTGAATTTATTCTAGGACAACATTCTCAGAGATGAATTGCCTTTTAAAAATCAGAATAAGCCTTCAAATAATTAATTTTCCCTTTGGGAGTTATTTTGTTTTGCCTAATTTCCCCCCCCCCCCCTTTCAAATATGTTTTTCATTGGGCTTCCTATGTCTTCATTACAATTCTTCTGTATTCATAATGTCAAACACAAACCCAAGTAATTATCTGGGAAGAGGCATCAAAGAATGTAAGTAGCTTTTTGGTAAATATGAGTATATATTGGCTTAAGAACAGCACTGTACATAAGAATATTGTAAAAGTACATAATTTATGTGTAAATGCAGTAATTTGTAATTTATATGTAAATGAACATGGAATTCATGCAAACTGCATAGAGGTAATTCCAAATTTAAAATAATTGGATTAGTAAACACCAGGAAAGCTCCAGTAACCCTGAGAATGTCAAGAAGACAATTTCTATGTCAACCTTCCCTTGCATTCTCTATACATTATAATTCTCTATATATTAAATGGACTTTGCCTTGACATTTCTAATGGACCTAAATGCTTCTTGTGCCTAAGAGAGGCCCGTGTAAGTGAACTGTGTGTTTTGACACCCAGTTAGTATGTGTTAGTAATTAGTTGCAAAATTATTATCTGCATGTTTTCCTTTCGTGGAAGATAAGGACAAGAATTGTGGGCTTCATGTCTCCGCAATGTACGTGTCTCAGTCTTCACATTCCTTAAAGAATGAAAAGAAGTTAGGAAGGTAGTCAGTGAAGCCCAATATAGAAATGGACTATTCTAATATTCCTCCATGCATGAAGACAGCTCAGTGCTAAGTCAACTACACCCATAGGCTCCTCTCTTGGCGGGGGGGGACTGAAAAAGTAGATAGGCACCTACTATAGAACATACTAAATAATGAGGTTGGGATAGAGAGATAGAAAAATGAGTTAATTCCAGAAATATCCTAATTACTTCCATTCTTGTTGCACTCAAATTTTGGGCATGTTAATAAAAAGCAATAAGCAAAATGGAAACAAAATAGGTTTCAGAGAATGTGAAGTTTCTATGAGAATAAAATCACAATCACTAGAGTAAAATAAAAGGAAAGGCTCTAGGGAATGCAGATAAATTGGACCCTCTTACATCAATATGTTACCTTATTATGAATCCCATGGTAAGACTAAGTATGATTAGAAATATGATGACATTTGGATGTAATTTGTTGCAATATACTGTACGCTCAATACAAAAAAGGCTTACTATCTTAAATCTATTTCCATTTTACTGAAAGAGAAACAAGTGTGTCATGTGGACTGAAAATAACATCAGAACATGATACTGGGATTATAACAGAACCAAAGGTATGGGACAAGTTGTTGTTATCATTTATTTATATAGTAGCATCAATGTATATGGTGTTTTACAAGAAAAAGAACAAGAAAAAACCCCAAACAATTCTCTGCCCTCAGGCTTACAATCTAAAGACATGACACACAGGAAGGGAGGTGTCAAAACTCTCCCTCCGAGTTTTGCATAACTGAAAAAGAACTGTATCAGCAATTCTTTGGAAAGATTCCTTAAAATGTCTATACCGATAGTTTGTTATGCCAGTATATTTGGCAAGAAATCACAGTAAATAAATACTAGAGAAATTACAATCAACAGACCTTCTGAAATATAATATTTGTGGAACTGGAAGATGTTGCCTAAATCTTGCTGTTAGTCTCAACTAAATAAATAAATAAATAAATAACTTTATTTATACCCCGCCTTTAGCCGAAGCTGTCAAGGCGGCTTACAAGTTAAAAAATACATCCATACAATTAAATCACTATACAGATTAAAATCACAATTACAAAAAACATCTAACATGGACAGACAGCAACCACTGTAAACATCCCGGAAGAAACTATTTGGTGCTGGTGGGGAAAATATGTTATTCTGCGAATGCCTGCCGGAAGAGATCCGTCTTGATGGCCTTTTTAAAGTCATCTAAGCTGGTTATTTGACGGATCTCCTCTGGCAGGGCATTCCATAATCTGGGGGCCACGGCAGAGAAGGTCCTCTGGGAGGTCGCTGCCAGCCTAGTTCTTATTGGTTGAAGCAACTTCCTCCCAGAGGACCTAAGGGCGCGGGGCGGATTATATGGAGATAGGCGATTCCCTAGGTAAGATGGGCACAGGCCATGTAGGGCTTTAAAGGTCATTACCAACACCTTATACTTTGCCCAGAAACTAATTGGCAGCCAGTGCAAAAATTTCAAAATAGGAGTGATATGATCACCTTTTGATGTTCCGGTGATCAGTCTGGCTGCCATGTTCTGTACTAATTGCAGTTTCCGAGTTAGGTATAAGGGTAGCCCCATGTAGAGTGCATTACAGAAGTCAAGTCGTGAGGTTACCAGTGCATGTACTACGGTTTCTAGGTCCCTTACTTCCAGGAAAGGGCGCAGCTGGCTTATCAGCCGAAGCTGATAACAGGCGTTCCTGACTGCCGCGTTCACCTGATCTGTCATGTGAAGCGACGAGTCCAGGAGCACCCCCAGACTGCGGACACAGTCCTTGGTGGAGAGCGTGACCCCATCCAAGACTGGCGGTCGCAACCCAATCCCTGGTTTGGGGGCCCCTTAAGTACCTCCGTTTTGTCTGGATTCAACTTGAGTCGGTTTTTCCTCATCCAGTCCATTACTGCTTCAAGACATTGATTGAGGGGAGAATTGCTATCAGCAGTCGTGGCATCTGACCAAGACATGGAGCAGAATATCTGAGTATCATCCGCATATTGGTAACATCCTGTTCCATGTCTCCTAATGATCTCTCCCAGCGGCTTCATATAAATATTGAATAACATCGGGGACAGGATGGTTCCTTGAGGAACGCCATACTTTAGCTCAGTTTTTGATGAGCAACTGTCCCCAAGTACCACCCTCTGGAATCTGCCCGAGAGAAAAGAGCGGAACCACTGAAGAACAGTGCCTCCCACTCCTAATTCTCTCAGGCGTTCCAGTAGGATGTTGTGATCTATAGTGTTGAAGGCCGCTGAGAGGTCCAGAACCACCAACTGGGTCACACTTCCCCTGTCGGTGCTAAGGCGCAGGTCATCTGCCAGAGCGACCATGGCCATCTCCGCCCCATATCCAGGCCTGAAGCCGGTTTGAAATGGATCTAAAAAATCGGTTTCATCCAAGATCGCCTGGAGTTGGAAGGCGATGGCTCATTCAATCACCTTGCTCAAGAATGGTAAATGTAAAACTGGTCTATAATTCTTCATTTCCAGGGGGTCCAGGGAAGTTTTTTCAGGAGTGGTCTAACCACCACCTCCTTTAAATTTAATGGTACAATACCTTCCCTAAGGGATGCGTTGATGACTCTCTTAAGGAAGGCCATCAAGGCATCACCCCCCCGGACGACCAGCCATGATGGGCAGGGATCGAGGGGGCACGTCATCTTCCTTACTTTTCCAAGGATCTTGTCCACGTCATCAGTACTCACCAACTCACACTGATCCAGTTTAATCTCATAAACGGGTTAACTGGACACCTCGTCAGTCACTTCTGTTATAAACCCGGCATCTAAGTCAGCTCTTATCTGAGAGATTTTATCTGCGAAATAGTTGTTAAAAGCATCACAGCAGGCTGTTGTCGGGTTGAGTAAAGGGTTCTGTACAGGTAGAACCTGTGACAGTTCCCTTACCACCCTAAACAGCTCTGCTGGACAAGATTCCGCAGATGCAATACTGGCAGAGGAGAAAGACTTCTTCGCTGCCCGTATTGCCTCTTGATAGGAATAAAGGAATTGCCTATGACGAGTTCTGTCAGATGAGAGTTGAGTCTTCCGCCAGGTACACTCTAGTCATTGTCCAACCCGTTTCATTTTCCTAAGTTCTTCTGTGAACCAGGGATGATGGTTTGGAGTGGGTTGGAAAGGACGCTTGGGAGCGATCGTGTCAATAGCTCTGGTGAGATCAGTATTCCAAGTGTCTACCAGGGCTTCGACAGGGTCGTCAGCTTTACCAACCAAGAAACCCTCCAAGGCTATCTGGAATCCTATTGGCTCCATCAGCCTTCGAGGGCGGACCATTCTAATAGGTCCTCCACCCCCGGTGGGTTGGACAGTGGCTCTTAGTTCAACCTTGACCAGGAAATGATCCGTCCATGACAGTGCAGAGGTATTTATTACCTCTGCCCACGGATATGACTGTTTCGTACTAAAAAACGCATTGAGAGTATGACCTGCCGAATGTGTAGGCTCAGAAACCAATTGGGACAGGCCCATGTCTGTCATGGTATCCATGAACTGCCGTGCTGCACCTGTTAAACTGGTCTTGAGAGGGATGTTGAAGTCACCCAAGACTAAAAGTCTAGGTGACTCCAGCAACAGCTCTGAGACCAGCTGTGTCAGCTCGGATACGGAGTCTGTTAAGCAATGGGGTGGATGGTATACCAACAGAATCCCTATACTATCCTTGGTTTTCAAGCTCAGGTATATACTCTCGAAGTGGGCTGTTTTCCGGATAGGTATCCTGGTCAAGAGAAAGGTGTTCTTGTGAACCAGAGCCACTCCTCCCCGCCCACTTTCCCTTATCTGCTCCTGCACAGAATACCCGGCTGGGAGAGCCTGATTCCAGGTGTTGGCACTATCTTCCCCCAGCCAGGTTTCTGTGAAACATGCCAGGTCAGCTTTTTCATCCTCAAGAAGATCATGGATGATGTGGATCTTATTTTTCACCGACCTGGCATTACAAAGGAGCAAGGTAAGGTTCTGTGGCAAGGTTGGCAAGCTCCTCATCTCACTTTGGGTAACAGGGTAAACTGAAGGTGGGATCGCTTTTAAACATTGATCCCACCTTCTTTTATAACATGGTTTCACCCTGTTATCGCCACGTTTACCTTTGCCCCGCACAACCTTAATAGCCGTTCCCATGGTTCCCCTATTTAGTTCTCTCCCAGCTCTTTCCGTCTCCCCTATTGTCTATAGCCCGATGAGTGTCCGAATTTTCACAAGCACTCCTTCAGACTAACAATTTATTTGACTGAATAGGTCTACTCTAGTTGGGACTAACCAAAAAGATGCCAGCTGCTGTGTAACAAGTTGTAGCTGTCACAGCATTATTAACATTTTGGGAGGAATAAAATTCATGAGTGTTGTCAAACAAATTAACAATGTTCATTTGATAGCAGCTTGCATAGTAACTAGCTAAAATTGCAAAACTGTTGAGTTTTTGAAACTGAATTGCTGGCAAACAGAACTGTGGAAAAAACGCAAACAAACTAACATATAAACTGAAATCAGTAAAAGATAAAGTTAAAATACCTGACTCAGATGATCAAAAAAGAGACTGAAGAGAAATTTAAAATTATTGATAAGGTATGATAAAATTTAGTTTGACCAAAAAAAAAAAAAAAAAAAAAAAAAATTATGGCTCCTAGAATCCCGCAGCTAGCACAATCAGCAGCCATGGTTGCAGGATTCTGGGAGCTGTAATTAAAAACGTAACTTTTCCAAACTCCAATAAACTCTCCAAACTGCCAAGATTCCACATATATTTGTCACATGCAAAATAAAAGAGGAATATTGAACAGTGACACCATTTGCTAATAAACAGACATCACTGTAATGTAATTGTCTTCTTTTTGTCATTACTTTTGAATAAATGATAATTAATTTGGGGGGAGGCAGGTGGGGAGAGACATCCTATGACAAGCAAACATGACTAAATGCATGGCTTAGGACCCTCCTTCTCTCCTAGCACTGAAGGACAGTAATGCTTTGAGATCAAGGAAACCCAGCAGGCTAAAGATGCTGCCACTACAGCTTCGACATGTGGATGCTTGATATGCCAGGCAGTGAACCACAAGACCGCACCGAAGATTAACTTTTGGTAATTCTATATTTACAGTTATATATAAACCTGGTAACATAGGACATTTTCATGATATGACTTTAACACACAAGAACAATGGTTGAAAATAACCATATTAGTCTTCCTTCATCACAACCATCACCAGGCTGTGACTGCAGCTGTGCCCTACATGCCTGTGTGTGAAGATTTCTGCAAGTTCACTAAAGAAACAAATGACTGGACTGGGTTGTGGGAAGGAGGTACAAACTGAAATGCAGAAGCAGTCCCTTCAAAATATTTGAAGAAAGATCTTTCTCTTCAAAAGGCACAAGTTATGTAGGCACTTATGTAGAATTATGAAATCAAAAATTCAGTGCGCCCATGCCATATGCAAGCTGGCCATCCGCAGCTTTAAGCTTACGCAGACAGCAAGCACTGCACTTTTCAATGGCCCGCACACCTCTGTCGCGCCGGCAGCGCCATTAACAACAACAGGATGTGAAATCCCGCTTTTTTTGCATACGCGCAGGGGGAGGGTCCGGAACGGATCCCCCACATATACAAAGGGCACACTGTACTCCAAAACTGTCTCCATGGCTGGCTGAGACAGTAACACCTTTGGTTTCTCATAGTTCAGTGTTTACAAATTTTGTTTCATGCACAAAATTATTAAAAATATTGTGTATAAAATTATCTCCATGCTATTTATATAAGGTATATATGAAACATAAATGAATTTCTTGTTTAGATTTGGATCCCATCTCCAAGATATCTCATTATGTATATGCAAATATTCCAAAATCTAAAATACTCCAAAATCCAAAACATTTCTGGTCCCAAGCAGTTTAGATAAGGAGACTCAACCTGTATTTCACCAAAATGGTGGTAACCGATTACTGTTCTGATTAATGCGAACTCACCTTTATCTTGATCCAGCGGCTCTTGAGAAAGAATACTGCAAAGAACTGGATTCTTCCATGTCCCATTCTCTTGGGCAAGAAGAGATAAAAACTGTAACTGACAGCTACCATTTTGCATCAACTTTTCATGTGCCATCTGGGAAAAATAATAAAAAACAGTTTTTAGCCAATCTGTTTACAATCAATTTTGTAATGTCACACTAGCTCCACCAACATTAAGGACATGTTCCAGTTGGCTACCGTAAGTACTGTATATTGGCAGAGATGGCAGCAGGAGTAAATAGACTATAGGCATAATAGTGACATGGGTAAGGCAGAGAAAGTCATTTTCATTGCTGTCTGAACAGAAAACTACCAATTCCCAAACAGCTTATTTCTGCAATATCTGGCTTCTGGATGGGTCCGTGACAGTGAAAATGGCCTAGGAAGTCTGGCTTGGAAAACTGTCTGACCCCTTGAAAATATGGAATAAAAAAAAAAGCTATTTCAAGGCTTGAACTATCATTTAAAATTATGTTTACCCATTTCTGATGTATGGGTATGCCACATTGATTTTTAATATCCAGCTTGATTTCTAATGTCAGAATTTTAACTACTAGGATTATAAGTATTTTGAACATTAGTGTATTTTTTAAAAATCCTACTAATACCACTACTTCTTGGTATTTTTTAAGATAGCTAAGAAAAAAACATTAAGATTACACTTTGCGCAAACATAGCAAATACTAATATTAATTCTAAATAAAAGACCTCTCCCTGTCTCTTCCTAAGAGACTCCTATCCTTTCTTCTCAGGTGTGTAGTCATACTAGAAAAGACTATCAACAACTCAGATATAACACTATTCAAAGCATCATTGTCCTAGCAATGGAATCTGAGGACTGAAAGAAAGGGACAAGAATTTTGTATTTCTCAACCAAAAATGACTGAAGGATAATGCAGGTTAAGAAAACCAGAAAGGTCCTTCTGAGCTGCAAAAGTGGAATTTCTATTCCATGTACCACAATTTTGCAGGTCTGTAGTATCATCATGCACATTTTGCATATCTATTGAGACATGCAAATAAACTAATGCTGGGGGACATAATCCTTTAGCAGTATTACTGATTTCTATATATTTCCATGACTTTTGCCCCAAATTTGATAATTCTGGTCAAAAATGCAAGTCAGGGCCATACAGAATTCTTATTTTTTAATCTCTGCTGTAAAATTGCTGCAATATTGCTACCTGAAGTTCATTGTGTGTGCATAATGTAGGGAGAAGTGAGGACAACCACATATTTATTTAATTTATAGCTTGCCTTTCTCCTAAAATGGAATTCAAGGCAGCTTACAATAATTTTAAAATTATTCAAGTTAAAATATTAATTTATGAAAGCTAAAACAGAAATTAAATCACAATATTATTTTAAAAACATGGTTAAGAACAGTTAAAATATTTATTATATAATTACAAGTAAAAAGAAAAAATACAGCATACCACTTCGCACACTCACAAATGCTCCATAATTAAATTTCAAAGGCCTGCCTGAATCAAAATGTCTTCACCTAACCAGAAACAGAACAGGGAGGAAGCTAACCAGATCTCCCATGGAAGGGAATTAATTCCACAGTTTGGGAGTCCCCACCAAACATACCTGCAAAGATTGTGGGACAAAAGGAAAGCCCTCCCTTGTAGATCTTAGAACTCAAATTAGATTGTATGTGGAGATGCTTACCTGTAACGGTATTTCTTTGAGTGGTCATCTGTAAATTCACACAAATGGGTTATTCTGCACCTGTGCAGAATTGTTCAGAACCTTCTTAGAGGTATTAGAAGAGTTTTGGCAGTAGCTCCGCCCACTTTCCAACTGTCTTATTGGCTGGTTTCATGCCTAAACCCTCAGTTCCATGGACACCAAAGCAGCAGCCCAGCATTGAAGGAGAAGCAGGGCACCACTCTGAGGGGAAGATGGGAGGGATCTGTGACCACTTGAAGAAATGACCACTTGAAGAAATATCGTTACAGGTAAGCAGCCTATCCTTCTTCTTTGTGGCCTCTGCAAATCACACAAATGGGTTAGACTGACAAGCTTCAGTCAGTGGAGGAGGGAGTGCCATGCCACATAAGACGGCACATTGCCTCAAACAAAATCACTGTTTGTGAATCCGAGCTCAAGGCAAGTAAATATAGGGATGAACAGTCCCGCTAATATGATGACTCTACATGAGTCGAGCTGAAATTCCAATACCGAGACATAGTGAAAACAGTCACCAATGCAGTTGAGAACATGCACAGTAGCAGAAAAAACAGGCTTGCCAGCTAACCCGTATGTTGCATAGATTGTTAATAGACTTTGATGGTCTGTGATAACATGGCAGGTGTATGGCTAAGCCGAGGGGAAAACCTCTGACCTAGACAGCACAGGCTTGTTAGCAATGGAAATTATGCCAAAGCTATCCAGGAGGTAGGTGGTGTAAAAGCAAAAGAAGCTCACTACTGTAAGCAGTAAAGGAACAGTAGACAAATACCGCAACAAGAAGGTAAGGTATACAGACTCTGTCTGATCCAAAGAGATGAATGGAAGCCAACGCGAAGGGTAAGAGACTTGCAACAATCGGGAAAACAATCAGAAATCGAGAAGAAGGGGCTTACCAAGCCCTCAAAATTGAAGATGTGTCAAAAAGGGAATCGTTCAAGTGGAAAAGGGCAATGATCTGATAAAGCCTCCCAAAGCCATTGTTTGAAGATTATGGCATCAATAGACAAAGCCTAGAAAGCTAAACAGTCTAGGGCAAAGTGTACCTTTGGACACAGAATGTGAAATAGACCACCTGTGCTCAGCAATGAGATGGTTGGGCATCACCAGCAAAGGTAGCAGGAAAAAAGTGCCTGCACTGCAAAGTGGGCAGTAGGACATCTGGATAGTCCATACATACAGAGAGATGGTATTGAACTGGAGAAAGCTCCAGTAACAATTTCTGGAATAACTAACGGTGGACATCAGAGAGGAGGAATAGTACCTCATCTAGTCATAACAAAACACTGACAACAGGGAACAGTGAGAATATCACAATATCCAATTGTTGTGACCCACAAGACACACTGTGTGTGAACGTAATGTTTCAAGCTATTAGCATGAAACATGCAGTTCTTGGTGAAAATGCCAGACAAAATAACTAGCTGGTTTTATAGCTTTATAAAAGTAAGGGGATTCCATACTGTAAAGTAGAAAGAATTCCTAAATTAGAGGTCAGTGCCCACATAAAAACTTCTCCTCAGAAGTACAGTGGGCCTTAGCTGGGCACAAAAGCAGGGTAAGCAGCCATAAAAGACATTCTCTTCAGCATTAAAAACGGCCTCAGGGTCTTTGTCAAGCACACCAGTAAGGCAGGTGACATTTTAAAATGTTTTCCCCAGGAGTACTTTAAGAAAGAAAAATTGTCCCCAGGGTACAAAGAAGCTCTGCCAGAGAGGCAAGCGGCCATTTTAGAATTTTTTTTACCTCAGCAGGCGTTGAAATAACTTCACCTCAGAAGTTAAATTCTCATGTAAGAATGCGATTCTCAGAAATTGCAGTGCTCCTCTTAAAATATGAACGACGATGTTAAGAATATACCACCAAAATGCAGATCGATCCTGTCAAATGGAAATTTTAAAGTGTGACAGAAAATGAATCTCTGAAGAGTTCCTCTAGATGCTGCTGCTGTGGCGGATAAAAGGAACTGAGGGTTTAGGCAGGAAGCCGGCCAATAAGGCGGTTGGAGAGTGGGTGCAGCTACCGCCAAATGCTTCTAGCAGCTCTAAGAAAGTTCCGAACGGCTCTGCACAGGTGCAGAATAACCCATTTGTGTGATTCGCAGAGACCACGAAGAAGAAATGGTCTTTCACACAGTCTGGCTCCAATCTATGTACAGCTTTAAAGGTCAAAAACATTCTATCCAGAAACAGACTAATAGTCAGTGAAGTTGTTTCAACAGGGGAGTCACATGATCCCTGAAACAAGCTCTGGCCAACAGTCTGGCCACAGTATTTTTGACTTGCTGACATTTCTGAACACTTTCCAGAGGCAGCTCCAGAGTAGTAGACTTACAGTAGTACGAACAGGATGTAATCAAGGGATGTTTCACTGTAGTCAATTCTGACTGCTCAAGGAACAGAGACAGGTGGGACACTAGCTTTAACTGTGCAAATGCACTCCTGATCACCACTGAAACCTGGGTACCGAGGATCAGTTCTGAGTCCAGGACTACGACCAAGCCATGAACCTGAAATTTCAGGGAAAGTGTAACCCCATACAGCACAGGCTGAATCCCTATTCCCTAAGCCAAGCAAAAACCTGTACAGCTTTAGACGTAGTATTTTCCCTCTACAGAAACCAGAAATAGTACTCACACAGATGACTGGTAACACTTATTTTCCTCTTTGGAATTTAGCTAAGAGCTAAATAGAGCTAAGATTTCATAGAAAGACTATGGAAATCCTGGCACACATAAAACACACGTGTCCATGGAAGCATTGAGATGCAGCAGAATACACTGAATATTAGCTAGCACAGTTATTTTATATATTTGATCAACTATGACCTTAAATGTGTAGGATCGTTACAAAATTGGAGACCCACCTGAATAAAGGACTGAATCTCTTTCCATTTATTTTCAGGCAGTTCAAGAGGCAGGCATAGCAGAAGTTCAACATAGCTTCTGAAAATGCAAATAATATTACAAAAATCAACAAGGAAGTCAAAGGTTCTATAAATACTTGATTTGCCTAAAGTTATTAGCAAAAGGAAATCAAGTAGTTTTAAAATAAAAATCATATGTATTTAAAAATTCATAAAAATGCACTCACAGTGCTATGCGTTCAAGCACAAGGACTACATTTTCACTCTCAGAGGTAAGGTAAGGTTGTGCTTTAATGTAACTGTGGATAGCCTCTGTGTATACTTCCAACAAAGGCAAGGGATCTTCAGATGCCTTCCACTTTTCTGCATATTCAAGAAGTGTCTGTTTAGTAAATACAAAACATGGATTACAAAAGTAAATCCAAACTGGATTTTTGTTTTTCCTTTTAACTCAAAGATATGAGACAGCACACCCAACACTACTTTTTGAGCATGGTACAGTCTGTCACCTTGCCTCTCCATTGTTTTAGCAAACAGTCCGGGTATCTGGAAATAGAATGTTTTGATGCTTTTAAGTTCTTAGGTATAACTGTCATGTAGCACTGTGCTGAAACAAGAAGATGCATTCAAACACATATGAGGTTGTTAGACCACACAATCAAGCAGCTGTGCACCAAATGCTGCTGTAATTGGGAGAAGTAATCATGACCCCCCCCAAAAAAGTTGCATGCATGTGGTTCCTTATGTCCTGGTCAGCATCTGTGGCAACTGCTTCACTGAGCCATTACTCCACAGCATCTGGACTATGCAATTTCTTCATTTTCAGCCATGCCTATGGTTGTAGTGCTGAAGGACAGCACATCTTTTTGAAAACCAAGTAGCACATATAGAGCAATTTCAAAAGATGTATTAAATTTTCTGTTCCATAAAGGTCAAGCTTTTGCACAAGAATGAAGAAAGATACTGACTCTTAATTATGGGGAAGGGGGGGATATAGGTAGTGAGAGTAACAGAAAATGATTGACATGCCATAATGTTAATACAATTTCCCCCACGTGGTGGGAATATGCGAAGACATTGGAGAACATTAAATTTTTTATTTGGCATTGGATATTTTTTTTAAAGTATTCTGAGTGGTACATGTACTCATATTGTTATTATTGTCAAAGTTCAATATGCTAAACTAGGAAAAGTAACAAAAAGATTCAGCTATTGAAAGAAACTATGGAATGAAGAAAAATGGTTAAACTGACAGCACTTCTGAAAAATTCACAATAGACCTTGAAAGATTGGGATCCAGTGATTAAGTACTGGACAGCTGTTATATCTTGATAAGGAGAATGAAACTGTAGCATTATCAAGAATACAGGTCAATCAAAAATGTAACATTTGGAAGATATTTTTGTAATATACTTTTATTGGTAATAAGCCTTTTTGGAAAGAAGTACAGAAATATTAGAATGTCAGTTTTGTATGTAATCGTCCATTAATCATTTTTAAAAAAATGAAAGTTAAAACATTCAAGTCCTAGCTTCTTTGGGATATGAATTCTTTAATAAGCTTGGACAAAAAAAGCAATACAAGGAGTAGCTGATTTGAGTACATGTTCTCCCACAACTAAATATAAGATCATTCCCCTTTCCTAAAATCCCCCTAAGGCAAGCAGAATAGATTGGTTGCAATTTCAGCACAAGGATTTCCTATGGATACATACAAAGTTAATTGTGTATAAATACGGAAAGTAGCAACACTAGGCAGTATCACGCTAAGCTCTTTTTGCAGGAGCTTCTCTGTTTCTCTGATAATGTCAATGACAAACAGTGTGTTTAAACATTATCATAAATATGTAGCTATGCATTACTTTCCTATTTTAAAATGTTATTCAACTTCTATTAAACAACTGGAGGTGTGGGTCTGAATTACAAATTTTTTAAGATTGAGTACTTGTAAGAAAGTCTGAGATCACTATCACGCCACGCTGTTATGTCGGCCTATACCATTCAAAAACTGTTGTACTCACAACACCAGCTAATCTGGCATACCCTTAACAAATTGGTACTGTAATAGTGCCATTCACAGTTTTTTCATCTACACTAATGCCATTATCATAACCCATTTGCTCTGCCTTGTGCTTTATGATTGATTTGCTTCATTTTTTAAAAATAGTCATGATAATACTATTACAGCACAACATCATTATGGCATACCCATCATTGCCACAATCTCTCATTGCAAGAAGTGGCACAGGAAGAGAAACAGTCCACATCATCCCCTGCCACTTTTGATATCTTTCTCCAGTGAAAAACAAAAGTCCTTATCAGGCTAGTCAATTGTTTCAGATTGAAAAACACCTCATTCATACTTGGTAAGCAATAACAATGTTATTACAACATGACAATATAGCACTATTATACTATTACCTTAAAAATAATTTTAAAAAGTAACACTAGGATAGTAACACTGTTGTTTGGCACCACAGGAAAGTAATGGAGACATCTTTGGAAAACACAATCATGCTGTAAAGGCAGCTGAATAGTGACTTTCAATGGTCAACAGATTAGGATCATAGCATTACTGCACTATAACAGCAAACAATATACACTCGTCCCTCCACATTCCCTAGGGTTAGGGGCACAGGACCTCCATGAATGTGGAAAAAAAAGCAAATAACAAAAACATTGTTTTTACCTGAGACAACACCTCTGTAGGAATCTCAACACCTGCCAGACATTGACCACAGAATTGGGCTGGAGGAACTACAAATGCCTGGTGGAGTGTTCTCTCTAGGAATCTCTAGGTCCTTCAGTGCAACCTTTGGTTAAAGTTGACCATATAGAGCTGTGCTGGAGGACCTAGATATTCCTAGAGAGAATATATTACTCAAATCCGCGAATAATCAAAGCTGCAAATGTGGATGGATGAGTGTATACATAAAAATATATAAAAAGTAAAAGAAAGAAAAAAGAAAAATTCTGAAAATACTAATACTAATAAACTTTACTTATACCCCGCCCCTCTGTTAAAAACAATCGGGGTGGCTTACAGCAATTAAAAAGACATTAATAAAATCTAAAAACTCCAACCTCCACCCTCCCCCATAAAAACATATTAAACTTAACAACCATTAAAACCAATTAATTTTTAAATTTAATTAAAATAAACAATAAAAGAATCATCAGCAGGCAAATCAGGGACACAGAAAGGCAAGGGTGCAGCTCCTGAGGCTGGGATCTAATCATGAAAGGCCTGCTGAAAGAGATCCGTCTTTAGCGCCTTTTTGAAGCTGTTCAAGCTTGAAAAAAGTTTCAAAAGTGTAGACCAGGGGTAGGCAACCTTTCCCCTTTAAGGGCCGAGGGACTTCAGCTCCCAGAAGCCTCAGCCATGTTGGCCAATAGTCCCATGTTGGCCAATAGCTCCTGGGATTCTGGAAGCTGAAGTCCCTCGGCCCTTAAAGGGTCTGATGAACTACCATTCCCATCATGTCTCACCACCAGCCAAGCTGAAGGAGGTTTTAGACAGGCTCATGAGGGTTTAGTTGTTGCTTCTCCCCTTATGGTGATGCCATATGTAGGGTGTAAGTTCCCTACCTCTGCACTACTCAATCACTCTTACAATGAAGTGGAATGAGACAGCCACACTCAAACTGGCTATGAGCATGAGCTTGAAAGAATCACATTCCCAACAAGCGTACAGCACAACAGCATTGGGAGAACCACGATATCATGCGATAAAACTAAGAAAAAAAATGGGACCAAACCACTGCTAGGACAGTATAATGACATGGTGTCTGAACCCCATGGTTCACAGTGGGACACAAACAAAACAGATAAAAATATTGAACGTCAACATATGTATTGTCTAATACATTTTATATGTCCAATACAAGCTTTTCTAGCTTCCAAGATTCTCCTGACAATGAACACGTGCTAATAATAAGTTCTTATCTTTTATAACTAAAAACCCTGAGAATTTTGTACAGAAAAGCAAATCCCACTGAGTTCAATGGAGATTACTCTCAAGTACACAAGAGTGAAGTCTCACATAGCTAATGTAATTGTGGAAAGGAAGAACTCACAATAAATTGCTGCTCAATACTGAGCAGTTGTTAACTGCTACCCAATACTGTCTCCCTATTGATAGGGCCTGTTCTATCAGCAGAAGTGGTTGATTGGATACCACTTTAGGTTTCTGAAACTTTTAAATACAAGGATAATACAATACAGATTTATCAAAAAGTAGTGCATGAGGTCAATTCAACTGTTGTATGAATTTTGGCTAGGAAAATCAGAATATTCTGCCACTTGATTAAGTGGCATAATTGCCTCATTCCACAGAATTGCAGTTCTTCTGTGGGATATAACAACAACAACAACAGCAACTTTATTCTTGTATTCTGCCTTTCTGTCACAACAATCAAGGCGGCACACATGAAGTAAAATAGAGAATTAAATATAGTACTATTTAAAAGAGGAAGAGAAGTAAAAAGGAAAAAAAATTGACCTGTTAAAACAACAACATATTAAAATAGCGATATTTCTGGTGACAAGAAGTTATGATTTTTCTATGCTTTCTATTCCTTTCTTTGTGACATAGGAAAAACGGAATGCAATAGAAGGTATTTCATATATTCAGATACACATATAGGTTGATATATAGGCCCCCAA
Organism: Phrynosoma blainvillii; assembly: GCA_026167975.1. NCBI lineage: Eukaryota > Metazoa > Chordata > Lepidosauria > Squamata > Phrynosomatidae > Phrynosoma > Phrynosoma blainvillii. Next base: position 143,632,947 of record JANUYF010000001.1, read on the forward strand.
TGTGGTCCAAATCACTGTGTGTCACAGGCATCTGCAAAAGCACACACTGTCTATATCTGCACCAAGTTATCTCCAGAAAATGCAACTGAAGTACCCTTCCTGGCCTGTGCTGCTCTTCTGCCTGCTAGCTGTTCTTGCTGGGTGAGTTCCACAGACCTACTGCGAAGCTTATCGCATCGTTAAATAATACGGCTTACCTGATTCAGCTTAAAATTTAAATATAAGTGTTACGAAAACTATTTTAGATCCCAGAGAATGGTGTCTTGGAACAGAGGTTTTAATTAGGAAGATGAAAAGAGCTTAGAAAGAACTTAGGGCCAAAACAGACTGGCAAAAAACGCTGACTTCAGGGTGGTGTGGAGGCAGGGCGAATGCATGGCACACGCCCCCCCCCCCCCAAGCCAGCATCACACCGCCCCACTGACTACACAGCAGGCGGTGTCATGGTGGTGTGGTGTTTACATGTGCCACACTGCAGAAACGACGAAAAACTGCTGCCGTGGCAGAAAGAGCATATTTTTTCCATACCAAAAAGGACTGGCATTTTGCCGCTTCTTTTTGGGACGGGAAAACACCAGATCGGGGCCGCGCCGTGTGGTTGCTGCAGCCCTGATCTAGCGCTCAAAGGGGCGGTGTGATGCCGCTCCTTTGGGACCATCTATTTCGTCCTTTAGTCCCACACTGCTAAGTTCAGTACACAGTGACTACTCACTCATCTGTGACCCAAGGACTCTGAGTAAATTTCTAGTTGTCCTGACATTGCAAGATGAGATTTAGGTTAAAAATTGACCCAAAAACCCTGGGTCGACATACACGGTTCAATACATTACTTCAATCCGAGCCTCTCCCCAGCCAGGCTGCCTCCTCAAGGGACAGTCCAGCTGGGGCGAGGCTGATAAGGGTGACCGATCGCCTTGCAGCCTTTCCCCAGCCGGGCTCACTCTGCAGCGAAAAGCCAAGCTGGGGACAGGCAGGGAAGGACGACCTATTGCCCCACAACCTCTCCCTAGCTGGGCTCCCTCTGCAGGGAATAGCCCAGCTGGGGACAGGTTGGAAAGGGCGAGCAATTGCCCCGCAGCCTCTCCCCAGCCGGGCTGCCTCCTGAAGTCTGACCCTCGACTTATCCACAGGTCATACCAATACCCATAATTTTGGCTCCAAAAGTTGACCTCAACTTATACACGAGGCTGACTTATAATCAAGTCTATACGGTAAAAATAAATGCCCATACACAAATTATTGATCTGTTTTGACTGTTAAACTCCCTCCAAATATTTAATGCTCAAGTCGTTCCTTCTTTTTGTATCTTTTCAGTTTTAAGTGTGCCCGTATTTTCTGGCGTATAAGACGACTGGGCATATAAGACGACCCCCCACTTTTCCAGTTAAAATATAGAGTTTGGGAAGAGTATGACTTCCAAAACTGTTGCTGTTGTTGCTGTGCACCTTCAAGTCATTTCCAATTGATGATGACACTAAGGCAAACCTATCATGAACCTCCTTATACCCAGCGTATAAGACGACCCCCCCCACTTTAACCCCAGATTTTGCAGGTTAAAAAGTAGTCTTATACGCCAGAAAATAAGGTACATCTAATATTTTGATTGAACTGAGGCACTGTGGAAGAAGACATTTGTTATAAAACAAAGACAGCTATACAGACAATTAAACACTGGTTGAACAGAAAATGACCAGTTCTTTCCTGGGATCTGTGGTCACCTGCTGCAGCAATAACATTATAGTGGAAGGCTAAGGAGCAGGAAGGTTGGATGCAGGTCTTCCTCCCATCCCTCCTAGCAGACTTATGTGTGCTGTCACCACAATGGTGAGGACAGCAAGATCTGGTATCAATACAGTATTAACCTTAGACAGCCATAAAAAACACTAACATATTGAGTTCCTATAACTGTGTGGTGAGCTTATGCTTGTTAAATACTGAGAATAATTTCACTTAAGAAAACCAACAGAATGACTCCACAAGTTCCAGAGTGTGGCCGTCTTGCATTATGCATACAATGGCTACATATGGAACTTATTTCAGTCTGTTCCTTATTTCGGCATGTTAGGAATACATGCAGTTGTTTATTATGGTCTTGTTTTCTTGCGTTTTCGTGTTTGAGACCTTTCCCTCTTGTAACTGTGTAATTCAACAAACTGTATGCATTTTGAAATGTAATGTTGAGGTTTCTAGGGTTAAAAAAAGGAATACCAAGATTTCATTTCAAGAAGGGCTTACAATTCTGCAGCTCTACAACATGTGAATACAGGATGTGATCTCTTTTCTGTATCGGTAACTAAAGCATTGCTGTTCAATGTGCTGCTCTGTCTGTGGACTGGTGCTAGTCCCCAAGCCATCAGCTGCTGGTTCCTACAGAGCTTCTAGGAACAAAACTGTTGAAGCCAAGGGGCACAAATAGGGTACCAGTCCCTGCCACATCAGGAAAAAACTGTCAGACCCAACATCAGAATGCCTAAAAAGTAATGACCTAAAGGATGACAATAGCTAATTGCAGGGAAAAGTATACTGTATACAAAAAAATCCAGAAAATTTTTTTGGATGGCTCATCAAGTGCTCAATGGAAGCCCTTTTTAATAGACAAGACAGCTATGGACGACTATTTGGGTTTAGTGAGACATTTGACTCCATATTGAACTTGTCACATATTACATATGTTATCTTAACATATAAGATTATGTTATATGTTAACATAATCTTAAATCTGTCAACATATAAGATTGTTATATGTTAACATACTGCATATACTCATGTATAAGTTTAGAAATTTTAGTCAAAAATTGACCCAAAAAACCTGAGTCACCTTATCCATAGGTCAGTGTAAACACTGTACCTTAACTTTTATCAAAAAAGGAACCATCCTCTGGTGAAAGGCAAAAGTGTAATCTGTCCTAGAAGTACTGACCCCCCTCTAATCTCTCATCCATGTAGCCTTTAGGGTGAGGACAAACGGTTATGCCTGCTGGGATTTTGGCATCATTTTCCTTTGCTTCATCCTTTACATGCTTTGGGGGGTTGCAGACTGCCAGAAATAGTGCAAATTGAGTCCACTTTTAGGGTTAGGGTTAGTGCTAGGGAATCATGGGAACTGATTTTTTTTTCTGAGACATTGAGCCTTCTCTGTCAGAGAGGTCTGGTGCCACAATAAAATACAGTTCCCATGATTCCCTAACCCTAACCCTAACCCTTAAAGTGGACTCAATTTGCACTATTTCTGGCAGTCTGCAAAGGCCCTAAGTTCTCAAATGAATTTTTTGGGATGTGATTTCTTTGAGTTAATGGCACATTCAATACAAGCTAGAAAAAAAAATATGAATGATCTCTAGACAGGATGAGGTGTACTCACTCCCAATGCTTGTTCCCAGCTTTATAAACTATGATTATCCAGATCAGGCCATCTCTTAAAAGTAAACATACACACATGAATCTCATTTACATTGCCTGCTTTATTTCAAACATGATTCAGGATGTTGTTTATGATCTCCAGAGTCCTGTAACCCCCAAGGCCAGTTTCTGTTAGGATTTCTGCAATCAAGTTGATAGACTTATTTTCTTTGTCATCAATCCAGTCATCCTCCAAGACAATTGTTATATGAAAAAATTATTTTAAAGTTTATTTTACCATATTAATCTTCCCTATAAAGGCTGGAATCTTCAGTTTTTCCTGGTTATGGGGGCCTCAACTGAGCTGAGTATCACACACGGTTGCTCTTGGCAGCAAATGAGGGACAGGGGGAAAGGCCATTTTCACTGCAACCTCTAATGCTCCTTCAAAAATTGTTTTGAAGAGCTGGGACATAGGGAAGAGACATTGAAATGAGTCAAAGAAAATAGACCCCCTTGCTGAACCTCAGCCCTGTCTACCAGAAGGGTTTCTTCCATTCACAGATGCCTGGTTGGAACCAAAAATAGTTTTGTTTTATCTGGTCAGTTTGAGTGATCACTGTATATGAAAGGCAAATAAAGTTTTTTTTTAAAGGTGCTACATAACTTGTTAAAAACATGAACTACTTGGAGAAGAAAAAAAGATTTTTTTCCCCATTCCCTCTCTGACGAATTTTTCAGTTTATCCATTAGGAAAATTGGAAATTTTGTAGAACATATGAACCTTCACTGAATTATTTTCTCTTTTGGAATTACACTTGTCCCTCCACATTCGCTAGGGCAGGGGTAGGCAACCTTTCCCCTTTAAGGACCGAGGGACTTCAGCTCCCAGAATCCCAGGAGCTATTGGCCAACATGGGACTACTGGCCAACATGGCTGAGGCTTCTGGGAGCTAAAGTCCCTTGGCCCTTAAAGGGGAAAGGTTGCCTATCCCTGCGCTAGGATTAGGGGCACATGACCCCTGTGAATGTGGAAAAAACGCAAATAACAAAAACACTATGCTTTTACCTGAGAGAACACCTCTCTAGGAATCTCTAGGTCCTCCAGTGCAATTCTGTGGTCAACATCTGCCAGACATTGACCACAGAATTGTGCTGGAGGAGCGACAAATGCCTAATGGAGTGTTCTCCCTAAGAATCTCCAGGTCCTTCAGTGCGACCTTTGGTTAAAGTTGACCACAGAGTTGCACTGGAGGACCTAGATATTCCTAGAGTTTACATATTAATAAAATCAGTGAATAATCAAATCTGCAAAAGTCAAAGCCGCAAATGTGGAGGGACAAGTGTAATACACTTCTTTTCAAGCAAGGTTTTCACAGAAAACACATGAAGATTCTGTACTATGAACATCTGTATGCTGAATTACAGAATTAAATAACATACACTTTAGGGATACAGAACACGACAATCCAAGTTTCATTTCTGCACCTAGTGGATGCTGCAGTTTTCATGACAGCAGCCTACGACAGGCCTTCATGGGTTCTCACGATTGAAGAGTTCAAGAGATTGAAAGTTGAGTTAAGCTCTACATGCATACATGTTGCTTCACTAGTCTATAAGACTGTGATCATATAAAATACTGTTTCTATCTAAATAATACATTTTAATTTTTTATTAAAAATTTGTGGCTTGTTTTCATTTCCCCCTCATATTTCTCAGATGGCAAAATGAAGATATATGCTTAGATAGCAGAGAGTGGAGCAGTATGCAGTTCTCCTTTTAGTATGAGACTATACAGAAAGGCCCTGCTTATTTGATAGGTTAGGGCCCAAGGCAATGTCAAAAAGTGGGAATCATTGAAATGGGGATCAATAGTGCTCTGGTCTTTAACCTGTCAAATAAATGGGGATACCTGAATTGAACTGGAGAGGGATACCATTTGAAATATATTTATATCATTTGCAGAAGATGAACCAATGCCTCATTGCCATTGCCGCTAAGTGGTGGCAAACAGAATCCAGTCACAGGTGCTGGCTGCGTGATATAACCACCTGGGCTGGTTGTAGGGTCTCTGTGGTGGCGGCAGTTTCAGCTTGGCTCACTTCATCCAGTGCAGCAAGATGAGTTGAAACCATCTCTTCCTCCTTGGAGAGCCTACAGGCAGCCTGGGCACTTATGTCACAAAGCCAGCACCTCTGACTAGACTCTGCTTCCTGCTGTTCAGCAGCAATGGCAGTGAGGTTCTTGGTGCTTCTTCTTCCCAGCCATCGAGTCAAAGGAGGGCTGCTCACCACTGGTCCAGCCATGCTCATCAAGCCTGTGCGCACCCTCCTGCTTTCCCTCAACTGTCCTCTTCACCCATACCTCTACCTAGCCAAAATGCTTCCTTGCACAGAAAGAGAATAAATATACAGATGTCCCTTCTGATTCGCTGACTTCCCATTTGCGTTTTTGAATTTACGCAGATGGGAAGCCAGGAGGGACAAAATGGTGCGCGCACCCATGGCATTAACACAGGGCTGCGCGGCCATTAAAATCAATGGGGCTCCAATATTTGTGGGTTTTCCAGTTTGTGGGGGGGGGGCGTGTACCCCATTCAGCCATAGAAGCCTCAACACTCTTTCAGGAAAAATAAAAGCCTATTAGTAATGCCTCTTTTGCCCAGTCTATAATTGCCTTAGCCAAACAAGCGTTAACCACCACCTCAAAAATAAAAATCCAGCCTCCCGAAACCATTTGAAACAAAGAATTAATCTCCACTCTTTTGACCCTTTTAAATTACTATACAACCAGAACCATTAATTCAATGCATGGTCGAAAGAGCGAAACACACATAGGACATATGGATTCTGGGTTTAATTTAGAATGGTCAAAAGAGTGAGCTGTTGAAACATGAGCTGTCAAAAAATGGGAGGGGTGTGTGCCTGTAGTAACAATTTTGCCTTTAGAAAATCAAGGCTTTTTAATTGTTATAAGTAGATCAAATAGCACATGGCCCTAAATACTGTAAAGACACCCAAGTCCTGTTTGATCTTAAAAGCTAAGTATGGTCAGCACTGATTAGTACTTGGATAGGAGACCACCACAGTTGAATACCAGGTACTGTAGGCTATATTTCAGAAGAAGGAACTGGCAAACCACCTCTGAGTATCCCTTGCCTAAGAAAACTATTAAATTCATGGGGTTGCCATAAGTAAACAGACAACTTGAAAGCATGGGTGTGTGCGTGTGCGCATGAACCTGCGCGCACACACACTTATATGCTAAATAAGTTATGAGGTATTTTATGATGCTAAAATAAAAAATGGGTTTCATATGAAAAATAAGTATTCCATATATTTTAATTTTATTCAAAATTTCATCCCCTCCTTCTTGAAAATGGGTTTCCCCAGTTTCAGGATCTCTGCAAGTTTTAATTCCCTATGACTAGTCCACACAAGTAAGGTTCTGTTCACTTGTCCAGCAATATCTGCCATAAAACCTCCAAATATTTTTTTAACGGAGCTACACATGTGATTTAGGACTCTTAATTCAAAAGTAGGGATGTCAGGGTCTTGTCTTATACCATGTGCACTACTTTCAAATTTACTTTGTTAAAATTTATGACCAAGAAGATCCTATTTTATACATGTTGCTTCACCATGACTTTATTCACCTTAATTTTCAAGATTTCTGTTAGCAAAAATAAAACAAAGGGCCTTTGCAGACTGCCAGAAATAGTGCACATTAAATTGAGGCACTGCCCTGGCTCAGTGCTAGGGAATCATGGGAACTGTAATTTATTGTGTCACCAGAACTCTCTGGCAGAGAAGGCTCAATGTCCCAGAAAAAAATACAATTCCCATGACTCCCTAGCACTGAGCCAGGGCAGTGCCTCAATTTAATATGCACTATTTCTGGCAGTCTGCAAAGGCCCAAAGTTTTCAATTCAACAGTACTTATCCTTTACACCAGGGATTTCCAACTGGGGGTGCCAGATGGACTTTCAGGGGCTGCAACAAAGAGTGGTTTGTGTTCTTGAGTGAAAAGTCCTGGGTCATCACCCAGCCAGCTCCCAGTGTGCCTTGAGATGTGATAGTAGGTGGTTGTATTGCATAGATAGCCCCGTTGTTTATTTAATCAAAAGGAAAAAAAATTACAATAGTTTAATTTTTTTCTGAATAAATTGGAATCTAATAGCTCAATTTAATTGGTATCTTATCTACTGAGTTAAAAGCTTTTCTTAAAGTTTAATTTGTTCATTCACTGTATTGTAGGTGGTTCAATCTGCAGTTTAAAAATTAGAAATTAAACTTCCTCATCTTCAAATGTGATATTAGTTTTGTAGGGGGTGTGAACATTAAACAAACATTTCCTAAGCGTGTGAGGCATAGAAAAGGTTGGAAACCACTACTCTACACAATCTCCAAGGACAAAGATGGGGTTTGTATTACTGCCACTGTTTACCTTAATGTTTGATCCTAGGTAAGTACCAGAGGGCCAGCTCACTTGTGATTTTTCTCCACAGGCATCTCTTGTGGCATTGCTCTTTACTTCTTTGAGGCATACAGGGGTGATGTTGCATGGGGGAGTCTTATCACAGTATCCAGTTACCTTGAACCCCAGTTACCTTGGACCACGAGAACACTCCAGTTCATGCTTTTGTATTAAAGGCACACTGATGCAAAATAAAGATTGAGAATGGGATATCACTGGTATTAATCACTGTTTATGTTTTTGCATGTGCAATGCAAGATGATGGTTAATGATGGAAAGGGAAGATGATGGCCAAAAGTTGCTTTGTAGAGGTAGGCTGGTAAAAACTGGCTCTCAATTTGCAGTTAAGTCAGTGCTATGTGTATATTGACCTTAAGGTAAACAATGGTTGTCTTGAAATGGCTCCCACTATCCTAGGTGTATGAAAGAAATCAGATATTAAGTTAGAAAAATAAAAAAGTGAAAAGATGACTGCACTCCAAATTACACTAGGACTTGTAAACATGGTTAGAAATAGAAAGCTACCTAATATCAAATCAGAACTTTGGACTATTTCCTTAGTACTGCCCACTCTGAATCAGTTTATCTAAGAAAAACTCACAATGTTATGCAACCAATTAAACCAGAAAGCATCTAACCATGGTTTCTTATTTTGTCTAGATTAGGAAAGTGCTTACCATCTTCAGATGGAGGCACAATATTAGACCATGGTTCAAAGCTGTTTTAATAGCCTGACTTGACCTGAAACTGGTAACCACAGCTTTTGTGTTTGCCAGAAATGGAAAACTATAATTAATAGCCTTCTGGCTTGGTACCAAGGGTAGAGCAAAGAGACTGTGTGCATGGATGAGTGAAACATCCTGTCATATCTGTTTATTAAGCTGAGTTGTGATAATCTAAACACAGCTCCTGACTGGTAGTGACTTTCTAGGGTTTTAGGAAATGCCAGTACTTAAAACGTATGACTATACAGATTGAGTATCCCTTATCCAGAATTTTGGAGTATTTCAGAATTCTGGATAAGGGATACTGTGTACAGGGTATATATGAAACATAAATGAATGTGATGTTTAAGCTTGGGTCCCATTTCCAAGATACCTTATTATGAATATGCCAATATTCCAAAATCCAAATAAATAAAATAAATAAAAAATCCAAAACACTTCTGGTTCCAAGCTTTTTGGATAAGAGACTCGACCTGTACATGTAACTGGAGGAATTTCTTCTTTTATGAAACCACTCTATTACTTGTACTTATGTTATAATATTTTAGTATGGTTCATTCAGCACTTGTTATCATCATTCTATTAAAATCCACCAATATAGCACACTGTCCAATGGCACAGCCCAGTATCATCCAGTTAAATAACCTCTTACTCCACTAAAATACACATTTTCAATAACATCAGGATAGCAAAAAGTGAAACCAAGCATCAATACATTATTTTTTAACAGAATCCAAAAGTAGTATTACTATTTCAAACATGCAATTTTATCCTTGTTTAAAACGATTTATGTTTCTAGTCCAAATATCTAAGATCTGAATTAAATGAATTCCAATCACCTGCTTTTCCACCAACAAAACAGTTGCTATTTGACAAAACTACAAAATATACTTATGTATTCAAATTCTCTTTTAAAAGAATAATTTTGTATGACATTTTAAAATGCAGGCATCAATATTTCAAATACAGACCGTCTCCTGGATAAAACACTACTTTTGTTCTATTTATTATGAAACCATACCATAGAACTTATACTAAATGTAGGGGTAGGCAACCTTTCCCCTTTAAGGGCCAAGGGACTTCAGCTCCCAGAATCCCAGGAGCTATTGGCCAACATGGGACTATTGGCCAACATGGCTGAGGCTTCTGGGAGCTGAAGTCCCTCGGCCCTTAAAGGGGAAAGGTTGCCTACCCCTGGGCTAAATCAAGTGTTAACCCCCTTTGTGGCAGACCCACTGAAATCAATGGGTGTGCATAAATGGTGATTCATTTCAGTCCTATTCATTTCAACCTGAGTCCTTTAGTTGGAATTAAAACAGAATCTTGTCCAAAGTGGTATAGTGATCTGAGTGTTAGATTACGACTCTGAAGACCAGTGTTCAAATCCGTGTTCAGCAATGCAAGTCCACTAGGTGACCTTGAGCAAGTTGCATACTCTTAGCCTCAAGGGAAGGCAATGGCAAACCTCCTCTGAACCAAAACCTATGAAGACAACCTCATGATCAGTTCCTATCACGGTTGCCATAGTCAGAAACGACCTAAAGGAACACAACAACAATTCAGCCATAGCGTTTTAACTACCTCTTGCTGGAACGAGTATGAACCTTTCCCACAGATCTACATCTTGTAGCATCACATTGGTTTTCCTTATTGTTTTTGAACTACTATAACTCACGCATGCAAAATCAACTTCAGTGTTAACTAAAATATGCCAACAAACGTGGAAAACAAAATGCTGGCCAACAGACTGGAAATGGTCAATATACATCCCCATCTACCAAAAGAAAGGAGAAATACCATACTAAGGGCCTTTACAGTCTGCTAGAAATAATCCATCTTGAGACCACTTTAACTGCCCTGGCTCAGTGCTAGGGAATCATGGGAACTGTAGTTTATTGTGGCACCAGAGCTCTCTGACAGAGAAGTCTCAATGTCCCAGAAAAAATACAATTCCCATGATTCCCTAGCATTGAGCCAGGGCAGTTAAAGTGGTCTCAAGATGGATTATTTCTGGCAGTCTGTTCAGGCCCTAAGAGCAGGGTTAGACTCAGAAGGAGGAGGAGTGAAGACAGGAGGGAGGAACATCATCAGTCTAAGATGTTCAGATAACACCATATTACTAGGAAAAAAAATCACAGATTTGGAACAATTACTAAGGAGACTCAAGGAAGAAAGTGCAAAGGTAGCCTTGCTGCTGAACACAAAGAAAACAAAAATAATGACTACAGAGGACCTACATACATTCAACATAGACAATGAGGAAATTCAAACAGTTAAAAGAATTCTCGTCCCTTGGATCAAACATTGATCAAAACAGAGACTGCAGTCAAGAGATAAGAAGACTAGGAATGGGAAGGACAGCAATGAAAGAACTAGACAAGATCTTAAAGAGCAAAGATATACAATTGATCACTAAAGTGAGAACCATCCAAGCCACTGTATTCCCCATTACTATGTATGGATATGAAAGCTGGATAGTGAAGAAAGCAGATAAAAAGAAAATACACACGTCCCTCCACATTCGCTGGGGTTAGGGGTACAGGACCATCGTGAATGTTGAAAATCTGTAAACAACAAAGACACTATGTTTTTACACCTCTCTAGGAATCTCTAAGGTCCTTCAGTGCAACTCTGTGGTCAACATCTGCCAGATATTGACCATAGAATTGCGCTGGAGGAGCTACAAATGACTAGTGGAGTGTTCTCTCTAGGAATCTCTAGGTCCTTCAGGGTGAGTTTTGGTTAAAGTTGACCATAGAATTGCACTGGAGAACCAAGATATTCCTAGAGAGAACATATTAATAAAATCTATGAATAATCAAATCTGCAAAAGTCAAAGCCACAAATGTGGAGGGACAAGTGTAAACTCGTTTGAGATGTGGTCCAGAGAAGAGAGCTGAGAATACTGTGGACATCCAAAAAAAATTTTTCTGGAAGCCAAGATTACTAAACTGAGGCTCTCATACTGTGGCAACATCATGAGAAGTTATGACTCATTACAAAAGACAATAATGCTGGGAAAAGTAGAGGGAAATACAAAGAGAGGAAGACCGCGTGGCAGATGGATAGACTCAATCAGGGAGGTCACGGGCATGAATCTGCAAGACTTAAGCAGAGCAGTGGAAGACAGGAGTCTCACCCACAAGGTCTCCATGTGTCAAAGTCAACTCAAGGACAATTAACAAAAAATAACAACAAAGCATTAGTATAAGACAGAACTGGATAACAGTTTGCTGACATTCTACAATTTTTGCAGAGTATTAGGCTATTCATCTTTCACAAACACCTAGAGCAGGGGCAGGCAACCTTTCCCCTTTAAGGGCCGAGGGACTTCAGCTCCCAGAATCCCAGGAGCTATTGGCCAACATGGGACTATTGGCCAACATGGCTGAGGCTTCTGGGAGCTGAAGTCCCTCGGCCCTTAAAGGGGAAAGGTTGCCTGCCCCTGACCTAGAGACTTTATGGCTACAAAGTTGAACCTGACAGATTCAGCTGCCAGATTTGTACCAATTTTCACTGTAAAGGCACACGGTCCTGCTGATTTTATTTTTTTAAAGTATTTAACACAATTTTTGTCTTCCCTTCAGCAATAAATGTGATCATAAACCTTACGTATATTTGTATGACTTGTCAGAGAAATAGGTGCTGAAGAAACTGTGACTAGTTTTTTCTAACACTATCTTTACAAACACCTTTTTAATGACAGTTCTGCAAACTGGTTTAGCACATAAGTAGACAGTTAAAACTCTTGTAGTGTTTACAAGAATGAGTTATGATTGGAAGCTAAATTTGTGTGTGTGCCTTCAGTTCATTTCCAACTTACGGCAACCCTATCATTGGGTTTTCTTGGCAAGTGTCTTCAGAGGGAGTTTGCCATTGCTATCCTTTGAGGATGAGAAAGTGTGACTTGCCCAAGGTCATTCAATGGGTTTACATGGCTGAAATGGGATCTGAACCCTGGTCTCCAGAATCCTAGTCCAATAATCAAACCACTATATCGCACTGGCTCTCATGCATAAATGAAATGCCCATACCTAAATCCACATATCTGATCTGGTGGAAAGAGCAGCAGAATATACAGTAGCCCCTCATAATTTGTGAAAATGGCGACTCGCACACATTTGAGTCCCATAGGAAATAATGGGGTCCTCGCCTGTGGCAGGTATGTGGGTGGCACATGGCACCATAATATTCATAGGCGCTTGTCCCTCCAACTAAGAACAAGACCGCGAATTCAAAGTCCCCCAAAAAGGAGGGACAACTGTATATGCTGAGGAAGCACTATAAACATCATGTGTAGCTCTCTTTGTTGCTGTTGTTGCGTGGCTTCAAGTTATTTCCGACTTATGGAGACTAAGGTGAACCTATCATGGGATTTTCTTGGCAAGATTAGTTCAGAGAGGGTCTGGCATTGTCTTCCTTGAGGCTGAGAGCATGTGACTTGTCCAAAGTCACCTGATGGATTTCAATGACAGAATGGGGATTCAAATCTTGGTCTCCAGAGTTGTAGTCCAACACTCAAACCACTACACCATGTTGGCCTTCAATTCTCATCTGACTCTTAGACAATGTAAAATGAAAGATACAGTGAAGTTCAGAAATCAATGAAGGTTGTTCTATGGACAGTTCCAGGCGACCTTCAACCAAAACAGTAAAGATTGCAGCCTGACTGATGTTGGAGAAGAGGTTAATGAAAGGGGGTCTCATGGAAGTCCTTCCTCTTCCCTAATCTACTATCTCAACATTAGGAAGAACTTCCAGATGGTAAGAGCTGACTGACAGTAGGACAGACTCCCTCAGAGGGTGGTGGAGTCTCCTTCTTTGGAGGTTTTTAAACAGAGGCTGGATGGGCAACTGTCGGTGTGTGTGTGTGTGTGCTCTGATTGTGAGTTTCTGCACGTCAAAATGGGTTGGAGTAGATGGGTTCTTTGCAATCTAGTCTAGTTCTGTGATTCTATATGCTCAGGCAGTGGACATGGCCCTGTGAGTGTTTTGGTTGTGCCTTCCTGCATGCCAGAAGGGGGTTGGACTTGATGGCCCTTGAGGTCTCCTCCAACTCTATGATTCTGTGTATGAAAACACTAGAAAGCCAAGGGATAGTTTTTTGCCTCTGTGCATTCAGGAACGTATGTATGTATATGTATGTATGTATAAATAAATCTTGGTCTGGTCACCCATGTATGACTGTGGGTGGGGGGAGGGTCAGAGGTGTGCTTCTTCCTTTGGCGGGGGAGGGAGGCGCAGGTGATCCCACCAACAGCGAAAAGAGGACCAAGGAGAGAGACACAGGGATGGGGGAGGAGGCTCTCCTGAAGCACGTCGTCGCCCGCCCCGCACCCCCGCCATCTCCCCGGGAAGGACCAACCCCTCCTCCTCTTCCTCTTCAGTGCTGGTGCTGGGGACAGACGCTGGCCGCCATCAGGACAAAGGCCCCTCCGGAGGGGAGGCGAGGCGAGGCGAGGCGAGGGTATCGGCAGTAGCAGCGGCAGCAGCACCACCACCACCACAACAAAGGGCGAGCGAGAGCCCCCGGGGCGACAGGAGGAGGAGGAGGAGGAGGGCCTTTCACAATGGCACCTCCCGGCCTCTCCCCTCCTCATCCCCGAGGAGGACAGGCTCCCACCGGAGGTAAGAGGGCCACCAGGCCCCTCCTGACCTGGCACAGCTGCTGGCAGTACTCGGTGGCCGCCGCCACGGCCGGCTCCCCGCTCTCCCTCAGCCTCGACTCCAGCGTCCGCAGCCGCTCCGTCAAGCGCGGCACAGATAGGACGGGGCCGCCGCCGCCGTTGCCGTCCTGCTCGGCCTCCTCGTCCGCCATCTTCGCACCCAGCTCCGTCGCGTACGCAGCGCTCGCGCGCGCACCCGCGCGCGCACACACCCCTCCCACGCGCAGATACACGCACACGCACCAACGGCCCACCTACCTACCTCCCCTCCCCCTCCCTCTTTCCCATACTCCCTCCTTGCCCCCTCCCGTCCCGTACGGGGGTCACGTGATTACACAATGCCACGTTCCGGGGAGGGGAAGGTCACGTGGGGGATAAGGGGCGGGGGGGAAAACACACACACAAACACATAAGAGACCACTCGTTTGAGGCCCTTTCTCCTCTTATTACGCGCTTGCCCCCTCCTCCCCTTTTTTTCTTTCTTTCTTTCTCTGCGGAGGGGCGGGGCGACCGCCTCCAAACAGGGTCACGTGCCGAGGGGGAGGGCCGCGCGCCCATTGGCGCTCGCGTCTCCGGGACTTTTTGGCGGCACTGGAAACGGCAAGGCTGAGAGGTGCTCTTCTCAGTTTTGTTCGTTGGCTTTCTTTCTTCCCCTCGCGCGCGTGACGGTAGGGGGGCGCGCGCGCGCTGTTAGCGTTGTCCGTTAATGTGGAAAAAGCTGAGGGGAGCCTTTAGTTAGGCCAGTTCATAGGAATGTAAGGACTTAAAATTGGACACATGCATTTCTTTAAAAAAAAATGAAATAAAATAAAATATTCTTTTAACAAATAAAATAATATAAATAACATAATAAATAAATGATAGTAAAAATAATAAAATGCAATGAAATAAAATATAAAATAATACATATAAATATATGTATATACATATATATATATATATATATATATATGATTTATATATTTATATCAATAAAAATCAATAAAAAAACAAAATAAAATATTCTTCTGAAATTGTTTATTAATTTATTATTTTAATTGGATGCTGCCTTCTCTCCCCCAGCCTGAGGACCCAAGGTGGCCTCCATAACAACCAATTAAAAACGCTTGGGAAAATTTTTAAAACCAATCTTTAAAAAACCACTGCATTAAGACACTATAAAGCTGAGTAAAAATCATACAAAGAAATAAAATCAGATAATGCATAGGTCTGTATTAAGAGCCTTCCTTGCTTAAGCGTTAAATAAATGCTTGCTTAAATAAAAATGTTTTTGCATGACAGGGAAAGGAAGGCAGGGAAGAGGGGCAGCCTAGCCTCCCACAGAAGCACTGGCGTCACAAAGGGGGTGCAACGCGTGCGGATGGCGCCAGGTGTCACCCCACATGGGGCGGTGTAATCCCGTGGGGTGGTACACTCAGAGGGACTGGCACACAACTGGTGGGCAAGCAAGAAAGGGCGCTTGCCCATGTCACCTGAAACCTCAGGCCCTCCAGAGTGAAGATCCATGCCCAGTGCGCCAGGGCGCCAATTCACACAATGAGAGAGATTCCTTATGGTATTTTATTAAATCTTGCAAGGTTGAGTATATGCAGCTTAGTAGCACATCACGGGTCCTCCCATGACTGGTGAGAACAGCATTCCTATATGGTTTTTACAACTATATCTGTGCCATCAGAGCAAGCTGTGATTGTAAGATTGCATTTTACATACAAACATAGCCTAAGCTCATTGACACTAAGAGCTTGTATAGACACTAAGAGCCTGTACAGTTGAGGCGTGGCGACTGCACACCGGCTGCCCCGACTCCACCTCCATGTCATCCCCACGCTGCCCAAACAGATGGCGGGTGAAGTCAGGGCGCTCCCTTGGTGCAGTGTTTAGACACGCTGTGCCAAAGGAGTGCAGAAAAGCCACTGCCGCAGCAGCAAGGGTGGCTTTCTGGCGCTCCAAAAAGGAGCAGCAAACTGCCAGATCAGGGCTGTGGCGTGCGGTCCCAATCCAGCACTCCCGGGGCGGCATGGAGCCACCCCTTAGGGGTCGTCTGTAGAGCCCCTAACTCATGATTGGCTGCTCAGATTTTGCTTATTATGTCCCATACATGTTTTTTCTGCTTATGATAGCAAAACTGAATTCATCTATTGTCTGTTCACCCCTCAGAAACATGCTATCTGTTGTAGCTGTACTCCTTGAGTTCCCAGGGAAAAGAATGCCAGTTGCTACCTCAAAGAACCAGGCCCCAAAGCTAAGCTGCATTTGCTTCCCTAAACTGTACTATGAGGCTTCAAGCCTACTGTATATACAGTTGCTCCTCCGTTCTCGCGGACTTCAGGTCCGCAGTTTTGAATATTCACAGAGGAGCGACCTCTGTTAAAATCAATGGGGCACATCCCCGCGTGCCCGCAAGGGTGCACCCCCTTCGAGCCTATGGGGCTTGAATATTGGCGAGTCTCCATTTTCGCAGGGGGTGAGTGGGTCTGGAACGGATACCCTACGAAAATGGAGGGCCAACTGTACTCATATAAATATAAGTCTAGAAATTTAGCTCAAAAAATTGACCCCCACAGATAGCAAAAAACACGGGACCTCAAGTCCCGTTATTTCTAATGAGTGCGTGTTCCTGCGCGCACTGGTGCATGCACTCACCGCCATTTAAAAAGCCGGGGCTTGCTGTCTGTGGAGGCTCAAATCCGCGGATGGCAAGCCCACGGACGGAGTGGGTGCATTGTATATGTTAAATCAAAAACCATATCTAGAAACTTTCCAAATTCATTAAGGGGTGGTATAAAAATCAACAAAACAGCATATTATAAGAAGCTCATCAACTCCTAAAAGCCTGGCAGAATAAGAAAGTTTTCACCTAGCCTTCCTAGGGAGGAAGTTTCAACATGGAAGCAGCCACTGACAAGGATTTCTTTGTTGATCCTACCAAGTGAGAAGGCAGTGGGACAGCGAAAAGGACTTCTTCTGAAGATCTTAGAGTCTGAACAGGCTGTTATGGGGAGGTGGCCCTTCACACAGCCTGGATCCAAGCCTTATGTACTTTATTGAGGAGGGGGTATGGGAGAGTTAAGCATTTTGACAGAACCTGAGAAATAAATAATGTTATATTGCTGTTCAACTACAGGTTGAATCTCCCTTATCCAGAATTCCAAAATATTCTTAAAACCAAAACATTCTTCATGGTTGGCTGAGATAGTAGTGACACCTTTGCCTTCTGAAACTTTGCTTCATGCACAAAATTATTTAAAACATTGTATAAAATTACCTTCAGGCTATGTGTCTAAGGTATATATAAAACAAATGAATTTTGTGGTCAGATCTGGGTCCCATTTCCAAGGTCTCATTATGTGCATGTATGCAAGTATAAGTATTCCAAAATCCAAATTTAATTAAATTAAATTAAATTAAAATTTAAAAAAATCTGAAATCCAAAACACTTTGGGTCCCAAGCATTTCAGATAAGGAACACTCAACCTATATATACGATATTTTATATACAGTCGTCCCTTCTGGTTCGCGGGGATCCATTCTGCAAATTGGAAAAACCGCAAATATTGGAGCCCCGTTGTTTTTAATGGCTGCGTGGCCCTGTGCATGGCCATGTCCCTCCTGGGTTTTCATCCACAGAAATTCAAAACTGTGAACGGGAAGTCAGTGAATCCGGAGGGACGACTGTATAAGTAATTTAGTTTTACATTAAATTTAAATTTGCTGCTACCTAAAAATCCAGCCAACACCTTAGACGATTCACATCTAAATGTATGGTTTTAATTTTGTCATTTTAATTTTCTTCACAGGAATTATATGCAGAGATGATGGAAACTTTCTATATTTCCATTGCTATCTCAAGGTTACAACAACTGTATTATAAAATATAAATATATATTACAATGTTCAAAAGATCCATTGTCTGGGAGCATAAAATTGTCTTCTGTCACTTTTGTATGTGTTCACCGAACCAAAGACCATCACAAGAAGTTAGCTGAGTTTGGAGTGCAGAAGGAAAGTTGCAGGAGGAAGCTGGTGGGAATAACTAATTATAAAGGTGGAATAAGGAAGAAGAAATAAAATTAGAGGGCAAAATATGTGTGTATGTGCCTTCAAGCCATCTCTTGACTTATAGTGACCACATTTATTTCATAGGGTTTTCTTAGGCAAGAAATACTCAGAGGTGGTTTTACTATTTCCTTCCTCTGAAATACAGCCTACAGTACCTGGTATTCATTGGTGGATTACCATCCAAGTAATAATCTGTTTAGGTTCCAAGGGCTTATCTACACTAAAGATAGACTCATCCTGGTCCTTGTGCGAGCTCTCAAAAGTATGACCACATCCGTAGCAAAACCACGGTTTTAAGATGTTAATCCGGTTTAAAAGAGCTCTCCAGTTCTCCTGGCTATCTGATAGCTGGATAGTTGTTCTTAAGACTACCTCTGGTTCTCTTGGCTGTCTGCATAGCTGGATCGGCTCTGATTTGGCCTGATCTGGCCGGTGAGGCTGCGGTGGCAGCGGCTCTGAGGGGGATTGGCCAACGGGTCCATATGCACAATGGATTTGGCCCGGTGCATGTGGTTGCCATCATGGTCAGTCCACAACAGGGGTAGGCAACCTTTTTGAGCCGGGGGCCGGATTGCTGTCCCTCAGACAATTGGGGGGGCCAAAGCACCAAAAATAAATAAATAAAAATAAAAAATTTAAAAAAAAATTAAAAATTTAAAACTATGCATGCACACTCTCTCAGCCCCAGAAAAGCCATGGCAAAACCCCTGTGGAGATTTTGCCAAGAAAACCCCAAGAACAAGTAATAACAACAATAATCAATATCATGGCGGGTGGCAGGGGCAGCGGAGGGGTGGTGACGGCGGCGGCAGCCTGGGGCTGGTCCAAAGGCCTCGGGGGGCTGCATTTGGCCCCCGGGCCTTAGGTTGCCTACCCCTGGTCCACAGCATAATGCTGTAGACTGGCCCCAAATTAAGCGGCCAGTGTAGATGCACTCCAAGATCAGACAGGATATGGTTCCTTTAGGATATTTAGGCTGCTCTGAATTCCTAACTGCAGGTAAGTAGTGCAGTCCACGAACTACCTCTTACAGGTCTGCTCACAAAATAGATGAATGGATCATGCAGGTGTAAGCATGGGAAGCAAATTCTAAGCAGCAAAATCTACCTCTTCATAAGATCCTCTCCACCACAAAATGCATCTATAGTTAATCACAAATACTCAATAAAAGTGAATGAAAGCTGAGGTTCACTGGTCTCACCCACACCATGCTGTTCCCTGATGTCTAGCACCTCTTCTCTGGGAGATCATTATGTTGCTTCCAATGGTTGTGTGCAACCTTCCTTGTGGTTGTTTTGTTTGTTTCTAAAAAGCCCTAGCTTTTGTTTCTAAAAAGCTCTGGGGATCATCTCTTGGGTCCCTATTAATAGGTAAAAAAAAAAAGAAAACCTAATTGGTCAGAGGGACTCTCTTGTCTTTACAATGATACCCTTAGCAGCTCCAGAAAGGTGGTATTCTCCACTATCCTGCCCTGACTGCTTTTTCAATATACTCTGGATGCAGGGATGTCTTTGATATGTGTGCTGCTTTAAGTACCAGCCAAATAATTCCCAAATTAGAGGACAATATCAGGAGGACAAAAGGATTGGTTGGTGCCCTAAGGAAAAGAAGTAGGGAACTCTGTGTGTGTGTGTGTGAGAGAGAAATCTCTTTCTTTTGGTGTGGGGTCAGTGCCCTTTAAAAGAAGTACTCAAAAGGCTCTCACAGCTGACAGGGGTAGGCAACCTTTCCCCTTTAAGGGCCGAGGGACTTCAGCTCCCAGAATCCCAGGAGCTATTGGCCAACATGGGACTTTTGGCCAACATGGCTGAGGCTTCTGGGAGCTGAAGTCCCTCGGCCCTTAAAGGAGAAAGGTTGCCTACCCCTGTGCTAGAAGATGGAAAGGGGAAGCAAAGTAGTTGGAGGTTTTCTTAATATTGGAGGTATGTTGTTACGTGGCTCCCTGACCACAAAGGCAGCGTGCATCTGTAATTCTCTCCCACCCCAGCACTTCCCCCTTTTACATTTTTGTCTACTTCTTGTTCCTCCTTTTCTTCCTCTATATCTTTTCCTATTCATCGCTGCCTGTCTTTTCTATTGTCTTGATCACTTCTGAATGCTATGACAACTTTTCCTGTCCTCAGCTTATCTTGCTCTCTCCCATCCTGTGGTCTGCTATCTCAGTACCAGTACAGAGAGTGCAAGGCAGCAGTGTGCTGACACTTGGTTTTGTTTCAGATCCTTTAAAAAATAATTTTACCAAACTTTGCACAAACCCTTTGAAGATGGAAAGAACCTAAGAGGTTTTTTTTCCCTTTTCGTTTTAATGAAGTAAGGAAGAAAGCAAAACTGACAGATTGCCCCATTTATAATGGGAAGTGAGGCTGACTTCTGTGCATCCAAAGCTGAGGTGGGATTTCAGAACTATGGGCCTTTGCAGACTGCCAGAAATAGTGCACATTAAATTGAGGCACTGCCCTGGCTCAGTGCTAGGGAATCATGGGAACTGTAGTTTATTGTGGCACCAGAGCTCTCTGACAGAGAAGGCTCAATGTCCCAGAAAAAAATACAGTTCCCATGATTCCCTAGCACTGAGCCAGGGCAGTGCCTCAATTTAATGTGCACTATTTCTGGCAGTCTGCTTAGGCCTTGTGTTTCTTGGACTACAGTTTTCCATGGCCTATTAAAATAAATACCAGAAAACAGCCAGTTGGAGCAGAGTGTATCTTGTAAAATAAAAGTCTGCTTCTTCCAGTTCTCATTTACGTGTCTTTTCTTTAAAAATTATCTTGCATTAATTTAAAAAATACAGTAAAAGTATAAAAATACAGATGGAACATAAAAATAGTCTCTTCTGTGTCAATTTTACAGCAGTATTATTTGTCCACAGATTTATTCCCTTGTATTTTCCACTTGGTTGATATTACAAGCTAGAAGCCTTGAAGGCAAGGCCAAGTCCCGTGCTGTTTTGTTACTGATTGCAAACTACTAGATTTGAATGGGTTATTATATACACAAAACAGAAAAACAAAATCACTATCACATGAAACCCAGATATGTGAAAAGATTCCTGAAGCACAAATAAAATTGTGAAAATAATAAATGTATAAATAAATTCACATATTCCTCTAGTTAAGAATGTAATAACATATTGAGAGTATAACCATGAGTCACTCTTAACTCAGAATTAAGCACTTCTTGAATACTCTTGATTTCTGATGAGGAAAAAAAAATCAAGCACATATTTCACTTTCCCCCATGCTTTGCTTACAATTCTTTATAATATGTGTTCACTCTGTGTGCGGTACAATACTATTTTACTCTACAATAAACAATTCATACATGTCAACATTTTTATTTTATAACAAGACAACAGTTTCCCATGCTGTTTGTTATAGCTTGACTTGTATTTCATTTTTAATTAATTCAGGTCCTCTGCTAAATATTGACATCAAATCTGGTACTACTATTTGTTATTTTACTGACTAATGAACAAGGATTACTGAGATGGACTATTCCTCTTTTGGTCCAAGATCTAAATTTAATTTAGGGGTAGGCATCATGCAGGAAAAATGCCTTTTGTTGCAACCTGATACATTAAAAAAAACTTGTTGGTATTCATCAATACCTAAAATTACAGTACATGCTACAGACAGATAGGCAAATAAAGCGAATGTATGAGTAGTATTAGAATTAATGCTATACAATTTTATATAGATAGATGTACAGATAATGTAGAGAACCAGCCTGCCACAGTGGTTTAAGTGTTGGACTATGACTCTGGAGACCAGGGTTCGATTCCCAGCTTGGCCATGAAACCCACTTGGTGACCTTGGGCAAGTTACATGCTCTCAGCCTTAGGGGAAGGCAGTGGCAAACCTCCTCTGAACAAATCATGCCAAGAAAACCCTATTATAGGTTTGCCTTAGGGTTCCCATATGTTGGAAACAACTTGAAGGCACACAACAGCAACAATAGATAATGCATTGGATCCAGAGGTTCCATGTGAGGGGTCTTATTTGTAAAACAGCTTGTTCGCTTAAGTGGAGGCATTTGTTGACCCAAATCTATGGCAGTGGGTTGGAGAAGACCTAGGAATAATATGGGGGTGGTGCAGGACTTCAGGGGGAAGGAAGAATCAGCAGACATTGCTTCATCTTCCTTTATAGGCAAAATCTGCAGGATTACCAACCTTCTGTGAACAGAAGAACTACTCTGGATCCAACCCATTAAATGTGTTGAAAGAACTACCAGCTACCACTACTTCAAGTGTTGCTTACCCTGAGATTTGTCCCCTGCCTGGAAACCTGAAGAAACACAATTATTTGAGACATCAGCCAGTGTCCTGAGACCTGTCAACCCTGTGCAATGTACAACTTTTTTTAATATGAAAAAAAATTTTTTGGACTTGTCTTGATGTGTAAAGGTGGTTCCAGAAACATATGCTCATCTACAACTTCTTGAGTGATTCAGTTACTGAATGAAGCTATTTACAAGCAACCCTGTCAATTTCAATTAAGGAAGCAGTCTCTCACTTGCAAGGAAGTATACACACAAATCTCATCTGATCCCTCCATTGAAAACAATGGAATACTTTGCCCTCAAAATAAAAAGGAGTCCAGTTTATGAACAATTTTGTATTAATTAAATTTTGTATTAATTTTAAAAGCCCTCCAACAGGCGGCTATAATTTGTACTTTGCACTGTGTGCCCCTGTGTGCAGAGCTGCCCCTTTCTCGTTTGTGGTTTTGTGTGAGTACAGTTTGTAGTTCTTTAAACAGGTTGAAAGTATGTTTTTACTCTTTCTTATCTGCAACATGCAAACCTTGTTACATCATCAACTGAGGCACTATTAAGAACTTCCTCCTCTAGTCCTCAAACCGTCCCCCACATGTTATTCTTAGTCAGCATGTAGACAAGCAAGTCTGCTGTTTCTATGCTATTTAGTTTCTGCTTTCTCATACAGCCTGAGTCTCCCTTATCTAAAATGCTTGGGACCAGAAGTCTTATGGATTTCAGGGAGATTTTGGAGTATTTGCATATACATAATGATATCTTGGAGATGGGACTCAAGTCTAAACATGCAATTCATTTATGTTTCATAAATACCCCGTATACATTGCCTGAAAGTAATTTTATACACAATATTTTAAAATAATTTAGTGCATGAAACAAAATCTGTGTACACTGAGCCATTAGAAAGCAAATGTTACTGTCTCTGCCATCCATGTTTGTAATTTGGATTTGTGAGTATTTGAGAATTCTAGATAAAGGCTATTCAATCTGGATTTTAAAAAAGGAAGGTGGGACAAAAACTACTTTGCTTGAACATATGCTCCTTGATACAAAATCAGCCTCGTTTCAGGGTCAGCCTGAACGGTGGGTGAAATGGGCACGTGACTGATTGCCAAAATGAAGAGGGAGGCTAGGTGACATGGTGGCTTGACCATGTACATTGTACCTTGTGTACATTGTGTACACAATGTACATTAAGTACATTGTGTACAGTAGGGGGGGGAGTATCTTTGGCCCACCACATTCTACAGTTATGGTTCACATGCTTGGATAGCCAAACGTTAGGTCTTTGCTAGCATGGCCAATGGCCAGGACTGCTGGGAGTTGTAGTCCCAGAATGCCTTGTATCCCATTTTGGGAGAAAAGCAGGATATAAGTGCTATGAATAAATAGTCCAACCAAATGTGGGAACTCCCAGAGCTATAGGTTTACAGATTTTTTTACATTTTTTTTTTTAGGTACCAACAATACAAATAAATTAACATTCATCCATTAGCTTTAAACTATGCTTCATTTTGCCATTTTCAACTGAGTGCCATAAGGTCTTGGTAAAAATCAGTATATCATGGCTTTACTTTGAGGAGACATTACCAAGAGCCATAAGCACTACTATAATTACTATAAATAGTTGTTGTTGTTTTTTTAAAAAAAGAAAACTATAAACTGACAGCAGTAAGTAGCACAAAATGTCTTTCTTGCCCAGGATGACAAGTTATCCTAAGGTAGGCCCTGGGTGCCTGAATGTAGTAGTGCCTCTCATACAGACAGATCAATTCAGGCTGCACAATGATACAGCATGCTGAGGTTGTGGGGCTAGGAGCCAGCAAGAGGTTCTGGCTTGGGCTTTTCTCAAAGGCAATTGCTGAAGAAAGTCCAAGTGGAACTAAGGAGCACGTTCTTGGTAGCCAGCAGTTTGAGATCTGAAGAAGAGATTATGTTCCAGTAAACATTCATTCAAGGAGGCAGCTTGGTATACTGCTTTGAGTGTTGGACTATGGAGATCAGGGTTTGTTTCCCAGCTCTGTCATGAAACCCACTGACTGACCTTGCACAAGATGCACAATGAATGACTCTCAGCCTCAGGGGAAAGCAATGGCAAACCTCCTCTGAACAAACCTTACCAATAAACCCCCATGATGGGTTAACCACTCAAGGAGCTAAGAGTTGGAAATGACTTGCAGGCACACAACAACAACAAACATTCACTTAGAACTGACTACATTTAAGGTTGAACTTATAAGATGATGAGGATGAGGATGAGGATCCTTACTTATGAATAACATTTTCTTGTGAGGAGTTCTAATTATCTGATGGGTACTTCTTCACCTGGTATCTAGCCAGGTAGATGCCTCTGTTCCCTAGGTCAGTGGTTTGACTAGAGTCTAGACATTCATCTCTAAACAAGAAGGAGGCATCTCTGGATCCTATGTTAATGATGCATCTGCTGTCACTCCTGAAGGCATCAGAGCACTCCAATCATTCACAGGATATCTTGAAACAATACTTTTGTGGGGTGTTGTGGGAGCTCCAGATAATCCTTTCTCATGGATTCCTCCAGTAGAAGCATGGCATGAACTGGGGGGCATTCCAGAGTAAAGAAAGGTTAGTGCAAGGAAACATGACAGGAAAATGTTGAGTAGGAGTGGAAATAAGGCAAATAGGAAAGAGGTGGTGTGAAATTGTAGTTCTGCTAGCAGAATATTCTGAACTCCCATTTCCCTGCAGCACTCCACATCACCCAGAAAGTAGGTACAGTTTTTTTCCTCAGCCTTCAGAGACAGTTTTGGAGGACACACAGAGGATAGCAAGCCCAGTTATGTTGGGTTTTACAGTCCTCCCAACAGAAGTAAATCATTGGATCCTGCTACTATATTTAATAGTTTGTTTGCTGGTCAGTTGAGTCATTGGCATTAGTCTTTCCTATTCTGTATTTTCCAGTATTCTATTCATAAGACATTTCAGTTATTATAGGAACCTGAAAGATTATAGGAACCAAACAGA
Organism: Phrynosoma blainvillii; assembly: GCA_026167975.1. Classification (NCBI taxonomy): domain Eukaryota; kingdom Metazoa; phylum Chordata; class Lepidosauria; order Squamata; family Phrynosomatidae; genus Phrynosoma; species Phrynosoma blainvillii. Next base: position 143,658,487 of record JANUYF010000001.1, read on the forward strand.
CTATAAGGAGACAAAAATAATTTTTTTTCTTTTCTTATTTGAAAAGGTTCAGAAAATCTGGCTATGGTGCTGCAGTATTTGTTGTTGTTATTCAATGGCCTCAATTACTGGAAAAGGCCATAAACTGTAGATGACAATGCAAGAGAAAACTACCTGGTAAACATCACTGATCCATGTGCCTACAGTCTGACCTTACTTTAATATTACAATGCAAAAAGTGAATCTGTTTAAGAGTCAAGAAGAGATAACATCAGTATGATGGAACAGTAATTACATCAAGCAATAGTTAGCCAATGAGCAGAAATTACACTTGATCCACTGGCTTAAATCCAGGTGGAAGATAGACTAATTTTGCCTGTATAAAAGAAAAGCACAGGGTTTATTCCCTCTCAGCATTGACAGACGAGCTGCAGCTTCAAAATCTTCTTTCAGACTTTTAATCAACTGGCCTCACTTGGAAAAAAGAAGGGTAATATTATTTGTTAAAATTCTATGGCTATGTTAATTTATTTGATATATTGTATGTTTCTCCCCTCCCCTCTTGAAGCTGTATCTCTGTGAAAAAGCCAAATGCTGCTAGTCTTTGTGACTAGCATTGTGGGTCATTGTGATGACACCGTGTTGTCACTCAGCTAATCTTTCCTCTGCTTCCCTCGTGTCAATAATTTTAATGACATTTTGGTGCACATTGTAGTTTAAGCTCTAAAATTAAAACATAGTTTAGATTAAAAAACCCAAACCCTGTAAACTGATAAGATTTGTGTGTTGTTGTTTTTTAATCCAAACTATTCTGTTTGTGTGCACTGTTTAAGGAGTGTAATACATTACTGTTTAGAAGGAGGGTTGCCTTCTTCCACAGAAAGGGGGTATCATATGTGGAACTGTATGCATTTCACTGTTTGAATGGCCATGTGCAGCTTGACCCATATTACCTAGTATAACAGCAGATCAGTAATCTCTGGCCCTCATTGGCTTGGATCTTAAGGGCCCCTTGTGCAAACAGAAGACACTTCCATATACAAAAAGAAGGGTCTCTGCTTTTTGCTGATGTCCCTTTTATTACTTGCAGTTCCCCATGCTGCACAGCACCCAGTTCTGTTAGGTACTGCCTCTCAAAAGCAGTCTGTAGAAAGATGGGAAGTGGGTGGGGAAAGCTTTGGAGAAGTTATTTGTTGGGACTTCTTAGCTCCTAGAAGTCTACAACCAGCATGGCCAATGGCCATACTACTGGGGTTATGGACATGGCAGTCCATCAAGATAATTTCCTCAAGCTTTGTTTCTGCTATATAGCACTCTGCCTGCAGTTCTATGGACACAGACCATAGTTCTCTGGATTGTGATTATTCTGATATCTCTGGATATCAGAAAATGCCAGCAACCTCAGATTTATAGACTTCCAAAAACCTCTCTGCCCCTTGGTATTTTAAGGATGTTTCATTATAGTTTAGGTGTACTTGTACACCTAAATATATTAAGGATGGATGCAACAAACTTATGAACTAAACAGGTGCACTGGTTACGACCAAAAGTAAAACCTACATTTGGTGCAAACCCATGTTTGTTTTTAAATAATTTGAAACTGCCCTACTTAAAAGTCAGTTAAATGTGTCATATGCTTTCTTATATTGTGCATGTGCAGTGGGACATCTATGCAAACTGGAGCAATAGGGCTGCAGCTAAACATCTCTTAAAAAGCAAATGATGACAGGAGTCAGAACTGGCTTGTCCAAAAGGCTTGTGTGTGCACAAATAGTAATGAGAACCAAAGAAAGAACAGTCCAGTAAAAATAAAAAAAGATACAGACTGAGGAAAACACCTGAATAAGGACCATACATAAAATATAAAAATGTATGGAAGGAAGAGGCACTCATTCAAATTACATAAATAAAATAATATAAATATTATACTGTCTATTGGACAGTTTGCTTTTTTAAAAATCAAATGGGAATAGTTGGATGGTATGCATTAATGAAATTTAAAAAAAAACCCAAACAATAAAAACTACAGAGTGGCTTGAGAGAAAATGCAAAAAGACAATAAGTTATAGTACTTAAAATCTTTCTTAAAAAGTTAAGCCATTTGAAGGAGAAGTCTTTAGGGTGCAATAGATCACCAGTAAGGAAGACAATGTAAGTTCTTGAGGGAGGGAATTCCCTATTTAGGTCCTTTACATGCTTGCACTATCAAAGCTACACAGGATTCATAAGAAGTGAGAAGCAGTCTTGCTCTTTTTTTTTTTTTTTTAGTGCATGTGCGCAGTGTCTTTACTTTTCTCTCTTCTGCAGGAGAGTTATGGATTCCTATGCAAAATATGCAGCTGTCACTTTTGCCATGTTGTCCGTATCTCTGAATATTCTCCACTCTTTACCAGATGGAGACTTTGTCACACAGGGTGAGATACCTTTCATATCTGAACTTAAAGGGGGGTAATGGTCTGAAAAGTATTATTGCTGGGTGTTATTATTACGGTTGTGTTTACTTTCAGGTTTTTAATGGCGTATTGATTATGTATTTTGAATTCATATAAAAGAAGCTACTTTAAGGAACTTTGACACTATAAGGCAGCCAATACATATTTTAATGTAAAAATCTGGATAAATAAAATGTATCCATGAAATCACCACCATCTGTGTACCATGATCTTAAAACAGATGTGTCAAATAACATTTCATGGCATAATACCAAAATAAAATAAATGTGTACAGGTAGTGTGATCTTATTTTTCTTTGATGGAAGAGAATTTTTTTTTTGGGGGGGGGTCTATATGACTTTTTGAAGTAAACTGTATTCAGAAGCTTGCTAGATGATATTGTGTGTGTATATACCTTAACATTGCACCAACTTATGGTGGCCACATGAATTTCATAGGGTCTTCTTAGGCAAGGAATACTTAGAGATTGTTTTGCCTTTTCCTTCCTCTGAAATATAGCTTACAGCACCTGGTATTTGTTGGTGGTTTCTCATCCAAGTACCTGCTTAGCTTTCAAGGACCAGACACATTCTGATGCCTTGAGCATACTTTGGCCATACTCTGTTTAAAACTTTGCTAAAGTGACCTAATCTGCAGTTTTGGGAATAAATTCCACAAAATTTAATGGGACTTACTTTAAGTAGAAATGCACAGGTTTGTTCTGCAAGGCTAAAACACACTTATAGTACAGTCCTGTGCACATGCACTCTGAGATAAATACCATTGGCCAGAATCCTGTCAGGGGTCTACATATGAATAAACACTGTAGTTATGGTGCTATGCAGTGAATTCTATCTAATCCCCCCAGTATGCACTTACTGGGAAGCAGCTGCTGTGATTGATGGGGGTCTGTTCTCCTCAACTGGGAAGCAATCTTTGGTGCCACAGGCAGAATCAGAACTCCTGTTGCAATTCCTCCTTGCACTGGAGATTGCTTGCACAAGGGTGTGTATAAACATCAACAAGCTGCTCCCCAATTAATTAATGATGATGATGATGATGATGATGATTTATTTCTTACTCACCTCTCCCCATGGATTGAGCTGGAGAACAACAACAATTAACAAATACACAACATCAGTTAAAAACACATCTGTTAAACTCTTAGAAAGTATGGAAATGGACAAATTGACTTGCTTATTGAGAAATAAAAAGACTGATAAACTTGAGAAAGAATGGATGCCAGTTATGCAAAGATTAAAGGATAATATACAAAAACTATAGAAATAAGAAAATTTACTCTCAAACTAATAATAGAGAAAATATAAGAATAAAGAGGGGGAAAAATAGAAAATATAGTGAAGCCATGTTTATGAAATAAAACAAAGGGTAAAAAAATTTCTTTGTTAAATTTTAACAACTCCAATTGGAAGACAACTTCAGTGAGAAATGAGAGGATTTATAGACACTTGGAAGTCGTTTTAATTTGTTAGTTTGTAAATATGTTTTTGGTTAATGTCTTTGTTGGGATGTTGTGATGGTTTGTTATGTATTTGATGTTTATTCATTTGCTTTTAATAATTGATGGAAATTAATAAAGATTCTTTAAAAAACACATCTGTTAAAATACACATCAATTTAAAAGGACAAATAAGATGTACACATATTTTTAAAAAATCCACATTTAAAATTAATCATTTAAAATTCACAATTTAAAAAATTGTCTGGATAAGCCTGCTGGAAGAGACTGGTCTTTAATGCTGTTTTAAATTCAGACAGCATATTCAGCTGTTGAATCTCTTCCAGCAGGCCGTTCCACAGTCCAGGGGCAGCTGTAGGAAAAGTCTTCTAGCTGATGGTTGCCAACCTAATTCTGGCTGATTGGAGTAAATGTCTGCCAGAGGACTATTAGTCAACAGTGGAACGGATCCCCATCAAACACAGTAGATGCTTCCCAGTCAACGCAGATTGGGGGACAAAACAGTAAAGGGTGCATAACTCTAGATTACATATTTGTAACTGCCCAGTAGGATTCCAGCCATTACATTTCATGGTGCTTACATTCTACTAAGAACATATCTTATTTGTTCAATTTATGTTCTGCCTTCTCCTAACAAGGGACCCAAGACAGCCAACAAGAGGCAACACACAGTAGTGGTGTATCCTTTCATTTTTATAAAAGAGTAAACCCTGATAATGTAAGTGGTATTTATGTCCTGCATGTGGAGGATTAGGCTACTTATCATTCTTGGATGGATGATAGTTTATAATGGAGTAACTACATCACCTGACTAAAAATGATGAAACTTTAATATTTCAGCTATGTGGATAATTAGCAATCTTATATATTTTTATAACACTTTATTTTAAAAAATAGTTAAGGACTATTTTACTGCTGTTAAAAATGTTTCATGGGATTTTTTCTCTCTCTCTCTCTCTCTCTCTCACACACACACTCCTCTCTTGGCAAGCAGAGAAAATATCTCAGCGATAAATTGTTAATACTGCAGCATAAAGGGATTAATGTAAAACTGTGTACTGACGCTTTTTGCCCAGACAGTTGAAAGCTGTTTGGGTACCTCCTTATTTTATGTATGCTCCTCATACTGTTGATTTTATTGTCTCTTTAACAGTTTTGTTTATCTTGATGCATTTTGTGCATTGTAGACATTTTTTGGAAGTCTTTCAGAATTCTTTAAGAGTGCCAAAGACTTGTAGATGGGGATGATCTGGGATACACTGTGTATGTGGCTTTGCAAAAGTGTTAGAAAAATCTGTGACCAAAAGCTCCTGAGTTTAATTTCACAGCAATGGATTTAGACAGAAGTCCCCCCTCCCCAGGAAAAAAAAAAAAAAGAACCATCTGTCACTATCCCCAAATGGAGGAATTTAGTGGATGCAGCTATTTCAACTACACTGGGATTAAACATCAATTGGCCATATCACTGATTAGTTACAGTGCTGTATGAGCTGTATATGGTGTAGTCTCCATAAACCTAAGTTTAAATGTCCATTTGACATGTAATTTTGAATATTAGTTGTTGTTGTTTTGGGGGGGGGGGCAGCATGTGACAGATGGTAATCCTGAGTGGGTGCTTCCTATTACTACTAATTTAAAGACAGTGTCAAGCTATTTCATATTTTCAGAACATGTAATAGATATTCTATGGTCAGCAAAATATATAAGTTGTTGTGGAAGAACATGTCAGGATAGCAAATGGAAGGCAATGATATCTGGCTGTCCAAAAATTCTATGTAAGGCAAGGCAATAATTTGCAAGAGTCCTTGAGTTCTTTAAATTGGCATTATTTTGTCTGAAAATACAGTTTCATGGTACTGTGTACCCAAGAAGCCTTATGTTTGTTGGAGATCTCACTTTAAAAAAATACCTTGTTCATAGGTCACATAGAAAATTTCACAATTTACCCTTCACCCCATACAGTCACTTAAACTAGACATAGGAAAGTTTCTTAAAAAGAACTGCATCCTGCTCAATAAACAAAGACTTTCTGGAGTTATAAAAAAGTGAAAAATTATTGGTTTTAGATGTTAAGGTGTGTACATGTTAACTTTAAAAAAAAAAAAGTAGATTTTGCAATGTCACCAGAAATGTTTTTACTGGGCATATGGAAAGAGAATTGGACAGTAAATGTGGATGACTTCTCCCGTATATGATAACAGTAGCAAGAAAACTGTTTGCTCAAACTTGGAAACAGGCTGAAGCAGCAACAATGGAAAACTGGATTGTTAAGGTTGCTGAGTTAACCCAATTTGTCAAACTGATGTGAGTTTAAAGGACAAACCAATTGAAGTTTGGTTTTTTTTTTTTTTGAAAGATTGGAAACCATTTATGGACATTTTGAGCAAAAGGAAATCTAACAATGCAATAATTTGTGCCTATGGCTACTAGTAATTTTAGTAGTACAATTATAATGGTAGAATAATATATTTAGTATTTCTCTTTGCTTCCCTCCCCCACTATAGTCTGGAATGGAGGGAGGGGTCAGCCTTTTTGTGTTTTAGTTAGTTAGTGTTAAGTGTTTTAGTGTTTTAGTATTATGTAGTCTTGCAGCCAAAACTAGAACAGGTGCAGATTGTGGTGCAGATAATGAGCTACTGATATCAAAAGTTAGAGTAAAGCTAAAGAAGAATGCACAGTCATAATACCCAAATATGATCTGAACAACATATCAGCAATGGGATCACTAGGGGGGTGCGGAGGGTGTGGTTCGTACCAGGTGACACCCTAAGGGAGTTGACACCACTGCTCTTCAAACACCTGCCTTTTGGCAGAAATGGGCTGGGGCATTAATTTGTTTCCTTTTAAAATGCTTTAAGAGATTCTGGGAGTGGAGTGAAGTTCAGTGGGAAGAGAAAGGAGAGGCTCCAGAATTTTTTCAAAATTAAAATTTCAAATTTCAAAATGTTAAATTTTAATTTTTTGAATTTTACATTTTTTTAAATTTAAAATTTAATTTAAAAACATCAGATTTTAACCAAATCTTCACTATGTATATGTAATTACATTTAGTTTGTGCATATGATATTGTAATTTGAAAGTATAATTTTAATTTGCTAGTTGTTTATGTCACAACTATTAGCATTACATTCAGTAGTATATGGGAATTACAATTTATGAGTAACATTAGTGCAAAAAAGCACTGCTAAGGATTATGTATGGTGTGAAATGGGAGGAGGCCAGTGGGGAGGGATAACACCATGAGTTATCGCACTAGGTGACACCAACCCTAGTGATGCCACTGCATATCAGCAGAATTTAAGGACAACATTAAAAACAGATTTGAGTTATTAAGCATAATTGAGAGAGAACAAGAAGAACTATGGTCAGGAGTCAGGGACATAATAAAGGAAGAATGCAGCAAGACACTTACAGTGGCCAAAAAGAAAGAGAAGATATTATGGATAACAGATGAAATGCTACAAGCAATTAAGGAAAGAAGGAAAGCAAAGGAAAAGGGAGACAGGAACAAAATAAGAACAATGAATGCAATTGTTCAACATCTTGTATGCAAGGATAAAGAGGACTACTATAACAATTAATACAAATAAATAAAATAAAATAACAAAAAGGGAAAACCAAGAGATCTCTTTAGCAAGAGAAGGGAAATTAAAGGGAAGTTCAAACTAAAAATTGGAATGCTATATGACAAGAACAGGAACACACTATAGGACCAAGAACAAAAAAACAAAAACAAAAACCACTGATATATTCCAGGAAGAATGGCAGATTTTTATTGAAAATATCCACAAACAACAAGGACAATTGCAATCCCCACATGGACAACAAGTTTTTTGGAGAGACACAAATTATATTCTCCCCTTTCCATATGAGGATTGTGAAGTGACTCTTTGTATTTTGGGTTTGTGTTGTACTGTTAGCATTTGTATAATAATTTAAAAAACAATAACTCTGATGCAATAGACAGAAGAGCAATATGCTTGGAAAGGTTGACGAAGACTGCACACCAGATGGCTGGACTCAGTTAGGGAGGGCATGGGCACGAATCTGCAGGAATTGAGCCGAGCAGTGGGGGACAGGGAGTCTTAGAGATCTCTCATCCACAGGGTTGCCATGAATTGAGGTCAACTCAAGTGCAGTTAACAACAACAAAACAAATTGAGAGTTTAGTTTTGGTTATATATGTGCATGCATTTTTCTTCATTCATTGCTTTTTTATCTTTTTTTTTTAAATCTTTCCAAATTTTTATGATTTTAGTTGTGAATTAGATTTAGTTGTGAATTAATATATATATAAAATCCAAGACTTTCTCAAAACAAAAAAAGTAAAGAGAGGGTTTATTTGGGGGCTTAAACAAGCTAAAGCCATTCCAGAACAATAAAAAATAGAAAACCATACCCCTGAGAAAGCCTGTCTCATTTCCTGGAAATCATTTTATTTTAAATCAATAGGTTGGGTAGCTGTGAGAGCCATTTGCAATTTGGCCACGTGTTTTGATATTTCTATATACAAGGTCCTAGAATGGGACTATCATGAATATTTTCTTTTTGTGTGTCTGATAGGTTGCCCTGAATGTAAACTAAGCCTGAACACACACATGACACGACTGTTTAATGGGCGGCCTGTTTACCAGTGTGTAGGATGTTGTTTCTCAAGGGCTTATCCCACTCCAATGAGATCAAAGAAGACAATGCCAGTTCCAAAGAACATTACTTCAGAAGCAACATGCTGTGTAGCAAGATCTTTCAAAGAGGTATGTGATATGGGATAGTTTTGCAAGTGATATGGGGTTGTCTTGCAAGTTGGATGTTTTGTCTTCTTCCTCGCTCTAGAACAACATTGGCTGTATAATGCTGGTTGTATAACTTAGAATTGCAGTTCAGATGCTCTACATCCAAGTTCCACTAGTGTTCAAAGGATGGAGAGGACAGGTGGAGTTGGAGTAGGAACCATAAACAGGTGGCAGGCGCAGACACTTTTTTCCACAGGCATATTACCAGCTAAAGTGCCTTTGTAGGACCATGAAATCCAGAGGAATGCATCCCCATAAGTCTACCCACCCAGAGTTTAAAATGGCCCAAGTCTGGGGTGGGGAATTTTCCTCTTTGAGGGGTTGGTAACTGATGGGAAAAGTCATCAGAGGCTGCCTCTGTCATTGGGTAGGACCATAATTAAAAGATGGGGTGTCACCTCCTTTCCCTTTCCCTAGTGCCATTGCCAGACTCAGCACAAGGTTTTCTTTTGAAAGTGGACAATGAGATGTCCCATTCTTTCAAAGCACACAGGCTCCCTACTTAGGGGTGCCTGTGGGGTGGGAAAAGAATTGAAACATTGTGGCCCATAAGCCTCAAGTTGCCTGCCATTGACCTAGCTGTACTATTATCTATTGAACCACACACCAATAAAATGCTTGTTTCACATTAAGAAGGCTTCAGTCTCTTCAACCTTACTTGGTAATAACCCTAGTGGGGCATAGTATGTGTCATTTGAGATTAAACATATATAAAATTCTGTTTCTTTTTCGTTGCAGTAAATGTAAATGTATTTTTATGATTTATTCTTATTTTTCTCAAGGCTCCTATTCCATATTATGAAAACACAAAAATAGAGAATCACACGGATTGCCACTGCAGTACCTGCTACTACCATAAATCTTGAGACCACAATGACTGGACAACAGATGGCACACAAGTTTTATTTTGTTTGGTTTTGTAGCAACATTGTATAAGATCTTAACTTTTCAGATAGAAAAAAATAGTTTTTGGCTGACATACTATGGAATACTCTGCTCTTTTATTTCTTCTTTACTTCATGCATTGAGATAATCAGATAAATATGCTTTAACATTTCTTCTAGGAACCAAATATAGGACTATGCATGATCACCAAAGTCTTGTTCATTTTGCATGTAAGATGTGAATTAATATACCTTCTGCATGAAAAGATACACTAAATAGATGGAAACAATGTTGAACTCGAAGGTTTGTTCCTTGCTAACTGAATTGTAAAGAAATATGATGGTTGCTTAAAAAATACCAATTACATATATTTGGATCTGTGTATTCTCTTTTATTTCTGTTCATGAATTAGATCACACAATTTCAGTGATAGACACAGAAAAGAATTAGTCTCATTCTACACAGACACAAAAATTGAATTAAAAGGAAACTTTAACATTTTCTAGGTTTCTCTTGGTTTTAGAATGGGTAGTTTTAAGTGTCTGGAATTGGTTATTTTAATAACAATGTTCTCTTTTAACAGAAACACGAACCTTACACTTGATTAGGGCACAAAAGTTCATAGAATCATAGAATCATACAGTTGGAAGATACCACAAGGGCCATCCAGTCCAACCCCCCTGCCATGCAGGAACTCCCAGTCAAAGCATCCCCGACAGATGGTCATCCAGCCTCTGCTTAAAGACCTCCAAGGAAGTTCATAACCCAGTACACACCCGCCCACACCCCAAGACTAGAGAAGGCTCAAACATGCTAGAGTAAGATTACACAGACAACATTGATTTTGATAAGGAGATTCATTAAATCTGAAGTGCCACACAAAAACAATCAAATAAATGTGTGCTGAGGAATTTGTTTGAATGGTAGAAGTCACAGCCTGTCCATACTAAATTCCATTCTGTTTTTCCCCAAGCATTCTTCATGTCAGCAGCATGATTTGGGAATTGGGAGGAGGGAGAGGGGACAGGGCACTTTGTTCATGCAGTTTTGCACAATTCATGGTCAGAAATACTTGTTAATTTACTGCAGATGACCCAGAGATATTCAAGCAAATCCAGATTTACCTTCTGCCTACCTGTGAATATGAAAGGTAGATTCCTGGCCAACTACCCCTCAAAAGCTCATGTCACACTATCTTATGTCAGTTTGTTTGGCTTACAGAAAGCATCGACTCTGAAATGTGACCTAATTGTGTTGAATGCTGTGCAGGTTTCATGAGTCTGATGGAGAATCTCAGGGCAGGGGGAACTTGAGAGTTGGAAACATAGTAGGTGAATGGATGCCACCCGCTGGCAAGACAAGATATATTGGTCTGTGATACATTATAAAGTTTGCACAGTAATGTTAGAAAGGAATACAAGAGGTGTCTCAGTTTTGACTAAAAAAAGTGTAGATTAAAATTCAAAATCCTAACTTCCTGCACCACAAAACACAGATGATGTACACATGGATGTACAAGGATGTGATGCCATGATGCTATGAGAAGGTGACAGCTTGTAAAAAAAATATATTGGTCAACCCTGTCATAGTTGCTGTAGAACAGGAGTGGGAAATGTGCACCTCTTGTTTTGGCCCCTAAAGCCTCACCCAGACTCCCAAACCCATTTTTTAAAAAATGGACTGATTTTTGGGTGATTTGCTCCCCCCCCCCAAAGTCTCAAAATGGTTTGCTTCTTCTATCCCCTCCCAAAAGCTCCTCCCTCAAACACACACAGAGTAAAAAGGAAAAAAAAATGTCTGAATTTATTTTAAAAAAATCAGCCAAAATGTTGGCCAGACACGATGTCTTATCACTTCTGGCACACTGAAACATGCTGGTGTGGCCCACTGGACAGGCCAAAGGTGAAAAAAATGGTTCCTGTCTCCTTTGCAGTTGCTCACCTTGTTGTAGAAAAACAAAGAATTGGGTGTATGCTTTTTGAAATGATCAAGTGTATGTAGTACTTCATTTGCCAATTATATTGGTAGGGGAGATTTACAGTCATAATCTATCATGGCATATAGGAGGATCCATTGGTGGTGGTGGTCTCTTTCAGGAAGAAAACTGAAAATTGTTTGGGAGAGGAGACAGTAGAAAGGGAACAAATTTTGCAAGTGAGTCAATGCTCATACCACTGACACCACAGTGGGCTGGAAACACAAGAGTGCACATTTGTGGTATGGTGAAAACACATGAGTCAAAAAGTGATTGTAGCTGAGGCACATTTAAGGATTCATCACAAAAAGAATAAATACTATTAATGCTGGGAATGGTTGCTGCTTTGTTTGGATGAGTACATATGTTGTGTAAATTAAACATAAGAGGGTGGGAAGAGCTGTATATAAGAAGCTGCCAAAATAATAATATTTGCCATCTGAATTTGCCATTCTGGCTTTTGCTGACAGTTTCAGAGAGGCAGTTATGTGAGCATATACTCAGAACTATTCAGGATCTCTCTCTCTCTCAATCTGCACAGAATCTTCTTAACAGATCTAGTTGATCTAGATCAGTATGAGTAGCTTGAAATGCAGGACCTGTTGATACAATCTTGAAAATAGGATATGAAAATGTGTAAAACCTAGCAAAGTGTACATATGGCAAACAGTTATATTTATTAAATTTTTACTCTGCCCTTCCACCATTAAGATATTCACAGTCAAAGATAACCAAAGATTACTGTTAGGGGGGTTGCAGACTGCCAGAAATAGTGCAAATTCAGTCCACTTTTAGGGTTAGGGTTAGTGCGAGGGAATCATGGGAATTTTTTTTCTGAGACATTGAGCCTTCTCTGTCAGAGAGCTCTGGTGCCACAATAAAATACACTTCCCATGACTCCCTAACCCTAACCCTAAAAGTGGACTGAATTTGCACTATTTCTGGCAGTCTGCAACCCCCCTTAGTCTTTAACAATAATGAAATACAGATAACCCCTCATCTTAATTAAAACGTTATGAAACCAAGTAAATTAAAATGCAACAATAGCCAGAACATAACTGATTAGACTACTGCTGCTGGAGTGAAACATCTAGTGTAACAAAAACTGTCAGTGTGTGAAAAAACATATCCACAAAAAGAAGAAGATGTTAGGGGCAGTATAATCCCTCGAAAAGCCATGACACCCCAACTTCTGTCCCCGTTTTTCCATATTTTGCGTCACATCTCTATGCATAATACTGTTTTTAAAAAATTCTGAGCCCTTGATCTGGAGAAGAAAGAACAGTTCTTCTTGGAACAAACTAATCACATTATTTTCTAGGTTATCTAGATTCATCTGGGGTTTAAGTGGAGGGATTGGGTTATGATCTGCTATGACATCCAAATCTCTCCCTATTCAAGGCTTTTCCCTCTCTGTCCAGCTCTCATCTCCATCTGTCTATCAGATTGTATTTACCTGGATGTCTAATTACTTTTTAAAACTAAATGTTGAAAAGTGTTTTATCTCAGGCCTTCCTCCCTTGGATTTGCCTCTATATCTACTAAGAACATTACCATTCATAATATTGATTAAGTAGTCAAATCTGTGCTTTGATTCTTTTTGCCTATGTTTGCCTGAGGAAGTAGAGTTTATTAGATAGGAAATAAACTGAGTAGGAAGTAGACTGAGGAAATAGTACAGTAGTAGAGAACACAAATAATTATCTTGTGAGAAGATGAAGGAGATAGGGAGAAAGAAGCAAGGATTCCACACTATTTGATAAATATAATTGGCATAATAAGTTAACTTTAATTTAGCATTGCCACATGAAAATAATTATTGGAGGTGCATCCCACTGTGATCTGAACTTTGTTCTGTCCTGTGTAGAAACATTCTTGATAAAACTGAATTCTTTTAAAGAGCCCAGAAGGGTTTACATGTGAGTTCCCAAGAAATCTATGTTCTATTAGCATATGTGTCTCAATTTGTATGTATTCTAAACCTGTAGTAGTTAAACTGCATTGTCTACTTTTAGACCATTCACTGGTGATATGAGATCCCTAATGTAAAGAGAGATTGTGTGTCTGATGGACAGATATCTAAAACTTATTTACATGACTCTATAGCAAACAACTTGCAGTGACGTACAATAAAACACAAATAACATTGAAAATAACTACTAAAGTTGGCTCCTGCTACAGAAACAATGATTTAAGTTTGTACTTGGCAAACAGAAGCACCATCTGAAAAGGGCTGTAACCCTTTTCTCTCATATTAAAAATTGGCAAATATGATCCATAATCTCAAGCCTAGACTACTGAAATGAACTCCTCTTGCCAACTATTCACATGCTTCAGTGGCTCTGACATCTATTCTGACTTCCTATAGTTGGTCTTCCATAAAGGCACAATTAAGATTGTGGTTTGGAGTTTGGATCCATTAAAATCTATGTCAGCTGTCTTGGAAGAACACTCTGACAAGAGAGAGCTTTTCTCTTTAAAAAAAAAAATCTTCCCCACTCCTGGTTTATTCTTGTATCTTAGGTTTATATTTTAATTTCACCATTGCACTGGCTGCCTGCCTTCCTTTTCCTGCATGGTAAGGCTTGCCTTGACTAATGTAAATATCATTCATGGCACTATTGCACTGAATGTAAATGTCCTCTCCAAACCCACCTTAGAAGCCAAGCAGCCACACCAAGGGAAGGAGTTCCTGCAGGGTCCTGTCACAACTGCTTTTTGCAAGAACACCTTCACTTGGTGTGGCTATCTAGCTTTTGATTTCAGAAGCGGCATTGCCAGATGAAACTACGACACTGGAGCTCTGTCATCATAGCTACGGTACATCTGATGATACAGAATCTTGGCCAATGGATTTATATTTTTACATTTGTATTACATCATTTCTCCACTGAGCTCATGTGGTGTAGAAGACTCTCATCTCCACGGTACTATCACAACGACCCTAAGAGGTAAGACCAGGGTCAAGAGGCAAGACCAGGTTTCTGTGTGTGCGCGCATATGTGTGTGGCAGCCTTAATAAGTCCATGGCTTATTAAGGATTAAAATCTGGGTCTCCAAGTTCTTGTTGTCATTGTTGTTGTTTTTGTTAACTGCCCTTGAGTTAGCCCCAACTCATGGCGACCCTGTGGATGAGGCATCTCCAAGCCTCCCTATCTTCCACTTCTCTGCTTAGGTCTTGCAAGTTAATGCTTGTGAGCTCCCTGAGTCTAGCCATCTGGCATGCAGTTTTCCTCGCTTTCTACTACACTCTACCTTCCCTAGAATTATTATTGTTATGCCTTCTCATGATGTGGCCAAAATATGACAACCTCAGTTTTGTCATCTTGGTTTCCAGGGAGATTTCAGGCTTGAACCCATTTGTTTGTCTTTTTGGCCATCCATGGTATCTTCAGCACTCTTCTCCAGCGCCACATCTCAAATGGCTTTATTTTCTTTCTGTCAGCTTTCTTCACAGTTCTCACATCCATACATGTGATGGGGCATACAATGGCTTGGACAATTTTAATTTTAGTGCTCAGTTGTATATCTCTGCACTTTAGGATCTTGTCTAGTTTTTCATGGCTGCCCTTCCCATTCCTAGCCTTCTTCTGATTTCTTGACAATAGTCTCTGTTCTGCTCAATGTTTGACCCAAGGTATGGAAAATCTTTATTTTGCTTTCTTCATCATCTAGGTTGCATTTATGTATATCCTCTGTGGTCATGATTTTTGTTTTCTTTATATTCAGCAGTAAGCTTGTCTGTCTTATGCAGTAAGCCAATTCCTTGTCTCACACTGTAATTACTGTACCACACAGTCGCTCTACTTTAATATTGAACTAGGTTACTTTATATTATTGCTGGATATTTTATTTTAATCATTAAATGCACAGACACATTTTCTATGTTTGAAAAAGAATTCAAGCCTTTGCAGTATAATGAGTATTTGATGGATATGCATTTTATCCTAATATGGAAAGCTTACTATAGTTTAATTTGGAACACAGTTGAGGATCCTGCTAGAATGAAAGGTGGAATTTTAAATAAAGCACAAGGATTAATATGAAGCAAAAGGCTCTTTTATACATTTGAAGGATTTTGCTGAGAGATGACACAGTGTTCAGAGGCTTCCTTATGCATGACTCCAGAAAATGTGTTAAGAAAGGCAAGGCCAGCCCTATTATTAGGCAGAGGGAGCTAATTCCCTCAGGTTGCAGAGACTGGGGTCCAAGACATACTGTAGAAATAATCTATTTTGAGACCACTTTAACTGCCCTGGCTCAATGCTAGGGAATTCTGGGAACTGTAGTTTTGTGAGACATTTAGCCTTCTGTGTCAGAGAACCCTGGTGCCACAATAAACTGTAGGAGATAAGATAATGTTAAAGAACTACAAAGCTCATGGCTAATTTGGGGCTGGATTGGATGACCCTTGGGGTCTCATTTTCTATGTTTAAAACTATACATTTGCAAGGCTTTTCAGTTTTGCTTCATTAAAATGGAATGTTGTTGTTTTTTGTTTTCTTTGGCCTTGAAGGCTAGACAGTCAGCTTCACAGCCAAAGTTGATAAGGATGGTATGAGTGGGCAGTAGGGAGGAAAGCTAAATTTGTTCGCGCATGGCAAATAGAAGTGTAACGTAATCAGGAAAGGAGGGGTTTTTGGAGTTGTGTCCTGTAACCAATGAAAATGGTCAATTATTCATGTGTTAATATAATTATAAACTAGCTGTGTAAGATGGTATATAAGGATGTTGATTAGCAAGGGGGGCGCTCTCTGTCAGAGGCCTGTCGACGTTAAAGGAATAAACTCTACTTTCCTGATTCAAGGGTCTCTGTTTCTGTGTTATCTACAACAAAACTACAATTCCCAAGATTCCCTAGCACTGAGCCAGGGCAGTTCTTGTGGGATTTTTCTTAACAACCCAAGTAACCTGGTTTGTCCAGGGTACTACTGTGTTCTGTAACTTCTGAGGGAGGGGTGCCATTTATTGCATTGCCTCAAGCAGAACAGTATCTTGGAGAAGCACTGCAAAATAGCACTGAGCACTGGTTCAGTCCTGTAACATTATGATAACAGACATTCCCCATAGTCCTGGGATCAGAGAGCTCTGGTAAAACCATTCTCTGGATGCAGAAGCTACTGCTCTCAGTCACAAAACTCTCCCCTCTGTATTGTCCCTGTCCCTCTCTTCTCACTCTCATATTTACCTTATTTTCCTGCGTATAAGACTACTTTTTTACCTGCAAAATCTGTGGCTAAAGTGGGAGGGGGGGTCGTCTTATATGCCGGATATAAGGATAATGAAGATAGGTGCTAAAACTCTATATTTTGACTGGGAAAATGGGGGGGTCGTCTTATACGTGGGTCGTCTTATACGCCGGAAATAGGTACTTAAAATTGATATTTTAGGGAGAATGCATTAGTTTTTGGGAGACATTGGCTTGATCTCTGTGCCCCCAAATCTAAATTGCCTGGGAATCTTTAGGAGTCTTCAGACTGAGACTCAGTCTGCTTGGACTGCTTCAGAGTCCTACTTTCCTTTGGATATCTCTCAAATTTATCTCAGTTCTAAATTTATCCAAATCTGAAGTGCATCGCTACTGATCTGTAATAATTTTTGTTTCTATTTTTAAATGGAGGAACTTTACAGCCTCATGGATAGTTCTACAGCACCATCTTGTGGTGAAAAATAATGACAGCATCTTCTTTTAAGTTACAACATTAAATAGAATGAACATGTGTACATTTGATAATTAAGTCAGGGGTCGGCAACCTTTGTTGCTGGGGAGCTGGGGGGGGAATGGCACGGGTGTGTGCGTGGGGTGGGCGTGTGCATGCTGGTGTGCGTGTGCGCTTCCCCCCGTGTGCATGCGCACGATGCCCGCCGTCATGCGCATGTGTGCGTGTGTGGGGAGCGCCATTTTGGAATGCCCCCCGCACGTGCGCCATGTGAATTCGCCTGGCTCATGGGCGGGGGGCCTTGGGAATGCCCCCCTGAGCGTGCGCCATGTGAATTCGCCTGGCGCACGGGTGGGGGGCATTCCCAAGGCCCAGGGAAGGCCCCATGGCGGCTGCGCCATGCGAATCCACATGGCTCAGCCGCCGTGGGGCCTTACAAAATGGTGCCCACGTTTGCGGGCACATGCACGCGTGAGCATGGACACCATTTTTGCATCCAAAATGGTGCCCGCACATGTGCACGCATGCGCACAGTGGTGGGTGCCATTTTGGAACGCCCACTGCGCCGGCGTTCCAAAATGGTGCCCGTCGCCATGCGCATGCATGCGCAAGCATGGGTGCCATTTTGGATGCAAAAATGGCGCCCGTGCCGGCACGGGTGGGGCAGCGGTGGTGGCGGTGGTGTGGGCAGGACTGGCCACAGGCCGGTCCCAAGGCCTCCATGGGCCGCACACAGCCCATGGGCCATAGGTTGCCGATCCCTGAGTTAAGTTATTAGCATTATGTTATTTGTTTGTATAATAAGTAGATCTTGGAAACATTTGGATAAATTTAGAACTGAGGCAAATTTGAGAGCTATTCAAAGGTGGCACGCCATTCCAGTCAGCTTCTGTAAATGCTTCTGGTCACCATCTTTGCCTCAGGGGCAAAAGGGCTTGTCTGGGGAGAAACTTTATCTATCTCAACAGGGAAATCTTCTCCATAAGGTAGTATGTTCCCATGTGGATGTCATGGATGCCATTCCCTCGCCCTGCCATTGTGTGTGGTAGTGGGAGATGTATATGGGCTGGCATCCAGTTGATGAATTACAATGGAGCAAGTCAGACTTGGGCTATCACTACTCACTTTTGGCTTGTTGCAAAGGCTGGAATTTTGTTCCAGCCACACAACCATCAAAATCTCCCCAAACCTATCTTGCAAATAGCACAACTTCCCCATGACAGCCACTTACATGTTGTCAGACAGCAGAGAGATCATGGGGATTTATCCAGCTATTTTCCTGTAGCCGAAAGCGTGGAAATTATATCATCTGCAGGGATCTGCAAGAAAATCGTTGGATACACCCTTCATCATCATCTTGCTCTCCAAACATAATTGCAATGGCCATATTGTGTATATGTGTGTGTGTGTTCCTGCTTGCAAGGTTGGTTTTTGGGGTAGCATTGGGAGAGATAGCCACAGAGACATAGCTATGAGATACATGCATATCTCCCAATGCAGGATCTTGGCTGTATTATAGTTAATGAATATGTCCTCTTGCCTTGGAAGATGTCCATGTGACAGCCAGCTATAGTGTCGGCAGTACTTGTGTGCAGAAACTCCATATGATTGCTTGATTTGAGGCCAGGTATTCATTAAGTATTCTGTATATGAAAGGAGTACTTGTCATTGGGTACTATTTGATATCTGATACAGCAGCATCTATAGTTGGGACCTGAATAGCTTTAAATATAAGAATACTGGTTTGTATATTAATTTACCTCATTTTATTTAACCATTCAGGAAGCTATCCTTAAACAGCAAAGAAAACCCAATCCCATTTCACATGCTGAATTTGAATATTTGAAATCTGAAATTTGAAATTAATTTTCAGTTTTAATGGATTTAGATTCCCCTTACCCCAGGTTTCCCTTGACTCTTAGCATAATAGCAGGGTTGTGCATATTGTATAATTCTTTGCCAGCTAGGGAAAAACCAAAAACAAAATATGAATGGAATGTGGTTTCAGTTTCCTAAAACAACAAAAAATTGAGCATTTCTAGCCCACATGGCTCAAAAGTTCTGTTTGAAAGTGTGTTAACAATCATTGCCAAATTCTCAGCCATCAAGAAATACCTGGAAAAGATTTTGAGTGGTTATACACAGGCTTCCTGTTCTTGGTTAATACCAATTCTGGAATAAAATTAAGAATATAGTGGTAATTTGCAATAAAAAATAAAAAATAAAATTGCAAAAGAAATTAGAAGAATGTGATGAAGGTGCATCATTGTTTTTACAGGCTACAAAATTTGGCTTTGCTTGCTGCAGAATTTGAATGGCTTGGAACAGATTTTCTTTTTTAAAAAAAACAACAACTATGTATGGCACACATGATACTGTCTTGTATTCTGTTGAAGAATGTACCTGTTTGCAATTATCTTCTGAAAGTAATTGTTTTCATGGGGATTATGTACTGTATCCAGTGGTGACCTTCTGCTTGTGTTTCTCCCCCTCTTTATGGTTCCCCAGTGTTTCCTGGAGATCTTGCAGGGTAATGGCTCTCCCTTTGACTTGGATCCCACTGAGCTTGCAGCCACTGTTTTTTGTTTGTTTTTGTTTATGCTCCATTTGCCATAAAGCTGGGGCTGTGAACTAGGGAGAGGGGGTTGCTGAGCAAGGGGGTCCCTTTCTGCAATGATCAAGGAAGTATGACTGTTGGCACACAGTGAGGCTGTGCCAGCCGGTACATTACCCACACAGTTCTAGCCTATGTGTTTGCCCAGTCTTGTATATTCCCTTAGCTGTGTGTGCCTTTTTGACATTTCAGCAAGCATTCTATTTTAGCATTCTTTTACAAGAAAAGAGGACAACTCAGTCATAAAAGCTGTAAGGGGAAGCATTTTCTGTCCTACTTTGTAGTCCTTGTACTAAAGATCTGTGGCCAAAGTTTGCTGACTGGTCAAAATTGGTAAGTTTGTCCACTTCCAAAATGTCTTCCTTGTAACTCCATACGGCTCCCTTTTATGCCACAGGAACATAACCAAACAATAGGACATTGGAGGAAAATATGTACTGAAGCAGGAGTCTGTATAGAGCCATTTATGATGATGGTTAGGGTCTTAGGAATGATGGGAATCATAATGCAACACGTCTGGAGGGCATTGGATTGGGAAAGGCTGTGGCACAGCCCAGCACCAATTCTACTAGCAAATGATTTCTAACATTTAGTCAGGAGATGGCTTGGTGGCTCCAGAACTGTGTGTTCAGCACTTGGACAGCTCCTATAAAACCTAGAATAACTGTAGCAGAGCTGTGGTTAAAATGGAAGAGCTGCTGTAAAAACCGGATGGATTCACCAACCCGCAATTCCTGAACCACCAGCCACCTCTGCTGCTATCTTAAAGACATGCATTAGGGAGTAGGTACCATTGAACATAGTGTGGATTTGCCTGCCCAAATGCACGATTTCGATTTCCTCTCAAACCTACATACACTGTCAGTTTTTCTAAGATTTATGAAGCCTATAATTCCTGTCCTTTATGAGGTGGCTGGTGAGAGAGTCCTGCTGTGCCTCTGAGAGTTTTACAGTGGAAGATATGTTGTTTATCACATAGGAATGAGGTGCACTGGTTGAAATCCTCTCTTTAAAGGCTTGATTGAAAATCACAGAGACCCACCCTTCTCAGCAGGGCTTGCCCTAGTGTTAGGCAGAGTAAAACAGTACTCTGCCTGACTGCTTCAGGCAGTAGATGTGGGATGCTGTTTCAGTTTTCTGCTTCCCTTGAGGGATTCTGGCCACAAATCTTCAAATAACTGCTTGAGAAGATACAGGTCTTCACATAACTCATAGTAGTCTTTAAAGAAATCTGTTAATATTTACATGTGAAAATTCCTTGCAAGAGGAAAAGGTTCTCTGGTTCTCTGTGGCCATTTTGACTGGGTGAGTTCTTAAACTTTTTTAACTGTGAGTCACTTCTGTGGGTCACTGGGAAGTGGAGCTAGAAGCCTAATTCTATATGGCTGCTCCTTACAGTCAAAGAGGATTAAGAGTACAGAGGAGGAGGTGACTTGGGAACAGTATTTGAGAGGTTCTCCTTTAATTTTTCACTTTTTCTTATACACTTTTTTCCTTAAGGGACTCATGGGGATTTTTGCTCAGAGGAAGTGAGCCACACACTTGCCTCTTGAAGGAGCTAGTTGCCAGGAGCTCTCTAGATAACTATAGGCCCAGTTGATTGAGCATAATAATAATAACAACAATTATTATTATTATTATTATCCTGCCACTCTGTAAAAACTACCAAGGTGGCTTACAAGATAAAGTGAACAATCCCTTCCCCCAATAGCCCACCCCCTTAAAATGCAATTAAACAGACAAAAAATATAAAAACTAACAGAGCTTGGGGTCCTTTATATTGGTGTTTAACAGGGGAAGCCCACAGTTGAGGGGAAAGGCCACAGTCTTGTTTCAGTGCCTCTTTAAGACTTCTCAGTATGGACACTAAGGGACCTGCTGCAGTCACATGCAACACTTGTAGGATGTTTGTCTTCTTGCCTATGATGTGGGGCACTTCACCAGAATGAAGTGCAAGTTGGTGACCCTCTTGGAAGAGAAGGTCTAGCAGCTGGAGGCCCAGATATCTACACTTTAGCATCTTAGGGAGCAAGAGGTTTTCCTGGACAGTCTTGGATGGGGAACACAGAGAGGAAATTGCTGGGGAGGAGGTCACATCACATACACAGAAGGTAGACAGCTGGAAGAATGTCACACACAGAAGTAGGGAAACCAGGGATCATTCTGGCAGCTTGCAGCTACAGAATCGATTTGAAGCTCTCTCCCTTATCAGGGATGATGAGGAAGAACAGCAGGAACAGCAGGAACAGACTTCAGGGACAGTGCAGGGGAGCCTGAGAGTACCACTGTAGGGAACAGCCACTGCTAAGCCTTGGAGGAGGTGTGTGGTGGTGGTAGGACTCCTTGCTGAGGGGTAGTGAAGCAGTGGTTTGTGAGCATGAGAAGATGTTTCAGGAGGTGTGTGGTCTCCCTAGGGCAAAAATCCGTGATGTGACAATCAGGCTGACAAGACATGTCAAACCTACTGACCATTACCCCTTCCTTTTGGTCCATGTGGGATCCAATGATACTGCAAGGCACAGTCTTCAGGATATCAGAAGGGATTATGAGGCTTTGGGTAGGAAGCTGAAATTGCTGGATACACAGGTTATCATCTCATCTCTTCTCCCAGTTGAAGGGCATGGTCCAGCTGGGGAGAGGATAATAGCAGATGTGAATAACTGGCTCTGCAGATCCAAAAATGATTTGGATTTTTGGATCATGGACTGCAGTTCCATGAGGGTGGACTTCTTGCAAAAGAGTAGTTGCAAAATTTGATCCAGAGGGCTTTAAACTGAATTATGTGGGGGATGAAGATAGCATTCTGGAAGGCGAAAGGGCTGCAGAAAATAGTCAAACTGGCATAAAGGGAACAAGGCAAACTTCAAGGAACCAACAGTGGGAGGCAAAACAACAACAACAACAACAAAAACAAAACTGCAGAGGCAGCAAGTAGGGAGGGGGCACATGGTCTTAGATGTCTCTACACTAAGTGCATGGGAAATAAGCAAGATGAACTTGAACATCTAGCATGACAAAGCAAATATGATATAATAGGCACCACTGAAACTTAGTGGGATGAATCTTATGATTGGAATGTAGTAATAGAGGGGTATAGCCTTTTAAAGAGAAATAGGCCAAACAGAAAAGGAGGAGGAATAGCATTATATATCAGGGATGTTTACACTTGTGAAGAGATCCAGGGTTTAAATCCTGGAAATCAGGTGAAGACCATCTGGATAAAAATTAAAGGGGAAGGAAACGGCAGGGATGTTATTGTGGGAGTCTACTACAGACCCCCAAGTCAGACTGAGGAATTGGATGATGCCTTTCTAGAACAGATGACCACACACTCAGAAAGGAGAGATGTAGTAGTGATGGGTGACTTCAACTATCCTGATATTTGCTGGAAGTCAAACTCAGGCAAAACTTTAAGGTCTAGCAAATTCCTCACTTGCCTTGAAGACAATTTCATTGTCCAAAAGGTGAAAGAGGCAACAAGAGGATTTGCTATTTTTAAATCAGATCCTAACCAATAGGGATGACCTGGTTAATGGGGTGCTAGTGGTGGGATCCTTAGGTGGGAATGATCATATTCTCCTGGGGTTTCTTATACAGTGGAAAAGAGAAGCCAGGCATAGTCAGACACTCATTCTAGACTTTAGGAGAGCAGATTTCAACAATCTTAGGGAAACACTGGGAGTGATCCCGTGGTCAGGAATACTAAAGGAGAAGGGAGTTCAGGACAGATGGGAGCTTCTCAAAAGGGAGATACTGAAGGCACAATTTAAAACAGTTCCAATGAGAAGGAAGAATGGGAGGTGTCTCAAGAAACCAGGATGGATGACTGAGGGCCTCTACACACTGGCCCAAAGGGCTGGCCTGGAGGCAGGGATGGGGAGGGGCAGCTGCACGCTGGGTGCCCCAACCCCACGCCGAGGAACGTCATGATGCCACGCACCATTACACATGGTGTGCAATGTGAAGACGTCCTTCCGGTGTAGCATCCTGACGCGCTGTGCCGGAAGGGGTACTAAAGAGCTGTGTGGCAGCTCTTAGTGTGCCCTTTTGCCGGCTCTGAAAGGAGGGGCATTTTGCTGTTCTTTTCTGGGCCGGCAGACAGGAATATCGGGGCCGCTGTGTGTGGTAGCAGTGGCCCCGATCCTCTGCTTCCCAGGGTGGCCCAGGGCTGCCCATCTGCATCCCCCCTGAGAAAGTTACAACTGAGCTAAGTTTTAAACAGAACATGTATAAGAAATGGAAAAAAAGGGGAAATCACTAAAGAGAAATTCAAACAAACAGCGAGCACATGTAGGGGTAAAGTCAGAAAAGCTAAAGTGCAGAATGAACTCAGGCTTGCTAGAGAGGTTAAGAACAACAAAAGGGTCTTTTTTGGATATGTCTGTAGCAATGGAAAGAGGAAGGAAATGGTAGGGCCACTGCACAGAGAAGATGGAGAAATTCTAACAGGGGACAGAGAAAAGGCAGAACTACTCAACACCTTCTTTGCCTCAGTCTTCTCCCAAAAGGAAAAGGCTGCTCAACCTGAATAAAATGGAGCAGAGGACACAATAGGCCAAATGCAGCACAAAATAAGTAAAGAGGTAGTACAGGAATACTTGGTTAATCTAAATGAATGTAAGTCTCCAGGACCAGATGAACTGCATCCAAGGGTATTAAAAGAACTGGCAAATGTAATCTCAGAGCCACTATCAATAATCTTTGAGAACTCCTGGAGAACAGGAGAAGTCCCAGCAGACTGGAGGAGGGGAAACATTGTCCCCAACTTCAAAAAGGGAAAAAAAGAGGATCCCAACAGCTATCATCCAGTTAATCTGACATCAATACCGGGAAAGATTCTAGAGCAGATCATTAAACAGAGAGTCTGTGAACATTTAGAAAGGAATGCCATAATCACAAAAAGTCAACATGTGTTTCAGAGAAACAAGTCATGCCAGACTAATCTGATCTCTCTCTCTCTCTCTCTCTCTCTCTCTTTTTTGGATAGAATTACCAGCTTTGTAGATGAAGGGAATGCTATGGATATAGCATATCTTGATTTCAGTAAGGCCTTTGACAAGGTTCCCCATGACATTCTGGCTAACAACCAAATATGGGCTAGACAAGGTAACTGTTACATGGATTTATAATTGGTTGACCAGCCAAATCCAAAGGGTGCTCAACAATGGCTCCTTTTCATCCTGGAGAGAAGTGACCAGTAGGGTGCCACAGGGATCTGTCTTGGGCCCAGTGCTATTCAACATCTTTATCAATGATTTGGATGAAGGAATAGGGGGCATACTTATCAAATTTACAGATGACACCAAATTAGGAGTAGCAGCTAATACCACAGGGGCAGGATGAAAATTCAAAATGACCTTAATAGATTAGAAAGCTAGGCCAAAACTAACAAATGAAATTCAACATGGAGAAATGTAAGGTACTGCACTTAGGGTAGAAAAATGAAATGCATAGCTATATGATGGGGGACACCTGGCTTAATGAGACTACGTGTGAAAGGGATCTAGGAGTCCTAGTAGACCACAAGTTGAACATGAGTCAACAGTATAATGCGGTAGCTAAAAAGGCCAATGCAATTTTAGGCTGCATAAATAGAAGTATAGTGTTTAGATCAAGGGAAGTAATAATGCCACTGTATTCTGCATTGGTCAGACCCCACCTGGAATACTGTGTCCAGTTCTGGGCACCACAATTCAAAAAGGATGTTGAAACACTGGAGCGTGTCCAGAGGAGGGTGACTAAAATAGTGAAGGGTCTGGAAACCATGACCTATGAGGAACGACTGAGGGAACTGAATATGTTTAGCCTGGAGAAGAGACAGTTAAGAGGTGATATGATAGCCCTGTTGAAGTATTTGAAGGGATGTCATATTGAGGAGGGAAGCAAGCTTGTTTTCTGATGCTACAGAGAACAGGACCCGGAAAAACAGATGCAAGCTACAGGAAAAGAGATTCCACCTTAACATTAGGAGGAACCTCCTGGCAGTAATGGCTGTTCGACAGTGGAACACACTCCCTCGGAAAGTAGTGGAGGTCTTTAAACAGAGGCTGGATGGCCATCTGTCAGGTATGCTTTGATTGGGAGTTCCTGCATGGCAGGGGGTTGGACTGGATGACCTTGTGGTCTCTTCCAACTCTATGATTCTATAAAAGCAATATATTTGCTTGCCAAACATCAGTCTGCTTGGAGTCAAATTTTATCCGAAGAGTCCTTTAGTTATATGTGCAGCTGTGAGGACTCATGTGTAGTCTGTCAAGAAACCATTATCTCAGTTCATACCTCTGCTAATGGATTAGAATTTTTGAAAGTATCTGCTTAGTGTTTCTCCTTCCAGTCTTCCTTTGAATTTTATTTGTCAGACACCACTTGTAACTTTCATATTGTATTCTAAGAAATTTGAAATGCTCTGCAACTGTTTTAAGGTGTTGCCATTCCTATTACCTGACTATCTGTCCCAGTTTTTCAAAATAGCCCATTTATTAGCTTCCAGACAGTTAAAAAAAGCCACCAGTTTCTTAAGTGGGATTTTTTTTTAAATATTCTTGTTTTCTAAAATTATCCTTAGATACTCCTGCTTTGCTGGGCCTAAGTATCCTAAAGGCACCAAACCTGGTCTGATCTTGGAAACCAAGCAGGGGCAGCCCTGGTTAATACATGACTGGGAGACAAGGCAAACAGAACAATACAGATGTTCTATAATTTCATTTCTTCTTCTGCTTTCAATCTTTGTTGTGATTGTTGCCCTTTATGTTGAGGCAGACAGTGCAGAACTCCACATGCTGTTTGACTGTAACTTCCAGCATTCCTCATTGACTATTGTAGCAAGGACTAATGGGAACTGCAATCCAACGATACTAGGAAGAATGCATTTTGTTCACTCATATTTTATAACCTCATTATTTTAGTGGAGGACTGGGAATAAGGGATTCTCCAGATATTGCAACAACTTCTACCCCCATTGTCTATGCTAACTAGGGTTGATGAGTTTTACAGTCCAACAGCATCTGAAGATCCAGATGTTGCCAACCTCTGACATACAATGTTCATGTCCTTCAAAAACAGCTTAAAGCAAATATATAGCATGTTGTACATGATCCAGAAGGTATCGTCCTTCAAGGTAATGATTGTTCTAGTATTCTTAGTTTGAATCCTAAGAGGCAGATAATGGAAAACTAGGTTAAAGAAAAAAATACAGGTGAATAATGCATTTTGATTTTCCAAAGAGTCTTCTATCTGGAAGTATGCTTTTTATATTTTGACTTGAGAACAGGTACACACATTCTAAGCAACAGCTTCTGACTTGGCCTCAAAAGTAGCCAGTTGCCAATTCTTCTTTGGCAAGATTAAATGCTCAACATATTATGTGCCAAGGGCCATATCAGGAAAAAAGATTCCACCTAAACGTTAGAAAGAACTTCCTGATGGTAAGAGCTGTTCTATAGTGGAACACATTCCCTTGGAGTTTGGTGGAGTCTCCTTCTTTGGAGGTCTTTAAACAGAGGCTGGATGGCCATCTGTCGGGGTGCTTTGATTGTGTATTCCTGCATGGCAGGGGGTTGGACTGGATGGCCCTTGGGGTCTCTTCCAACTCTATGATTCTATAACTTCCCCCCATTTTATAAGGTCAACAACCAAGTATCAGCTGCGCTACCCTACAATCCATGTCATGCATTCTAGATAAGGAATTTGATCCAGATTTAATCATACTTAAAGAGACCCAATGAAATCAACAGGACTTCAATTAGCCACCATTTACTCCACTGATTTCAGTTGGTCTCCTCTGGGTAACACTAAATCTGGATCCAACTCACTATGCTGTTGCTCTGAAATCAGATGGAAAATGTTGCATAGGCACACTTTTAACCAAACATTTCAATAAGCTCCTAGAAATTATATCTGAAATAGTACTTTGAATTGCCTTTTTTCACCATTAGTTTGCAGTCAGGAAGAAAGAAGCATCTCCATCCATTGTTGTCATGCTTTTTAGAAAATGTGCCTTTCTGCATAGCTGATACTTTAATCAGGTAATCTCAAGCCATCTGGCAAAGAATAAACATTTTCTTATTTTTAATTATGGTACAGCCTTAGGCCTGATTTTAATTAGCAGTTTGAAAGGAGATGTAGTGATGCAGAGAGAGAAAGATCAAAGATGATGTTACAGAATATTACAGCTTTGTAGGAACTGATGAAGCTTTGCAACACAGATGTGGATGCAGCTGCAAAAGAACAATTAGCACTGTTTCTGAACCCACAATAGCATATTTCACAATAAATGAGGATCATTCCTGGCCTTTTAAGAAACCGTATTTGCTCCTTCATTCTGCGGGACAGGTATGGCTTCATTGTTCCAAAGAACAGTACTCATGACTTCAAAAGTCTGCCCTGTAATTGCCATGACTTAACAAGCATAGAATTACAGAATTAGATTGTACTTCAAAGCTATCTTGTCCAACCCTCTGCCATGCAGATACACAGCTATAGCACTTTTGAGAGATAGACCTCCAACCTCTGTTTTAAAAACTCTGAAGAAGGAGACTCCACCACCCTCTGATGCATCCATCCCACCCTCAAACTACTCTTACAGAAGTTCATCCTAATGTTTAGGTGGAATCTCTTTTCTTGTAACTTGTTTGTGTTCTATTCCATTGTTCTGTGTTCTAGTCTTTGGAGCAGCAGAAAAGAAAGCTTGCTCTATCTTGCTGATACAGCTTCAGATATTTAAAGATGCCTCTCAATCACCCTTCTCCAAAGTTATTTTTTTCAAAGTCTTAATGACTCCCAAATGCATTTATATAGATTTTTCAAAAATAATAATAATAGTCATCAGCCCTACATGGTCATAATAGTCATATATAGTGAACACGTTATCTATCAATAGTCTTTTAAGAATCACCTGAACTCCCATAAACATAGCTCTGGCTGTGAGAGATGCTCACCCTAGTGCTCCATGAAACTCTCTTCACTCCTTTACTTCCTATACTCAGATCTTGGGGTGTGCGTGTGTGTGCCCCCCCACACATATGGGTACCCAATCTATCACAAGACCCCATTCAGCATTTATAGGAAGAGGCAGTGCAGGGAAATTCAGCTGATATGGGCAGAAGACACACACACACACACACCAGAGCTCCACAGAGGAGAGAGATGACTGGGTCAACATACAGGAAGTGTACATCAGCCTACCTTTGTGAAACAAGGAAAATGAGACTATCTGTGGCTCCTAGTCAGGATGACTATATACTATCTCCAAGATCAGAGGAAAAATGCCTCTCTATATATGCTGGGGAACACAAGTAGAGCGTGCCAGTGAACTCATGATCTGCTTGTGGGTTTCTCATAGCCCTCTGTTTGACCATTTTGAGGACAGAAGACTGGACTAGGCAGGTCTTTGGTCTGATCTAGCATGGATCCTTTAATGCTCTTAATGGACAGTGTACTGAAACAAATGTATGCACGAAACTCAGCGAGGGAGGAGAGAAGGTGGGGGAATGGGTCATGGGATGGTTCATAGTTTATTAGAAATGGCCTAAAGACAAATATTGAACTGGGTATTTTGTATCTGCTATTTCAGAGAGAGAGAGAGAGAGAAAGAGAGAGAGTGTATAAGAGAGAGAGAGAGAGAGAACCTGTGTAATAAAATGTATTTGAATCTCATGATATAGAAACACATGTACTCATAGTACAAAGAGGTAGAAAACAGCATGATAGGTTCACAGGCTAAAGAGAAATTAAGCAGAAAGACAAGCCAAATTAATCATTTTTATATGTACTCCCCAAAACAAAAGAATCCAAATGGGTTGCTAGGTTAAGTTTTTCCCCTCTGTCTCATATTTAAGGCCAGTAAGTCACATTGAAACCATATGGTGTTGTTTTAAGAGTGTTCCCAACACTTAATGAGCTTTTTAAAGGCAAGTTTAAAATCTTCATTAAAACTAGTGTACAGCAGAGGATTGACCAGAGAATTCACATAACCTAGCCATGTTAAAAAGTGAGCCACTTCAGAAGACACAGTACCCAGTCCAAGGCCCACAATGAGTTCCTTAATAAAAAATGGAAACCAAGACAAAATGAATGCGCTTAAGATAAGGCCAAGGATGCGTGCAGCCTTGCGTTCCCTTACACTGGAAATCTGTTGGCGGTCTCCAACCAAATCCAGGTCATTGTCAAAGGTAGGGCTCCTCATTGAAGCATGCATTCTGTCAAATTCCGTGGTTGGATCAGATGTGGAGAAGTCTGATACACAGAATGTCTGTGTGAGCTTACAACTGGCAAATGAGTTTTGACTGTCTGTACTCCTGCTGCTGAGGTGTCGGCTTGATCCACGTTTTTGATAAAGGCTCTTTGCAGCATGATAAATCCGGTAATAGACAATCAATATAAGTGTCAAAGGGATATAAAATGCTCCAAATGTGGAGTAAATAGTATAGATCACATGGTTGTGCTGAATCTGACATTCACTGGAATTGGTGTTAGCACTATGGTTTCTCCAGAACAGAGGAGGCATGGAGATAAAAGTGGATATAGTCCATACGGTGCCAATCATAACCGCAGCTCTCTTGGCAGTCCTCTTCCTGGCATATTCAATGGCATCTGTAATGGCCCAGTATCGATCCAGTGCAATAACACAAAGGTGAAGTATTGAACATGTGCAACAAGTCATGTCTATGCTCAGCCATATCTCACAGAGAAAGTATCCTAGGGTCCATCTTTCCATAACTATGTAGGTAATACTCAAGGGCATGACCAAAACAGCAACAAGCAAGTCTGTAACAGCCAGTGAGCATATTAAGTAGTTTGCTGGCTGGTGAAGTTTCTTGGTTGTACAGATTGCTGAGATGACTGAAGAGTTCAGCAGCATTGTCAGGGTAGTAATTACAGACAGAGTCAGGGCAATCAGCATGTTTTCAGTGACTGTCTTGGCTCTGACAGCCACACTAGTTTCTGTTGTGAGGTTTGTATGATTCATCTTCTCTGGCCTGCATAAGCTTCTCACTGCCTTGAGTGAGTGGACAGAATTAGGTTTAAAAACCCTCCATTCCACAAGACCATCAAAGAGACATAGAATCATAGAATCAGAGTTGGAAGAGACCTCAAGGTAGAGTTGGAATCATAGAATCATAGAGTTGGAAGAGACCTCAAGGATACTTTAGAACTGATATCTGGAAGTCCATCTTGTACAGATCAAGGCGTTTTCATCCCACTTGCTCACTGCTTTGCTGGAAAATAAAAGATAAGACTGTTAATAACACATTTTCTGATGGTACTCCTTGATTTAAGTCTCATGCATCAGGATGGGACATTGTAGTCCCAAAGTCATGTTTTGTTGTGGCACTCACGCAAAACTAGATTTACAGGGTGGGCATTCTGTGGCATCATCTGAACAATTCTAAATAATTTCCCTACATTTCAGCCATCACTTACTGATTTACAGAGAAAACAGCCAGGACCAAAATGTCCCCATGTTCTTTCTTGCTTTTTGCCACTTGAGTACTGCTTTGTTCCAGCCACTGAAACCAACTGTGTCAAAAATATCTTATGCTATTTTTTTGTGTGGATGATGCAGCAAAGAAAAACAATGTGCTGTGATTCTGAGGGTCCTTTGACTCTGCACAATTATAGCACTGTGATTCCACTTTAACTGCCATGGTTCCATCCTCTAGCACCTTGAGATTTGCAGATTATAGGAAGGATTCTCAGCCAGAGAGCTCTAGTAAACCACTGCAAATCCCAGGATTACACAAGATGCAGCCTATGCAGCTGAAGTGGAATCATAGTGCTACAATTGTGTACTGTGAAATGTTGGTCCCAGTTGGGTGCACAGTGGAATCCACACCAGAGTTAGGAAATGCAAGACTATTATATAGACTATTGTCTATTATAGACTTGTAACTCTGATTGTAATACCAGCATGGCGTAATGGTTTGACTGTTGGACTACAACTCTGGGGACTAGGTTTCAGTTCTCAACTCAGCCATGAAACCCACTGGTTGAACATGGACATGTCACATGCCCTCAGCCTCAGGGGAAGGCAATGGCGACCTCCTCTGAACAAAATCTTCTGACCCCAATTTTGGAGTTTTCTGACCCCAATTTTGCCCCTTACCAGCTTCACAGTGACCACCTTCACCCCAGTGGGCACATCACTGTGAAGCCAGAACAATGCTGAGTGCTTCTTTCAGACACCATAGCAATGCACCAGCAGTGAGAATGGTGGTGGGTGGCTTAGGACCACAAGAGTGAAGGCAGATGCTGTGGTTGCCATGAAAAGACTGAAAAGCCCACAGCAAAAGGTGAGTTAAGTAAATGCAAGTTAGGGATAGAAACCCTGAATCAGGTTTGGTCATTGTGAAGACAGTCCAGACCCGATTTGGAGTTTTGAGTCTGCATCATCCACATGGTCGCCATGGGACAACAAGAACAAAATAATGTGAACAGGATGGAGTGAGCCCAGGAGGTGTTTGGGGGCATTTAGTTAATATAGTGCCTTTACAGACTGCCAGAAATAATGCAGCTTGAGGCCACTTTAACTGTCTTGGCTCAGTGCTAGGGAATCATGGGAATTGTATTTTTTCTGGGACATTGAGCCTTCTCTGTCAGAGAGCTCTGGTGCCACAATAAACTACAGTTCCCATGATTCCTTAGCACTGAGCCAGGACAGTTAAAGTGGCCTCAAGCTGCATTATTTCTGGCAGTCTGTAAAGGCCCTATAGTCAGGGTCCTAGATAAAGGAGAAAGAGTGTGACTTTGCACTCAAGGAGTTACATGGATTAGTGAATTGTAACATTGCACAACTGAACATGCAAACAAATGTGAAATGCATGATTGCAAAGTGCAATGCTCACTTATATAGGCAACACACAGTGAGTATCTGCAGTATGTAAAGCCACTACATTTATAATGGTACCACATGCACAACTCTGCTTCTGCAGTCTTCAATTAAATGCAGAATTATGTATCAGACAAAAGTGTTCAATTGCTTCTCTAGAGGATTTTTATTTTTGCAAGCTTATCATGTATGTGATAAATCCAGGACTGGAGGAACCAACACATTTTACCAAAACTCGCCTTTGATCTAGCTACATGATGTTTAATACGTTCATATAAATACGTTCATATCTTCAAGAGGTAAATTGTTTTAGAAAGCATACTTAAGCCAATGTAGATTAGCTTTTCATAGCATGTTTTCTCATTCAGGTGTCAGTCTTTTTAACAATTTAGAAACAGCATATTAAAAAGACACATTTTATATTGTGCTGCTTTCAAGCAAAAGCTTAAGGATTTTGTAAACATTATTTTATATATATATTCACAGCCCATTACTGTCTTCAGGTGGTTATGCAGTTTGCTCTAATTGTTTCTGATAGGCTGCATATCCCACTGAGCTCTTCTTTGCAGGAGACAATCAGCGGCTTGCTCTTTTTCTTGTTGTACACAGACAACCCACTGATGTGAAAATTCTTTGACAAGCACTAAATATAATAATCACATTTTAGAATTCTTACTTGAGTGGATGATTTACAGCTTAACTTTGAACATGCCTAGGAATGAATAGTTTCAGTATCAGACCAAGGTTAGGCAGCTGCAACCCTCGAGATATGGTTGGTCTTAGTCAGCACTAAGAGCTGTTGGGAGATGCAGTCTGACAACATCTAGAGAGCTACAATTGCTTAGTCCTATATTAGATTTAAATGAGGAGGAATCATATGGGTGCCACATATTGTTGGACTGCAATTCTTAGCATTCTTCACCACTGGCTATGTTGGATAGGGCTGCTGTGACTTGCAATCCAACAACATCTGGAGGGATTCATGTTTCCCATCTACAGATTAAAGTGTGAGGCACTGGGATCCCTTTAGAACAGTGGTTCCCAAATTTTGGTTCTCCAGATGTTTTGGACTTCAGCTCCCAGAATTCCTGACAGCTGGCCAAATTGGTTTAGGGCTTCTGGGAGTTGAATTCCAAAACACCTGGTGGAGCAAAGTTTGGGAACCACTGCTTTAGAATTACAAGGAAACTAGTGAACGGGGTGGTCCACCAGGCGATCTTGAAGAACCAGTATCAGCTTCCAGTGTTTCATTCATTGACTTTGACAAATGCAATAATTGTGGGGTTTAGAAAAGTTAGTTTTTTGAATGACAGTTTCCAGAATCCCCCAGCAGCATTCCAAACTGGCTGGGGGATACTGGACAATGGAATCCAGATAACTAACTTTTCCAGGCTCTGAAAGGCCCACTTTTCTCTTTCACAATAATTTAATCTTCCAGTGGGAGTATCATTGTTATTAAATTGAATGCACTTTGGTGCTTAGAATAGCTTTTCTTTTGCAACAGCAATACCAATTTTAGGCTCTTGCAGAACAGCACATTGGTAAGGGTCATGTTCTAGCAACCTTTTTAATAGACCAGGCAGCTTGTACCCCACAAAATGTTCTTTCTGCCTGCTGGATTACTGCCATGTAAAAGGTTTTACATAGCGGCTGAGTTAGTTAGGGACAGTCATGGGCTGCAAAGCAAGCCAAAGCTTGTAAACTTTCATTTCATTTTCACCTTCTTTATAGGACAGGTTGTGGGAGTCAGTTGGGCTGTAAGGAAAATGAAAACAGGCTGTGAAGAGAGTGGCTGCTGATACTATAAAGTTTGCCTTTGGAGTACAAAAACAAAAAATAAATAAAGGAGAGAAGGAAGGGCAGGTGGGGGAAGAACAAGAGGAAATGGGGAGAGAATGGCGGAGATTATTTTGAGGATACATCCACAAAATGCAGCAGGAATTTATGGCTTTACTGTTTGAGTTATTTTTAGTTTGTTTTGTTATTACTTTGTTTTTAGTGATGGGTCTTATCTGCCTTGAACATTTTTTGTGTGGAAAGACAGGATAAAAATGAGATGAAATAGATGGAAAGATAATTCATGAGTATTTAGTATTAGTATAGCATTGACCCCAGCAAAGCATCTATATTCATCTCCTGTACTGTTTCCATTTCATAGAAGTAGTACTGAGGCCGGATAGAGCAATTTGCTTGATTTACCCACTTAGAAGACTCTTTTGTAAGTCTGAATGCATACAACAGGTTTTTTGGGGGGTGGGGGTGGGTTTTACTGGACATGTAAATACTTCAAAAGGGAGTCAGAGTACAACTTGTCATGTCTTGGTCAAAGCAGCTTCAGAATATGTTCCAAGGCACTGTAAGAGCAACTTGAATCTCGCTGAAACATTCAGGCAACATACTAGAATTGCTGAGAACAAATTAATTCAGGTTGACTCTCCTGTGTTAGAAATGGTCCTATGGGCCAGCTGAAATTGCTTATGGCTAAGTGGATTTTAAATGTCTGCTACTAAGAAGTGTTAAACTGAACACGAAGTGCAGTGCTTTATTTCACTTCCCTTGCTGCTGTGACACAATGCCACAAAAAGTCACCACTGCTACCATTGTCAAGCAAGAAAATGGCTGGACCATGGGCAGACTGTTACTGCAATACCTCTTATCCAGGTGGATCCTCGGAGCTAGGGTACTCTGAGAAAGCTGCCTTGGAAAACTGGCTATTCAATTTCAATTTTTACTTGGAACTTTATAAATGTTCCTTGGAAGGTTACAAAGTTTCTCACATCACATGTGATTTCCAAAGCCAACCTTTTTAGGACAGTCTGGCTTCGAGGACAAACAAGAAGCAGAGCATTGCAGAAAAAGACAGCTGAAAACTGACAGCTTTCTGTTCTGATGGTTTTCTATACCTTCCCCTATGCTTATGCCCCTTTTACTCCTGGTGCTGCTGCACTGCCTAGTGTACTATGAAACAAAGGACACCAACACAAGGACTACAACATTTAGACATAAATGCAATTGCTACCACAACAAGAATAGGTCTATGAAATCAATGCAAACTTTGAAAGCCAAAACTTATGTACATTCCATTGGTTCAAGTGGTCTTCTCTAATTGGAACTAGCATTTGGATTTGGGACTCACAATCCCCCCAGTCAACATAGCCAGTGGCCATACTGGATGGAAGATGCTGGGAGCTATACCTACCAAAAGGAATGTTTCCAAGCTCTTCTTTATGTTCTCGGAAGGAAAATGCTGTTCTAGGCTTGGTTTCCTACTGATCTGATATTTGGTGGGAAAAATGAGCAATCGTTTAATATCAGACACCGTGGGAGTCAATATAGTGGTGATGCAAGGAAAGGCTAGATGGCTCAAAGACTCCATGATAGGGGTTGTCAATCTGTGGCCTGCGGAGGTCTTGGGACTGGCCCATGGCCAGTCCTGTCGCCGCCGCCGCGCCACGCGCAAGCACCATTTTGGCATCAAAAATGGTGCCTGCACTTGCGCACGCATGCGCACCACAGCGGCCGCCATTTTGGAAGGCCCAACAACGCCAGCGCCGTGCAAATTCGCACGGCGCCGGCCCCGTTGGGCCTTCCCAAATTGTGTGATGCAGGGCACCATTTTGGAACACCCAACGATGTTGTGCGCATGTGCGCAGCACCATTGGGCATTCCAAAATGGCGCCCCCCACATATGCACATATGTGTATGATGCAAGTGCGTGTGTGCCCGCCCAGCCCCATGCCACTTCCCCCCCCTCCCGGCCCCCTGGCAACAAAAGTTGCTGAGCCCTGCTCCATGAGATCAGGACTGTCACTAGACTAGCTTTGGTTTACTGCTGTTATGAGATGTCCTAGCTGATCAGATGGGTCTCTGCAGTTCTTTCCTTTTGTCAGAGTCAGATATGAGCTTGGAAAAGTTCCTTTTTTAAAACGACAGTTCCCAGAATCCTCCAGTCAGCATGACCATAGCAATTCGTAGAGTTTTATTTATTTATTTATTTATTTATTTCCAGGATTCATATCCCACCTTTCTCCCACAATGGGATTCAGGGTGGGTTACAATATAATTAAAAAGACAAAGCTAAAACATTGATTACAAAAGTTAAAAAATAAATTAAATACTGCTCACGTTAAAACATAAATAAACAACATTGTTTAAAACAGTAAAAATCATTAAACATTAATATATTATAGTCCAAACTTTTCCAAGCTCTGTGTTGGATAATGATAGCACATGTTTGTTTGTTTGCTTGTTTATTATATTTGTATGCCGCCTTTCTCCCAGAAGGGACCCATGGGTGGATTTTCCCTCAGATAATCCCCGACATGCAGTGGTGTCACTTAGGAGGAGGTGTGGGGGGTTCAGACCACACCAGGTGACACCCTAAAAGTGGGAGATACCACTGCTCCTCACACATCTGCCTTTTGGTAGAAATGGGGTGTGATATTCATCTATGTCCCATTAAAATTCTGAAGAGATTGTGTGAGTGAGCTGAGGCTCAGTGGGAGGAGAAAGGAGAGGCCTTAAGGTTTGTTTTTTTTAAAATTAAAATTTCATATTTCAAAAAAATAATTTCTAATTTTTTATTTTTTATTTAAAAGCATCACATTTTGTGAAATTTTCACTTTAAGCCTATGAAACTATTTATATGTAAATACATTTAGATTGTGTGTATGATATTATAATTTAAAAGTATATTTTTAATTGTGCTAGTTGTTTATGTCACAACTTAATAGTGATATATGGGAATTATGATTTATGAGTAACATTAGTACAAAAAACATGACTATGGGTTCTGTATGGTGTGGTATAGGAGGAGGTCAATGGGGGCTTGACACCATAAGTTACCACACCGGGTGACACCAACCCGAGGGACGCCACTGTCTACATGGTCTACTGCAGGTCTGAGTCTCAACACACGTCAACATTTCTATAGGTGGGTTCAGATCTCACCAAAGCAAAGCTAAGAGACAAACATCAAGAACTCATCATGAAGCAGGCCGCCAAAAAAGAAACCCCTGAGAAATATTAAAGTAAAATATTGGTTCCACTTTTCTCCAGAGAAGCATTCCCTTTAGGATATAGCATTTTTGATAGAAGGACATAAAAAGGATAAATTGCTTTCCTAAGAAAGAAAGATTGGGAACATCTAAAGTTTATGGAAGGTCACATCTTAACCCAGAGAGATGTCTACAATCTACCTGCCTACCCACCAATAAGTCAGGAAGAGATGTCAATTTGAGTCAGTGGATTTAATTTCAATATAAAGAATAAAACAAAAAAGGAGACTTTAATTGATTTGAATAAGAAAGACTACCCACCCTAACTGCTGTTTTGTATTTCAACATGATCAGATCACCTAAATTTCATGCCATTTTTCACAAGAATAATCAAATCAGCTCTGCTGGTTCTACTGCAAATCCCTAAGTATTAGACCACAAGAGTTTGTTTGAGAAGCTGGAAATCCAGTCTTTCAAATCATGCATTTTTTTTACAAAACCCTGAGGTCTCTCCTTTCTCCACCCACTGAGCCTCACACCACGCATACCACTGAGCTCCAGGATTTTAAAGGGATGCAGGCAAATACCATCACCCATTTCTTCCAGAAGGCAGACATATAGGGAGCAGTGTGTCACTTTGTGCAGCCCACACTCTGCATCCCCCCAGTGACACCCTTAGCTACAGGTATCTGGAGATTTTGGGAGGCTACTTCAAAGTTACCAGCATGGCATAGTGGTTTGAATGTTGGTCTATGACTCTGGAGACCCAGGTTCAAATCCCAGCTTGACCATGAAACCCACTGGGTGACTTTGGGCAAGTCACACTCTCTCAGACTCAGAGGATAGCAATGGTAAACCCCTTCTGAAATACATTCCAAGAAAACCCTGTGATAGGTTTGGCTTAGGTTCACCATAAGTCGGAAACAATTTGAAGGCACACAACAACAACAACAACAACAACAAACAAACTACAAAGCATAGCCTGACTCACTCTCCAAGGTCCTAAAGTGCTTGAGCTAGTAACAACCTACTTTTATAGTTGGTTCTCTGTATCCATGGATTCTGCATCCATGTATTCTGCATCTATGGATTCCACCATCTACAGCTAAAAATATTTCTTTTAAACATAAAAAAAATCTTGATTTTGCCATTTTATATAAGGAACACCATTTTACTACCACATCATATTTAATGGGACTTTAGCATCCAGATTATAGTATCCACCGGAGTGAGTGGGTCCTGGAACTAAACCCCAGTGTATCCCAAGGGTCCACTTCACATTATTCTGATTTTACATTATTCTCATTACTGACGTTTAAGTTGCAAGGTAAGTTAACAGCAGCTGATTTGTGTGCATGTATGGAGCATATATACTATGCCAAGTGAACAAATGAGCATGTGTTAAAGCATACTTGCTGTCCCTGGATCAAGCTCGTGGAGGGAGAACTTGGAGCCAAAAGTGAGTGGATCAGAAAAATTAACTGCAAGGATATAAGATTTGCTTCATCAGATTTTGAGATCATTGGCTGATAGCCATCTGGGCCACGATCAATATTTTGCATTTCCTGCCATAACTAGGGATGTTTTGAACTCAGTCCAAATGATCCAGAAAGTCCAATGACTTCCAAGTATTCCTTTCCCTCTTCCCTCCTTTCCACACAGGAGTGACTACACTTGTGAGTGCATTAGGGCAGAGTCAGTCATTAACATGCTTAATATATTAGCCATTTACCATTTATTTAATGCCAACAGTGTAGTTGGTATTGTACACACTGCACAGATGCAATACGGCTCCTTGCTGGGCAGCTTACAAAGTAATACTGTATTTGCTTCTAATTCTGCTATCTTTGACTTATATAAACATGCCCTTAGGTACATTCAGCATAATCCAGAATCTGAAAGAGATGGTATCTATCTACTGTAAAGCTCAAAGGTACATCTAACCTTTTCAGACAACATTTTAAATACAGTGGTCACCTCACACCTATAAAAACTTCTACTTCATGTCTTATATTGCTGCTTAGAGACATGCCAAGCACAAATATTTACCTCAGAACCAGGAAATCTGACTTATTTAACTTTGGGGAAAATAGTGCTAGCTGAATTAACACGGAGATAATATTGAACATGGTAAATGTCACCAAGTACACTGTTTTCATCAGAATCAGTATCTGCATCTT
Source organism: Phrynosoma blainvillii (assembly GCA_026167975.1). Lineage (NCBI taxonomy): Eukaryota > Metazoa > Chordata > Lepidosauria > Squamata > Phrynosomatidae > Phrynosoma > Phrynosoma blainvillii. The sequence goes on from JANUYF010000001.1 coordinate 143,698,308, forward strand.
GCTTATTATTCTTCCATTTAAAAGGGCTTCTGCTTTTATTTTCTAAGATGTATTTTAGAATTTAATTGACAACCCTTTATTCTATCCCTTCTAAAAATCAAAGCTGGCAACCCATGCAGCAACTATGATGTTGTATGTCTGACTTACAGCACTGCAATTCACTTTTAGGGTTGTTGTATCATTACAGTGACCAATTATCCCACCAAAACCTACCTTTTAAGCCACACAGCCATTCCCAAGTTACAGGAGAGCAGGATGATGAGCAATGGTTTGTTTGGTCCTCTTCTCATTGCACTGTAACAGAAAGAGGGCTGGATGCATCACCCACCCAACTCTCCAGAAAGTTGAAAATAGCCATGTTAAGTGAGGCTTTAAATACACCTGCATAGTTATGTCTCCTCATGCAGGATCCTGGCTCAAATGTTTCTGGTCATCAAATTAGCAAAGAACTAGGTCATGGACATTTAGTGGGAGACAATGGCCAGAAAAAGAGTAAAGGGCCACAGGGGAACTGACATGTACACTTGAGATATTTGAGGAAGGACATGATGTACATTAGGTATGTCTATTTATTGTTAGAAACCTCTGAGCCAAGATCAGGGAAAGAGTTTGATTTTGAAAGCTATGTTTGTCTTCAAATGAAAAAAACTTTGAAACAATTGGAGCAAATAATAGAGGCTGGTTATAATTTTAATACCCTACTATGAACTTCTGGAGGGACTAGAGCTCTAACAAACCACAGGTTTTGTACAAAGGGAGTCTCTTCAGTTAGACAGATCAGGCTTTTTGGTGATGGGAAACATCTTTGAGAACATGGAGAGTCACAGTTCATCAGAGTAATTAATACTGACCCAGTATGCACCACTTATGACTGAGTGTAAGACATTTTCATTACTTTCTTCATTATGGCTTGTTGCTGTTGGAAACCTCTTAGGGCCTTTCACACTACACAGTTATAGCACTATTATTTACATTTTGAAATCAAAGAAAAGAGTGAAGACAAACAATCACCTAAAGCAGGGATAGGCAACCTAAGGCCCGGGGGCCAGATGCAGCCCCCCGAGGCCTTTGGACCGCCCCCAGGCCGGTCCTGCCGCCACCGCCACCCCCTGCCGCTCGCCATGATGATATTGATTATTGTTGTTATTACTTGTTCTTGGGGTTTTCTTGGCAAAATTTCCACAGGGGGTTTGCCATGGCTTTTCTGGGGCTGAGAGAGTGTGCATGCATATATTTTTATTTTTTAAAATATTTATTTATTTATTTACTTATTTATTTATGGTGCTTCAGCCCCCCAATTGTCTGAGGGACAGCAACCCGGCTCCCCAAAAAGGTTGCCTACCCCTGACCTAAAGAGAAGATATTTTTTATCATGCATCAGAGGAATCACAGACGGAATAGGGAAACTGATGCAGAAACACAACCTCCAAATGATCTACAGACCGACCAAGAAAATCCAGCAAATGCTGTGTTCGGCTGAGGACAGGAGAGCCCCTCTCACAGCCTCAGGGGTCTACCACATACTGTGCAGCTGTGGACAAGTTTATATAGGGACTACCAAATGCAGCGTTCAAACACAAATCAAGGAACATGAGAGACATTGAAGACTGGGCCAGCTTGGAAAATCAGCAGTAGCAAAACATGTTATAAACCAACCAGGGTACAGAATGGTATTTGAAAATACTGAAATTCTGGACCATGTCAACAACTATCAGGTAATAATGCACAGGGTGGCCATTGAAATCGAGAAACACCTGGACAACTCCAACAGGAAAGAAAAAACTCTGAAAGTAAACAAAGTTTGGCTACCAGTCCTGAAAATCACCAAAATCAAGACTCAACACATACAAATGAACATCACCCAGGGTCAGGGATTTTCCCCACAGACAACAGATTGCCAATTAAATAGACACACATATCGTCTTGCATATCCTCCCACTCTGAGGCTTTGCTATTCAACCACAGATGAACAAAGATTAACATGTAAATCATTTCCTCTCAACCAAGGGTCACACATTATATATACCCCACACACCTCCATGCCACCATTCTCTGAAGATGCCAACCACAGATGCAGGTGAAACATCAGGAATAAATTCTTCCAGAACACAGCCACATAGCCTGAACAACCCACAAAAATAACTATGATTACACTTTGGTCCCATGACTGCTTCTATGAAATACTGGGATTTACAGGTTAGGGAGGGGCATTTAGAATTCTTAATCAGAGAGCTCTAGTGCCCCACCAAATTACAAAGTTCCAGATTCCATACGATGTTAATAATAATAATAATAATAATAATAGTAATAATAATTTGTATCCCACCCCTCTGAGAACAATCGGGGCAGATAACAGTTAAGAACAGACCCAAATACAATTGACCCCAATACCCCCCCCCTTAAAACAATATTAAACTCAGACAAATTAAAACCATCCAAATTAAAACAGACAATAAGCAGCCATGGCAGTTGAAACAGAATTAGTGCTATAATTCAGTAATATGAAAGGGCCCCCTTTCTACCCTTTTCTTCTCCTGCATAGCACCAATTATTGCTTGGTAGGGAGATCTGCATCAAGGAGAACATCTGTGATACGGTACCAATACCAAATACTCATGTTACGAAATCAAGAATTAAAATAGCTGTTTTGATTGATTGCTTAAGACTGGTCCCCAATAAGGCCAACACTAGCCTGGAAACTTTACTCTACATGGCTGTCACTCATGGATACAGATCCTGCTCCTGAGCAAAGACCTTTATGTACACATTATCAATATTAATTGATACAACATCAGCATTTAGCTCTCCCAATTAGACTTTTTCTCCCAGCTGGTTCATCCTCAACAAAAATAGCCAGTGCGCCAGATGTGCTTTCCTTGTTTTATTTTATAAGCACCAGAGTCTCTCAGAAGATGCTCTACTATGTACACATCAGTCATCTTTGAAAATAAGTAACGATTGTCCTACAAGGCAGATCCCTGCATCCAGGGACTTCTACTTAGGTCCAGGGTATGCATAATTTAGCATTATTGTGGTGATCAGACAGCAAAGGGCACAACATGAAAGAAAAATGAGAAGGAACATCTTCATTCATGTCATCTGATGCAAAGGACATTTTCCCTAGTTACTAATCAGTGGAAGGAACAGATGCCCAGAGAGCTATAAAAATAAATGTCCCACATTCATCAGGAGGCTTTAGATTTCTTGCATCTTTCATAACATGGCAATCAAACACATGCAGGCAAAGGTGTACTGTAAGCTATTAAGGGTGAACAAAGACATACTGCCACCAGGTTGTTAATAAAATGTGCTTTCCCCATTATATAGCCTAATACCAGCCTCTCTAATGTTGTTTGTTATATAGATCTGTTCCCTCTCCCCATCCACACTCCAAAATCAAATAAGACAGCTATACTCAACATATTTGTGTGTGTTTTTTTTAAAATATTCATATATCACGATCGAATTTCTAATGCTTCTAAAGCGGAGGTGGACTGGATGCACTACAAGGGCACACATATGCTTCCCCCGGCATTTTTATCCTTACCATACCATAGCTGACAATGCTGCCACCACTAACCTTGTCCCTGCAATGGGATTAGAAAAAAGATATATTTTAAAAATATATATTTTATTAATTCATAAACAGATTAAACACATTACAATCAAAAATAAAATATATTACATTAAACTACACACATTCATGTTGTTGTCTTCAAGTTGTTTCTGACTTATGGTGACCCTAAGGCAAACCTATCATGGGGTTTTCTTGGCAATTTTCTTCAGGGGGGAGGTGCCATTGCCATCCGCTGAGGCTTGCCCAAGGTCACCCAGTGAGGCTTGCCCAAGGTCACCCAGTGGGTTTACATGGCCAAGCAGGGATTTGAACTGTGGCCTCCAGAGTCATAGTCTAATGCAGGGGTAGGCATTACCTTTACTTTTGGAGACCTGGGCCGGTCCCCCGAAGTCCAGGTCTCCGCTGGGCCGGGGGGGGGATGGCGGTGCGCGCACTCATGTGCGCGCGCGCACCCTCCGCCGCCACACACGACCCCCCCATGCGTGCTGCAGCCACCGCGGCGCATGTTGCGACTGCCATTTTGATTTCCAAAATGGCGGCCGCCACGCGTTTGCGCATGCACAGTACTCCTGCGCATGCGCAGTACTCCTGCGCTTGCGCAAATGCGTCGCGGCTGCACGGATGGGAAAACGTGCAGCGGCGGCGGCGCGCGGCAGCGGTGGCGGCAGGAGTCTGCCTGGGCCGGTAAGTCTGGTGACCTGGGCCAGAACCGGCCCGGGGGCCGTAGGTTGCCAGTCCCTGGTCTAATGCCTACACCATGCTGCATTAATACATATACATAAAAATGTCTTCTCTCCCCACCCTAACCCACTCACAAACCAAACCAAACACCACTCCCTGAAAAAATGCAAAGAACAGCATAAAAACAACAACAATTAGTTGACACCCCACACTCCAAATCCAAGAATATAAAGCTAAATGTTAATTATAATGAACTTCTCTGTAGTACTAATACCATTCATTACCACTTCTGACCTAAAGTAGAATGACATAGGTCTAAGCAAACATAATCTTCCCCTTTTTCTTTATAATACAAACCAAAAATAATTCCCAGTCTTTAAAAAGTTCATCTAAAGATTTCTCTTTACCCAACATTGCTAACTTAACCATCTCAGACATTTCAGATTTTTTAAAAATAAGATATCTTTTTCTCATCTGCCTCAGAAATGGAACTGTGGCCCCGGAAATGCAAGTCTAGTTGTAAACCTAGAGGGAGCACATGCTTTGCCTTAAAAGTATGTGTGTATGTGCATGCGTGCGTGCGAGAAAGAGAGAGAGAGAGAGACATTTTGCAACAGCCACCACAAACCCAGCAAGATGGATGATGACAGAGGATGGGGTATAGCCTCCTGCACCCTCCACTGAGATCGCAGGGTCCTAGACCCTTGGAAGTTGCCCACCCTCAATTGACTTATTAAGAGACAAATCCGATAAAATATTTGAAAAGGACACACAACATAATATAATGATATAATGATACATTATCTGGAGAAAAGATGGGGAGGTCCAACAGGGATGAATATTAGATTATTAGAAGAATATAGTAGAGAAAATACAACATTTGGTAAAGGAGGATAATATACTATATAAATTTATAGACATTTAGTTTATAAAGAAGCATAGGTAAAGCAGGGTTTTACAATAGAACAATACAATTAGGATGCAAAATGAGAAGAGCGCTTCACTGGCTGCCTATCAGTTTTCAGGCAGAGTACAAGGTGTTGGTTATCACCTTTAAAGCCCTAAATGGCTTGGGTCCAACCTATCTTTGGGACTGCCATACAATCCACCCCCACACTAAGGTCCTCTGGGAAGAATTTATTACTACCTATAAAAACTAGGTTATCTGTAACTGCCCAGAGGACCTTTTCGGCTATTGCTCCCAGACTATGGAATGGCCTGCTAGATGAGATCCGCCACTTGACCACGTTAAACAGCTTTTTAAAGGCTCTTAAGACGGATCTCTTCCAGCAGGCTTTTCCTGAGTAGATAACTGGCCACCGAAAATAGTTATGCCTGACCCTAATTTCTCCACTACAGCTATTTTAATTCATCTGTTATTTATTGTATTTTATTGCAGTTTGTTATTTTAAGTTTGTTTTTAAACTTTGATTGTTTAATTGTATTTTGGGGGGGGGGCTACTGGGGGAGGGGGTTGTTTGTTTTATCATGTAAGCCGCCCGGATGTATTTTACAGAGAGGTGGGATATAAATAATGTTGTTGTTGTTATTATTATTATTAGACACCAATTGTAGACAGCTAATACAAAATCTGTTAGGAGAGCATTGGCAGTACCATGATTGGAAGAAGCCACAGGAAGTCCCGCCCCTCCTATGGCTCCCAGCGGATCGGAGGATCTTGCAGGATCCCCTGGAAATCCCCATAATCTCATGAGATTGCATAACCTTGCAAGATTTGGGGCCTATATAAGGCCCATTGCAAGCCGGGCAGCTGAGAGAGGAGGAATTGTACCTTCACCTCTCTCTGGTGGAAAGAGCCTGGGGGTTCGGGGGTGCAATCTCGGGGGAGGACTGGCAGGCATGATCGGATAGAGGGATGGAGAATGGGGACTGATCCAGGGTGTGGGATGGGGGTTGGAGGGGCTTGCCAGGTGTTTTGTGGGGCAGGCTGGGTAGGACGTTGGTACTGCAGCCCTGGGGGGGGTGTCTTAATCTTTGGGGGAAGGCCAGGGGTGGGAGTAGGCTGGAGTTGGGTGTTGGGGTGGACTTACCCAGGGCAACTAGGGGGTGCACTGTGCCGGCAAGTACCTTTGAGAGGAGCTGGGCCCTTGTGCCAGAGCCACCCCCACACTGGGGCATTCCCCCCGATCTCATTATTGATGCTCCAGTCTCATTTTTCCTCTGCTGTGTGGGTAGGGTTGCCATATCCCAGTTTTTTCTGGGACATTCCTGGTTTTTAAAAGTCTTTGGGATGTCCTGCATGGTTTTGGGATCATGTCCCGGCAAGGGCAAGGCCTCCCTGACCCTGGTGCAGCCGTGTGGGGCCTGAGAAGCAGGCCAAGCAAGCCCCAAAGACATCCAAGGCGAGGTCTCCCAGGCATAGCTGCATGGGTCAGCCAAGCAAGCCTTGCCCCCCAAAAACAACCAGGGAGGGAAGGCTTTCCTCCTGCGGCCACATTGGGCTTTAGCTAGCCGGCTGAGCTCCAGGAAGATCCAACTGGCAGAGAACTTGTCGGCGAGTAGGACCCATGCCGACATTGCGGTTATTGTCCCTGGGTGTGGTTCCCAAGAAGGCACCAGATGAGTACTGGTTGATCCATATCCTATCATATCTTATGGGCAAATTGGTTAACAACACTTTTGACCCAGCCCTGGCCTCTGTGAAGTATGTATCATTTGATTCAGCAGTTCAGATGGTGAGAGCCCTTGGTGCAGGAGCTCTTATGGCTAAGTGTGACATAAAATTGGCTTTCAGGCTCCTTCTGGTTCACCCTAAGGACTTTCAATTACTGGGTTTTCAGTTTGAAGGCATGTACTACTTTGTCAAGGCAACGCCGAAGGGCTGTTCAATTTCTTGCTTGGCCTTTGAGAAATTTAGCACCTTCCTTCAATGGCGTACCATAAAGAGGTCAGGTAACACTGCAATCACTCATTATCTGGATGACTTCCTGTTTACCAAGGGTCCCACCTCATCATTGTGCGGAGACTCGCTGCAGGCCTTTCAGCTCCTGATGGACAACGTAGGTGTCCCGCTCACTCCTGAAAGGACTGAGGGTCATGCCACTAAGATTACATTCCTCAGAATTGAGCTGGATATGATCAACTGTGTGTCTTGCCTTCTGCAGGAGAAATTGAGTTTGTTGCAATAACAGGTGGGTGATATGGGAAGTAAGAGAAAAGCCATCCTGCATGACCTCCAGTCATTGGTTGGTTTGCTGAATTTTGCCTGAAAGGTGGTTACACCTGGGCAGGTATTTAGCACCTGTTTACATCATGCCATGGGGGAGGGGGTTTCTCCTCTCCATAGCATCACATACATGTGAACAGTGGGATTGGGGAGGATTTGAGAGTATGGAACTCCTTCCTGTGAGACTTCAAAAGTGGATCTGCATACCTCAGGAGCACACCGCTTTGGAGTATACTGGAACAGGCAATGGTTGGTGGAGAGTTGGCAGCTGGGCTGGGTGAGTACGGGGGCGACAAGGGATCTCACCTTTCTGGAACTGTTTCCCATCGTAGTGGCTGTTCACCTCTGGGCAGAACAATTTTTTCATAAAACTGTCTGGTTTTGGTGTGACAACCGGGCAGTTGTGCATGTCATTAATTCTCAGAGCTCTAAATCCCCAAGGGTGATGGGTCTGGTTCAGTCCATGGTGCTGCAGTGTTTGAGGCTAGGTTTACCATTCATCCCAAAAAACTCGGAAAGTCCCGGTTTTAAGGCTTGAGAAAAGTCCTGGTTGGTTGCAGCTGTATGTCCCAGTTTGATCATCATCATCACCACCAACGCTTCTTTCAAAACACGAGCCACTGGGCAAAAACAGCAGCAGCACCTAGATTGCAACAGCAGCAGCAGCAATTGCAACAGTGCCCCCTGTGGGTGGCATGCTTCCTCACTTGGCCACACTCTATGTTAATGTCAGAGAAGACATGAAAGAGGAGAAGGGGGAGACTTCCCCTCAGCCGCACCACCTTTGCCTCTTTCGTGGTGTTTTCTTCCCTTCTTTCCTTCCTTCAGGGCTGCCCTCAGCTTACCAGCTGCAGCCACAAGGAACCAGCTGGGGAACTGCCAGGGCCTGCTAGGTGAGGAGACTCCCCTTTCTTTCCTTCTTTCCAGGCTCTCCCCAGGAAGGAGGGCCGGGTTTGGGGTCGGGCTGGGTCCAGGGTGCTTCCCCTCCTCCTTCTCCTCCTCTCAGGGGGACAAGAGGTCCTCCTCACCACAAAGGAGGACAAAATGGAGGGCATCCATGGCATTATACAAAATAAAAGCTGGAAACACTCATGTAAATGTAAAGGCATGCTTCTTAGGGACTGTACAGACTGGCCAAAAGGGCCAGCCTGGGGGTTGAGTTGTGGCAAGACACACTGACTGCCCTGACTCCACCCCAATGCCGCTGTCATGCTGTCATGCCACACGCCCCACTGCAAGCCGGGCAGCGTCAGAGCACTCCCTTGGCGCAGCGTGCAGACACGCTGTTCCAAAGGAGCCCAGAAGAACCAAACTGGCGGTGGTAAGGACAGATTTTTGCTGCTCCACATATGAGTGGCATTTGCCAGCTCTTTTTGAAGCCTCAAAGTGCCAGATCAGGGCCGCAGCATACGGTTGCCATGGCCCCGATCCAGCACTCCCAGGGGTGGCACAGAGCTGCCCCTTAGGGGCCATCTATACAGCCCCTTAGTCATGCTCAAAATGCAAGCATTTTTTGATTCCTCCTGCACTGAAAATAAAAGCTGAAAACACTCATGCAAATATAAATGCATTCTTCTCAGTCATGCTCAAAATGCAGGGTGTTTTTGGATTCTTCCTGGACTGAAAATAAAAGCTGAAAACATTTAAAGAAATGAACATTCATGCTACTTAGTGATGCTCAAAATGGAGGACATATTGGGATTCCTCCTCGACAGAAAGGAAAAGCTAAAAACACTCATGCAAATGTAAACGCATGCTGCTTAGTCAGGCTCAAAATGGAGGTCCTTTTGGAATTCTGCCTAGAGAGAAAGTTGAAATGTAGGATATGTCTTGAAAAAGGAGGACCTCTGGTCACTGTCTCCTCCCTATTTTCCAGTTTCCTGCCCCAATCCAGCTCCCCCAACTGACCCCCAACTATCCTTTCCATAAGCCTTAAAAAAGGGGGGTGGGGGTGGGAGGGTATTGAACCTGTAAACTAATGTCTAATGCAAGGTTTGGGAGCCATTGCATGATTAACCATACCACCATGTTGGTCATATTGTTGTTGTTGTGTGCCTTCAGCTTGTTTCCAACTTATGGTGACCCTAAGGAAAACCGATCATGGGATTTCCTTGGCAAGATTTGTTCGAAGCAGGTTTGCCATTGCCTTCCCTGAAGGCTGAGAGAGTGTGACCCATTGGTCACCCATTGGGTTTCTATGACCATGCCAAGATTCAAGCCCCGGTCTCCAGAGTTGTAATCCAACACTCACTTTTAATCACTATTAGTCCAAGTCTCAAGTCTCTACCTTCAAATCTCAAGTCAAGTCTCAAGTCTTTGCAAGATACTTTCAAGTCAAGTCTCAAGTCTGAGAACCAACTTTTAACAGAAAAAAAGAGGCAGGGTGCATTTCTTAGAAGGATGAACAAATGCATTAGGCAAAACACTTGAGGTTGAGGCCTGCAATGGCAGCCTGTCCCTGTGGCACATCAGAGGATCCTTTTAAAGCCTTGCAAACACTTTAGAAAAATCCTTCACCCTCAAGCCCATTGCCCAAGGCATTTGCTGCTCCCTTCCATGAAATGTGACCCACATTTTGGGGGCAGGTCTTGCCTGCTGCTGAAAGTAAATGGTACCAGCAAGCCAGTCACTAAAAATATACAAGTCTCACATTGAGTCAGTGTGTCAGTTTTACCAAGTCAAGTCCAAGTTATGTCATTGAAGCGACTTGAGTCTCACTGAAGTCCAACTGGCTCGAGTCTACATCACTGGGACATTCATGTGAGACAAGGTGGTTCTTTTAGTTTTTTGGATCCAAACCATTTTCAGGGCTTTCAAGGTATTCCTCAACATTTTGAACAAAGGCTAGAAACAACTGGAAGCCAGAAATGCACCTATAATAATGGACACATCACCCATTTCAAAAACCGTGCACCATCTTGAGTTTCCAAAGGGCTCTCAAAGGCAGTCCCTCTATAGAGCAGGCTCCACCAGCCTAACATTGATGCAGTGACATGTGCGATTACGGCAAGGAAATATTAGTACTCCTAAATTCTACAGCCTTTGCATTTCTTGCCATATAAGTTCTACACATATGAGAATGTTATATTCTGCTAGTGCACCTAGAATATGTATATGGTAAAGGCAGCCTACCTACTTCTAAGCCTCCCTCTTGCCCAGCACTATTAAATAACAAGTCTCACCAATTGTTCTTTTCATACAGTTTGAACAGCCATGGATTGTTGTTCTTTCTTGCTTTACTTAAGTGGGAGTTTTGCCAATTATTTGACTGAAGATTTAGTACTTAAAGGCTAAGTTCAGAAATTACAGCAGCAACCCACGTTAGCTTAGCCTTTGTTAAGTCAGAGCTCCCTTTGACCAATTTTGTGATTTCTAAAGCTATGTGCTTCTTGGGAAAGACATGGTTGTTGCCTGAATAACTTAATGTGAAGCTGTTTTACCTCCCTGTGTTGAAGTGCACAATAGCCTCTTCAGCAGAACAGTGTGCCTTAATCTAGTTAAGATTCTTGCCAAAGCAATTGGCACAACATGGGTTGAATTAGCCAAAATTCAACCCACGTTGCTTTCAGTAGGATTTAGGCTACAGTCCTACATACAACCCACATTTATCTGGAAGTAAGCATTAGTGATCACTGTGGAATAAACTGAGTATGATTTAAGCAGATGCTGGATGGGGATGCTTTGATTGGGAGTTCCTGTATGGCAGGGGGTTGGACTGGATGGCCTTTGTGGTCTCTTCCAACTCTATGATTCTATGATTCTAAGAATGGGTGGGAATTTCATCTGAGATAATTTTTGAGAAAAAAAATATTAACATTTGCAAATGGGCAGAATTTGACACATTTGAGATGGAACAAATTTGAGAACTTTTTGTTTTTTAATCAAATGTTGAAAAATTTAAAAGATTTGTATTTTCAGGCCAATGGCTTTGAGCATTAACTTTTAAGTGTCTGGATTTGAAGCTCCATGTGTTTGGTCATGGATGTGGAGATGTCAGCTCTTTTTTTTTTTTCTTGAGAGGCTTCTCTTCTTTAACAACTACATAACCAGCAAGTACAACATGGCCCTCTCCATACTGGGAACAGCTGTACCTATCGAATTTGGCTGGGGCAGATAGGGGAGAGGTTTGTTTCAGGTTTTTTCAAGTTTCTTGATATTTCAGATGGAGTGTACTAGAAGAACAGGAAATCCAACATGCAGAAAATGAAACAGATGTTTCTGATTCAAGAATTATGCTGTCAGTCACAACTAATTGTAGTTTGTTCATGGCTTTTATTTAGATTTGGGTATGACATTTTGGCTTAGTCTTCAGCAAGGGCTTAGCCATAAAACTTGTTTTCAATGCTTTGGAGGATGTGAAGCAGTAATCCTGAACCTCCCTTGAAGGTGTGTAGTAGGGCTTTCACCCATCACAAAATAGCCACAGCTCAGCTGTACACACTGGGGGGGGGGGGTTGAGTTTCAGCCCTGGAAATTTTCTCATTAGAAATGAATTCCTCTTCCTAGATAAAAAGTATGATGGAACAAAGCAGGATACAACAAACTGCAGCATCAAACTGAGTCCAAATATCTGGCCAGTAGCAGATGGAGTACAGTGATATGAGAGGAATTTTACCTTTTTCATCCAATTTTTGCTTTTGTTGTTAAAATAGGGTGCTGCTTGAGATAGCCCACAGCCAGGGTAAAGACATTTTGCTCTCCACACATCCTTTCAAGTCAAGGTGCATGGTATCCAAAGCTATCCAAGCTATTTGGGGATCTCAAACAGAAAGTTCCATAATTACTTCTCCTATCTGGCAAGAAAAATACAAGAACAACTGCTGTCCCTTTTAAACACTTCATATCAGATTCCCCATAGTATATGTGTGAAGACACACCCAACTATAGGTGGTGGCAAATATGGGTGTGCAACGCCAGTACCCTGGTGAGATCAAACTCTTATACCCCAAAAGGCTCCAAAGCTGAATGTAAAGTCCAAAAGGGGGAAATTTATTTTGAAGAACAAAAGAAAAAGGGTTTCTCCTCCCCAGCTCTAATAGGCTTAAAATAAAAGGTACTTTACAGTTTAGGTTTCAGCAGTCTTCAGGGTTGTCATCTCTCTGGGTTTGATCTTGGTTTGAACTCCTTCTCAATGAAGCTGGTGCAGGGTCTTTCAACTTCTGGTGCTCTTGACTTCTTTATTGTTGATGTTTAATAGAATTAACTGCTTCTGGTAAGTAAATTGGCTAATGGTAAGTAAATTGGCTAAATGGTAAATAAATTGGCTGAATGGTGTAAGAAATGCCTTTTCCCTCTGTCTGAGCCTGTTTGCCACCAAACAGATAAAGCCTGCCTAAGAAAAAACTAAAAATCCCAAGCTGAAGCAGAGCTTGCTGGGAAGGGGCAAACCAAAAACTAGAAAAATGCAGGGGATTCCTACAGCTCCTCCCACAAACTAATACAGTGGAACATTCCTATGCTCAAACAATCTAAGGACTGAACTAAAAATGAGGGAAAATGCAGGGGAGAATTTAAACAGTCCAGGCTGGAGATCACAGTATGCTTCCCTCTTTCTAATGGCAAGGCTGGCCTTGGTCACTGCCAGCACAGATCAACAAGCAACCACCTCAGGACAAAGGCTCAATCTGAACCAACATTTTTCCTAGAAGTGTTTTCTTTTTGAAAAGCAGGCAGAAAACAACCTTTAGCTAAAACCACCTTCAGCAAGTTAAACACTATGAGTCATGCTTTATATGCTGCAAACAAGGAAAAAAAATGACAGCAACACATGCATGATGGTGGGGGAGACACAAATTGCTGCAATACAAAGTTGTTCTGGAAGCACTTAATCTCCAAGGTGGCAGTGTCTACTTTGTGAGCCCTACAATTGCCAAATGTCAATGTAAATACTATGGTTTTGACATTGAGATGAAGGGATTAATCATGAGGGTGTAGGGATGGCATTTGTCTTATATCTCATTGAGCCAGCAGAATTAAGCACACGGTTAAAGCTTCAGCACCAAAATCTATGGATTTTGTGCCTTAGTTTGGATTTAGACTGCAGTCCTAGACAATCCTATGCACAGTTATGTGGAGTAAGTCCCACTGGAATGCATGGACTAGGCTTGCATTGCAGAAAGTTCACATCACTTCTTATGTTACCAACTTCTTTCTCTCAGTTAGGGCCTTTACAGACTGCCAGAAATAATGCAGCTTAAGGACACTTTTAACTATCCTGGCTGAGTGCTAAGGAATCATGGGAACTGTAGTTTATTGTGGCACCAGAACTCTCTGACAGAGAAGGCTCAATGTCCCAGAAAAAAATTCCCATGATTCCCTAGCACTGAGCCAGAGACAGTTAAAGTGGCCTCAAGTTGCACTATTTCTGGCAGTCTATAAAGGCCCTTAGTCTCAAAGGTGTTGCAAGATCACTTTTCATCATTTCCTATATACCCACAGCTTGTATGATTATGACTATTACTAATACATTCCTGAGTACACATTGAGATCTAAATGTGAGAAACAAGGGCTGCCTGGTTGCCCTGTAATATCACACCTGAGCTGAGATCCAAAAGACAGATGAGCACTTTAATCAGTAGCTTTAAGTTATCAATCTACAAATGTAGAAAACTGGAAGTTTGTTTTATGTCAAAGGAATCTGCAGAATGGCAGAGAGTAAGGAACCCAAATAAGTTCAAGTGTATGCTGCAGTCCTGTATCTGACTACCCGGAAGCACTGAATTCAATGGGATTTACTCCAAGGTATCAAACTGCAGCTTTAGAAACAAGCATTTCACATATATGTGTGTACATATAGAAGATAGCTAAAAAATAGCTGTAGTTTCTTCTCTCTCTCTCTAATATTTGCACATGGACAAACCTGCCTTGAATGAAAATTGATATCTGATTGTATTACATTCTCAGTAATACTACTACCTTCATTAAATTTACAAATATTTGGAAACTGTTTCTTATGTGAAGTTTGAATATTTCTGTATCTGTTGATACAAAACCAGAAGGAAAATAGAATTCTTTATCACTGCAAGGATCCGTGCCACTTTAATGCCGCTGAAGCCTTCTGCGATTCAGCCAGGTGTGGAAAGCTATTCTTAGCTGGCTTTCCCTCCCCAATCCCTCTCTTCTGACTTCAAACCACTCTGACTTTATATGTTAAGTCTGCTTTCTTTCACTGTCAGAAACAGACAGATCTGACCTTTGACTTCTGCCTTTTCCATTCCAGAATTCTCAGGGGCTGAGCACTGAGCAGTGAAATAAAAAGAACAAAAATAAAATTAAAATAAAAAAGCAACAACACGAAACTAAAAACCAGCCCTAAAGTGAATCATAGGGGGATTGAGGAAATGCCTAGTATTAAATCAGCTCACCACCATTTTATTCCAAGGCTGCCCCAAGACATTTTGCTGCCTGAAGCAGAGGACCAAATGGCACCTCTCAGCCAATTCAAGGTACACAGTACTTGAAGCCAGTCACATTGCAGCATACTCTGTAGTATTTTACAGAAGAAAACTAGGACATGTGTGATCAAGCAACATCAGAAAGCAGTCAAGATGGCAAATCTTATTCATGAGAAAACACACAAGCTACCAGAAGCTGCAGCAGTTTGTTTTACCTAAGCCTACTAGGAAGGGAAAGATTCCACCCTCTTCCTCTCTCTTTTGCTGAGTTAACTGAGTGCAAACTACCTTTACGCTTTGAACTCAGTTTGCAGCAACTGAAGTAATGAACTCAGTTTGCAGCAATTGAAGTAAGGTATGGACAAAGAGTGCAAGTGGGAGGAGGAAAGAGAAAATAAGCACCTTAAAAGTAGCTTAAAAAGTCACACAACAGAGGATGAATCAGGCCTGTCCCTGCTAAAGTGGGACAGTTGGAGGGTATATGATTGGGAGGCACATGAGGCAGAAAATCCCACAAATTCCTCTTTCCTTCATTGGCAGTGAAAAATAAAACAGCAAAAAAGTAAATAACTATTCATTCAGTACATTCAAATCCATGGCCTGAAGTGGCTACCTAACTCTCCCTAGTGGTCTGCTCTGCTCCAGTCCTTTATTATGAGTCCTGACTCTTCACAATAATATCCCCAAACCAGCAGTTCAAAATTGTACACATAAAAAAGTGTACACCATTTAGGCTTCTTCAGTTCATTACAGTGCAGCTCAGATCACTTCAGTAAAGTGTGATTCAGAGGTTTCAGACAAACAGCATTGTTCTACTACATATTAAGGGCTCTTTCATACTATAGTGGACTCTCCACATTTGATGGGGTTAGGAGTACCCTGTGAACAGGGAAAAACTACAAATAAAGAAACACTATTTTTTTTTATCTTGCGAGAACACCTCTCTATGAATCTCTAGGTCCTCCAATGCAACTTTATGGTCAATATTCACTGGAGGCTGACCAAGTGGCATCACTAGGGTTGGCATCACCCAGTGTGGTAACTCATCATGTCATGCTCCCATTGACCTCTCATACCATATCACCCCATACAGAATCCTTTTTTTTTTTTTTGTACTAATGTTACTTGTAAGTCCTGTATCTCACTGAATTTAATGGCAATATTTGTGACACAAACAATTAATCAAATTAAAATTATACCTTTAAATTAACAATATTGTACACACAACCTAAATGCATCTACATTACAGTTCCATGTGGTTAAAGTGAGAATTTGGTAAGATGTTATGTTTTTAAAGAAAATTTTAAAATAATAAGTTTTATTTAAAAAAAAAGATTTAAATTTTGAATTTTTTAAAAATGTAATATTTATTTTAAACAAACAAACCTTTCTCTTCCCACTGACTCTTGTCCTACTCACATCATCTCTTCATCATTTTAACGGGACACAGTTGAATGCCACAGTCCATTTCTGCCAGAAGGCAGATGTTTAGGAAGCTATGGTGTCATAGAATCATAGAGTTGGAAGAGACCCCAAGGGCCATCCAGTCCAACCCCCTGCCATGCAGGAACTCAAAATCAAAGCATCCCTGACAGATGGCCATCTAGCTTCTGTTTAAAGATCTCCAAAGAAGGAGACTCCACTACTCTCCGAGGGAGTGTATTCCACTGTCGAACAGCTCTCATTGTCAGGAAGTGCCTCCTAATGTTGAGGTGGAATCACTTTTCCTGTAGCTTGCATCCACTGTTCTGGGTCCTGTTCTCTGGAACACCAGAAAACAAGCTTACTCCCTCCTCAATATGACATCCCTTCAAATATTTAAACAGGGCTATCATATCACCTCTTAACCGTCTCTTCTCCAGGCTAAACATACTCATTTCCCTAACTTGTTCCTCATAGGGCAGGGGACGTTACCACACTGGCCCTAAAGCAGCCTCGTTTCAGCCTCACTTCAGCCTCGTTTCAGCCTCGTTTCAGACTTTTTTTTCCGTGTGTTCACACGACGTCACAGCAAACCCCGCCCTTCCCTACCTCGTCTCGGCGTCATTTCAGCCTCGTTTCAGTCCTTTTGACTTCCGAGAATTTTAAGGAATACACCCGAGCGGTCGGCACTATACCGGAATGACGCTGATCTCGGCATAGGTATAAACACGAGATCCTTGTCATTCCGCATTGCCTTGTTTTACGGCCCATGGTTCCTTGCGGTATTCCCCAAGTGGGAGCAGAGGCGGAGGCGCTGGGGCTGCCGGGGGACCAACACCTTCCCCACCAGCACACCTGGAGCTGGAGCGCAGCCGGGAACTTGTGGTAACGTCCATTGCCTTGCCTTGCCTTGCTTTGCCAGCACCAGAGAGGGATCTCCCTCCTGGACCCCTTGCCTTGCCTTGCTTTGCCAGCGCCAGGGAGGGATCTCCCTCCTGGACCCCTTGCCTTGCCCTTCTTTGCCAGCGCCAGGGAGGGATCCCCTCCTGGACCCCTTGCCTTGCCTTGCTTTGCCAGCGCCAGAGAGGGATCCCCTCCTGGACCCCTTGCCTTGCCTTGCTTTGCCAGCACCAGAGAGGGATCTCCCCCCTGGACTCCTTGCCTTGCCTTGCTTTGCCAGCACCAGAGAGGGATCTCCCTCCTGGACCCCTTGCCTTGCCCTTCTTTGCCAGCGCCAGAGAGGGATCCCCTCCTGGACCCCTTGCCTTGCCTTGCTTTGCCAGCGCCAGAGAGGGATCCCCTCCTGGACCCCTTGCCTTGCCCTTCTTTGCCAGCACCAGAGAGGGATCTCCCTCCTGGACTCCTTGCCTTGCCTTGCTTTGCCAGCACCAGAGAGGGATCCCCTCCTGGACCCCTTGCCTTGCCCTTCTTTGCCAGCACCAGAGAGGGATCTCCCTCCTGGACTCCTTGCCTTGCCTTGCTTTGCCAGCGCCAGAGAGGGATCCCCTCCTGGACCCCTTGCCTTGCCCTTCTTTGCCAGCATCAGAGAGGGATCTCCCTCCTGGACTCCTTGCCTTGCCTTGCTTTGCCAGCACCAGAGAGGGATCCCCTCCTGGACCCCTTGCCTTGCCCTTCTTTGCCAGCACCAGAGAGGGACCTCCCTCCTGGACTCCTTGCCTTCCCTTGCTTTGCCAGCGCCAGAGAGGGATCCCCTCCTGGACCCCTTGCCTTGCCCTGTCTGCGCATGTGCATGAACATCCTTGCCGGATCGAGGTAGGGATCTTTCAACTTGTGTGTGAACAGGAGTTCCGAGCCCCCGGAGCAGAACCATTCCGGAATCTCACATTCCTCACTGATTCCATTCTAGTGTGGTAATGTGTTCCGCTTGCCGGGCACATTCCGGAATGAGCCCAAAATGGTTCCGAAATGATTCCGACCAGCTTTCTCGCCGCTCTCTTGCTGCAAGTGTGGTAACGTCCATGGTTTCCAGACCCTTCACCATTTTAGTCGCCCTCATCTGGACATGCTCTAATTTTTCAACATCCTCCCCTTAGGATGTCACCTGGTGCAGTCTCCACACACACACACACACCGCAGTCCCTTGGTGATGCTCCTGGGTTGACCAATAATTGTGCTGGAGAACCTACAAGTGCCTAGGCAAGTGCTCTCTAGGAATCTGTAGATGTGAAGGGCTGACTGTATGTGGCTTTAAATTGCTGTTTTAAAGTCATTTTAACTGCTGCTTTTAGAGTGGTTTTAATTGCTTCTATGCTTAATATGCTTTTAATGTTCAGAGGTTTTGGTTTTTTTTAATCTGGAAGTGTTTTAAATGGTTTATATTATATGCCGCCTTGAGATCCTATAATAAATGGCAGGATAAAGGTTTTTTTCAAAAACAACAACAACCTGGTACTCTCCAGATGTACAGGATTATAACTTCTGCCATTACCAACTAAAATGGCATATGCTTTGCTGGGATGGTGGGAGTTGTAATCTAACACACCTGTATGATGGCAGGTGGTTTAGATAGTCATCTCAAAGGGTGGTGAGTGCATTTCCATTGATTCTGGTTTTGGTTGGAAATACAGAAGAAAATGCTGAAATACTTGAAAGTCATTTCCACATTGAACATATTAATAGCTTGATGGTTTTTGAAAAAAGGTAAAAAACAGAGTGAGGAGTCACAGAGAGCTGACTATTTTGATTTGCAAAATTCTCTACATAAATAAAGAAATCAATGCAACTACTGAATAAAAGTACTAGATGTACAGTTTTCAGTGCATTTCTTTTGGTGTATCTAAACAAGACCTTTTGTCCCTAAAGAAGACCAATGGTCAAAACATGTTCAATATTCTTTGCAAAATAAATCACTCTTTTCAAATAGCAAGTTGAGGCACTTGGAAAGGAAAGAAAATATAAAAGAATACTAAAAATAGTATTAGGCTAAAGCAGGGGTAGGCAACCTTTTTGAGCTGAGGGCCAGGTTGCTGTCCCTCAGACAATTGGGGGGCCGAAGCACTAAAAATAAATAAATAAATAAATAAATAAATAAATATAAAGATATATATTTTTAAAAAAATAAAAAAATATGCATGCACACTCTTTCAGCCCCAGAAAAGCCATGGCAAAACCCCTGTGGAGATTTTGCCAAGAAAACCCCAAGAACAAGTAATAACAACAATAATCAATATCATCATGGTGGGCGGCGGTGGGGGACGGCGGCGGCGGCGGCGGCAGCAGGACTGGCCTGGGGCTGGTCCAAAGGCCTCGGGGGGCCACATCTGGCCCCCGGGCCTTAGGTTGCCTACCCCTGGGCTAGAGGGCAACAATTGCAGATTAAATGCAATAAAGAGAAAAATAGGGATGTGATGGGGGGAGTGCCATGATTCTCTATTCTGTGCATAGCTAGAAGGGGCTTGATTTAAGATACATGGATATCAAGACAAAGAATGCTAGCAGAACAGAACTGAAGGTCGCCATGATGTAAGATATTCATGGGACATAACTCCACTGGAACTAGTCATATTGGCAAACTGGTTAAATCAAAGCTCTCTCTCTCTCTCTTAATTATCTTTTGCAGGTCAATTCCTCTGCTAGAAAGCCGGCGCTTCCTCTGCCTTCACTTCTTACATTCTGTTAGCTAATTGCAGCTGCCTCTCTTTCACTTTTGGGAATTGTTCTGAAGAAATGCCCACATTTTCTGTCAAAGTAGCCTGCCGAGTTTGTAATTGGTATTAGTCCTGCAGGCATTACAACAATTTGCACAAAGAGCAGACACTTCAAATTAGCAAAGATTCCCTAATCATTCTCCCCAAAAACTTCCTGCCACAACCATTTTGACGACATGATTCCATTGCTTCATCAGTGACTGGGTGAGCATTATTTCACATAAGTAATTTTATTTTATAAAAAACAAACAAAGGGCAGGTTGCTCAGGAACTTCTGTTCTATCTGTTCCAGATGGCAAATTGAAGCAGAAATGGGGAACATTTTGGGCATAAAATATAGGAACATCTACTGGGCTGCAGCATTAGTCGTGGGTGACACTAAAGTCAACTCTCACAGAGAGAACAGTAGTGTCACCATAGCTGACACTTGTCAGCACTGCGCAAAAAGAGGCAAAAGGTGTCCCTCCTTGCGAGACCATTTCACCAAGAAAATACTTTAAATGAGACAGCTCAAAAAACAACAACTAGAGAGGGGTAGGCCAGACAGAAAACATGTCCAATGAAACAAGCATAGTTAGAAGCAACACTACACATGTATTAGAACATGGAATGTGAGAAGCATCAGCCAGGGAAAACTAGACATAGTAAAGATGGACGTGGAACACATGAATATAGCAATAGTAGGAGTGAGCAAATTAAAATGGACAGGAATGGGTCACTTTGACTCAGAGAACTATACAGTAATTTATTCAGGAAATGAAAAAACAAGAAGAAATGGGTTGGCTTTCATACTCAGGAAAGACATAGCTAGAGCACTCAAAGGATACCACCTCAAAGTCAGACCGCATATTATCAATAAGGCTTCAGGGTAAACCTATAAATATCACAATAATCCAGGTATATGCACCAACCACAGATGCAGATGAAGAGGAAATTGAGAGATTATATGATGCAGTCCAGGAAGAAACTGACAACATACCATCACAAGATTTGAAACTAATCAATGGAGACTTGAATGCTAAGGTTGGCAGCAAAGAAGAATCAAAAACAGTAGGAAGATTTGGATTAGGAACAAGAAATAAAGCAGGAGAGCATCTGATAAAATTCTGTGAGGCCAATCATCTATTCATTGAAAATACCTGCTTCATACAACCAGATAGGAGACTATACATCTGGAAATCAAAGAATTCCAAAAAAGAATCAGCATGTGTTTCATAGACTACAGCAAACATTTGATTGTATAGATCACAAAAAGCTATGGAGCACACTCAAAGACATGGGAGTGCCACTACATCTGATAGTCCTAATGAAAAATCTGTACCAAGGACAGGAGGCCACTGTCAGAACAGAATTTAGGGAATCAGAGTGGTTCTCAATCGGCAAAGGGGTCAGGCAAGGTAGCATCCTGTCACCCTACTTGTTTAACTTATATGCTGAAAACATCATAAGAAAAGCAGAATTAGAATCAGAAAAAGGAGGAATTAAGATAGGAGGAAACAACATTAACAACATAAGATATGCAGATGACACCATAGTCACACAATACTAGCAGAAGACATTCAGGAATCGGATCAGTTAATAAGAAAGATCAAAGATGAAAGTGCAGAGGCAGGTCTGATGCTGAACATAAAGAAAACAAAAATAATGACCACAGAAGAAATACACAAATTCAGTTTAGTCAACAAGGAAATTGAAATAGTTAAAGAATTCCCATATCTAGGATCAAACATTGATCGGAATGGAGACTATAGTCAAGAAATAAGAAGAAGACTAGGAAGGGAAGGACAGCTATGAAAGAACTGGAAAAGATACTGAAGCAGCTTCATTTATATACCGCTTCATACCACGCTATGGGGGGGGGGGTCTAAGCAGTTTACAACTGTGAGCTGATTGCCCCCCAACAAGCTGGGTACTCATTTTAGCGACCTCGGAAGGATGCAGGCCTGAGTCGAGCCTCAGCCCTGGCTGGTATTGAACTCGCAACCTTGTGGAGAGCAAAGACATACAACTGAGCACTAAAGTCAGAACCATTCAGGCCATTGTATTCCCAATTACCATGTATGGATGCCAGAGCTGGACAGTGAAGGAAGCAGACAGAAAGAAAATCAACTCATTCAAAATGTGGTGCTGGAGAAGAGTACTTAGGATCCTGTGGACAGCCAAGAAGACAAACAAATGGGTTCTTGAGCAGATCAGACCAGAGCTCTCTTTGGAAGCAAAGATGATCAAGTTGAGACTATTGTACTTTGGCCACATAAGAGAAGGCACGGATCACTAAAAAAACACTAATGCTAGGTAAGGTAGAGGGTAGAACAGGGGTAGGCACCTGTCCCCTTTAAGGGCCGAGAGACTTCAGCTCCCAGAAGCCTCAGCCATGTTGGCCAATAGCCCCATGTTGGCCAATAGCTCCTGGGATTCTAGGAGCTGAAGTCCCTCGGCCCTTAAAGGGGACAGGTTGCCTACCCCTGGGGTAGAAGAAAGAGAGGAAGACCACAAAACAGATGGATAGACTCAATCAGGGGTATGAGGAAGGGCTTGCAGGATCTGAGTAAGGCAGTGGAAGATAGGGATTCTTGGAGATGTCTCATCCACAGGGTCACCATGAGTTGGAACCAACTCGAGAGCAGTTAACAACAACAAAATGTTTTGGACTATAACTCCTACAATCCCTTGCCATTTGCCATGTTGCCTGTGGCTTCTGAGAGAGCCAGTGTGGTGTAGTGGTCTGAGTATTGGACTACAACTCTAGAGATGGGGTTTGAATCCCCACTCGACTATGAAAACCCACTGAATGACCTTGGGCAAGTCACACTCTCTCACCCCCAGAGGAAACCCCCCTCTGAACACATTTTGCCAAGAAAACCCTGAGATAGGTTCGCTTTAGGTCACCACAAGTCAGAAACAACTTGAAAGCACACAACAACTGTGGCTTCTGGTAGCTGAGGACCAAAACATCTGGGAGGGGACAATGGTTCCCCTATCCTAATGAAAAGGATGCTTGCAGCTGGCGCTTCTCTTGGGAATGTAACTTATACCATCTTGGGCTCATTAAAGTGGCAGAGGAAAGACAATTAGAAATTCTATAATATACCAACAAGCTGTGCCCTGCCCTTCTTCGATCTAGGCAATAGACAATTAGTATTTCATTAGAGTTCAAAATACAAAGGCAAGATATCCATATAGTGCTTGTGAGGTGTAAATCTACACTTTATAGTTATATGATGGTTATGCTACATCACCCTTCTGCTGAATACAGATATTGTGCAACCAATTGTGTATCTGCCAATGCACCCACTTATCGTGCCTTTGTGCAATGGAAACTGAACAATGGCTAGTTCTGCAACCCCAATGAATGAAGTGGTACATTGAAAGCATGAACATTGAAGGAACCAGTCTAGCCTCCCTAAGAAGGGAATTCCAGAGCCTGGGAACAGCCCTTGAGAAAGTCCTCTTCCATGTTCCTCCCAGATGTACCTGTGTGGGTGGCAGGATGAAGAGAAAGACCTCCCCTGAGGATATTAAAGCCTGAAGACATCAACATCCCCTGAGGATATCAAATAAAGAATTTCAGATTTTGTTTCAGTACATTCTTGTGACCAAAATACCAAAAGAAGAGCTTCACTGCAGTGAATGAGCCTGTAACAATCCAAAGCAGGACGCCTGTCACAAGTCCTTGTTGCAGCCTTGCTTGTTGATGGGAAAGGGAATCATCCTCCCTGCCACCCATCAAAAGTTGAACAGACCTCTTTAAGTTCTCAAGGTGGCCCAAGATATTTTTGCTGGCCCAAGAGAAGGCGCAGATCACCAAAGACAGGAGGCCACAGTCAGAATGGAATTCGGGGAATCAGAGTGGTTCCCAATTGGCAAAGGGGTCAGGCAAAGTTGCATCCTATCACCCTACTTGTTTAACATATGCTGAAAACATCATAAGAAAAGCAGAATTAGAATCAGAAAAAGGAGGAGTTAAGATAAGAAGAAATATATTTTTGCTTCTTCAAGGTAATACATCCCCCCATTGCCATTCCACACAAAGAAGCAAACAGGACTGGCAGTATTTTCTTGTTTCAACAGAGGAAGTGAGATGGTGTCCTTCATACATCTCTGTCCTCCAGGAGAGGGGAATGGCCAAGGGACACAGCAGGAAGGCATGAAAACTGCCACTACTTCCCCCAGAATCTGATACCTGAGATATTTGCGCCATTCTTCCTAAAGGCAGGGACAGTGTATGAGCTTGAAATTTTAAACTTTCTTGCTAATGACAGCAAATGCCTTTGCCTCAATTCCTCAAAGGCATGTGTATTAATATCTTAATGCTAACAGATCTGTTGGCTGAGGATCAATTGAGCTTGTGAGCTTATCTGTCAGCAGCATTCTGGAGCTATATTATTTTGACCTAATGAATCATTTTCCTCTAGGAAAGCAAGTGTGAGCTAAATTGTTATAAAACCTTAACGGGCACGCCATTAAGATATAAATTGGCATCATGCCAGTTTGTAATTTCCCAAAATCCCAATCATTCACGTTGTCAAGGCAATAGTGGCTCAAATTCTCTTTCAAGTTCATTGTTCATTCACCGCTCCAAAGAGTGGTGTTGCTCTTTGTGTTGAGCTGCTCAGAATTCGTAATGATTGCAGAAGAATGGATTGCCATCTCCTACACATGTAAGTTTTTGGTGAGTTAGCTGGTCCAAAAAACAAAAAATGAAAAAAAGAATATTAATAAGACCCTGTGGAAAAATGACCATATTCATTCTGCTATTCTGATCTCAGAATTACCTTATTCAGAGCAACTTCCTTGTTTGCTGCCTTTTGTGCTGGTTTTGTAATGCCATGATGTCCATCTCCCGGTTTGTCCCCAAAGAGTTCAACAAATGGGATAGCTAATACTTGCCACCACTATCACCTACCCTTTATCTTTTTAGCGTGGGATTTTACATTTTGCTTTTATTATATGGCAGAACATAGAACAGGAATCCCAAGTGTTAAAGCTATGTTATTTTCACCTGGGCACAATTCAATGGGACATAGATCTCATTAAAGATGATATGATGTTATGAATAAAATAATGTATTGCATGAGTAATGTAGCAATGGTATGCAAAGATGGTATAGCACTGGGCTCCTTACCAATTTAAATCCAAATAGTATTACTTATTTGGCTTGCAGACATGACTGAGAGGTCTTGGAACTTCCCATTCTGAGCAGAACTTGGAAGTAACATATACTTTGGGAGACAACAAAGGGGTAAGGACATTTCTTGTGAAATATAACATGCCAGCTGGCATCCTATTAGGCATTTCTGATGCTGTAAGTTAAACTTGCAACTTTGTGAAAACATTTCCTATTCACGTTTATGATTATGGTACCATTGTCATGATTATAAATGCCCCTAAAACCTAAGGGATGGAGTTCTGCAGCGCTGGTAAGCAGGGCACTGAAAGATGACATATGCCACACCCTTCTGCCAGCAATTGGCAATGCAGCAAGGAGTTGCTCTGCTCAGGGCACTGTTGATTGCTCATGGGAGGAATCTGGATGCATTGTCTTTGGGTGCCCCACTTATCAGCACTGCAGAATTCAGTCGCTCAGTGCAGATGGCTGGACTCTAAGGTGGTTTTCAGGGGCATTTATAGATCATAGACAGATCAGAGCCACAACATATGGCTATGTGTCCGATGTAGGATATTGGCCAATGATTAGTAAGGTTGATACCTCTAGAGCAGGGGTAGGCAACCTTTTTGAGCCGGGGGCCGGGTTGCTGTCCCTCAGACAATTGGGGGGGCCGAAGCACCAAAAATAAATAAATAAATAAATAAATAAATAAAAATAAAAAAGTTTTAAAAAGTTTAAATTTTTTTAAAAATAAGCATGCACACTCTCTCAGCCCCAGAAAAGCCATGGCAAAACCCCTGTGGAGATTTTGCCAAGAAAGCCCCAAGGATAAGTAATAACAACAATAATTAATATCATCATGGCAGGCGGCGGCGGGGGGTGGCAGGGGGAGGCGGCGGTGGCGGTGGCAGGACCGGCCTGGGGCCGATCCAAAGGCCTCGGGGGGGGGCACATCCGGCCCCCGGGCCTTAGGTTGCCTACCCCTGCTCTAGAGAGTTATTACTGGTGAGGGACAAAATGCTTTAGGGGGATTTTAAAGGGATTCCTCTCCCAAAAAAATATTCTGGGTCACTTCCCTAATTGATTGGAGCAAGTAGATGATTCCCCCCCGCCTCCAAAGCAAGTAATAACATATCAAGCAGTGTATGTTGTTGTTATGTGCCTTCAAGTTGTTTCCAGTTTATGGCAACCCTAAAGCCAACCTATCATGAAGTTTTCTTGGCAAAATTTGTTCAGAGGGACCTTTGCCTTTCTGTGAGGCTGAGAGAGTGTGACTTGCCCAAGGTCACCTCTGGTCTCTAGAGTTGTAGTTCAGTACTCAAACTACTACACCATGCTCTCTCTCTCTCTTGTAATGTCAACAATTACATAATGGAGTGAGTTACATTTTGAATTATTGTACTTTTGAAAGCAACTTTCAAAGCTCTGATTCTAACTAAAAGAACTCTTTACTCTACAATATTAATTCTCTCTCTCTCCCCCCCCCCCACTCCTAAATTAGGCTGCTGGGATCAATAAAGCATGGTGGAAACAAGAAATGAATTTGTGTGAGAAAGGATTTGCAGATAAGCTCCTGTTTGGGAATTGTAAAAACCCATTCCTAGGCTCAGGATGTAGTCAGACATAACTCCTTTCTGAAATTCCAGGTTTCAGCCACTGGCTGGTGGACCAAAACAAAATAGCATTTTTAAGCTTAAAGGGTGCCTACCCCTGAAATTGCATGTTGGTTGCATGATCAACAGGTTGGCAGTTCGAGGCCTAGATGCTACATGATGGGGTGAGCTCCTGTCACTAGTCCCAGCTTCTGCCAACCTAGCAGTTCGAAAGCATGCAAATGCAAGCAGATAAATAGGTACCACTTTGGAGGGAAGGTAGACAGCGTTCTGTGCAGTCATGCTGGCCACATACCACAGAGTAGTCTCTGACAATGCTGGCTCTTCGACTTAATAACGGAGATGAGCACCACCCCCTATGGTTAGACATGACTTGACAACCTTGTCAACAGGGAATACCTTCAATCTCACTTATCCCTGGAATATGCTGTTTAAAAGATACTAGATTTTAAGCTGCAGTTCTACTTTTCCTTGGTACTTCATACTGTGTTCAATAATGAGTCAATCAGACAGTGCAGTGAGATCTTTAGAAACTATTTGGTAAATCTTTAAATTATTTTCCAAGGACAAAACAGACTGTCAGTTCAGCTAATGAAGTATTCAGAATAAGAGGCAGAAAGTTTTCACTTTTAGAAACATACAAAGTGAGAGCAAAACAGCTACTTTTGTGAAAGGTGGGATGGTGGTATGAATACTTGGAGACTCCTACAAAAATGTAACCCCAAGGGACTTTTAAAATGTCAGGACAATTCCACATGTTTATTATAGATAAGTGTTATATATCTTGAGCTGGTGAAGGAATCATACTTATCTAGAGTGAAGCAAATAATGAAATCAATTCAGCTGATGTGATTAACTTGACAAAAATACTTTACTTGACACATAGGGAAAAGTGACACATTTCAGGTTATACTTCAATTTCTTAAAAGGTTAAAGATTTATTGACTTTTTTTGGGGGGAGGAATTGAACATTTACATTTATAGAGTATAATAACTCATTGGTGCTTACTCTCTACTTACTGCACTAGTAAGGGAGCTTCTACTAGAACTGTTGCATTAAAAGACTTGCTTGGCTTAATTTTCACAACCAGGATTAGGTTGGTATAGTAATTGGATGTATAACAACATATTATTATATTAAGGGGGGTTGCAGACTGCCAGAAATAGTGCAAATTGAGTCCACTTTTAGGGTTAGGGTTAGTGCTAGGGAATCATGGGAACTGTATTTTATTGTGGCACCAGAGCTCTCTGACAGAGAAGGCTCAATGTGTCAGAAAAAAACCAGTTCCCATGATTTCCTAGCACTAACCCTAACCCTAAAGTGGACTCAACTTGCACTATTTCTGGCAGTCTGCAACCCCCCTAAGCTGTTCCGTTCAGGATTCTATCTAAGCAGCCTGCCATCCATCCATCCATCCTTGCCCTTTTCTAGGACACTCCATATCAATTTGTTGAAAGCACTCCTCCAATCAAGCATTCTCTTTATGTCGGCCCCTCCTTTTTCTATTAGTCCTCTGGTAGTGGTTAGAGCATCCTGTCTGCCTCTCACCCATATTTCAAGCCATCTCATGTACCTCCCACCATTCACACATACAAGCTCAAGACTGTAATACATGGGCATTGATGGTCAATGTAACTAGGCAATCAGCCCCTGTGACTCCAAGAATTCCCAGCTGTCTGTGGTTATACAAAGACAGGAGTGTCATTCTTTCTCTCTCCTATAGTGAGTTACAAGCTCATACAACTCCTCCACCTGAAACTCTTTATGGTTGCATCACATTGCAGAAATAATCTGGTTTACCTTGGCTCAATGCTACGGAATTCTGGGATTTGTAATTTTGTGTGACATTTATCCTCTTCTGTCAGAGAGCTCTGCTGCCACAACACACTACAATTCCCAGAATCCCAAAGCATTGAGCCACGGCAGTTAAAGTGATGTCAAACTGGATTATTTCTGCAGTGTGGATGCACTCTATATCATTTATACAAATTATACAAATTATATAATTAAACTTGGATGTGTGTTTAGAAGAACTAAGGAAACTTTTCAAATATTTAATGCTGATTGCTTGCCTTTTTATTTGAAAATGCAGTCATAATCGTCATAGTCATCATAATTATTTCTTGCCCATCTCTCCCCATTGATTGAGCTGGGGAAAAAAGCAAACACAGAACACAAAGCTTCAGTTAAAAATACAGATCTGGGGTAAAGTCAGGAAAGCCAAAGCACAGAATGAGCTCAGGCTTGCTAGAGGGGTTAAGAACAACAAAAAGGGCTTTTTTTTTGGTACGTCCGTAGCAAAAGAAAGAAGAAGGAAATGGTAGGGCCACTGCGCAGAGAAGATGGAGAAATTCTAACAGAAGACAGAGAAAAAGCAGAACTACTCAACACCTTCTTTGCCTCAGTTTTCTCACAAAAGGAAAAGGGTGCTCAAGCTGAGGAAAATGGAGCAGAGGACACAATAGGAGAAATCAGCACAGAATAAGGAAAGAGGAAGTACAGGAATACCTGGTTAACCTAAATGAATTTAAGTCTCCAGGACCAGATGAACTACATCCAAGGATATTAAAAGAACTGGCAAATGTAATCTCAGAGCCACTGGCAATAATCTGACTGAAGGAGGGCAAACATTGTCCCCATCTTCAAAAAGGGGAAAAAAGAGGATCCCAACAACTATCGTCCAGTTAGTCTGACATCAATACCGGGAAAGATCCTAGAGCAGATCATTAAACAGAGAGTCTGTGAACATTTAGAAGGCAATGCCATAATCACAAAAAGTCAACATGGGTTTCTCAAAAACAAGTCATGCTGGACTAATCTGATCTCTCTCTTTTTTAAAATAAAATTACCGGCTTGGTAGATGAAGGGAATGTGGTAGACATAGCATATCTTGATGTCAGTAAGGCTTTTGACAAGGTCCCTCAAGATATTCTTGCAAACAAATTAGTAAAATGTGGGCTAGACAATACAACTGTTAGAGAGTGCTCAGCAATGGCTCCTCTTCATCCTGGTGCCACAGGGATCTGTCTTGGGTCCAGTGCTATTCAATATCTTTATCAATGACTTGGATGAAAGAATAGGGGGCATGCTTCTCAAATTTGCAGATGACACCAAATTAGGAGGAATAGTTAATACCCCAGAAGACAGGATGAAAATTCAAAATGACCTTAATAGATTAGAAATCTGGGCCAAAGCTAACAAAATGAATTTCAACATGGAGACTTGTAAGGTACTGCACTTAGGTCCAAAAAATGAAATGCATAGATATAAGATGGGGGACACCTGGCTTAATGAGACTACGTGTGAAAGGATCAAGGAATCCTAGTTGACCACAAGTTGAACGTGAGTCAACAGTGTGATGCCGCAACTAGAACGACAAATGCGATTTTAGGCTGCGTCAATATAAGTATAGATCTAGATCAAGGGAAGTAATAGTGCCACTGTATTCTGCTTTGGTTAGGCCCCGCCTGGAATACTGTGTTCAGTTCTGGGCACCACAATTCAAAAAGGATGTTGAAACACTGGAGCGTGTCCAGAGGAGGGTGACTAAAATGATGAAGGGTCTGGAAACCATACCCTATGAGGAACGACTTAGGGAACTGGGTATGTTTAGTCTGGAGAAGAGACGGTTAAGAGGTGATATGATAGCCCTGTTTAAATATTTGAAGGGATGTCATATTGAGGAGGGAGCAAGCTTGTTTTCTGCTGCTCCAGAGACTAGAACACGAAACAATGGATGCAAGCTACAGGAAAAGAGATTCCACCTCAACATTAGGGGGCACTTCCTGACAGTAAGAGCTGTTTAACAGTGGAACATACTCCCTTGGAGTGTGGTGAAGTCTCCTTCTTTGGAGTCTTTAAAAGAGACTGGATGGCCATCTGTCAGGGAGGCTTTGATTTTGAGTTCCTGCATGGCAGGGGGTTGGACTGGATGGCCCTTGTGGTCTCTACCAACTCTAGAATTCTATGTTTCTATGATTCTAAAACACACACATCAATGTAAAAGAACAAATAAAACCAGTACACATTAAAGCAATCTATACAATTTAGTGAGATATGCTAGAGATTTAGTGTATCTGTCTGCATAAACTCTGCTGAAGGTGTCTAGCTCTGAACAGATGCCTCCATCCTTCTCTAAAAGGGCTAGCCCCTAGGGAACTACTACTAGCCCAACTACCAACCCAACTACTAATCCTCCTGCTCCTATGTATTAATCAATCTGTGGAAATCTTTACCTTTTTTCTTTACCCAGCCAGTTTGTTCAGTTCTCAATGAATTGTTTTTTCTGTGCCCCTACTTTGTTTGCAATCCCTGTTGACACTCACTGACTTTTGCTATTTAATAGTTTATTTAATATTTAATAGTTTGCTATTGGAGCAATTGTACCAAGGCATAGCTGAGTGGGCAGGATTAACACTTTTGCTCTTTATGATGCATTTTAAAAGAGTTTTGTAATTTGTTAAATGATATGTTCTAAGGAGACTGAGAATCTGAATTCAAAAAAGGCTTAGTTCTTATGGGGCAAATTGAGACTAAGGGCCTTTGCAGACTGCTAGAAATAGTGCAAATTGAGTCCACTTTAACTGCCCTGGCTCAGTGCTAGGGAATCATGGGAATTGTATTTTTTTTCTGAGACATTGAGCGTTCTCTATCAATAAACTACAGTTCCCATGATTCCCTAGCACTGAGTCAGAGCAGTTAAAGTGGACTCAATTTGCACTATTTCTGGCAGTCTGCCAAGGCCCTAACTTGCATCCACACTGGAGCAATAACCCTATGGGATTCTGGGAAGTGGAGTTTGTTGTGGCACCATGGAACCATGGCAGTTAAAGTGGTGGTAAACTGGATTATTGCTGCAGTGTGGATGCAGCCTAAGCTAGTCTGCCATAAACCAGGTCCTCTGTTGAGTGTGCTTGCACTCCCGCTTCTCTTTCCTATGTACTGATGTCAGCTGAGGGCTCCCATATCAGAGGGATGGTGAATCCACTCCAGGTTTATACTAGGCTTAAAAGAGCTCTCCAAGGTGCTGGACATATTTAAAGCCTGAATGAAAGCCTGGAATGGATTCATCAATCTACTGACATAGAAGCCACCAGCAACTACTACTGTGTATCACTCATTCAAGGGAACAGAAGTTACCTCAGGGATGGGGTGGAGGAAAATAGGAGGTGGTGGGAAGGTATCTTGTGGGTCTCTTCTCTTTTCTAGATGTGAATGGCACTGGTAGCATAGAGTTGCTGCAGCACCATCTGCTCTTGAGAGTCGCTGCCATTGGAACTACAAGGGCGTGAATCAGAATCGGATGGGACTACAAGGGGGTGAACTTCTTCTCCCTTCCCACCACCTTCACTGGTACATTTAGTGGGAACACAGGAAAGGTCCTTCTCACCGGCACTTCCAGGCTCTGGAACTCCCTTCCTAGAAAGGTTAGACTAGAGCAGGGGTAGGCAACCTTTTTTACCTTGGGGCCTGGTCCCGTGTAGTCCCTCCCGCCGCTGGGCCGAGGAGGGGGGACTGGCGGCACGCGCGCGCATGACCCCCCGCGCGCACAGCTGCCGCCACCGCCATTTTGGAAATCAAAATGGCGGTTGCGACGCCTTTGCGCATGCGCAGTATTCCTGATATTAATCTAAAGCAATGGGGAAAAGTGAGGGAAAGATGAATGATGAAAACATGACACCTTTACAATAGATCTGTGGACACTGGGAAAAGAAACTGATAATTTGACAAAACACATTGCCTTAGGGCAGGGTAGGCAACCTTTTTGAGCCAGGGGCCGGGTTGCTGTCCCTCAGGCAATTGGGGGGGCCGAAGCACCATAAATAAATAAATAATAAATATTAAAAATAAAAATAAAATAAAAAATATGCATGCACACTCTCTCAGCCCCAGAAAAGCCATGGCAAAACCACTGTGGAGATTTTTCCAAGAAAACCCGAAGAACAAGTGGTGCCAAGAACAAGTATTTTATTGTGGCATCAGAGCTCTCTGAGAGAGAAGGCTCAATGTCTCAGAAAAAACAACAATTCCCATGATTCCCTAGCACTAACCCTAACCCTTAAAGTGGACTCAATTTGCACTATTTCTAGCAGTCTACAACCCCCCCTAAGTCAGAAATGATTTGAAGATGCACAACAACTCTATCTGTCTCCAGAAAGTCAGAAACAGAAAGTCAGTTGAGTGGAATTCGTTTCTTTCCCTAGATTGAAATAATGCAGTTTGACACCACTTTAGCTGCCATGGCTCTAGGCTACAGAATCCCACAGTTCTTTTAGTGTACTGTGTGATACAGTGCTACAGCCTTGTTAGTTATTTCACTGAAATCACACTATCCCCTGTCATTTACAGATTTATTATAAACTTGGATGTATACAAGTGGATAATGCAATGGAGTGGTCTGATATAAGTTAGGTATACTTATGAAATCCTTTCTTTGTTCCTAAAGCAAGATATTTTTCTAAAGAAATTTAACAAAGATATGGAGGTAAAGGTTCAAAAGAAAGTGGGATCAATTAAATTAGAATTAAATTAAATTAGAATTAATAAATACTTGAGAGCCAATGATAATAAAAATCCTGAGATGTCCTGTGGGATCAATTGTATTTAAAACAAAACAAAACGTAATAGCAGCTGATGTGGTTTGATCTGAATTGGAACCATGATGCTCAAGAAAGAGGTCTTTAAACTTCCCTCTGCCATCCAGTTTTCTTAATTAAATTTTTCCTCCAAGCTGCTGTTTACACCCTAGGCAAATCAAATTGGGTGCTCTATAACACATAGTACATTTTGCCCTGTAAGGGGTTCCAGGATTTGTAGTCCAAAAAGAAACTCTTCCAAGATCTAATTGCTGACCTAACGCAAGGTATTTTTCCTCCTTCGCCATTAATGAGGCCACACCCTTGTAATTATAAAAGTTAATAGAAAAGTTACAATTATACTGCAAATGACATGGCTGTTCTTTATTGAATTACTACTGTTACTACTGTTAAAGTGTAATTATATCTTAGAGAGCATCTACCTTGTAGAAATAATGCACTTTCCCACAACACTTTAAGTGCTGTAGCTCCATTCTATGGAATCCTGGGATTTGTAGTTTTACAAGTCCTTTAGCTTTCTCTGCCAAAGAGTGCTGGTACCTCACAAAACTACAAATCCCAGGATTCTGTAGCCTAGAACCATGGCAGCTAAAGTGATGTCAAACTGCATCATTTCACTCCAGGGAAAGAAAGTAATTTCACTCAACTTTCTATTTATGACGTTCTGGAGACAGGATCATATCAACATGTGTAGAGATACTATTGGCTGGCTTTGATGTTCTTGCTGATCATTGATATTTATTAAGCCCATTTGTATGCGCCCATTTTGGGGGGCACATACGTTGTACATTGTACATATTTGTTGCCTGTCATTTGTGCAATTGTTAACCAAATCCACTATGGTGGCTGGAAGCTCCCATATCAGTGTTGACTAAACTCTGGATATTAGCCTGAACTTTAAAGGTTTTATCCAAAGTGCTGAACTTGTTTTGAAGGTGGTGTTCAACACAATGGATACCCATTTTTATGTTTGGACTAAAATCCAAAGCTGTCATGGTCAGTCCTGAGGAGGACTCGGAAGAGGAGGAGGAGGATGGGTCTCCTCCAGAGAAGGAAGAGATGCAGGCTCCACCTGGTTCTCATTCTGCTCTCCCAGCCCCAGAGCAGGAAGAGATACAGGCTCCAGCTGGCTCTCATTCTGCTCTGTCTGAGCCAAGCCCGGTTCTCCCAGCCCCAGAGCAGCCAGGTCCTAGTGCTCCTTCCTTGGAGGCTCAGCTGCCTAGTGGGGAGAAGCAGGAGGATACAGCAGAGCCAGTGCCTTCCTTTAGGCAGAGGAGAGCTGAGAGTGCTGGCAGTTGCAGATCCAGGAGACTAGCTGAAAAGCAGCTGCTGAACAAGCCTCAGCTGGCACTGAGGTAGGATTTGACTATTTAAACAGTTGCAAGAGGCTTCCTCAGTGCCAAGACTTATTGTAGTTTCCTTGAGAGATTACGGTCAGTGTAGCTCCTTGTTTCCTGCTTTGTGCCTCTCGCTCTTGCCTTGTGGAACTCTGTTGCCTTGACCTTGGACCGGACTGGACCTTTGCTGATTGCTGCCTGCCCTGACCTTAGACTGACTGACGCTGATTTCTGGACTCTGCTTTGCTGGTGCTTCAACTACAGGAAGGTTTGTGGCTGGCCTTGCTGTTTGCAGCTCACCCTTTCCATCCCTAGCAGCTGTGGGAACTGAGGCTGGCTGTAGTTGAGGACAGAATAAGTCTTGGCCGTAATCTAAGCTGCTAACAGGATGGCGGAGGGAGCCTTAATCAAAGAGCTCTTGGAGCAGAATCAAAAGCTAGTTGCTCAAGTTGCAATGCTTACACAGGCTGTCTCAGAACTCCGGGCAAATCCTCAGCCGCCTGCACCCCCCTGCCCAGGCCCAGGATTAAATGCCTGACTGCCCTGCCTGAGAAATTTTCTGGGGACCGAACTTTGTTGGATGGCTTCTTGGCTAGCTGCAAGCTGCATTTTCGAATCAGGGAGGCAGATTTCCCTAGTGACTCTCATAAGGTGGCTTTTGTCATTGGACTGTTGGCTGGTCCTGCTCTTAAATGGGCAACGCCCTACCTGAATGCCCAGAGCCCAGTGCTGGCTGACTGGCAAGCCTTTGAACGTGAGTTTAAAGAGATGTGGAGGGACCCTGTGAAGACTGAGACTGCGGGACACAGGCTTTTGACCCTGAAACAAGGCCAGGGCTCGGTAGCGGACTACTCTGTGGCCTTTCGCCTCCTCGCACAGGATGTGAATTGGGGAGACAGTGCCTTGCAGACTGCGTTTCGGCATGGTCTGTCAGCGGCCATTCTGGATGAGCTGGCCCGCTCGGAACCACCACAGACCTTGTCAGCCTTGATTGCCCAGGCCATCCGCCTGGACTGCCGCTTGACAGCCCGAAGGGAGGCTCGACACGCTGGCCTTCCGTCTCCTTCTAAGTCAGTGCCGTCCTCTCTTGCGGTTGTTCCTGAGGCCGCTGCTCCTGGGACATCAGTGGAGCCAATGCAGTTGGGAGGAGCTCGGCCACGGCTGTCAGGGACGGAGAAGGAGCGGAGGAGACGGGAGGGCCTGTGCTTGTATTGCGGTCTCTCTGGACACTTTGCAAGGGCTTGTCCTGCCAAGGGACGGCGAGCCAAGCTGGCGGGAAACGACGCAGCCCAGGTGTAGAGCGGGTGGGGCACCTGGGGACTGCTTGGAAACCCACCTCTGCTATCTCGGTCTCGCGGAGGGACCCCTTGCTGGTCGCTGCCAACCTGAGGCTGCCATCCATGGAACTGTTGCCGGTGGGGGCTATGTTGGATTCGGGGGCCTCCAACTGCTTCATGGACTTGGGGTTTGCGCAACGTCACGGGATCCCAATGGAGGCGTTGCTCGAGCCCCGGACAGTGGAGACCATTGATGGACGGCTTCTCCGGTCGGGCCCCGTGACGCACCAGACTCCAGTACTTCACCTGGAGATCCAAGGACATGTTGAGGAGCTGCGGTTTTTGCTGGCCGCGGTTCCTCACTTCCCGCTAGTGCTGGGCATGTCATGGCTCTCGCAGCATGATCCGCATATTTCCTGGTCCCGGTGGGAGGTGCTCTTTGGTTCGGAGTACTGCCAGGAGCACTGTTGGCCAGAAAGGATCCCAGCTGCGGTGGTGGCGGGGGCTCAGGACAGTACCGTGATGTTGCTGGAGAAGTACCGGGACTTTGCAGATGTCTTCGACAAAAAGGAGGCGGACCGGCTTCCCCCGCACCAGCCCTATGATTGTGCCATTGATCTGGTGCCAGGAGCCCCTATTCCGGCGGGGAGTCTCTACTCTCTCTCGGAGCCTGAGCTGGCGGCTCTGAGGGAGTTTTTGGAGAAGAATCTGCAGCGGGCTTCATTCGTCCTTCTAAGTCTCCTGCGGGAGCACCGGTACTTTTTGTTTGCAAGAAGTCGGGGGAGTTGCGCCTCTGCAACGACTATCGAGCCCTGAACAAGATCACTGTCCGGAACCGCTACCCCTTGCCGTTGATTCCGGAATTGCTAGAGTGGCTCCGCCACGCCAAGGTCTTCACCAAATTGGATCTTCGTGGGGCTTACAACTTGGTGAGGATCCGGGCTGGGGATGAGTGGAAGACGGCCTTCCAGACTCGTTATGGGCATTATGAGTACACAGTCATGCCCTTTGGACTCTGTAATGCCCCTGCCGTCTTCCAGCATTTTGTCAATGACGTGTTCTGGGACTATTTGGATCAGTTCGTCATCATATATCTAGATGACTTCCTGATTTACTCCCCAACTCAGGAGGCCCATGATGCCCATGTGCGTGCCGTGCTCCAGCGCCTGAGGGACCACCGCTTGTATGCCAAGCTGGAAAAGTGTGCCTTTGATCTCAGGGAGGTGGACTTTCTGGGGTACACTGTTTCGGCACAGGGCGTGGCCATGGATCCTACCAAGATCGAGGCGGTGCTGTCTTGGCAGCCCCCTCGCAACAGGAAGGATGTGCAGCGGTTCCTGGGGTTCGCCAACTTCTATTGGAAGTTCATCAAGGACTATGCGGACCTCACGAGCCCTATCTCCCAACTGTTGCGGGGGAAGGGCCGGTTCCAGTGGACGGCGGCGGCACAGTCTTCATTTGAGGCCCTGAAGATGCGCTTCACGTCAGCCCCGATTTTGCAGCACCCGGATCCTCACATGACCTTTGTGGTGGAAGCTGATGCTTCGGATGTGGCCATCGGGGCGGTGTTGCTCCAGCCCATGGGTCCCCAAGGGCATTTGCTACCATGTGCCTTCTACTCCCGGCAGCTCTCTTCTCCAGAATTGAACTACACCATCTGGGAGAAGGAGCTGTTGGCAATCAAGGCAGCATTCGAGATGTGGCGGCATCTATTGGAGGGGGCGGCACACCCGGTGGTGGTCCATACAGACCACAGGAATTTGGAGCATCTGCAGACGGCCAGGAAGCTGTCTCAGAGGCAACAGCGCTGGTCGTCCTTT
This sequence comes from Phrynosoma blainvillii, assembly GCA_026167975.1. Lineage (NCBI taxonomy): Eukaryota > Metazoa > Chordata > Lepidosauria > Squamata > Phrynosomatidae > Phrynosoma > Phrynosoma blainvillii. The sequence continues at coordinate 143,735,991 of JANUYF010000001.1, forward strand.
TTCGCAAGGTTCCAGTTCCAGCTCCAGTATATTCCGCAGTCCCGGAACCGGCAGGCGGACGCTCTCTCCAGAAAGCCGGAATACGCCACGGGACCAGGGTAGGAATTGCGGTCCACCATCCTCCGTCCAGAGAAGTTCGCGGCTGCTCCAAGGGAGGCGGTGCTGGTGGACCAGATCCGTGACCTTCAGCGCCAGGATCCACTGGTGGCGCAGCATTCGGAGGATGGAGAGGCCTCGCCGTTCACCATCCGCAATGGTCTCCTCTTCCACCGGGGCCGCCTGTACGTGCCAGCAGGTCCGTGTCGGGAGGCGGTCTTGCGGCTGTGCCATGACTCCAAGCCGGCAGGACACTTTGGCTTCTGCAAAACTCTGCACCTCCTCACCCGGGAGTTTTAGTGGCCTCGAGTTCGGGCGGAGGTGGCCAAGTATGTGGACACATGCCCAGTGTGCCATCGGGCGAAGGACCATCCGGGTCGGCCGGCGGGGTTGCTGATGCCACTGCCAATGCCATCGGGTCCCTGGAAGGTGGTGTCCATGGACTTTATCACGGACTTGCCCCCCTCTGCTGGCTGCACCACCATTTGGGTCGTGGTGGATCTGTTTTCCAAGATGGCACACTTTGTGCCGTGCGCAGGTCTTCCCACGGCCAAGGAGATGGCTCGGATGTTTATCCACCACATCTTCCGGCTCCATGGCCTGCCGGAGGGGGTGGTGTCTGACCGCGGCAGCCAGTTCACCGCCCGGTTCTGGACCAGTTTGCTCCGGCTCTTGGATGTCATGCGCCACCTGTCTTCGGCTCACCATCCTGAGTCGGACGGTCAGACGGAGAGGACCAACGGCACCCTGGAGCAGTACCTTCGCTGCTATGTGAGCTACCGCCAGGACAACTGGGTGGATTTGCTCCCATTGGCGGAGTTTGCTTATAACAACGCCGTACATGCCTCAACCCTGCAGACGCCTTTCTTTGCCACGGGAGGCTTTCATCCACGTGGTTTCCCGGCAGTGGTGCCCAGTTCGGACGTTCCTGCGGTGGACCAGTCGCTTCAGGAGCTCCGGGCAGCACAGTCGCTGCTGCAAGAGCAGTTGGAGGTGGCCAAGGAGGCTTACAAGAGGGGCGCAGATCGGCACCGTCAGGAGGGGCCTTCGTTGCAAGTGGGGGACTCGGTCTGGCTCTCTACTCGTCACCTGCCCCTGCAGCGGCCTTGTCGGACATTGGACGCACGGTTTGTGGGGCCCTACAAGATTGTGGCCCGGATGAATCCGGTGGCGTTCCGGCTCCAGCTGCCTGCGACATGGCGGATTCATCCGGTGTTCCACCGCTCCTTGTTAATTCCAGCCTCGGAGTTCGGCCTGATGCTGGCCTGATGCGTCCGCCAGAGCCGGTTTTGGTGGATGGGGAGCAGGAGTTCGAGGTGGCCCAGATATCGGACTCTCGTCGCCGTCGGGGGCGCCTCTAGTACCTGGTGGACTGGGTTGGCTATGGGCCAGAGGAGCGCTCCTGGGTGGATGCTGTGGATGTCCATGCTCCACGTTTGGTTCGGGCTTTCCACCACCGCTGTCCAGACAGGCCATGTTCCCCGCCGCCGGAGGGGGACCGTTATGAGGGGGGGAATGATGTCATGGTCAGCCCTGAGGAGGACTTGGAGGACGAGGAGGAGGATGGGTCTCCTCCAGAGAAGGAAGAGATGCAGGCTCCACCTGGTTCTCATTCTGCTCTCCCAGCCCCAGAGCAGGAAGAGATACAGGCTCCACCTGGCTCTCATTCTGCTCTGTCTGAGCCAAGCCCGGTTCTCCCAGCTCCAGAGCAGCCAGGTCCTAGTGCTCCTTCCTTGGAGGCTCAGCTGCCTAGTGGGGAGAAGCAGGAGGATACAGCAGAACCAGTGCCTTCCTTTAGGCAGAGGAGAGCTGAGAGCGCTGGCAGTCGCAGGTCCAGGAGACTAGCTGAAAAGCAGCTGCTGAACAAGCCTCAGCTGGCACTGAGGTAGGATTTGACTATTTAAACAGTTGCAAGAGGCTTCCTCAGTGCTAAGACTTATTGTAGTTTCCTTGGGAGACTACGGTCAGTGTGGCTCCTTGTTTCCTGTTTTGTGCCTCTCGCTCTTGCCTTGTGGAACTCTGTTGCCTTGACCTTGGACCGGACTGGACCTTTGCTGATTGCTGCCTGCCCTGACCTTAGACTGACTGACGCTGATTTCTGGACTCTGCTTTGCTGGTGCTTCAACTACAGGAAGGTTTGTGGCTGGCCTTGCTGTTTGCAGCTCACCCTTTCCATCCCTAGGAGCTGTGGGAACTGAGGCTGGCTGTAGTTGAGGACAAAAGCAGATATACCACACTATTCTAATGGAAGTTACCAGCCACCACTGTAAAGAAACAAAAGAGTACCATATACTGTATATGGTAAATGCATGTATTAGCAGAGAAAGGAAACACAATTGCAGCTTGGGTCTGAACATACTGTCAAGCATGAGATAGTTTATTTTAATCCTTCTAGGCAAAAAATCTGTTCTTCTACTCCCCTGCATGCCTATTTCATTTACAACAGGAACAAAATGTTGCCAGACATCTCAAGAGTACCTATTATTGTAGGCAAAGTGATTCAAAACTCGAAGACACTTATGACTATCCATTTTACTGGGATGAAAGTGACTATACCCACTGCGGGAATTGTGGTTTTATTAAAAAATATATTAAACATCCAAGAGTGAGGCTCCACTTGTAAATACAGTCAGAGAGAGTAAGCCCATCTGAACAAAGTGAGACACACATCTGAGTAAAGAAGGTGAGGATTGTGCCACACATCAGATTTTGTAGGACAACTTGGGTTACAACAGAGTGGGGACTGTGCAGCCCTCCAGATGTTTTTGGGCTGCAAATTCCATCAACCCTAGTCACCATAGCCAATGGTATGGGATTTTGGGAGTTGTAGTTCAACAACCTCTGGCAGGCCATATGATTCACACCCCACATTATTGTGCTGTTGTTGTATTTGTTTATATTCCACCTTCTTCCCAAGCTGCTTCCACACTGCAGAAATAATCTAGTTTGGCACTATTTTAACTGTCATGACTCAGTGCTATGGAATCCTTGGGTTTTTAGTTTGTTGTGGCACCAGAGAGCTCTGACAGAGAAGGCTAAATATCTCATAAAACTACAAATTCCAGAATTCCATAGCAATGAGCCATGCCAGTTAAAGCAGTATCAAACTGTATTAATGCTGCAGTATGCCATGTAAAAAGTTAAAAGTGCAATTAAAGCATTAAAAATATAACCTGTTAAGAATTGTTAAAAGGACAACAGCAAAAAGAAAATCCAGCACATTATGCAATGCTTTTTCTTCTTGACCAATCAGTCTTCCAAGGCCAGCTGAAACAGAAAAGTATTTACCTGCCTGCAGAAAACTACCAAGAAGGGTGGCTTCACTAGGAAGGGAATTCCAGAGCCAGCTAAGAGGAATAGACTTTCTGTCTTCCCACTGGACAGAAAAGGTTGGCTAGCATTCACAGAAGTGTTCCCTTTCCTTGATGTGGTGGACTACAACCCTCATTATTCCCAACCAACATGGCCAATGTCAACATATCTGGCATGCACCAGATAGGCAAAGGCTGAATCAAAAGAATTTCCATTTTTCCCCCTCTCACCTTCTGCAAGAGAAAATGAAACTGCTGGATTGGACAAGAATTGCTGTTGTTGTTGTGTGCCTTCAAGTCATTTCCGACTTATGGCAACCCTAAGATGATCCTATTATGGGATTTTCTTGGCAAGATTTGTTCAGAAGAGGTTTGCTATTGCCTTCTCCTGAGGCAGTGAGTGTGTGACTTGCCCAAGGTCACCTAGTAGGTTTCATGGCTGAGTTAGGAATTGAACCCTGATCTCCAGAGTCCATAGTCCAACACTCAAACCACTACAACAGGGGTAGGCAACCTTTCCCCTTTAAGGGCCAAGGGACTTCAGCTCCCAGAAGCCTCAGCCATGTTGGCCAATAGTCCCATGTTGGCCAATAGCTCCTGGGATTCTGGGAGCTGAAGTCCTTCGGCCCTTAAAGGGGAAAGGTTGCCTACCCCTGCACTACAACATGGACAAGAATACTATTGACTTCATGCCATTACAATGTGTGAATGAAAGAGGAATGAGGTAGTTACCAGGAGCAAAGCAATTATCATTATACAAGATAAAAAAATAGGTGTGGTTCATTTTTAGTGCCAGTTGTGAAGACCTATGGGTCCACAGAACATTTGATGGCTTAAAACATTAGTGCATTGTCTCATCTCAGTGGTGATGTTATTTGAGATAATTTGTTTTGCCATTTTCAAGGGAGGTTTAAAAACGTTAAGCTCTGTGTCCTTTACTTTTCATAATTGACATTTATTTTATGCAGTGCCTCTGCTTGGAAAAGGAAGTACTGTACTGAAATCATTTTTAAAAGTACCGAAGAATACTAGGATGTTGAAGACCAGCAAATGTGATATGGTGCAAGCTTTCATGGACCAGCCCATTTCATCAAATAAATGGATTTGGGAGGTCCTCAGTTGGCACATATTGTGCCTCCTTGGCAGACCTCCCTCTCTCCGTAGAGTGGTGGAACTGTCTGTGGTTCTGGATGCCACTGCAAGTTGGGACAAAAAAAGAGATAGATATTCTTTCTTCATGTGTGTGGATCAAGGGAGATTTGGGATCCTTGGAATGGGAAAAGAAAAGTGCACCACCCACAGAGTTGGCATTTCCTCTCTTCCTGGGACCAATAAGAGGAGGAAAGGGGAAGGAAGGAAGGGGAAAAAAGGTGAAAAGCCTTGCACATCTCCTCTCACACACACTATGGATCTGGCCAGCATATGTGTGGAGGTCTTAGGACAGCAGAGGGCAACTTCAGTGGGTCCAGAGACCAATTTTTACTTCCTTGGACCCTCTATGGAGTATAGCCCCTCCTTGTTGGTATCAAAAACTGAAATCAGAAACGATAAGATGCCTTTCTTTCTTTCTAAAATGTATTTTCGAAAGCCAAAACATGGGATGGATATGTGCATTTCACCTGTTTTTATTTGAAACATTTTATTTTTGGGTGGCACTGAATTCCTCCAGAGGCAACAAAAACAGGGCTGCCTGTAGCCCACAGATTGTGTGTGCTCCTATATCTGGTTTGGGAAGTGCTTTTTCCCCTGCCATGGACTTTTCCCTGTTCTAAACTCAATAAAATTACTCTGTAGATCATGAAGAAAATATCTACAGACAAGGTTTGCAGAAGCTTTGAGCTGAAAATAGCATTGTCTCCTCCCATCTGGTTAGCAATATCATACAGCTCTGCAGTGTCATGAATGGACAAGGACCTATAAAACACATGAATCAGTTTCTCAACCTGTAATTCTGCATGTTTCTTGTATCACTTAGCCAATATGTTCCTGTGTTGCAGAAAGATTCCAGAATTTTTGGAATAGCTGAACAGTGTCTGAATACTCTTGTTGAAGGCTTAGTCTTGGTGCATGGTGACAGTTCAACATTCACTTGCTCTTCACAAGAAACCAAACCTTTTTCTTCCCTTATCCTCTCTCCCCACACTTTTTTGTACCACCTAATTTAATGAATAAAAGGTAAAGGTTACCTCTTTGACAAGGTTGTCAAGTCGTGTCTGAACAGTTCTGGAGAAATGAGAATCTTGCAGACTTGGTGGTAATGGCATTGCCCAACTGGAGATAAGAAGCCAAGTCCTTATCAACATCTCTGGGATAGGAACTGTTAGTTAGAATGGCACTTAGGCAAACATTTGTGCAGGGAGGTTTGGTTTCTAGACAGTGACCTCTATGGTCAACTAAGTATCTAGGCAGCATTTCTGGTATGATTCAACAACAGATTTCAAAGCATGCTTTGGGCATACAAGGTTAGAGGAATCTCCTTTGTTTTAGAGGTCTAGAAGATCCCAAATGCAATCTTGCCACACTTGCTGGCTTCTCCTGGCCCTGATCCAGCTGCCATCTTTTGCAACAACACATGACTTTGCTTGGGAATGTATACCTTTTCATCTGCATCAAGTGGCACATCAAATCAGTTCATACCTGGATAAACATCATAATCTGAGTGTGTGTCTACATCAAGGTGTGTCTACAGAGGACAGGTGGCCCTCTGCATGTTGCTGGATTGCAATTCCCATCAGTCCCAGCCAGCATAGGTGAGGAAAGATGGCAGATGTGGTCCATTAACGTCTGGAGGGCTGCACATTCCCTACTCCCAATCTCAAGCACATTCCTAGCTACAGCAAATGCATGTGCAGCCAGATCATGATAATGCCCTACTGTACATACGGTATGAGTGTTAGAGAAGGGCTCGGGAGATCTATGTTCAAGTCATCAAACAGTTATGAAGTACAGTGAGTGAATTTAAATCTTCCAGATTTAGGTCATTTCTTTTCTCTAAATTTGATCCACCCCATGTGCTTGTGCACTTTGGAGGAAAAATGGGATATAAATGTAACAAATAATCATATCTCTATGGATTTATCAGAGGGGCTATGTAAGTATTACAGTATTGATACAATTTCACTTTCTCTTCATTGATTTTGCAAGAGGGTAGCTTCTGATGGTGCACTAACTTCAAGAGTCATACAAATACACATGAAGATGTCAGCATCAGATAAATGAATAACACTACAGTGACTATATTTGTTCATTTTTTTTAAAAAAAATCATTTTGCTTTTTTTCTGGTTTGATTCTGGGAGAAGATGGTTACCCAGACTGTGCTTCCCAAATGCCCAAACCCTGGAGAGTATTTAATACAGAGTCACTATTATGAGTTTGCTGCCCCTTAAGATGCTCAGGTCACACCAAAGTCTTGCCTTCTATAACTCTTGAAAATATTCTTTATTTGGTGTAATAGGAAAATGTTGAAGAGACTTATGCAGAGCAAGTTCTGATGTTAGACTGATGAAGCTCACAGTCTAACACCAACCATTTCTACTCTGAAGTAAAAGCAGTTAGGATTACAGGTTAAAAATACATTCTAGTTGCCTTTTACCCTGTGCAAAGCTCTTTGTTACAACGCAGTCCTAAACATATGCGTTAGGTAATAAGTCCCTTTGAGATTTAATGTCTGAATAAACTGGCTTATCCTACAGTTACTGGGAAAGGCAGTTGCTAGCTTCCCATACAGAGACTGGGAAAAGAGGTAGGGCTGCCATCTTTCATGAACTGTACCTGTATGGGCATCTTATTGCCTGGACTTGGCCAACCTTCTCCAGGAGGAATATTTCATGCCTGCACATCACAATCTTGGTGGTATTTCCTTAGATTGTAATGGAAGTATCCATCACCCTTCAGATGTTGTTGTAGACTGCAATTCCCAAACTGTGACCATTGATCGTGCCAGATGGGACTTATGAGAACTGCAATCCAAGATATGCGGAGGTCACTAGAGTGCCCACACTGGTTCAGTAAGGTTTTATATGTAAACACAACTTAAAAATACTAATTTTAGAAGTAGATCCATTTTTACTTAAAGTAGGTGGGTGACCTTGGGCAAGTCACACACTCTCAGCCTCAGAGGAAGGCAATGGCAAACCTCCTCTGAACCAATCTTGCCAGAAAACCCCAGGGTAGGTTTGCCTTAGGGGCGCCATAAATCAGAAATTACTTGAAGGCACACAACAAAGGTAGTCAGCTGCACTTCTGATCTTTGCAACGATCCTGGGAGAAGAGACTAATGCGGACACTGGGACTTAAATGAGGTATTGGACAGGCCTGCTGGGTGCTTTGGACTAGAGGTCAGCTCCCACCAAGTACCCCGACCAGGGAAGGATTATGGGAGTTGTAGCCGAAAACATCTGGAATGCCAAAAGTTTCTCACTTCATTTGTGTTTACATGAAATTGACATATCCCATCTGTATGGTGCAGGGAGAACTTTGAATATAACCCATCACATATTAGAGGCAATGCTCTTCACAGTGACAGAAACACTATTAGTTCAAGAGGGTTAGACACTCATTATATATATATATATATATATATATATATTAATACAATATTAAAACTATTATAAAACATTATCTTATATATATATATATATATATAAAATACACACACATTAATATTAATACAATGCTACTTGCTTGTGTGTGTATATATATATATATATATATATGAGCAAGTAGCATTGTATTAATATTTTACCTTCTTCTATCCTGCCTTTCTCCCAATATAGGGAGTCAAAGCTTTTCCTTCTCTCAGTATAGGGATATATATATATATATATATATATTTTGGAAAGTTTCATCTCTCTCTCTCTCTATAAGCAATTGGCATACACACACCCGCACATATATATGAACAAGCTGCACTGTATTACTATTTTTCTTTCTTCTGTCCCTCCTTTCTCCCCATAGAGGCACACAGCAAATTTGAAACAATACAATTTAAAACACTACAAAAACATTAAAATTATATATATATATATATATATATATATTTTAAAAGTTGTTGTTGTTGTTATTGTGTGCTTCTTTCAAGTCGTTTTCGACTGATGGCAACCCTATCCTGGAGTTTTCTTGGTATGATTTGTTCAGAGGAGGTTTGCCTTTGCCTTGATCACACGACTACAGTAAAGTGTGACAGCGATATATATATATATATATATATATATATATATATATAGGCACTTTCAATTGCGATGGCTGTCGCTCCTAAAACTCTGGGATTTGTAGTTGAGGGAAGCCCAAATGCCCTCTAAACTGCACATCCCAGGATTCCAAAGGAGGCAGCTGCAGCACTAAAAGTGGAATAATCGCGCTACAGCCATGTAGTGTTATCTTGAGTAGGGCTCTGGAGACCAGGATTGGAATCCCCGCCCAGCCATGGAAACCCACCGGTTGACCTTAGGCAAGTGACACTGTCTCAGCCTCAGAGGGAAGCAAAGAACAAAATCTTGCCAAGAAAACCCCGTGACAGGGTGGCCCGAAGTCGGAAAGGACTCGAAGGCACACAACCACAACAACAGCAACCCGCAAAAGCGCTTGCTGCCGATGCTCCTCCTAGTAGTAGCGAAACTGGAAAGTGCAGAAGCTGGGGACGGGATTCGAACCGGGGGCTTCCCAAAGGGGTCCAAGGTTCTGGCGCAAGGCCAAGGATCGCTGCTGGGAGAAGTCAGCGCCACGGATCCCAAGGGGACGCAAAGCTACTGACTTCCAAGCAGCGATCCTTGGGGCTGCGCGAGAACCTTGGACCTGGGTGAGAATCCTGCGCCCTCCCAAACAACCCCCCCCCTTTCCCCCTTCCTTCTTCTTGGGTGCCTTCAAGTCCTTACGGCGACCCTATCCTGAGGTTTGCTTGGCCAGGTTTGCTCAGAGGTGGTTTGCCCTTGCCTTACCCTGAGGCTGAGAGAGTGTGACTTGCCCAAGGTCCTCCCCCATGGGTTTCATGGCTGAGCCTGGTCTCCAGAATCATAGAATTATAGAGTTGGAAGAGACCCCAAGGGCCATCCAGTCCAACCCCATTCTGCCATGCAGGAACTCCCAATTAAAGCATCCCCGACAGATGGTCGTCGTCCAAAAAGCCACCCCCCCAAAAAAAGGACCCCACCCGACCTTCCCCTCACCTGGCATGGGGAGAGCCCCCCTTGTGCCCCCAATGGTGCTCCTCTTGCTGGCTCCAGTGCCCATCCCAGAGAAGTCAAGCCTTTCTTTCCTATGGCTCTTGCCTCCTCCAGAGCCAACTTCCCAGCGGAGGAAAGAGGAGCCTGCGCCTCTCCAGCCAGCTTCCTCTTCCTCTTCCTGCGTCAGGCATCCATCCACACTGGTCCCAGAGGAGCTTCAGCAGTGTCAGGACCCGGGAGAAGCCGTTCACACGCACCCGTGTCGACCAGAGGCGGAGAAAGGAGGGAAGGGGAGAGGCTAGATCCCTTTTTCTCGGGGAGGTTTTATATATGGCAAGGAAGGATCAGACACTAGGGGGCAGCCCTTTCCAGCGGATCCCAGAGCCTGCAGTCCACACTGCAGAAATAATCCACTTTGACACCACTTTCTTTCCCTGCCATGCCTCCATGTGATGGGCTCCTGGGATTGGGATTGCGATGAGTTCAATGGGGACATTGGTAAAAATTGGTAAATTTTTTGGTCATTTGTTTTAAACTGTTTTCAAATTTGATCTTGTTTAATAATTTTTTAAGGGTTGGGAGGGTTGGGGTTTAGGGTTGATTTTACTGTATTGTATTTTTATGTTGGAAGCCGCCCCGATTGCTATGAAGAGGGGCAGGGTGTAAATAAATTTTATTATTATTATTATTATTATTATTAGAGCTCTCTGGCGGACCAGGCTGAATCTCTCACAAAAGGACAGAATTCCAGAGTACAACAACATCCCAAATCTACAAAGTACAGCATCATCATCAAAGAAGAAAACAAAAAAAGGCACAAGACAGTGATGCCTTTGTTAAGCCCACCAAAATGCACATTACGCATGGTGCAAGCTTTCAAAGCTCCACTGGTGTCTTTCTTCATCAGGCAAAGATGTTAAAAATGATATGACAATGTTTTATTCATAGCCCTGCATTTGGTCAAGATGTGGTGGTGGTGGTCGTCCTTGGTCCAGACTATAAGGAAGGGTTTTCATGCAGGGGGCCACTTTCTGGCCATGTGGATGCTGGGAGGCTCAGACCAAGAAATAAACTTTAATTCCATTTCCAAGATAATAGGCTACTGCCTTTGAGATCGAGTCCGTCTCTAATCCTTTGTGAGACCACAAACCTCTTTGTTAGGAAAAGAACACTGATTGTCTCAGGAAATCTCCATGTTATAGGATCAGGAAAACTTTTAAGGTAAAACAAGCTGATGCAGTCAAAGAAAAAGATGTTTTACCTTTGTTCGAAGTAGAAACCTTAAATAGTAAACTCCCAGACCATTGCCTCTCTCTTTAGGATTGATTCCCTTTAGGATTTAGGGTTCAACCAAAATGCACAAAATACATGATGCAAGCTTTCAAAACTCCACAGACGTCTTCATCAGGCAAAGGGATTAAGAATCATTGTTAGTGTTGCGTGCCTTCAAGTTGTTTCCAACTTATGACAACCCTAAGGCAAATCTGTCACAGGGTTTTCTTGGCAAGTTTCTTCAGAGCGGGTTTGCCATTGCCATCCTCTGAGGCTGAGAGAATGTGACTTGCCCAAAGTCACCCACTGGGTTTCCATGGATGAGCTGGGATTTGAACCTTGTTCTCCAGAGTTACAGTCCAAGACTCAAACCACGACACTATTCTGGCTCATGTTAAGAATCATACAGGAGAAAAATAATAATAAAATGAGGAGGTTAGTCCCAGGCTTGCATTTTCTCAAGCTGTTGTTGGTGTTCTCTGGAGGGATATCTATGCAAGCAGGTCCCTTCTCTTGGCTATGGCACTGGGAGCAAAGCATTCCAAAGTCCAGGAGATAAAATGTGAATTCCATTAGGAACACAAAAATGTAGAACCATAGAATCATAGAATTATAGAGTTGGAAGAGACCACAAGGGCCATCCAGTCCAATGCCCTGCCATGCAGGAACTCCCAATCAAAGCATCCCCGACAGATGGCCATCCAGCCTCTGCTTAAAGACCTCCAAGGAAGGAGACTCCACCACACTCCGAGGTACTTCTTCTGAGATCCCTCATGTTCCCGTTCTTTGTCATATAACATTGTCAATATATAATGTACAATGCATCATGCATTTTGTGTATTTTAATTGGTCATTTAAAAGTATCAGTGCTTTGTGGATTTTGGATGTTATCGTACATTGCTATATGACCCACATGACTAGCCCTGAATACATTTCCATAATTCTATTGCATTGTCATGGCAGGTAGAATGGTGTCAAACTGCTTTCTTTCTGCAGCATGGCAGAGAGTGGCTGGAGGAAGGTGGGATGCTGAGAGAAGGACCGCAGATCAAGAATGGTGATGCTCACCTTTGCGTCAAATGAATGGGATCCATATTGCACTCCAGATTCTGCCACAGTCAGGGTGATCTCAAGGAGCGAAGTCCCAGGCGCCATTCTTCAGGACACATTCTCCTTCTCTGCCCAGAGAGATGCAGGCTATGAGGACAGTCACACCTGGGCCAGCTGTTCTATTGACTTATATCTTTATTTTCTTTTTATGAGCAGAGATCACCTGGCCAGGCATATAACTGACCACAGATGCTCCCTTTATTGTTGCTTCTTTTAAATGTATAGTCTTTCCCTTTTCTTCCCTCCAGCAAATTGGTGCCCATTGCCAAGTGCACTCTGCATGAAAGCAACGGAAACAAACACCCATTTTAAACTATTAGTCATGGTGGTGCTAGGATACAAGTAAGTTTAGGTTGTGAAACAGCATATAAATGCAGATTATTTTTTCTTGTAGACTCAAACCAGTGGTTTGTTCTCTCTCTCTCTCTTTAACACATCAGGACTGCAGAAGCAGCTGTAAAGCCTTGTGTGCTGGGTGGAGTGGGGCAAGAGAAGAGAAATATTCACTGTGTGTATTACCAACGGAAGTAATAACTTAGCCATCTAAAGACACACATATGCACATATGTCCCACTGCCCACCCCCAAAAAGCAAGACAATTAAGTATAGGTTTTTAAATAGCCAGTTACCTAGTGGTGGATGGTGGTGAATTCCATCTCAAGTGGGGTGGCAAATCTACTCTAGGTTTGAATCTGAACTTTAGCTAATCCCTAAATAAAGTCATCACTTTGGACAGACATTTTTACTTTAAGCCCTGGAGTGGATTATTCACCCCACTTCCAGCCAATGGCTTCACCACTGTTTCCCACTGTTAAAGGCAGTAAGCAAAGAAATACTTCTGTCTATGCCACTCAGTGCGTCCTCAATTCACCACCCAACTAGAGAGAACCTATCTAAATGTCTCTGTTGTGTAAAATTGCTGCTGAAGAGAAAAAGAATCCACTGATATTTTCTGGCGTATAAGACTACTTTTTAACCCAGGAAAATCTTCTCCAAAGTCGGGGGTCGTCTTATACGCCGGGTGGAGGAGGAGGGGTAAGAAGGGGTGGTGCAGCACGAGGCGGGAGGAGGAGGAAGAGAGGAAGTCCAGGTCAGAGGAGGAGGAGGAGGAAGGGGGGGAGGAAGGGGTGGCGTGAGGCAGGAGGAGGAAGCAGCAGCGGATAAGAGGTGAACCCCTATCCTGGGGTTTTCTTGGCAAGACTGGTTCAGAGGAGGTTTGCCATTGCTTTCCTCTGAGGCTGAGAGTGTGTGACTTGTCCAAGTTCATTCAGTGGGTTTCATGGCAGAGTGGGGAATCAAACTCAGGTCTCCAGAGGGGTAGTCCAACACTCAAACCACTACACCATGTTGGCTTGTATTCCCATGTGCTACCTATGAAACAACTGCAGACTTTTTTGTTGTTCTTGTGTGTCTTCAAGTCCTTTCCGACTTATGGCAACCCTAAGGCAATCTTATCATGGGATTTTCTTGGCATGTTTCTTCAAATGGGGGTTGCCATTACCATCGTCTGAGGCTGAGAGTGTGTGGCATGCCCAGGGTCACTTACTTGGCTGCAAATTGTACATACCCCAGAATGCATCACAGTATATTGGCAGTCCTTCCCCCCAACACTTTCTCATTTTCCCCCATTGGAAGAGGGGTCGTCTTATATGGCAAGTATATCCGAAACTCTTAACTGGAAACGTTGGGGGTCATCTTATACGCCCAGTCATCTTATACGCCAGAAAATACGGGTACATTTTTAGTATAATATAATATAATTAGGGATGCAGTGGTTCAAGTGGTTAAGACGCTGACTCTGTTGATTAGGAAGATCGGCAGGTTGGCATTTCGAGGCCCAGGTGCTGCATGATGGGTGAGCTCCTGTCATTAGTCCCAGCTTCTGCCAACCTGGCAGTTCGAAAGCATGCAAATGCAAGTAGATCAATAGGTACCACTTCAGTGGGAAGGTAAACAACGTTTTGTGTAGTCATGCTGGCCACACTGACAACACTGGCTCTTTGGCCCAATAACGGAGATGAGCACTGCCCCCTATGGTCTGACAACCTTGTCAGCAGGGAATACCTTTACCTTTTACCTAATATAATAGTGTAATTTTGTTTGTCATTTTCATATCATTGCTCACCGCCTTGAAAGGCAGGCTATAAACATTTATAATTATTGAATACATAATTATATTTATCTATGAATTCCCTCTGTTCCTCTGCAAATAAAAGGCCTGACACTTGTGTTTTGCTGGATCCTATTAAATTTACATCTGAAAAAATGAGGTATATACTGGTGCTACATCTAACAACAAAGCTTTCCATTTGTTTCTGCCTCCGTCTCTCTCATTGCATTCTCTTTCGTATACTGAATTGTGTATGGGGGGAATCTGCATTGAGCATCATGTATACTTGATTTAAAAACAGCTCTCTTCCATTTTCTATCTTATTTTATATTGGTATTCAGAAGCCATAGATTCCAGGTGAACCACTATTTACAGCAGCAAGTATGGAAGCACCCATAGTGTCATCTTGGACACAAATTAGTCAAACTGATCAACTGGATCAGTACAATTTGTATTGTTGTTCCAGACGAATGCCAAACTCCAGTTTCTAATTTCAAATTGTGTGGGACTCCCATCTCCCACCCTAATGTCCTCTACCATGATTATCTTCAGTGTAAGAGTGCTAACAAAAACTGGATAAAATCACACCTGAAATGCCCAGTGGTGACAAATCCAACAGTTCCATTCATTCACAAATCACTTCATATATAGTTTCTATTGTGCCATAAAAATCTGTCTCCACCAGCCCCCCAGGAAGCAGTAAATATCCAACATTTGCATAATTTCTATTAATGAGCTTGAGTTAAGATGTTTGACTTCCTATTCCTTAAAGGTATGTTCAGAATTATGTTACTGTGCAGATTCCACTCCATCAGCCAACAGAATCACAGAAAGGGAAGTAAAACACATTGGAAACTCTGAGCACATGGCATAGATTCAGGAACATAGACTGTAGATGAATGATAATACACATCTTTTGCATGCAAAAGACCCCAGGTTCATTGGGGTGGTGGTGGTGGTGGAGGAATCTCAACAGTTCAGGAAAAAGATCTCTGCCTGAAAATCTGAACAGTTGCTGCCAGACAGAGTAGGCAGCCCTAAATGTACCAATGGTGCTACTTCCTAGGAGAGGAATCAAGAGGGGTAGGGCAGGAAAGGAGGCCTTTTTATCACTCCAGCTTCTCCTTGTGATAGTACACAAGCCACATACGGAGTACAGGCAGAGTAAAAGCCTGATTGTACCCATGCTTACAAATGAGTACTGTATATACCTGACTATAAGTCAAGCTCATGTATAAGTCAAGAGCAAGTTTGGGGGCCAAAATTATGGATTTTGATATGACCCGTAGATAAGTCCAGGATAAAACTTATGGGCTTGTAACAAAGGATGTAAAGGATGAAGCAAAGGAAAAAAAATGCCAAAGAACTTACAAATTTCCAGCAGACATAACTGTTTGTGCTCACACTAAAGGCTGGATGGATGAGACAGTAGAGGGAGGTAAGTGCTTCCAGGACAGATTAAGCTCTTGCTTTTCACCAGGGGATTGTTCCTTTTTCTGAAAAGAGTACAGAAAAGCCCTCAAGTACAAGAGACCCCAAGAAGAGTACATTTCCCCATGGATAAGTCAACCCAGGATTTTGGGGTCAATTTTTTGACTAAAATTTCAAGACTTATACATGAGTATATACAGTAAGGGGCATTGCAGACTGGCCTAAAGGGCCAGTTGGGGTGGGGCAGCCACACGCTAGCTGCCCCAACCCCACCACCCCATCCCAACACCATCCTTATGCCACGCACCCATTTGCACGGCGTGCGGCATCAGAACGCCCTCCTGGTGCAGCATGTGGACATGCGGTGCCAGCTCTTAGCATGGCCTTTTGCCACCCCTAAAAGAAGTGGCATTTTGCCGCTCTTTTAGGGGCAGCAAAAGGAAGGATTGGGGCCGAGGCGTGGGGTTGCCGCGACACCGATCTGCCACTAGCAGGGGTGGCCCAGAGCTGCCTGTCTGCATAGCCCCCCTCCCCACAATCATATGTTTTTGTTAACCCAGAAATACATTCTGCTATGTCTAATGGGGATTGCTCCCTAGTCAGTGTGTTCAAGGGTTCAGTGTTGATAATAAGTTACATGTATATAGTTGTGGTGGGTGTGGAAATGTGTAAAAATCCAAGTGTTGCTTGGGTGCAAATCCCATGCTATTGGCTGTGGTGGCTAGGGCTGATGGGAACTGTAGTCCAACAATGCCTGCAAGATTACAGTTTCCCTATGGATAAAATGGGGTATATAGTAAGGCTAGAAATCATGTGGCCCTCCAGGCTATTTCTGTAGATGTCAAAACACTGACAACAACAACAACAATTTAACTATCACATATTTTTGAACTCTTTTTTTAAAATGGAAGAATCATGCCTGTCCAGGGTACAATTCTCCTCTAAAACAAAGTATCTGCCTCATCTTTATTTTAAAAAGTTAAATCCCATTGGGATATCCTGGCGGGTCCTGGGGCAGCAAAAATAGCCCTCAGATTCCAAGACCTTGACCACCCATCATAGATAGGACAACACCCTTTGAAATATAAAGGGCCCATTTTGTAACATTTCTGGCTAAAATGTAAGTTCCCCCCGAAAACATGCATTACCACTTAGGTTCAAAGGTGATGAAAGGATAAATATTCTTTTCAAACCCTAGTTCCAAACCAGACTCACAACAGCTTTGTCTTTGATGGCTTCTTCTGAGAGACACCAGTGCTGTCAGTGCTCAACATCAAGGGCCTGACATGCACCAGCTCTTGTAGACAGTGTGGTCCTCTTACAGCTGACACACTGATGAGACAACAAGCTTCTGACCACTGTAATTATTATTTCTTGATGAAAGTTTGCTGGGTTTTTAAAAAACTTTTTTGGGTGGGGAGGACTGCTCATATGGAACATCCTAATTTGTGGCATGAAATCAACGAGGACCATGGCTTTCACCCAAAAGGCTGGCTCAGCTAAGCTGCCAGTAAGACTGAGAAGCCTCTCTAATTCTGCATTCAAAGAGCATTTCTCTAGTTCTTCTTGTAGCATCCACCACCATCAATGGGCTTGATGGTTGCAGATCACAAGCCAAAATGTTGGCTCCTCCTTCATGCATGTTGCACAGCACTATCTTGGGCATCATTTTCTGACAAGATGATGGCGCATGCTGAGAGATCTGCCATATGATAGTGTAGCAGAGGAGTTATGCAGAGGAGAGCAGCTTGATGATGATGATGATATTAAGGTGGACAAATAGAGACAGTTGTAAGCGAATGGAAACTGTGGGTGAGGGGAGAAATAAACTAGGGAAACTGCTTATGTGGCAAGGCCTGTTTACATAGCTGATCCAGCAAACTATAGAAATAAGATAATAGTAAGAAGGTTAGACATGTGCTAAGGCTAGAACAAAGAGAGGAAGTAATGTAAATGAGGTAACCAATCAAGTTGATGAATGGTATATTTGTGCCTTATATGGAGTAGAATATGTAGGCTGAATGTTGAAGCAAAAAACCAGCAAAGCTAAGAATGTATAAAAGTCCCTGCCCCAGTACAATCGGGGCTCAGACTTTGGGAATGATCCTTCCGAGAAACAGCCAGCTGAAATAAAACCTGTACTTTCCATCTTATTTGGGTCTCAGTCTCTGATTACCCCTAAAGATCTGCTACAATATTTATTTCTGTTCTGTCTTTTTCAGGTGCCAAGGCGCCTTGTAAGAAGTTAACAATTCACAGGATACAAAATTTAAAATAATATTAAATAATAAAAATTTTAAAAACCAAATTAAAACATGTCATTAGACACAGAGACACACTCTAGCACAATTAGCAGGATGCAGAACAATTGTTTAGGTAAGATGGCCCTTATGCAGTTACTCAGCAAATGCCTGTTGAAATAGAAAAGTCTTTACTTGTCTACAGAAAGAAGATAGAGAGGCTGCCAGTCTAACTTTTCTGGGAAGAGAGTTGCATAGCTTGGGTGCAGCCACTGAGAAGGCCATGTTCCCACCAGATGTACCTGTGAGAGTAACAGGACAGAGAGAAAGACCTCCCTAGCAGATCTCAAAGCATGAGTTGGTTCATAAGGGAGAATTTTTTGTTGCTGTTGTGTGCCTAGAATACAGTCCTTCAAATAATCTGGCCTGAGCTATATAGGGTTTTATAAGTCAAAACCATCACTTTGAATTATGCCTGATAATGGATTCCAAACCCCAAGACTTTTGGCAGGTCTGAAGGAGCCCTCCCTTGAGTTCCCTTTACCCTCTCCTTCACCTTTTGACTTGGATATGGAGTACTGTACTTTCTCTCTGTGTGTGCATGCATGCATGTGGGTGGGTGTGGTGCACTTGCATGTCCCCACACAGACAGAGGATGGGGGAAGAAACCATTTGCAAGATTGTGTATGTCATTTGCAAGATTGTGCGGTGGGGGAGGAGAGGGATGACAGGGTGATAAAAAAAAGGTAGGGCAAGAGATCAGTAAAATTCCCTGTTCAGTTTAAGGTGCCAGGAGAGTCTCTTGCTGTGTGTGGGTGTTGATCTTGTACAGCATAATAACAATAATAATAATAATAATAATAATAATGAAACAATGACCATGGATTTTAATTTTGTTTTTAGAAAGAGTGTGTGGATGCAGAAATGGAAAGCAGCAGCCCAAAATAACACACTGTGACATTAAATGGAGCAGATTGAATCAGCACTAGTCATCAGTCTGGACAAGACTCACATGTGCGCATCAGTGCATTTTCACAAGAAGAACAGAATCAGAAGCCATGAGGCAGATCATATTGACTAACCATAGGAGGCCTCGCATTAGACTCAGTGAGGGGGTTGATGGCATTCCTCCTGTGCATTCAGGGTGAAAGTGAACATCATCAGCAACAACAAAACCATGTAGCTTAAGAACATTTGTTGCCACTGGTGTTGTTTTTTTACATTTATTTCAGGCTAGACTTGGCTGTGCTATCATCACAGGACGAACAGCGACCCTAAGAAGGAGGAGGGGAAGGATGGGATCTGCTCTCATCCCTCACTAACACATAATTCTACCATTCACTATAAAAATAAGATCACTGCTAAATTCAAAGGGTAGTTGTAATCAGAAGACTCCTAATGTTAGAAGGCACTGTGCCTCAGTCTGTCTTTTACTGCATCAATCATTCTACTGACACTCACCAATCCATCTCCCTTTCAACAACTGCATTGTCTCATTTAATTCATTGTCCATATCCCACCTGTCTCCTGACCACTTACAATAATGCTAAAAAACCCAACAAAAAACAGAACTCAAAACCTGATTATACAAAAGTTTAAACACAACAAAACAAGTTACAATAACAGGTCAGGCTAGGACTGCATCTGCACGGCAGAAATAATACAGTTTGACACTGCTTTAACTGCCATGGCTCAATGGTGCCACATGGTCTCAAGGTCTGCTCAGCAGGAGTTTAAAGCAGGACATTTGACACGATGGCACTCATGACATGCAATGTGTTTCACCTGATGTTTGGTATGCTCTGACCATCGTTATTTTAAAGCATACATTGAAAACGTTCTTATTTTTGCAATCTGTCCCCATGTTATGCATCCTGTCATTTTTAAATGTGTAATCTAAAAGCGCTATATGTATGCATTTTTACATTGTATGTTTTACCACTGTTGTACAAGGCTTTGCCATCTTTAAATATAGAAGCCCTTTAAAAATACGTGGTAAACAAGCAGAAATGAAAATAAGCCCCACTTGTTTTTGCAAACACAGCACTCACTAATCAGTCACTCATTTCTTTCTGTGTACACATAACACAGTAATATAATTCCAATTTTAATTTTAATCTTAAAATGATGGTCAAGTCTTACATGCAATATATGGAGAAGGAATATCTAATCAAGATAATGCTGATTGAATGAAGGGAGTGAATGGGGCTTCAAGACAGCTGTTTGGGAAGGATCATTCCCAATAATGATGATAAGGGAGGATGGGGCAGAAAAGCTTCACAAACAGATTCTGTGCTTTTCCTTTAATGTTGCATGTCAGACCAATGTGCTTACAAAAGATGCTGGATAGACATCTCATAGTGTCAATGGTAAAATCATTGGCTGTGATTGTTTCTCCATATTATTTCCTCCATCTCTGAATGGAGTGCTTTCCAGGTACTTCAAGCTGCAGTCGTGTTCATAATTCCAGGATCTCATGACACAAATCTTATTCTCTATCAAAGAGTGATAACCTTGTGTGTGATTTGTCTGGAGTGCAGAAATGTGGGGATGTCACTCTGAGCTGTCATGTTGCCTTTCCTCTTTCATTATCAGAGCCATTTACGGTCCTTTGATATGGCACAATTGTAGCAGCATGATTCTGCTGTATCTACCATAGTTCCTTCCTATGGAATCCTGGGATTTGCAGTTTAGGGAGGGACATTTAAAATTACCAACCAGAGAGCTCCTCTGCTGCTCCGACTTCTCTAAATTATCTGAAGGTTTATTCAGAGGTTGAAAATAATCCCTGTAGAATGTGGTTTGAATCTTTGCTATTCACATGCATTTTGAATACAGCTGAGTAAGGGGGGGTTGCAGACTGCCAGAAATAGTGCAAATTGAGTCCACTTTTAAGGTTAGGGTTAGGGTTAGGGAATCATGGGAACTGTATTTTATTGTGGTGCCAGAACTCTCTGACAGAGAAGGCTCAATGTTTCAGAAAAAACAAACAATTCCCATGATTCCCTAGCACTAACCCTAACCCTAAAAGTGGACTCAATTTGCACTATTTCTGGCAGTCTGCAACCCCCCTAAGTTTTTGGGGCTGCCAAAAAACCCCACTTAACCTGGGATAATCAATCTTGGGTTTTCCCCCAAGTTTTCCTAAAAGATTTGCATTGTTGGCTTTGTGAATAACCAATGTATTTTCCTGGAATAATCCAGGATAAAATTCTGCATGCCTTGAATGTGTTTCAAATACATTCACATCATCAACTTCATCTTATTCTCAGTGTTGCACATGTGGGCAACCGAACTCTCAGAGATGCACAGAGACGTGGTTCTGATAAACAACAACACCAGTGTAAACAACACAATCGGAATGCGTGAGTGAGATCATCATTTGCACAGTTGCAGTAACAAAACCAATATCTGAATAACCCCTTAGAGATCTAATGGGCTCAAAAGGGGAGATCCAGTCCTTCAGATAGCCTGCATCCAAGCTGTATAGGGCTTTATAGGTCAAAACCAGCACTTTGGCTGGAAAGAGACTGGCAGCCAGTGGAACAGTTGCAACAAGAGAGTTTTATGCTCGCTTTAGGAGTGTCAGGGAGTGCATCTACACTGCAGAATAAATGCAGTTTGACATCACTTTAACTGCCATGGCTCTATCCTACAGAATCCTGGGATTTGTAGTGAGGCACCAACACTCTTTGGCAAAGAAGGCTAAGGACCTTGTAAAACCACAAATCCCAGGATTCCATAGGATGGAGCCACATCACTTAAAGTGGTGTCAAACTGCATTATTGCTATAGTGTAGTTGCAGCCAAGGATTACTTTACCACACATTACAGGTGATTCTCTTCTTTATGACATGCCCATGGGTTAGGGGTACTGTTGGTTTGCTTGTTTGTTTTCCCACTGCTAAGCCAGCACAGAGTTTCCTTTCACTTTGGTGCCTCAGTAAAATATGTGGGATCTCTGTGTATCTCTATCCTGGAACGTTTTTGGTCGGATGTCCCCCTCACCTCAGCTATCATGGTAAGTCCCACTCGCCCAATTATTTTCCTATTGTTGCAGCACCATGGGCTCATTTCATCCCACCGCCGGCACCAATTTTTGTGAAAAAGCCTCTTCTTCACCTAACTTCCCCCCCCCCCTCAGATGGCAGCCCCATGGGTATTGTGATCCTACCACTGCCCCGATATGTGATGTATATCTATGGGTTTACTCCCCAAGCTTGGTTTCTTTATTTCTTAGTAGTGTGGATAATAATTCCAGGTTCTAACAAGCTTGTAAGTGAACAACAATAAAACTTTATTTGAACAAGGGTCAACAATGTTTCATTTCTTACGATGTTGCATTCTCTTGTTCTTGTTCTACTTTGTTACAGTCTTTAGTTTTAGTAAACACCAGATATTCTCTTTTAGTACCCTCACATCGTCCTTATTTACTGTGGTCATTCCAACCTTATTTCTACACTAGCCCTCAAGCTAACAAAGAGGGGCTGCAGATGGGTGGTTCTGGGCCTCCCCAGGAAGCCATGGATCGGGGCTGTGGCTACCGCATGCTGTGGCCCTGATCCCCCCCTTTGCTGCCCCAAAAAGAGCAGCAAAATGCCGCTAGTTTCAGGGGTGGAAAAAGGGCACCCTAAGAGCCAGCGCACAGCTCTTCAGCACCCGTTCCGGTGCAGCGTGTCACAAAGCTGCGCCGGGAAGACGTCCTGACGCCAGACACCATGCGTAACGGTGCACGGTGTCAAGATGCCACCAGCGTGTGGTTGGGGCAGTTGGCATGTGGCTGCCGTTCCCCATCTCTGCCTCCAGGCTGGCCTTTGGGCCGATCTGTAGAGGCTGTAAATCCCAGAAACTCCCTCATTTGGAGTTCTGTCCTAGACCTAAGTCCCTTCCTTCTGAACTTTAGCCCTCACAGTCCCTTTCTTCTGGACTGTTACCCATCCAGACCCAGTCTGACTCCAACTGTCAGCAACGGTCTTATTTAATACCTCCAGTCTACCATTTGATTGGCTGCCGCCAACTCGCACTCTATTGGCTGTTGCCAAGGCATGTTCTATTCTGCCTTCTCTCCACACCAGCTTCTAAAGAGCTTCTCTCTCTGTGTGTGAATGTGTGCACACACATGCACCTTCAAATTGCTTGTTGACTTATGGCAACCACATAAATTTCACAGGGTTTTCATAGGCAAGGACTCCTCAGAGGTGGTTTTGTGAGTTCCTTCCTCAGAAATACAGTAGGACCTTGTTATCCACTGGGGTTTGGTTCCACGATCCCCGGTGGATAACAAAATCCGTGGATGCTCAAGTCTCATTAAATATAATGGCAGAGCAAAATTGTGTCCCTCATATAAAATGGAAAATCAAGGTTTGCTATATGGAATTTATACTTTTTTGGGGATATTTTCAAGCTGCGCATGCTTGAATCCGTGGATAAAAAATCCATGAATAAGGGGAGCCCGATTGTATAGCCTACAGCACTTGGTATTTATTGATAGTCTCCCATCCAAGTACTAACCAAGGCTGAGCCTGATAAACTTCCAAGATCAGATAGAATCTATTGCCTTTAGGGTATTTAGGCCCTAAAGGGCCTCTGCCTGGTATATATTCAGGGCTGGTCTAAGATTTTTGCTGACTGAAGCAAAGAACATGTGCCCTTCATCCTATGTAAAAGCAATGTAAACAGGTAGTTGAATATTATCCATCACTGGCTATGGGACAGTGTCTCCCACACCTGCAGGTAAAGGGCTAGCTTATGGGTTGAAGGACACCCCAATGTTATCATCCAACACTTAGATATTACCGTATTTTTCGCCCTATAACACACACTTTTTCTTCCCCAAAACGTGCGTGGGGAAGTCAGTGCGCCTTATAAGGCGAAGGGCCGAGGCCGCGGGGAGAAGGAGGGCTCCTTCCCCCCGCGACCTCAGTCTTTGAATCGGCTGGTGCTGGGATCGAAGCGATCCCAGCGCCAGCCCATTGAAAGACTGAGGCCGCGGGGAGAAGGAGGGCTCCTTCCCCCCGCGGCCTCAGTCTTTGAATCGGCTGGCGCTAGGATCAAAGCGAAGGAGGGCTCCTTCTCCCCGCGGCCTCAGTCTTTCAATGGGCTGGCGCTGGGATCGCTTCGATCCCAGCACCAGCCCATTCAAAGACTGAGGCTGCGGGGGGAAGGAGGGCTCCTTCTCCCCGCGGCCTCAGTCTTTCAATGGGCTGGCGCTGGGATCGCTTCGATCCCAGCACCAGCCCATTCAAAGACTGAGGTCGCGGGGGGAAGGAGGGGTCCTTCTCCCCGCAACCTCAGTCTTTCAATGGGCTGGCGCTGGGATCACTTCGATCCCAGCACCAGCCCATTCAAAGACTGAGGTCGCGGGGGGAAGGAGCCCTCCTTCCCCCGCGACCTCAGTTCAATGGGCTGGTGCTGGGATCAGAGAAGTTCTCCGATCCCAGCACCAGCCCATTGAACAACCGGCCTCCGGCTAAAGGGAGGAATCCTTTTTTCCTGGATTTTCTTCCTTTAAAATTGGGTGCGTCTTATATGCCGGAGCACCTTATATGGCGAAAAATACGGTACTTCCCAGCATCTGCTGCCTGGGAAAACCACCTCAATTTATCTCATGGCAGGGTTGGCCCTGTGTATATCTCTTCTCTTGATTCCACCTGCATTCTGTTACCAAAAGATTTCTGCCCTATCCTGGCACATAAACAAACTTCAGACCTAAAATGTACAATCAGCAACATTCATGCCTTTTCCAGTTGCTTGTGAGATGATGATTTGTATTTTGCTCTTTGTTTGGATAGACTGATTTACATCTTGTTCCTTAGCAGGATGACAGGCAGTAAATTTCAGTCCTAAATTGTTGCAAGCAAAGTACAAGCATCCTTCATTTACTTATTTTCCTTTCCAGTAGCAATATTAATTTTGTCTTGTGCCTTGCAGAGTACATTTTTATTTCCCCTCACAAGCATGGGTTAAGGGACCATAGTTAAACAGCGGTGCTGGTGCTGGGCCTCCTCCTTTACAGTCCATGAAACATGGAGAAGGTTCTCCCAGTACAGAGCCTGAAGAGTGGTTCTGTATATGTGAAAGTTACATGTGGAGGAAAATTTTGTGTGGTCTTGCTTTTTGTTTTTCTGCCATAGTCCTGTGGTACACTATACAGTTATACCACATTGCTGCCACCTTTACCATGATGGCTGTATGCTATAGAATCCTGGGATGTGTAGTTTGGTTGTACAGTGCTTAGGATTCTCTGTCAGAGAGCTCTAGTCCTGTAGTCCAGGAATGTGGACGAAAGCCCTTAAGCAGAGAATTCTAACTACATCATAGAACTTGTTTTTGATTATTTTGAACCCTTGACTGATGTTCTGAGCCACCATTTGTGATATCTTGCAGCCTCTATCTCAGATCTGTAACCTGAATAGATACACAGCCTTTGTTTCTTGTCTCCACAAAATTCTCACTAAACAACCTTATTGTTGGGAAATGTGAGAGATAGTAACGGACCTCACAGGTAAAGTGTCAAGGCAGAAATAGAATAAAAACAAGTCTTATGCCTGCCTATCCGCTTACCTACCAACGGGTTCAAACAGAGAAAGGAAACACACTTAGGGCCTTTACAGATTGCCAGAAATAATGCAGTTTGAGTCCACTTTAACTGCCCTGGCTCAGTGCTAGGGAATCATGGGAACTGTAGTTTATTGTGGCACCAGAGCTCTCTGACAGAAAAGGCTCAATGTCTCACAAAAATCTACAATTCCCATGATTCCCTAGCACTAGCCATGACAGTTAAAGTGGCCTCAAGCTGCTTTATTTCTGGCAGTCTGTAAAGGCCCTTAGTCTTCTTTGTGAAACATGTAACAGTCACTTTATTTACACATTGCTAGTGCATAGTCTCTAGCATATGGTTTTATGGTGGAGAAGGAAGGAAAAGGAAAAAAATGGCTACAGATTAAGGTGATGCAAGAAGAGAGTGGGTGTGGAAAAGCAAGCAAACAGGAAGTCTGAAAACATGTAAACTAGCAATTTGTGAGTATAAACATGCAAAGGTTTCTAGCTTTAACACCTATGAAACACAAATTAATTCTAACCTGATTGCTATGACATGCAGGGACTTCTGTGTAAACATTTTACAAATACTATTTCAAGAAGACTTCTAAAATGTATTCTCATTTTCCTCTGTCACTGGAAGCATTTTGAGCTGTCTTCAATATATCAGCCAAAGCATTTGGCTCATAACAACATTTCCCACAAATATGTTCCATACATGTGATTGACAGTATATCTTTTACATTTCCACAGGAACTCTGCCACCCTTTTGCTTCTCTTTTAGGGATACTGGAGTGAAAATACACTAGACGGTCTCTGGAATAGCATTTAATAATAATAATAATAATAAAATTTATTTATACCCCACCCTCTGAAATATCAATCTGGGCGGCTTACAATTAAGAATGAGTACATCAATAAAACATATATATATACAGTAACCCCCCACCCCCCCTTAAAACAATATTAAATCAAGTAAATTTTAAAACAACAAAAAACACAGCTATTTAAAGTAGATAAAATGGGGACCCAGAGTATGTGTCCAGCCAGTGAGATCCAACCATCGATGATGGGGCCACGTAAGGATCACTGGGGAGAATGTTTTTTATTTATACCCGAGGCATAGATAATTAATCCGGAAAGGCCTGCCAGAAGAGATCCGTCTTGACAGCTTTTTTAAAGCTGTCAAGTGATGTTAATTGACGGATCTCGTCCGGCAGGCCATTCCAGAGTCTAGGGGCAACAACTGAGAAAGCCCCCCGGGAGGTAGCCGCTAGCCTCGATTTTTGAAGTTGCAGCAATTTCCTCCCGGAGGACCGGAGAGCGCGGGGAGGATTGTATGGGAGAAGGCGGTCCCTGAGATAGCTTGGACCCAAGCCATTTAGGGCTTTAAAGGTGATAACCAACACCTTTTACCTGGCCCAGAAGCTGATAGGCAGCCAGTGGAGGGACCTCAGAACCGGAGTAATGTGATCCCTCCTAGATGTTCCCGAAACAAGTCTGGCTGCCATATTCTGTATCAGCTGTAATTTCCGAACCAGGCACAAGGGTAGCCCCATGTAGAGTGCATTACAGAAATCAAGGCGTGAGGTTACCAACGCGTGCACAACAGTCTCAAAGTCCCCTACTTCCAGAAAAGGGCGCAGCTGGCGTATCAGCCGAAGCTGATAACAGGCGCTCCTGACCGTCGCATTAACCTGATTTGTCATCAGGAGCGACGAGTCAAGAAGCACCCCCAGACTGTGAACACAGTCACTGGAGGAGAGTGCGACCCCATCCAGGACTGGAGGTTGCAACCCAATTCCTGGTTTTGGGGCCGCTACCGTGAGCACCTCCGTCTTGTCTGGATTCAGCTTCAATCTGTTTTTCCTCATCCAGCCCATTACCGCCCCAAGACATTCATTGAGAGAAGAGATGCCAGTGGAATTCGAGGCCGACGAACAAGATATGGAGAAATAGATTTGGGTGTCATCAGCGTACTGATAACACCCAGCACCATAACTCCGTATTATCTCACCCAGCGGCTTCATATAGATGTTGAACAACATCGGGGACAAAATAGCTCCCTGAGGGACCCCACAAGTGAGGTCTCTCTTACTGGAGCTACAGTCCCCGAGCAGCACCCTCTGAGACCTACCCGAGAGGAAGGACCGGAACCACTGCAAAGCAGTGCCCCCGATACCTAACCCCTTCAGGCGGTGCAAGAGGATGCCGTGATCTATCATATCAAAAGCCGCTGAGAGGTCTAAGAGCACCAATAGGGTCACGCTACCCCTGTCGATGCTCAGACGCAGATCGTCGGTCAAGGCAACCATGGCAGTCTCAACCCCAAAGCCTGTCCTGAAGCCGGTTTGAAATGGGTCTAGATAATCGGTTTCATCCAAGACTGCCTGGAGCTGAAGAGCAACCGCCCTCTCGATCACCTTGCTCAAAAATGGCAGCAATGACACAGGCCTATAGTTTTTCATATCCAGGGGGTCCAGGGAAGGTTTTTTTCAGAAGCGGCTTAACCGCCGCTTCCTTTAGACATGATGGAAGATTTGCATCGAGGAATATCAGAAAAACAAGCAGATGTACATATACGTGAACATTTGTTTTATATTTGCATAATCTCAGGAGATTATCGCATACATCATTTCCCCCTGATCTGGGCACAGGATGAGATCAGGCTGGGATGGGCATTATTGCACATGAAAATGCTGCTGCGCTGCCACCCACTCACCACCCGTCCCCCAGCCGTGCTTAGCTCACTGATTTTGGTAGCATGGAAGATTTCTATACTACCAAAATCAGCCAGCTAAGCACTGCTGAAGGATGGATGGTGGTTGGGCAGCAATGTAGCTGTATTTTTGTGTGTGATAACCTCCATTCCAGCCCGTCCCAGCCTGATCCCGTCCCATGTCCAGATTGGGGGAAAAGATAAGTGTGATAATCTACTTAGTGTTGTTTGTTTGTTCTGGACACATATCAACAAAATGTAATTATCCTGTAGCCAGTTCATGTAGCCTTCTCATGAACTTCAGACATCAGTCGATGCTCCCAAGTTCTAGTACTCCCATCCTAAAGATGCTACACTAGTGGATCCCAAACTTTGGTTTTCCAGGTGTTTTGCACTTTAGATCCCAGAAACTATATAGCCACCTTGGCCAAAAGTCAGGAATGCTGGGACCTGATGTCCAATACATATGGAGGACCAAAGTTTGGGAAGCACTGAGTGACTCATTGTCTTCCATGATGTCCTTCCAGTAGCAAGCAAGGACTTTTGTTTTGTTTTGTTTCAATAGGCCTTTGAGAACTACTTGCTGATGGAGAAAGGACTTTTGAGAATGTGCTGTATAGTTTGTATTTGTTGTGTGTAATAGGTATGGGATGTGCTTTTAATTCTAAACATGGATATTTTAACTTGTGTATATTTTCATTTTTTCATGTTTTGTTCTTATGTTTTCTGCTAGTTTACTACTAGCAGAAAATATCAAAGGTTTGGAAAGATTATTGAATCTGCCGTTAAATGGAGTGAGTTGGATGTTAGGAAGCAAGAGGAATGTAACTGAGAGGAAATGTGTTGGAGAAGAGCATGGTGTGCTGAGCCAGCCTGCCCAACACCTCCAATGCTAGTGATGGAACTTGCTCTCCCATCCCCAGTGCTGATGGCTATTTTAATCCAGTACAGCTGAAGGAACCATGTATCCCATGAGTGTTGTTGGACTGCTCCTCCCAACATTCTTCACCATTGGCTAAGCTGACTAGGAGAGATGAAAAATGCAGATCAACAACATCTGAAGTGACATATGATCCTCACCCTGGTCTAGTCCATGGGAAGGATTGCCACCTTGTTCTTTGCCTTGGGCCATCCCTGGTAAACTGTTTTAGAGTGTCCACTTAACTAAAGCTGTTTATGTAATTTATTTTATTTAAGTTTTATTTGTATGGGTTTCTTGTGTGCCTTCAAGTTGTTTCTGACTTATGGCAACCCTAAGGCGACCCTATCACGGGGTTTTCTTGGCAAGGTTTGTTCAGAGGAGGTTTGCCATTACCTTCTCCCGAGGCTGAGAGTGTGTGACTTGCCTGTAGTCATCCAGTGGGTTTCATGGCCAAACTGGGAATGAAACCTGGTTTCCAGAGTTGTAGTCCAACCCTCAAACAACTATGCCATCCATCTTTCATCCACCATGGAACTCAAGACAATTCCATAGCAAGTGGTCACAGGGGGGTCTCCTGTTGATACTGACGTGACCCATATTTATTAAGCTTAGCAAACTGTCTGTGTCACTGTGCATCAGTAAGACCATGCTGACAGGATTTGTAAAATACTCCCCTCTTGTTTCTCATTTTGAGGCCAATTTTCAGAGAAATCAACCTATGCAACTTGGACATGCATAGCACACATCTGCAATATGCTTGGCATATGTTTTTTTCTATGGTTTTTCTTAATGATGCCCCTAGGGTACCAGCGTGTAAATTCTGCATCACATTATTTGCATCAAAGGACAAACATATATAAAATGAATGCACTTTTGATATCATCCATTTTTTTTAAAAAAAGGTTAATTATAATGAATAACATAATAGTGGCTCAGTCAGAGAATCAGCGTTCTGCCCTTATTTTATGGTGCCATTTTAGCTAGGTATTAATTAGGTACTTAGTTCTAAGCTTATTCCCGAATGCAAAAGGAAGAACAAATAAAAATTATGTATCATGAGTGCTTCTAGCTCCTTGATACTCATGCACAATAAATAAAATGATTTATGTGTGTTAACTAAAGGTCTAATCAGACTAAAATTTTATGGGGCTCTCAGTGGAGGGAACAGGTTTTGAAATCAAGATGTACTCATTGTGTTTCTGCTCCTAAGAGAATCCTTGTAAGCATGAATGGGGAACAGATTACCTTGTAGATAATGCTGTATTGCAACTCCCACCAGCCCTAGCAAGCATAACTAATGGTAAGAGAGTTGTACTCCAATAACATCTGGAGGGCCACACGTTCACTGACCCAGTTTTAAAGAGAAAACTAGACAACTGATTAAATGATTAATAAACTGTCAGGGACTCAGAGGATTGCAGGAAATTTATCTTGATCAGACTTAAAAGGTCAGACTATTTATCCATTGATCCCAGTACTATTTACTCTGAGTGCCAATAGCAATCCCAGATTTTAGCCAAAAGGTTTTTCACTTTATCTGCTTCCTTGGCCTTTAACTCAGACATAGGGCATTATCACACAAGCCTCAGTCTCTCTGCAATTGCATTAGTAAAAGGAAAGGTAAACATACCAGTTAAGGAGCATTCATTATTGCACATGTCTGCAATAGCGTGAAGGTGCTATTTTTGCCACGGATGGTTCCTTATGCTTGTTCCTGCACTCTTTCTTAACCCCACCTCCCTGCCCTATGCCCTACCCAGTGTGCCTTTTGGTTTTAATTTTAAATTTTAACACAATTGCAAAGTTATGCTAATGCGATTTAATTTTTTTTTTTTTAAGAAAAGAAGGAAAGGAAAGTAGATTGCTTGGGAACAGCAAAGGGGAGGGGAAAAGGGTGAGAGGAGGAGACACTGACAGCACAGGAGGGCCAATATTGGAACTGCCGCAGAAGGGACATTTCATACCTGTGGGGTAATGGAAAAGCACCATGATTAGGAGCTTGTTGAGGGGTTTTCCCTGTCAATGAAAAGGTATACTCTAACAATACTTCACCAGCACAGCAGCAACAAGACAGAGATGACATTGTGCAATATTTTCAAAAAAGCTATTGTCCAACTTTAATTGTGATTTAAACCCTGGTTTTGTGATAATGTCCATGGTATCTGCAAATTGGACTTACCCCACTGTTGAATCTTAAATGCATTTATTTTAATGTACACTTTTATGTTGTTGGTGAGCACCACTTTTTTTCAGAATGATGATGCCCTGGCCTTCCTTGGGAGTTAAAAGGTAATCACAGTGCTATAACTATGTAATACGAAAGAGCCCTTGATATAAAGCCATTCCATGGCTTGAAAGCACAAAACTATTCCCTTCTCACTCAGTGTTTTTCTTTTACTCAGAGCTCAGAGGAGATTTAGGGATATATCAACTGGCTGGGGAAAAAACGTAAATCCATTTTTGAAATCCTAAATGGGTTCAAAGTTTCAAGAATAGAACATTTTGCTTCTAACTGCTCCAGAGAAGACCAAGTGTGGCCAGTGACTATAGAAATAAGGTAGAAACAGTAATTCTGTTACTGCCTCAAGAAAAGTGGGAGGATTCAAGCTGCCATTGTAGCAGACTGGTACATTGGTTCATCCTTAGATCTTTATTCTGTGGATTGTGATACACAAGAAAAAAAGGAAACAAGATGGAGTGTTCTATCCTTCGCAATAGAATTCATGTGGAACATTGTGTTTTACACATACAGGAAATAGCTCAGTAAGGCAACTCATTATATATATATATATAAACAGTCTTGGGTCCTGGGCTCTTGAGGTACATAATGATACTGCAAACAGAGCTGGACAAAGTGTGGCAACCAATTAGTTCCTTTCTGTTTCAGCAGTGTTTCACTGACTGGTTTGAAAAAATGCTTTCTGACTCTGAAAGCAGAACATTTGATCAGGACATTGGATTTTCTGGGAAGCTTATACAACCATACTTTTTTGTGATTTTTTGTGTGGGTTTTTCGGGCTGTGTGGCCATCTTCAGAGAATACTGGAATGGAAGAGAGTGGGTCTATATATACTATGAGACCCTGGTTAGGAAGGAGTGGTCACAGTATATATAGACCCCCTCACTTCCATTCCAGTATTCTCTGAAGATGCTAGCCACAGATGCTGGCGAAACGTCAGAAAGAAACTCTTCTAGAACATGGCCACACAGACTGAAAAACCCACAAAAAAATATGGATGCCTGCCATGAAAGCCTACGACTTCACATTTTTTGTGATACTTTTTGAAAACCATTAAGCCTCTGTTAGTTTATCACAGATTATGTGAAAACATAATCATTGTACTAAGACAGAACAGTAGATCTTATGATAAATGAATGTACTGCCTGTTGACAGAAGCACTGGATGGTCTAGGAGACATGGGTCCAAAACACACTGCAAAAATAATCCAGTTTGAGACTGCTTTAACTGCCCTGGCTCAATGCTAGGGAATTCTTTTAGCCTCCTCTGTCAGAGGTCTCTGATGCCACAATAAACTACAACTCCCAGGATTCCCTAGTATTGAGCCAGGGCAGTTAAAGTGTTCTCAAACTGGATTGTTTCTGCAGTGTGTTTTGGACCATGGAGGTAGCTGGTTTTGCTTATCCATTCTCATCTAACTTTAAGATCACTGTATTTATGTAAACTGATGCCAAGAAAGCTCCATTGACTTCTGATTTGTTTCAATTTCACTTTGACATGCTGGTGCTTATCTTGATAGTTCTTCATAGTTCAGCATTCAGATACCTATTTGGCAGTCTCTCCTCATGACAGTATGCAAAGGGATTTTGCAGCATCTTTGAGACTTCACTGTGTGAAAGAAGTTGTAGCATAAGCTTCCATAGGCTTGGTC
The DNA here is from genome assembly GCA_026167975.1 of Phrynosoma blainvillii. Taxonomy (NCBI): domain Eukaryota; kingdom Metazoa; phylum Chordata; class Lepidosauria; order Squamata; family Phrynosomatidae; genus Phrynosoma; species Phrynosoma blainvillii. Next base: position 143,768,792 of record JANUYF010000001.1, read on the forward strand.
TGTTGTCCTCAAAACAGTTAATGTAGTCATTGAGATTCCCGCCTGAAGGCACCACTGGCTCCTCAGCTAAAGCAGAAGATTGTTGAAGAGAGTGTTGAAAAGTGGGAGACCTCCTTTAGTCTGAGGGCAAATTCAGGTCCAGGGAAGGTCTCAGGGACCACATTCTGAGAGGGAACCAAAGGCAAAAAGGTGGGACAAAACATAACAGCATATGTTAACTTACAACTACCAGTAACTAAGCCTTAGCAGAAGTGTTTTAATCTTTCAGAATGGAAACATCCCCATAGAAGACTGGAGAGCCATCTAACTGTCAAGGAGATGTGGCATGGCCATCTGGGGAAACCCAGAGGGCTGGATTAATCTCTGGACCCTCAGGTTCTTCACTCTACCTGTCCTGTTGCATTGCCTCCTACATTTCACAGATGAAAACCAGGCCAGATATGGCTAAGCAACACCAGAGCGTGGTCAAAATGGGAAAAAAAAATATTAGTAAGGAAGAAAACACAAGCCATGAGAGGCTACAGCAGTTTGCTTTTTCCTGTGCCAACTTGGAAGGGCAAGATTCCATCATCTCCTCTCCTCCCTACTGACTTAATTGAGTGCAAACTGCTTTTGGTCTTTGAATTTAGTTTTCAGCAAATGAAGTAAGCTGAGGACAAAGGGGAGAAAGTGGAAGGAGAGAGAGAAACTGGGACATTTTAAATGCAGCTGAAAAAGTGGAATGACAGAGGAGAGTTAAACTGGAATAGTTGGAGGCTATGTGGTTGCCCTGCCTTTGGACTATTCTTCTCAAGGAAGCCTATCTGGTAAGCAGATGGAATCCATTCTTACACCAGGGCTGCATTCTCAATGCAGAAATAATCCAGGCTGAGAACAATTTAACTGTCATGGTTCAGTACTATGGAATTCTGGGAATTGTAGTTTTGTGAGACGTTTCACCTCTGTCAGAGAGCTCTGGTGCCACAGTAAACAATTCCCAGAATTCCATAGCATTGAGCCATGTCAGTTAGAGACGTGTCAACCTGGATTATTTCTGCAGTGCAGATACAGACTTGGTGAAGATTGAGACATCCTGATCCCCCTCAGACAGATCAATTTGTTTCAGCCTTAAGTAGAATTAAGGATTCCTGCTGTGCCTTGGTTACCCCCCCCCCCCCTTTATTTGCTGTTTTATTGATTTTTTTAAAATGTGGCTTCTGCTTTGTTTTTATTTCATTGTGAACTGACCTGGATGGACTTTTGTGCTGAAGGCACAGGCTACACCAGGGGTAGGCAACCTTTTTGAGCTGGGCTAGACATTACAAAACTGATCAAATGAACAAATAATGAATGTAGGACTGAGCGAAAAATGTTCCACTCCATGTTCAGTCATAGCCCCAGTCACAAGCTATGAGCATGGAAGAGCATTTTCAGAGACTGGTGCTAGGAGAAATTCAAACGTTTTGGAAGGCGTATTAGTCAAGATGGTGACAGTACTGTCTCCAATTTCTATGACACTTTAAGAAATGCAGAGATGTAGCAGCTGGCAGCCATGCTAGCTGTTACATTTTCACACAATGCCTTGGTTGGAAAGAGGCTGTGCCTTCTTATAGCAGACTTCCAGGTTCATTGTGGAGGGAATAAATGGGTCCCCCACTTTACTGGTAAGTGATTATCACATAAGGTTTTGCAAATTTCTTCTGTCCCTGAAACAGACTGTCTTCCAATTTCCCCTGCAATGTTAGTCTCTGAATTTCCAGAAAAATTCCCAGGGAAAATGCTAAGATAAAAGTTCCAAGGGTTCTGACTTGACAGTTGTGTACCAGAAAGAGGAGCGAAATATTATTCAGAGATCTGAGGGCATGTCCACACAGGCCATTTGCAGTGGTTCCACCCCTCCTTGCCCTCATGTAACCCTGTCCAGACAACACAGGACCAAATGCTTGATTTGACTGCAGACTGTCCACAGATGGGAAGGACAGTCCTGCAGTGAATCAGGATCATCTCTGCTTTAATGTTAATTAAAAGACTCACCATTTGCCCTGGATCTTCCCAGAAAATCCAGACCACTCCAGAGTGACATTGGGCAGCTATCTACTACACAGTATCTTGTTGTTCCACATACTGGCGGCAGTGTGAGTTGCTCTTCTGAGGTCACACTGGGTAACCTTGGGCAAGTCACACTCAGCCTGAGGATGGCAATGGCTGAAACCTTCCAAGAAAACTCTGTGATAGGTTGGCCTTAGGGTTGTCAGAAGTCAAAAACGACTTGAAGGCACACAACAGCCATAAGACACACAACAACAGGACTACTGTAGCACTGTATTGTGAAAGCACTGGTACCAGCATCAGCATCAGTATCATCATCTCAAGTCCAGAGCCTAGTAGGGCTATTCTTTCCATGGACATCTGAATGAAGCTCAAACCCATAGGAACCTAAACACCAAGTGAGCATCCTCAAAGCATATTGTGTGCCAGATTTTAAAAATAAACAAGCTATATGCCCAAAGGGGAATAAGAGTCAAACCCACAAAGGAGAGATGCACCACCCTGCCTATCGAGAAGGAATATATTGTATATGAAGTATTCCAGGCCTCATACAAGGAGAATTATCAAGCAAAAACTTTCTTCAAGTTTAAGTGTCTTGAAATGTTTACATAACAAGTGCTGAAGCAGAAATTCTCTGGCATAAACCTCCACAGTTCCAAAAATCATTATCAGACAGGATGATTTTCTACATGCAGCTTTTAAAACCATTTTAATTTAACAAAGACCATAAGACACCTGCTTGTGCCAATCTTCATGTTGACCATCATCTGGCTTTTGAAATATATTATACAGCAAAGATTCCTTTATTTGTTGAATGCAGTTCTGAATACTGAAGCCAAGCTAGGACTTAATAATTAATAATCTCATTGGAAGTACATTAAGATATATTATTGATCCACCAGATTTGTCCATGCTTCAGTTTTCACTATGTACTTTCATTTTTAAAAAGATTACTTTTCATTTTTTTTAAAAAATGGCACATTATATAATGACAATTAATGTTAATGGCAACTATATATTGTCAATTAATGGTAACAGACTACATGAGAAGAAACAAACATTCCCAATGAGCCTTTCCACCCAAGTTTTAGAAACCAAGTCCCAAGTTTTCCCACTTAAAATAGATTCTAGGACAATGACCTATGATTTGATACTTTAAATGGAAAGAAACCTGTCTGCATATTCAGAAACTGATGGACACATATTCCTCTGTTAGGAAAGATTCTTTAAGGTGTACATTGCTTTTCTGTTAATCCACCAAAGACATTTCAGAAACAGTTCATCCCATGAGCCCTCTAGCTCATAGCCCTCTTTCATCTGTTCATAGATAATATGTCTCATTTGACCTACATACTATAAGGATGCTTAATTTTGACTCTCCCTCCTCATCTTTAAAAGTCATTTGTAGGAAGGTCACAATTTAACATTTTCTGTAGGATGATTATCTGCTGCTTTTCTATGGCATTTTATGTCTTGTGATGAGGAAATGGACTCCAGTCAGATTTAGCAATACTAGAAAAGAGCAAAGTACACCCCAAATGACCTGGTTAGCTTGCATACTCCTACGTCTCCTCTGTACTGACCATTACAATGCGCTATTCCATCTCTCACTATTAATTAAAGCTCTAATGGTACTTGCAATAAACAAAAATCAGACTTCCAAGAGCTAGATTAGAATTTTAACAGAATGATTCTCTAAAGGATAAAGCCAGCTAATAAATCTAATTCATTTCAAGCTTTTGCAGGTCACCCTCACTCTTTTCACAAAGGAAAACATTAAATACAGAATGTTCAGAAGACTGAACATTTCTCTCTTGCTTCTTGTTAATGATAAAAAGAATGTAAACAGAGGGTTACATTATTGTATTCATAGCACCTTGACTTATGATATTGTGCTATCTTCTCAGGGCTTGTAGTATTTCCCACCCTTCTCTCATCTAGCTCTTGGAAAACTTACTTCTTGGACTACAGTGACCATGTCTGTTGGGGAATTTTGGCAGTTGTCTATGATGTTATGGATTGTTCAGGACATGTTTCATTTATTAGAGATAATAAGATCTACCACAAGTTATCAAATGGTGGGGAACAACAGAAAAATAAGTGGGAGAGAGTCATAGCTCAGTGGTACAGTACAGTACATGTTCTGCACACAAAAGGTCCTGGATTCATTTTCTAATGCTCCAGCAAAATCATGCTCAAAATTCTGCAACATAAACCCCAACCATACATGGAGAGAGAAATCCGAGAGGTCCAACTGGGGTTCAGGAAAGGAAAAGGCATGAGGGGCCACATTGCAAACATAAGAAGGCTAATGGAGCACACCAGGGAATTCCAAAAGAAAATCAGCATGTGCTTTATAGACTATAGCAAAGCTTTCAGCTGCATAGATCATGAAAGGCTATGGAAAGCCCTTAAAAACATGGGAGTGCCAACACATCTGATAGTCCTAATGAGGAATCTGTACTGAGGACAAGAGGCTACTGTCAGAACAGAACACAGAGAAACAGAATGGTTCCCAATTGGCAAAGGAGTCAGACAAGGCTGTCTGTCACCCTATCTGTTTAGCTTGTATGCAGAACATATTATAAGAAAAGCAGGCTTGGACACAGAAGAAGGAGGAGTGAAAACAGGAGGAAGGAATATCAATAATCTAAGATATGCAGATGACACCATAGTACTAGCAGAAAACCTCACAGATCTGGAACACCTACTAAGGAAGATTAAAGAAGAAAGTGCTAAGGCAGGTTTAAGGTTGAACATAAAGAAAACAAAAATAATGACCACTGAAGACCTTCACAAGTTCAACCTAGACAATGAAGAAATAGAAATTGTAAAAGAATTCCCATACCTGAGATCAAACATTGGTAGAAATGGGGACTGCAGTCAGGAAAGCAGAAAAATATTAAGAATGGGGAGGGTGGCTATGAAAGAACAAGAAAAGATTCTAAAATGCAAAGATATACAACTAAGAACAAAAGTTGGAATCATACAAGCCATTGTATTCCCTATTACCATTAAGCTTATTGCACTGTGTTCTCATAACATAATGGGTACGTAATGTGAATGGAACAGAATGTATTTTATCGTATGGTATGATCCTCATTGAGTTCCTGTTCCGTGCTCTGACAGTCCCTAGCCTGTCCCTGCAGGACAACTGTAAAAATGGGTCCTCAGCCAGCAAGAACACTTACAGACCGTTCCAGATGATGTGTGTGTGATAATCCTACCCAGTCTCAATCCGTCCTCATATTCTGATTGGCTTAGACAATCTCCTCCCCTTCCATCCTAGAACGCCACAAACTCAACTCAACTCTTCCAGTGTTGACGCAAGGAAGGTGCCACAGGTAATTTAAAAAATATTTTTTATTTTTGTAGATTTAATTGTATTGTATTTACAAGAAAAAACAATGAATGCTTGCTACCTAAACCTCTCAGTAACATTATTTCCAATGCAGACATAGAGGTTTTTGCAACAGTGAGCATGCTCCAATGAGGGATGACTGAGGAACTACTTTAGCGCCAGTACTGGTACAACAGTAAATGCAGTACAATAATATGTGTTCTCATAAAGTTACTATCGCATTATCAATAGTCTAATGTGGTAACACCCATTCCCATAACGTTACGTTCCAGGGACTCAGTGGGAACGTTACAGGTACTGGTGCGGTAAGCTTACATGTATGGATGAGTGAGCTGGACTGTTAAGAAAAATGATAGGAAGAAAATCAATGCATCTGAGCTGTGGTGCTGCAGAAGAGTGCTGAGGATCCCATGGACAGCCAAAAGGACAAATAAATGGATCTTAGAGCAGATCAAGCTGGAAACCTCCCTGGAAGCCAAGATGACCAAACTGAGGCTGTCGTACTTTGGACACATCATGAGAAGGGAGGACTCTTTGGAAAATAATGCTGGGGAAAGATGAAGGAAGTAGGAAGAGAGGAAGGCCAGATGCTAGATGGATGGACCGTATTAAGGAGATCATAGGTATGGGTTTGCAGGAATTAAGCAGAGCAGTGGAGTACAGAGGGTCTTGGAGATGTCTCATCCATAGGATCACCATGAGTTGAGATCGACTTGAGGGCAGTTAACAGCAAACAACAAAAGGGTGAAAGGACATGGTCTGAAACTCTGGAAAGCTGTTGCCAGCTCTCCAGATGTTGAAACGCAACTCCTAATAGACTTAGCCAGCATAATCAATGGTGAGGAATGTTGGCAGCTGTGAAGTGATGACATCTGGAGGGCAGTACTTTGCCCAACTTTACAATATTTCGGACCAATCTCTGGACTCATTAGAAGGCAGCCTTCTAGATTCAGGACCTCTTTCTTTGAAAGGTAAATAACCTCATTCAGAGCAGGGGGAAAACACACTGAAAAATAATCAATCAACCCTTCATCTCTTATCTTCAGTTTGTTTTGGTAGCTGTAACTGAATATAAGTAATTAGTAAGGGATTCCATTTCTTCACTATGAAGAAATCAGTTTTTCATTGCCAATTGTCATCCATACTCCAGAACTTTGTATGATCTCTTACTGCAGACTTCCATAGAAGTTAAATTACAATGCACTGCAATCTCTGTTGGATAAAAGTTGAAATAAATTCACTGGAAGTGCAAAACTATATATATATATATATATATATATATTTACAGCCAAAGGTAGATAGACAGAAATGTTTAAGTACAATGAAGTATCTGTTCAGCAATAAAGAGCAATGAAGTATCTGTTCAGCAATCTGTTCCTCCAAATACCAAAGGCACCTTGGAGATGTAGGGAATTTAATGAGATGGTAAAGTTTATGAATGATGGGTGAATGACTTGATTTTATGTGAATGCCATTTATTATCATTAACTTGTGTGAGTAGGTCCCTATCATTACCAGTATCCAATAAATGAAGAAGTGACAAAGTTCTCTTTCCCTTCCTTACCTTTGGAAAGTATCAATGAAAGCAAAGTAATTATCAGGTGACAGGCTTATGTTACATCTATTGTTGGACCAGAATACCACACTAAATAGGCCTTTGGTCTGATCCATCAAGGATCTATTATGTTCTTATGTTCTGTTATGTTAAAAATTCTGCCTTCTGGACCTAGATAAAAGTCTAAGGAAAAGAGAAAAAAGTATGAGCCAAACTTGACAAATCTTGCAAAAGCAAAGATAGCCAATTCAAACATCCACATTGCTGCCATACCTTTCTTAGGCCAAACAAAAAGCAGACTAATATGGATTTGGGAATTGTAAAAATCTTTTTAAGTGGGGGAATGTCAGCAAAAGATGAGGGAAGAGTGAAGACTAACTCTATGTCTGCATGGAGGAGAAGAAACATTCCCGGCACATTTCCATGCTGACCTGTCTAGATGATGCATGGGACCAAAATGGGTGGAACACTGGTTCAATCTGCAATTCAGGATGAGTTTCCAGAGTAAAAAGAGTCACCATCTGCCCAAAATCAGGCTGGAAATACTGGAGAATCCCCTGGGTGTGTGGAGTACACACTGATGCAGGGATGGGCAGTGGGTAGGGAAGGAGCATTGGTAGGTGAGTGCAAGAGGTCAAGCCCTGAAGCAGGTGAGCCACAGTGCTGCCAGTATTAGCCCATTGTAGGTAACAGTTTTGTAGTCAGCTCATCCTCTCCATGGATCTGAAAGCGTGGATGGTAAGCTGGGGTTTCCCATCAGTGCAGACATGGCCAAGACAGAGAGAGGATGCATAAGAAGAGAACAGAAAGTCTTGGCAAAAAGAGGATTGGAAGAGGGAGGAGAGATTGCCTTTAGGGTATGAATCCAGCATTAGTCCCCAGTCGTAATGGGGTTGAAAAAAGAAGAAGCTTCAACTGAATCCATTTAACTCAACAGGCTCTCTTGCCCTACCAATACAGCATACCTTCTTCATATTTGAACATACCTTATAACACAACATGAATGGTTTTCACTTGGTGCTTGCTTAGGTTATTCCTTGAAGAAAGGGAAGACAATGTGGAGATTGGTTTGCACATGTTTTAGTGAGATGAGTTTTGTGTAAAAATATGTGTGTGAGAGAGCTGGAAAAGAGCCACAACTCATTTGTAGAATGCACAGTTCTGTATACAAAGTAATTCACTCTTGGTACTTCCATTTAGGACAAAGTAAGGCATTTGTCTGAAATGTTAGAAAACTGCTATCAATTGGTTGAGAAAACACTATAGCAGATGGTTGGATGGTCTGATTCAGACCATCTACTATTTTCTTATGAGATTTAGGATTTGGAGAAAGACTGATGTAGACAGTGGGATGGAAAGGAAAGCTGTAAAGGCCTGGGGCCATGAGGTAAAACAAAACAAAACAAAACAGAGCAGGATTGATTTCAAGTACCTAACAAATGGTAAATTGTAGAATAAGTAAAGAATACCAAATGTTTCATTACAGCAGAGACATATTTAAAAGTTAAGGGGTTCACATATTCTAAGTAAGACAGTCAGGCTTTTTTGGGCAATTCTTTGGGGCTTATCAGATGCCATTTAAAGCAAATTATCCCAGTTGCATTTAATTTTGAAGCCAGATCTTATCAGATGCGCCGGGGGCCTGACGAGTGCAACCTGGCTGCATCCCGTACCCCAGCCATGCTTATCCGCATTTTTTTCAAAAACGGCAGACTGGGATAAGTTGCTTTAAACAGTGTGCAATAAGCCCCTTAGTTATTTCATCCTAGTTGAGCTAGGATTTAAAGTAAACTGATATTTGCGGACCTTGCATGCATTACATATTTACAAGACTTTAAACGTTTATAAATGTTATTAAAATGCTTAGTTAACTTTCGCTTGTTTTATGCTTGCATAAAAATGGTCAAAATAATGTATCCATTTTTCTTGTGGCCTGTATAAACAGATTTACTGGCTGCCATCCAGTATAGAATTACGAACGCTCAAGCCTCTTTGACAGTGGCTGCTTGATTAAGCTGCCTTCATTTTTTAAACCATAATATTTCATATTCTGCAGCATGTTTAAGAGGTATGACTCAAGTATTACTGCATATTCCTCATGATACTGTTTTTGAGAACTTTACTTACAGCTACTTTGCCACCTTATTACATTATAAAAGGAAGTGATCAGAGTTTTGCATTTGTAGTGCCAAAGAGTTAAGTCTGGAAAGCCAGAGCCTGAAAACATTGTATATATTTCATACAGTTTGAATGCTAACTTTTTGTAATGTTAGCTTTCACAAATCTCTTACATAACAACTCTAGCTGACTGCCCACAAAGTGGATATTCCACTAAAGGCATATACCATCTAAGGGTGTACCAATCATGCTTAATTTGTCCCCAAGTCCCTTGGCTGGATATGTATCTTTGCCTCCGCTATCATCTTCTCCCCCCCCATTGGATTTTACACAGGTTTTTTTTTTCAGTTTCTTATCTGTATTTTTGTACCTATAATCATGAAGGTACACTAACAATGCACACATTTTAGGGTCTTATGTATGGAAAAGGGTATGCTAAAAGGTTCATGTCCCTCCTGTTTCCTGCCTCTTACCTTCCTGTTCTGCAAATCCAGATAACAACAAAAGCAACCCCAATTCCACTACTATCATCTTATGCAAAACCAGCCACAGTACTCTTTAACAAGAGTTGAAAAAGACAGAACAAACTACAGCTCTGGAGACAAGGGTTTGAATCTCCATGCAGCCATGGAAACCCTCTGGGTGACCTTGGGCAAGTCACATTCTCTCAGCCTCAGAGGCAGGCAAAGACAAACCCCCTCTGAACAAATTCTGCGAAGAAAACCCCATGAGAGGTTGACCTTAGGGTTGCCATAAGTTGACTTGAAGGCACACAACAATAGTAGGAAGAGCATTTACTTGCATTTCAAATAATAAAAATTTCACATGGCTGTGACCACAAGCAGTACCTCCCACGATGGTTCAGCTGGAGAGGGAACAAGGACTGCAAGGATGTGGTAGTTTTGTTATTAAGTCAGCCATGATGGCACAATGACATAATGGGATGTTACTCAGAATGTGGCTGTTTAAGTGGCAACAGACCAATGAGAAGAAAAACAAAATGGCTGCTGTATTGGCAAAGTTCCTGGAGGTGGGGAACTGTAACCTGGGGAGGATTGGATAGTGTCAGAATCAGATACACACTTGGCTTTTAGGGTCACAAGTGGGTAGGGCTCATGGCAGGATCCATGGAGAGGTAAGGATGAATTCAATTGCAGAATTACAAGAATCAAAATGAGAAAAATAATATATTTTTCAGAATCCTAATCTGATGCAGCTTAACCTGGAATTTCCCAGTAAAGCACTTTGCTGGGGAGTTCAGGAATTAACTGATTGTAAAAGAAGAAGCAGACTCCAGTTTGTCTTCTTTTGCAGTTGGAGAGTCAATGGCACTGCAAGAATCAGCTGGCGGCAGATAGACAGCAGTAGAATCCAGCCTTTTAACTGTTTATATATATGCATTTCTGCCTTATCCTGCCTTTTTTCTTATGTATGTTTTCAGCAGCACAATAATGTTCACCTGTGCAGATGACATACTAGCCAACACACACTTGGGTGAACACAAGCACATATATAGAGGATTCTGAAGGGGAACATCTTTTTCTGTATCCTGTTGTGTGCCTGTGTGTGCACATATATGCTTATTCAAATGGACGTGATTTCAGTGGGGCTTAATCACTAGAAATGTGCACAGAAGTGCAGGAAATAAAAGCAGAATAAAGATGATTTGATTGATAGCACTAGGGTTTGACCTTTATTGCATATTTTGGAAAGAGATGCTGTGTCCTTGCATCTTCTGCACTGTACCTTATAGAAGAAGAGTACTGCCAGTGGGCTGGTTTAGAAATCATGGGGTTCAGCAGCATTCTTTGGTCCATAACAATGCTGAACCAGAAATATAAGAGAACAATGTTCTGTTCTGGATCAAGTGTGTGTGTGTGTGTGTGTGTGTGTGTGTGTGTAGGGGCCTCATGCTTGGATGGGAGAGAGATTTCAGGGAAAAGGACTGAGGAGGAGCTTGTGCCAACACAACCAATAGCGAGAAAGGTTGAGAAGTGAAATCAAGCATGTGGAAGATGCTCCCTTGGAGCAGGAACTAGACTGGACGGAGTAAATTATACCTTTCCTTCTTTATGCTCTGTTGAAAACACAAGGTGTAAGAATGAAGCACTTGGCTATGTGAGTATAGCTGGATGCAGAATGACATCACCATTCTCCAGGACCTCCAGAGAACACCCAGGAGATCATGTAAGAGGCCTTCATTATTGTGCATTTGGCTATAGTTACATTGCCAGATGCATTCCTGTTCTCTCCTGGCCACTATATGGCCATGAGGAGAAGGCAGCAAGAGAAAGTTAGGTTTTTCAGGGAGTTGGGTTACTGAGTGCAAGAAGCAGACAATTCTGATCACCATAATGATGGTGCTGGTGTTGGGGAAGAGACACAGAGGCATAATTTGGATTTACAGAAATTTAAACTAACATGATGCCAGTCATTGTCATCAATCTACTTAGTAAGTTTCTGGGTGCAGACTGGGTGTGGGAGGAAAGGGGAAAGTCATGCTTCATACATACCTTTAGTTAATCTATCTCCTCTGTCCAAAGATGGCTCTAGTGGGGCTTGGTGACCTTCACATCAGTGGGGTATTGAAGCCATTCAAGCTTTAAAGGAACTGTCCAGGGTGCTGAACCAACTGGGGTGGGAATCTAATAAAGCACCTTTGAAGCTCCTTTGAAGTTCATACTAAAAGTTGTAGTGGATTCACTTCCCCAATGAAACAGATGCCACCAACTCTCAGTGTTGAAAGATATTTTTATGCCTGAACAAAGCAGCAAATGGTGCCCCCCACTTAGGCCAAGGTGCACAAATGTCCAAAGCCAACCAGGTTATTGTGGCACATGAGGGAAAGCACCTCTCCGTATTCCTGGCAGTGAAAATACAATAACAAAGTAAATAACCCACAATCTGCTGCCTTTTAATAAAACCCCAAACCTGCTGGCTGAGGTGACCACTCAGCCCAATGGTAGGGCCGACACTACATTTCTCACATCTTGCTCAAATATTCTTAGTTTATGTTTTGCTGCTATTAAGGGCAAATCTTCCAAAGTACTAGAAACATCTCTTGTTAAACTCTATTTATAGTTTTATCATGGTAAGACAATTATTCCCTTTGGAGAGTAATCAGGCATATGTTGTGCATCTCTTTGCCAGTCAGGTATAATAACAAATTTGAAAGTCTCCAATTGAGGGGAGTGAGGGGGAGGTGGTGGTGGTGGTGATGCAGTCTACAAATTTCTAGGAGACAGAAATGTTTGTGCTAAATTAGCTTGAATTTTAATCATTCCATTCAGCTCACTCTTCAGAATCACAGAAACCATATTTGAGTAACAGAAACAGCAGGTGTGATGCATATAAAGAGATTCTGTACAGGCTGTATCATCATTCAAAATGAAATACACCTTTAGGACATAGGATGAGACCAGGCCAAACCTGTCTGTCTACCTTCCTCATCTCCAGTAGTCTGTTTAAATGTAGCCTTTATAGTTTACCTCTAGCACTAACTGATAATACTAATAGTTCAGGATGTGAATCACACACATTTGTGGGAAATGTACAACCTTCCAGAAGTTGTTGCACTGCAAATCCCAGTCTTAGCTATGTTGGCCAGGATTGTTGGGAGTTGCAGACCAACAATTTCTGAAAAGCTGCATGATGCCACCCCACCTCCTAGCCTCTCTGAGGCTTTAGAGAGATTTACTAAGACAATAGAAATGAAAAAAGACATAGTGGCAGAAGATGAGATTTTCAGGTCAGGTGAAACTGGGGAGCTGCTGGGGAAGAGCAGAGGACAAGCACAAGTAGCACTGTGGTTAATGATGCAACTGGACTTAAGCCAAAAAGATGTTCAACCTTTGGCATACTCAGGTGAAAAGAAAGTAAAAAAAATAAAAGGAAAATAACATGACAAATATTATAGAAACACAGACCATGAGAAGCATGAATCACAGGATGCTAGATATTACAAAACAAGAACATATAAATATTCCAATATTTGAGGTGAACAAGCCAAGGTGGGCAGGAATCGGACATTTTGAGTTGGATAATTACATAGTGTTTTACTTAGGAAATGGAAGAAATGTGATGGCATTAATATTGAAAATAGGTGTAGCAAAAGCAGTTGAGTTAAATGCAAAATTTAACCAAATAATATCAATGAAACAAAACCCCATAAATATAACAAAAATTGAAGTTTATGACCCAACTACATAGGTAGAAGAGGAAAAAATCTAAAGATGCTGTGCTGAAATCCAAGAGGAAAATGGGTAAAGATAAGGTAAAGTATTCCCCGTTGAGAAGGTTGTCAACTTATGTCTGACTATAGGGGGTAATGGTCATCTCCATTACTAATCCAAAGAACCAGCATTGTCAAAGACTACTCTGTGATCATGTGGCCAGCATGATTGCACAGAACGCTGTTTACCTTCTCACCAAAGTGGTACCTATTTATCTACTTGCACTTTTACATGCTTTCAAATTGGCAGAAGGTTGGGACTAGTGATGGGAGATTGCTTTGTCATGAGGCACTTGGGCCTTGAATTGCCAACCTGCCGATCTTGCAATCCTCAGAGTCAGCATCTTAAGCTTTGAGCCACCATGTCCCTAAAAAACAGGAAAACATGACATGTTGATAATCCTAGACAATCAGAATGCAAAAGTAGGAAATGAAATAGAACGAAAAATTGTTGAAGAATTTGGTCTAGGATCAAGAAATGAAGCAGGAGAGTAAATTAATGAATTTTGTGAGGCCAACAGTTAATTGAAACACATTCTTCAGGCAGCCAAAGAGACCACTGAATACATGGGCATTACCTGACAACAATCTGCTGCCTTTTAATGAAACCCTAAATCTACTGGTTGAAATGATCTATCTGCCTAATGGTAGGGCCAGCACTACATTTCTCACATTTTGTAAGACCCATATCTGCCACCTTGAGCTCATGGGAGAGAAGGCAATATAGTAATCAAATAGACTATATAATTCAAAGCAGACGATGGTGAAGCTCCACTTTCTCTTCAAAAACAAGACCAGGAATAGATCATGGCACAGTTCATGAACTGCTGTGTTCAACCTGGAGGCCCACAACATCAACAAATCTACATAGCAAGCAGTGGTGTCACTACAGTTGGTGTCACCTCCCCACACACCATTGACTTCCTCCCATACCACACCATACAAAATACTTAGTAATGTTTTATGTACTAATGTTACCCATAAATCATAATTCCCATATATCACTGAATGTAATGGTAATATTGTGGCATAACCAATTAGCAAAATTAAAATTATACCTTTAAATTACAATATCACATGCAGAAATATGTACATAATTTCATGGGGCCAAAGTGAAAATTTGGTAAGATGTGATGCTTTTTTAAAAATGTAAAAATAATATACATTTTTAAAATTTAAAATTTATTGTAAAAAAACCCCAAGGCCTTCCCTTTCTCTTCCCACTGAGCCTTACCCCACTCACACCATCTCTTCTAAATAATAAATAAATAAATAAACCCTTTATTTATATCCCGCTTTTTGTAAAAACAATCAAAGCAGCATACAACAATTTAAAATAATACAAAAAATATATAATATTCCCCTCCCCTTAAAAGAAAATTAAACAGTACTAAGATTAAAATTTCAAACATTAAAAACAAAACAATAATGCTACAATATTACAGTAACAGTGGGCAGGATCATCACAACTCACAAATATGAGGGTCTTTATGTGGCCGGGTGCTATTTCGGGAAAGCCTGCTGTCTTGACAGCTTTCATGAAGCTATCTAGGTTGGAAATTTTGCACTTTTTATTGTTCATTGTTTTTATTGTTTTATTGCATTGTGGTATTTTAATCTTCTTAAGTTTAATCCTGTTTTAAGGGGATGGGAGGGTTGGATCAGGGGATGAGGGAATGTTTTAACTTTGTTTTAAATGCTGTAACCCACCCCGATTGCCATGCAGAGGGGCGGGCTATAAATAAAATTATTATTATTATTATTATTATTATTATTATTATTATTATTATTATATAAATTTGACGGATCTCGTCCAGCAGGCATAAGGTGGAGGCGACTGCAGAAAAAATCCTCTGGGAGGTCACAACCAATCTGGTCTTCACTGGTTGCAATAGGTTCCTCCCAGAGGATCTGAGTGCATGGGACTCCAGCATTTTAAAGGGATGCAGAAAAATGCTATAGCCTGTTTCTGCCAAAAGGAAAATGTTTGAGGAGCAATGGTGTCACCCCACCTTAGGGTGGGGTGCAGTTCACACTCCCTGCACCCCCCTAATGACACCTCTGATAGCAAGCAAAACAAAATTGAGAAATATATACATTATTAAAATGAAGCCTCTTAGCGCTTCCTTGGCTCCCAGGGAAAGTGTTCTAGGATTTGTGTGTCCCCTTTAGATGGATTTGTAGCATGTTGTTTAGCTCACTTTTCTGTACTTTTGACTACACAAAAATGTGAGTGGCAGTATTGTCTAGGTTGTTACCTTAGGCTAGTTTTCTTTCTCATTCTGATCTAATTCTTAAGATTGTTGTGATGACAAAAATGTAGGATGAGTCCTGTGTTTGCCACCTTGAGCTCGCGGGTGGCAAAAAAGGAACAAAAAATAACTAAGGAACATACAAAGGCAGGTTACAGACTCAATCATGGGGTAAGGGGAATGTAAAAACCATTAGATTAAGCTTTTTTTTCTTTTTTGGCATAGAGCTAAAAATTATTGCTTGCTAACTTTAGCAAACCAACTCCTGCTAATAGGACAGATATAGGGAGGTTTGTTGTGTTCCTTCAAGTCAGTTCTGACTTATGATGATATGAACCTATCACAGGGTTTTCTTAGCAAATTTCTTCAGTGGGGATTTGCCATTGCCATCCTCTGAAGCGGAGAAAGTGCGACTTACCCAAGGACACCCAGTGAATTTCATGGCTGAGTTGAAATTCGAACGCTGTTTTCCAGAGTCCACTGCCCAAACCACTACACGACACTAGTTCTTATAGGCAGGTAGTAGTTTTAATATAAGTGAAAGAGGACAGAGTGAGTAACTTTGATGATCTATCACAATCTAGTTAGGCAAGCTCCTATTGTTGGAAATGTAAAAAAAATGAAGGGACATTTATCCACATGTGGTGGAACTGTAAATTTGCAAAACAGTATTGGAAAACAATTCAGACGAAAATAATGGATCAATAATATTTAGACATTTTCCATCTAAAGTGGAGAACTCTATACTCAAACAAGGTCCAGCACTTTGGAGCATTTCCTTGAATTTCAGACTAAAACCTCAAGCAGATCCCCACTGAAATGGGTGCTAAATGTTGCCATTGCCCTCTAAACATTCAAAGAGGTGCTTTCCCTGTTGGTTTAACTGTTTGATCATTCCCATTCACTTTACAAATTCCCCAGTCTGGGTGGAGGTGAAAACTGCTGGAACTGGTTTGTTGATATGAACCAATACAGCTGTTTCCCTGTTAGGGTTCACTTGGGGGTGTGGGTACTGTGGCCCTTCAGGATGAATGCCTGCATCTTAAAATTTACCAATATACTTTGCTGAAAGACTAGCAGCTACATTATGGGATAAGCTCAAGGATTACAGTGGCACTCTCCTTCCTATTTTTCTGTAGCCAGGTGGAGACCTTTGAGTTTTGGTAGATCTTTGCAGGCTGACTGGCCGGGGGGAAATGGCCTTTCATGTGCTATGTTGTTATATTGGTTGTTTTTCTTTTTAATGGTCATGGCTGGAATTCGCTGTCAGTTACTTAGCCACATTAGTTATGTAGCTAAGTAGTGTCTCCTGGCCTGACTCCCCAATCCACACTTACTGGTAGCATCTGCTGTGAGTAATAGGTCTGTTCCTCTGTTGATCCAGAAGCAGCCGATTGATCGTCCCATCCCCTCTCACAAGCAGTCTTTGGTGCAGCAGGGTACCTGTTGCAATCCCACTTCCTTCCCCCTCACTCATGGAAGGGAGAATGGGAACATCAGTCCATCTGCTCCCCAATTGATAGGGGAACTGAGTCATGTTGCTAGCAGCAGCTGTGTCCCAGTAAGTGGGGACTGGGGGACTTTCATGGTGAGCTCCTGTTGCTAGTCCCAGCTTCTGCCAGCCTAGCAGTTCAAAAGCATGCAAATACAAGTAGATAAATAGGTACCATTTTGGTGGGAAGGTAACAGCGTTCTGTGCAATCATGCTGGCCACATGACCACAGAGTAGTCTCTGACAACGCTGGCTCTTCAGCATAATAACAGAGATGAGCACTGCCCCCTATGGTTGGAAATGTTGACAATCTTGTCAACAGGGAATACTTTTATTCACTAAGCTGTGAATACATGCCAGTTATCAATATGAAACTCTAACTTATGCATTTATAACTGCCTTAGTGAATTCCAGGTTATATTTTAATTGCTTTTAATTTTATTGCTAGTTTAATTATATTTTTAACTTTTGCATGATATAATTTTTTAAAGCTGCATCTGTTTTAACATTTGTAAGCCACCTTGGCTGCATCAGCACAGCAGAAATAATTCAGTTTGACACCGCTTTAACTGACATGACTCAATGATATAAAATTTTTGGGAATTGTAGTTTGGTGAGACATTTCACTTTCTCTGTAAGAGAACTCTGGTGCCACAAGTGCCGCAACAAAGTACAATTCCCAGAATTTCACAGCACTGAGCCATGACAGCTAAAGTGGTGTTACACTGGATTATTTCTGCAGTGTGGATGCAGCCCTTGAGTTCCAGACTGAGAAAAAGGTGTAACAACAACAGTGACAACAACAACAACAACAACAACAATCATCATCATAGATTTTCATGGACCAAAGTTCATTGCATCTGATGCAGTGGACTCTAGTCCATGGGAATCTCAGCCAAAAAAAAAGAAAAAGAAAGAAAGGTTACTCTTTCCCATGCCAGTTTGTTGCTTTTGCTCCAGAGATTTAAAACAGTTACATCTCTGGAAGTTACCATGGAAAAGTGCCTGTCATCACACTACAGTAATGGTGAAAAGGCACCCAGGCAGGAAAACTTTTTTTTTTTTTTTGGTAGATGAGGGAAAGGGAAAAAGATGAAGGAGTACGCAGAGAAGAAAACTAGTACTCTGCTTACTTTGGTGCTTTCTGAGGAAAATCAATAAATCAAATCTGATCCCAGGAGAGATTTTGTGTTTTGTTTTGTAGACTGTGGGAGAAATTTGAAAAAGAAGGTAAAGTGAATTATTGTCAGTGATAATATATTTTGCTAGCAATTATATTTCTCTTCTACAGCAAGCTGAAGTTTCCAATAATGATGGCACTATTTCCAACATAAAAGACTGTATTTTGTTGTCAGGGAGATCAGCTTTTCTTTTAGAAGATGATGCAAAGTGAAGGACAGAGAACCTTGTCTCTCTCTCTTCTTATTCTGAAAGAGAAATGGGTTTTGATCTGTGTATTCAATATCAGATGTTGCCATTCTTGTGTCATTTTCAGTGTTCTTGTGTCATTTCCAATATAAAGTGTGTCCTGTTCTCCACCTAAATGGAAAATGTCTCATTTCCATGTTACATCTGCAAATAATTTTCAAGAACAGGGCAATCTGCTGAGGCATCTCAGTTCACAACAGTATGTGTGTGTGTGTGTGAACCATAAATGAAAGAAAGAAAGAGAGCAAGAGAGCAAGAAAGAAAGAAAGAAAGAGAAAGAAAGAAAGAAAGAAAGAAAGAAAGAAAGAAAGAAAGAAAGAAGAGACCTGTGTGAATTAATAAAATATTTTCTGTCCTTTCTAGCAAGCAATAGCAATAACATTTACATTTCTATACCACTTCATAGTGAATTCAGTGCTCTCTAAGCAGTTTACAATCTGTAATACAAATGAAACACAGAAGGGTCTAAAAAAGAAAACTATACCTAACAAACTTAGGGAATACTATACACGGTAGCAAATATAATATAAAAAAGGAACAAAAAATAACTAAGGAACATACAAAGAGTAACTACCAATTATACAATGAACTCAAATTACACAAAGCAAAAAATAGCAAAGTAAATAACAAATATATAATCATATAGAGAAAGTAACAGTGTTTTGCAAAATGACTTTACTGACAAATAGTACTTACAATACCAGTACTTGACTGAATTGCTAAAGTGCAAAATTGAAGTCCATTAAAAAAATGTCTCTATCATAACAACTTCAATTTTTATTTAAACCTAAACACTTAAGCCCAAAATCTAATCTAAAAACTACTAAACTAACATATCCCCTCACCCCAACCCCCAAATTATTCCCTCTACATAAAAATTAAAATCATTAACACAATAAACAATAAATACAAACAATTAGATGAAAGTTGTAGGCTTTCATGGCCGGCATCCATAGTTTTTTGTGGGTTTTTCGGGCTGTGTGGCCATGTTCTAGAAGAGTTTCTTTCTGACGTTTCACCAGCATCTGTGGCTGGCATCTTCAGAGAATACTGGAATAGAAGAGATTGGGTCTATATATACTGTGGGACCCTGGGTAGGGAGGAGTGATTTCCATGTAAACTGTGTATTGTGTTGAATAGGTATTGGTCTGTTGTTAATGGCATGGCTTCAGGGTAGAAGGATATGCAATCAAGGAGATTGTCTGCTATTCCCATGTAAACTGTGTATTGTTCTGTGTTGAATAGGTATTGTTCTGTTGTTAATGGCATGGCTTCCAGGTGAGGAGATTGTCTGCTATTGTCTGCTGGGAAAGCCCCTGACCCTGGTTGGTTTTCCATTTGCATTTGCTGAGTGCTGATTTTCTTCTTTTGTAGGACTGGTAGCCAAATCTTGTTTACTTTAAGGGTTTCTTCTTTCCTGTTGAAGTTATCCAAGTGTTTGTGGATTTCGATGGCTTCCCTGTGCATTCTGACCTGATAGTTGTTGGCATGGTCCAGAATTTCAGTGTTTTCAAACAGCATTTTATGCCCAGGATGGTTTATAATGTGTTCTGCTACTGTTGATTTTTCTGGCTGGCCCAGTCTGCAGTGTCTCTCATGTTCCTTGACTCGTGTTTGTACACTGTGTTTGGTGGTCCCTATGTAGACTTGTCTGCAGCTGCATAGTATGTGGTAAACTCCTGTGGCTGTGAGAGGGTCTCTCCTGTCCTTCGCTGAGTGCAGCATTTGTTGGATTTTCTTGGTTGGTTTGTAAACCATTTGGAGGTTGTGTTTCCTCACTACTTTCCCTATTCTGTCTGTGACTCCTTTGATATATGGTAAAAATACCTTCCCTTTGGGTGGCTGCTTGTCTTCATTCCTCTGGGTTTTTCTGGGTCTGGCAGCCCTTCTGATGTCTGAGCTGGAGTAACCATTTGCCTGTAGAGCCCGGTCTAGGTGCTTCAATTCCTCTTCCAAGAAGTGGGGTTCACAGACGCATTTTGCCCGGTCTACCAGTGTTTTTATTGTGCTTCTTTTTTGTCCTGGGTGATGGTTGGAGTTCTTGTGCAGGTATCTGTCCGTATGTGTAGGTTTTCTGTATACTGTGTGACCCAGACGTTGGTTTGGTTTGCGGAAGACTAGGACATCCAGGAATGGCAGTGTTCCTTCCTTTTCTTTTTCCATAGTGAATTGGATGTTAGGGTGGATGTTGTTCAGGTGATTCAGGAACCCAGCCAGATACCTATTCAACACAGAACAATACACAGTTTACATGGGAATAGCAGACAATCTCCTTGATTGCATATCCTCCTACCCTGAAGCCATGCCATTAACAACAGAACAATGAGTACCGAGGATGTGGACAAGCTGCTTGGTAAGGTGAGGAAGACAACTTGCCCTCTTGACCCTTGCCCATCATGGCTGGCCGTCCGGGGGGGGGATGAATTGGTGAGATTCCTCACGGATATCATCAATGCATCGTTTAGGGAGGGACATGTTCCATCTTGTCTGAACGAAGCGGCTGTTAGGCTGCTTCTGAAAAAACCTTCCCTTGACCCCCTGGATATGAGAAACTATAGGCCTGTGTCATTGCTGCCATTTTTGAGCAAGGTGATCGAGAGGGCGGTTGCTCTTCAGCTCCAAGCTGTCTTGGATGAAACCGATTATCTAGATCCATTTCAAACCGGCTTCAGGACAGGCTTTGGGGTTGAGACTGCCATGGTTGCCTTGACCGACGATCTGCGTCTGAGCATCGACAGGGGTAGTGTGGCCCTGTTGGTGCTCCTAAACCTCTCAGCAGCTTTCGACACGATAGATCACGGCATCCTCTTGGACCGCCTTTGAGGGATAGGTATCAGGGGCACTGCTTTCAGTGGTTCCAGTCCTTCCTCTTGGGCAGATACCAGAGGGTGCTGCTCGGGGACTGTAGCTCCTGCAAGAGGGACCTCACTTGTGGGGTCCCTCAGGGGGCTATTCTGTCCCCGATGTTATTTAACATCTATATGAAGCTGCTGGGTGAGATAATATGGAGTTATGGTGCTGGGTGTTATCAGTGCTGGGTGTTACCCAAATCTATTTCTCCGTGTCTCGTTCGTCGGCCTCGAATTCCAATGGCATCTCTTCTCTCAATGAATGTCTTCGGACAGTAATGGGCTGGATGAGGAAAAACAGATTGAAACTGAATCCAGACAAGACGGAGGTGCTCACGGTAGCGGCCCCGAAACCAAGAATTGGGTTGCAACCTCCAGTCCTGGATGGGGTCACACTCTCCTCCAGTGACTTTGTTCATAGTCTGGCGGTGCTCCTTGACTCGTCGCTCCTGATGACAAATCAGGTAAATGTGACGGTCAGGAGCACCTGTTATCAGCTTCGGCTGATACGCCAGCTGCACCCTATTCTGGAAGTAAGGGATCTCGAGACTGTTGTGCATGCGCTGGTAACCTCACGCCTTGACTTCTGTAACGTGCTCTACATGGGGCTACCCCTGTGCTTAGTTCAGAAGCTTCAGTTGGTTCAAAACATGGCAGCCAGGCTCATTTCTGGTACATCTAGGAGGAACCACATTACTCCTGTTTTGAGGTCCCTCCACTGGCTGCCTATTAGCTTCTGGGTGCAGTACAAGGTGTTGGTTATCACCTTTAAAGCCCTAAATGGCTTGGGTCCAAGCTATCTCAGGGACCGCCTCCTCCCATACAATCCTCCCCGTGCTCTCCGGTCCTCTGGGAGGAACCTGCTGCAGCCTCAAAAACTGACGCTTGCGACGACCTCCCAGAGGGCTTTTTCTGCTGTCGTCCCCAAACTCTGGAATGACCTGCCGGACGAGATCCGTCAGCTGACATCCTTAGACAGCTTCAAAAAGGCTGTTAAGACGGATCTCTTCCAGCAGGCCTTTCCAGATAAATTATCCCAGCCTTGGGCTTCCCGGTCCCCGCGGGTTATCCGGCCCCTTTAGGTTACCCGGCCTCCTTTATCCTCTTGTGGCCCCATCATTCTGATGGATAAGGAATGTTTTGTGAGGTTGACGGGTTTTGTTTTGTTTGTTTGTTTTGTTTTGTTGGTCTACAAATGTTTTTATAAATGGTTTGATTATTTTAACTATGAGATGTTTAATACTGTTTTAAGGGGGTGGGTGGGTTGGTCTTAGGGGTTATATTGTACGGGTTTTTATGTAAGCCGCTTGGATTGTCTCTTTCAATAAGCGGGATATAAATTATTATTATTATTATTATTATTATTATTATTTATTACCTATTCAACACAATACACAGTTTACATGGAAATCACTCCTCCCTACCCAGGGTCTCACAGTATATATAGACCCAATCTCTTCTATTCCACTATTCTCTGAAGATCCCAGCCACAGATGCTGGCGAAACGTCAGAAAGAAACTCTTCTAGCACATGGCCACACAGCCCAAAAAACCCACAAAAAACAATTAGATGAAACTAACACCAACTATAATTGACTTCCCACCTCCCAAACCTAAAGATTTTAATGTGCTTTCTCTCCCTCTCTCCTCAATAATACAGATTTGTTCATAATTCACTTCTGACCAAAAAAGTAAACTCAGTTGATTCAAGCCTCTGTTTCTGCAACAATAATCTTCCCTTCTTTCTTCTTGAGATAAAGTAAAAATGTTTCCCAGTCTTTAAATAAATTATTCACAAGCTTTTTAAAATGCAACTGTCTATGTTGACTTGAAATCTAGTCCCGCTTTGTTAATTGGGAATTACCTTCCTTTGTTTGTTTATGCTTTGGTTTGTAGTTGACAATTTAGTTTGACAAAGGAATCAAAGTTAATGTGGTATACCTGCTTCTCCCTCCCTCCTCCCTCATCTATTATCTCTGGTCGGACAGTTTTGTCAGTGTTTTGAAATATAAGGACACCAACATTTCTGCTGAATGCTTGGAGCAAAATAGTAATGGGATGAATGTGTGGATGCTCCTCTCTCACACTGCTTTCTCTCACAGCACCAGGAGAGTTATTGACTGCTATAAAGACCATTGCTTCTGTTCTTCCTCATTTCCTTCTGTGGTTCTTTTCCATCGTACCTAGAATGCTGTGGGCTAAACTACATGTTACATAATCTGTATAGTGCAATGGTTCTCAGACCTTTTACCCTCGTGGCACCCTTTACCTCTTACCCAGATAATTTAAAATTGTGAATTGAGATGTTGCATTTTAAATGTAGATTGTTTTAAAATTTGTATGTATTATTTGTCCTTTTAAATTGTTGCATGTTTTACTTAATGTGTTTTAACTGATGTCAATTGCTGATTTGTTGTTGTTCCCCACCTCGATCCATGGGGAGAGAAGGGTAAGAAATAATAATGATGATAATAATAATAATAATAATAATAATACCACCATTGGTATTATTATTATTATTTGCAGATGTTAACCTCTCATTCAATATATGAATAAGAATATTTTGTTAGTTCAGTGTGCATGTTTTCATTCACATTCATGTATATTCATATTTTAATATTTTATAAGGAAATAGTTCCCTCTGGCATAAGCTTGAGGTGCCCTCTTTGCCTTTCTTTTTGCCTCCAGGACAGAAAAAGTTTGGGAAGAAGAAGCAGGATAAGGGCTTCCAAGTCCTGTGCCCCCTTAAGCAGCTCTCACACCCCCTTGGGGGTCCCATCCCACCATTTAAGAACCACTGGCATGGTGTACAGTTGAGATTTACTTCTCTAAATGCAAGGAGGACTCGTGTGGCACCTTGAATACTGACCAGTTTTGTTTCAGCATAAACTTTCATGGATTACACAAAAGCTTACAATGAAATAAATTGGCTAGTTCTCAAAATGTCACAAGACTCTGTTCTTTAAGACACAGGAACAGACAAATATGATTATTGTCATTATTTTTCAAGTGTGCATGCAGAAACCTGATTTGGGTTGGACCCACCTGACAAAGTTAAAGGAGAATGAAACTTCTCTTACCAATGTTTTCCCTCTTAAATCCCCACATGGAGTTTCCTCTCTTTTTAGCCCTACGATCGGGGTGTGTGTGTGTGTGAATTTAAAGATAGGGAAACAGCTTGGGTGTTAGACATCTCTCACAGTGCTTATTGGTAAGGTTACCTACAGGGCCACCTCCTCACATATACTCTGCTCTGTATACTCAGGTCGTCTGGGGGACTTCTACTTCAGTCGGGCTGACAACTGTTATGCAAAGTACATTTTCTTCGACTGCCCCCAGATTGTGGAATGACCTACCAGAGGATATGCTGTCTGGATTTGAAACAACAGTAAAGACCAGTCTCTTTCAATAGGCCTATCCAGATGATTTTTAAATTATGAATTATAAAGTATATATTGATTGTTTTTAATATGTATTTGATATCATATTTCCTTTTAACTTGGTTATGTGTTTAATCTGTTGTTGTTCTGCACCTTAATCCATAAGAAGAGGTTAGAAATTAATAATAATAATAATAATAATAATAATAATAATAATCTATCCCAGTTTCCTCACACTATGCATTGCACATAGCTTAACTCTCGGTTTATCTTGGTTTGTGAACAAAAGCAGTACAAGGAAATTTTGTCACCATTCCTCCTGTAGATGACAAAGCAGCAGGATTTGACTGTAGGGGGGAAAGCAGCAGGATTTGACTGACAGGAGGGGGGAATTAAGCAGCCTTGTTTTTCCCCCCTTTTACTCTGTGCTGCAGGCAACAACACAAAATTCCTCTTCAAGCTCCACAATGTCTTTGGCCGCAGCCCTGAGCATACTTACTTAGAAATAACAGAACCCAGTGGAGCTTGCTTCTGCATCAACATGGTTAGTCATTTTATGATAGCCTCATTTCTGAGAATCCAGCAAGCCCAGATTGCTCTTCTTAAACTGACCTGAAGGGAAAAACAGCTCATTTTTCAAGGAAAGCTTCAGGGCATGGAGAGGAGGCCTTAATTACTAGGTAATCTGGTGACTTCTGGACATTTTGGACTTTGTTGTTAGGGGTTGTTGACTTCAACATGTCAATCTTATGAATGAGAGACTTCCAAATCACCCTGCCATGAACAGCCTTGTTCAGGTTTTGCGAAATAAGGGCTTCAGGTTCCTTGATTGAATCTATCAACCTGAAATGTGGTCTGCCTCTTTTCCTGATACTTTCTGTCTTACTAAGCATCATTATCTTTTCTAATGAGCCTTCTCCTCTCATGATATGTCCAAGCATGACAGTTTCAGTTTAGTCATCTTAGCTTCTAGGGAGAGTTCAGGCTTGATTTGATCTTGGACCTGTTTATTTCCCTTTTCGGCAAATAGCACTGCTACATTAAAAACCCGGTGTCCAACAATTTTATATGAAAATAGTTTGAAAAGTAGAAATTGGAATTTTATAACAATTCTCATGCTTGCTATGAGGTTCTGAGAGCTCTCATTGGAAAAGGAACATTTAAAACGGTTGTAATGTGGAAATTTCTAGCTGGCCCAGTATGTTGTGACCAGACAGATGATATGGTGTTTCTTACAAGGAGAGTGGGACTTATTTGTTTAATCAGTTTATTTATATCCTGCCTTCTCTACAAGGGGAACTTCCTTTTTGTTACAACTTGTCTTTCCAGGCACAGTTAAAGCATACGTTGTGACCTATAAAGCCCTATACAATACGGGACCAGAGTATCTGAAAGACAGTATTCTCCTGTACAAGTCTGCCCACGTTTTAGGACAAGGGTCGAAATCCTATAGTCCTTTGCCATAGACCATGATCAAATGATCAAAGCACTATAATGTATCAATGCATCAACGAAATAGTACTTTTGCATTATAATACTAATTCTAAGATTTAAAAAGAATCAGAAGATAAAATTTAGCCTTCAAACCATAGGATACCTCAGCAAACCACATCTCCTGTTTAAAATAAAACTTTTGGAAGAGATTTGCCATAGATCTGAGAAACCACTAAAATGTACCCTCCAACAATTCACAGATGAAAATCCACAATTTGCAGCTAAGCAACATCAATGTGGTCCAGTGGCATCCCTGGATGGGTGCAGGGGGCACAGCCTGCACCAGGTGGCACCCCGGAAAAGTGAGGGGGGACACCCAGTTGCCCCCCCTCACACCTCATTGCTGTGACCTCGTTCTTCATGCGAGGAGAACAATGCCACTGCAACGAAGAAGGCCAAGCATGCCCCTCACAGTTCATTGTTGCAGCCTCCATTCTCCTCTTGAGGAGAACGATGCTGTGGCAACAAGGGAGGCCAAGCATGACCCCCTGCACCTCATTGCCACTGCTGTCTCTGGAAGCCCACCACCACCAAGACTGACCCAGGAAGCCCTTGTCCCCCACACTGGATAACACCAATGTGAAGAACACATAGATAGGAGAGGCTGCTGCAGTTTGCTTTTACCTGAGCCTACTGAGAAGGGCATGATCCTGCCCCATCTTCCTCTCCTCTCCACTATGCTGAGCTAACTGAAAGCAAACTATTTTTGTCCTTTGAAGTCATTTTGCAGCAACTGAAGTAAGTTGTGAACAAAGGGGAAATGTGGGTGAAGGAGAGGGAAACTGGGACAATTCAAAAGCAGCTGAAAAAAGTGGGACAACAGAGAATCAATTGGGATTGTCTCTCCAAATCAAGATAGTTGGAGGGTATGCTACAGACAGTTCTCAAAGGATGGAATGACTGGATAACAGCCAGCAAAACCAAAACCAAGGAACTACATGGTGAGAATTCATACTTCAGACTAATATGGAAGAATCTCATGGCTGATATTTGAAAAATCTTCATTGCATTCATAGATGGTCATGTTTCACATAGGAAGGCAGACAAAGACATTTTATTTAGTCCATACATGTAATTTAGAAATATCTTACAACTACCACCCCTTCAGAATTTGTATTCCAGAATATTCCATTCACTTATCTTATTCTATTTTGTTTGGCCTCTGTTTTGTAAATGCTCATGGAAAAGTTGTATTTTAAGGGAATATGGTTAGTCAATATCTGCTTGAAACCTACCCTGATATATGCAACCCAATAATTCTAAGCATAAGGAGGAAGAAACAGTAGGGGGAAGAATGGTAATAAGAAAAATAGGCATGACTTTTCTCAAGTATGTTTATAACTCATGTTCAGGATCAAAGTTGTTTTTTTAAGAAACAAGACCTCAAGAGTAGTGTCAGCTAACTGGCTTGGGGCTACCATGGCATGGGCAAAGGAGAGGACTCTCTAGACATCACAGCAAAATATGTCTTGTGAAAAAAATGGACTGCCATTTTAAAGCTCTTTCATGGAAACACAAAGGGTAACATGAAAGAAAAAAGAATAAAATTCCTTTTATATAAGTTTGCTGTAGGTTGAACTATAGCTGCCCACACTACAGGTATGGAAGATATAGGAAGAGTAGCATTAGAAGATGAAAGAGTGGAAAAACAGAAAGGGTGAAAGGTTGTGGAAGCAAACAAGGTGTTCACATCTGATGGATTCCAGTAGAAAGGAAACTGAATTTGGGGTGTAGGGAAAAGACTGGTAATATACTTTCTACAAGCTTCTTTAGTTACCTCCTTCCCATTGTGGTAGAATTCAAAGATATAGCTGTGTTAGTCTGTAGAATCAGTATGTAGAGAGATCTTGTAGCACCTTTGAGACTAACTGAAAGAAAGAAATTGGCAGCATGATATTTCATAGACTTCAGTCTACTTCCTCAGATGCATTTGGTGGAGTGGAGGCCAGGCACAGACCTATATATGTGAGGATGTCAATTCAAATTACAAATCCTTTGTGTATGGAAATGAAGTGGCAGGTCCAGTCTTAACAATGGTCATTAGTGCACAAAAACATAGGAAACTAGTCTTTGTGCATGGGGCTGAACAGTTGGGAGCTGTATGTGACCACTAGTGGGGTTCTGTCATTTTCACTCTTCAATTTGTTCTGTAATAGATCAGTCCTGGTTACATGTCTTCACGTCATGTGGTGGGTTCTGTAGTTTGAGGAATGCTTGTTGTAATTCCTTGAGTTTGGCATCCTTGTCCTGTGGATCTGAGCAGATGCGATTGTATCAGAGGGCTTGGCTGTAGACTATGGATCTAGTGGTATACAGCTCCCAACTGAGACCACTCAGGTGCATCATCAAGGAACTACAACCCATTCTGGACAATAATGCCACTCTTTCAAGGGCTCTTGGTGGCAGACCTTTACTTGCCTACAGACAGCCTCCGAATCTCAAACAGATACTTGCCTACAGAATGACACACAACACAGATAGGGACACAGATACTAAGCCTTGCCACAAACCAAGATGCCAACACTGCCCACACATTTATCCAGGAAATGTCATCACAAGACCTAATGGCATTACCCACATCCTCCAATGTGATCTATGCTATACTGTCTAAATTGGGCAAACAGGCCGGTCTCTGCACCAGAGGATAAATGGACATAGATCAGACATTAGAAATGGGAATACACAAAAACCAGTGGCAGAACATTTCAATCTCCCTGGGCATTCCATCTCAGACCTTAGAACAGCGTTACTTGAACAAAAGAACTATAAGGGTAGACTGGAAAGAGAAACAGCAGAAGTGGAATTTATCCACAAACTACACTCCCTCAGCAATGGATTGAACAAAGACAATGGGTTTCTTACTCACTACACACACTTCAACACTATCTGACCCCATTCTCATAGGGGTGCCTTGCATTCATCTATCCATCTCACCACAGGCTAGTCCCATTACAAAGTGGATCTGCCAGTTCAGCCCCATGCACAAAGACCAGTTTCCTATGTCTTTGTGCACTAATAACCATTGTTAAGATTAGACCTGCCATTTCATTCCCTTGCACAAAGGATTTGTAATTTGAATTGACATTCTCACATATATAGGTCTGTGCTTGGCCTCCACTCCACCAAATACATCTGAGGATGTAGACTGAAGTCTATGAAAGCTTATGGTGCCAATTTCTTTCTTTCAGTTAGTTTCAAAGGTACTATAGGATTTCTCCTTCCCATTGGTCATTCCTGTTTAGATTAGTCTCACTAAAGTTAGGGATGTATGTTTGCTTTTTGAAATTTTGGTTTGACCAGCTATAAAGAAAAATTGAGTTTAAGCTTTATTCACAGAAGGAAATTTCACAGCTTACTCAGGGGCATGTTTGTGCCCTGGGGGCAAGGTTGAGTGTGTGCACAACAGAAGGGGGGGGATGTATTGCATGTCAGGGGTGGCATAGTTTGGCAAATAGTTTATGCTTACTGGTGGGACTGCTTTCCTTGTTGGATGGAATCATGCAAGACCACCAGATATTTTGGGACTGCAAGTTTCAGCAGCCCTAGCCAACATAGCCCATGGTGAGGAATGCTGGAAGTCACAGTCCAACAGTATCTGAAGGGCTACATGAATCCTAGCCCTGGTCTAGACTCACTTTTTATCCACTTTCTGTAGCCCTTCATCACTTCTGAATGTCTCCTCACTTTCTGTTCCTCTTGTTTGTTCTTCAGCTCCTTCTCTCTCTCTTGTCCTCCTTCCATGTTTCAGACTGTTAAGGGCTTATTAGAAGATATACCCTGTACTTTCTGGACTGCCACACTTGAGGCTTCATCTGCCTCACAAATAAACCAGTAAAATCATGGCATCCATAGAGTAATCTCTAGTGGCTATTCCAATTTGACTTCTGTAATTGGAGTTGTCAAGGACTACCACACATTGGAAGAAAGGGAACTATATATTCTATAGTTATACACAAGACTATTTGTTTCATATAATGGTGCACTTTCTTGGCCTTCTAGACAGTGTTTGACAAATACTGAGATAATGAAAAATAGGATAAAATATGACCTCTCTTTTGGGAAAGTTTTACATTATAAATAGGTGTCTCTGTAATCAGTTTCATCTTTTGTAATTTACTCTCTTTTTAATTGCGTTTGTAGCACATTACTGTAAAATTAAGGAATAGTTCATGGCTCAGTAATCTTCAGGGATGGCACTTGACATTGTAAAGAGGTATGAATAAAAGAATACCTGTAATTGAAAGAAGCCAAGGCCATTAATAAATGATAATATTAGAACCTAAGAGGTTGGCATGATTTCTGTGTGTGGTTAGTCCCAGGTCCCTTCATTAGCAAGACCTGCTGCTTTTAGGAATACTTAATTAGGAATGTTTTGAAACATACTGCAAGAAACATGGCCACCCACTATGGTATCTGCTAGCCAACTACTTCCCTTGCCAGATACCAGAGATTTATGTTTGTTAAAAATTATCTGCTGCTGTGTAAGCTTTAAACAATTTAGTAAAATAAAGCTTTTGATGTAAACAGTAGCACTTGAAACTAATAAGACCTCCTGTAATGTCTTTGAAGGGACTCTAAAGGAGAAGCCCAGGCTGGCCCAAGGCATTATGTTGTCTGAGGCATAGGGCAAGATGTTACTTTGTCATATTCTGTGCATGGAAGTGGAAGAAGCTAAAAAGATCAACACACTGGGGATGGGACACATTCTTCCGCTGTACCTGAAGCAATTGATCTAGATTAAGGAGTGAGAAGTAGTTCACACAACTCACACAAGTGTTCTTTTTGCCAGTTTTGTGTGGCAGCTGGTTGCTTGGACTCAGTATCAGAGATTGTTATGAATGAATGAAAGCATTTATTAAGGTAAACTACTTGCCTGATAGAAAGAGGGGTCTGGGGTCTGCCTGCCAGTGTTGGGTGATGGCTTGCATGTCAGGGGAGCACTGAATCTGCTCTGAATTGTATTCCAGAGAGGAATACAACCCAGAGCTATATAAGGAGCTATCCAAGGTTCTGAACCCATTAAGAGAAATAGGACTTGGAAATACAGTTGGCTCTCTGTATCCACAGATTCTTTATTCAGGGATTTCACCTTCCATGGCTTGAAAAAATATATATAAATTCCAAAAACCAACTTTTGATTTTGCCATTCATATAAGGGATATTATTTTACTACCCCACTGTATAGAATGGAATTTGAGCATCCACAGATTTTGGTATCCCCACAGGGTGGTTCTGGAACCAAATTCCAGCGAATACCAAGGGAACACTCAGTCCCGTGGATAGACAAATCAGTCCCTTGGATAGTTCCTTTAAAGTTGGACTAAAACCCAGAGTGCATTCATCGGTCCCCTGGCTACGGAAAGCTAGTGCTGAGAATATAGGCAAGGAAGTAATTCATCATTCTACAAGTGAGGAAGCAATAGATCAGTCTGTAGTCTGTAGGCAAAGCAAAAGAGCAATCTATAGGGAAGGAAGCAATATATCAGACAAGAGGAAACACATCAGAGAACTCTAACTAAAACAGTTACAGTCATTTTTTTTATTTCCCAATGCAAGACAGTGGGAGAAGACTGATAATCCAGAGTCTTGTATCTTGATTGGGATTTAGGCTTCAAACCAAAACAGACTGGATTCAGATTTATTTTATCCAAATTAGACCCAGCTGTGAAGCACCAAATCTGGAACCAAAACCAATGGGGTGCTTGCATAGCCCTAACTTCTGTTGTATTTCTCAGTTTATTCTAACTGAGATTTATCACTGCTGTGGGCTCTTGGAACTAATTTCTAGAAATGTTAAGTGCACTATTTTATAGCTGAGTAAAAATTTAAGATACTCAGCATGATTTGCTGGCCAATGCATAAAACAGTAAAATGCACAGTTATACAACCCCATAAATTTCAATAGAAGGAAATTGGTTCAAATCTTTATTCTTATGCTTAATTAAGCTATTAGTCAGAGTGCTTTTCATACAGTTAATGTAACAGAAAACTGTATTTCTACTTAGGATACAGATAATTTTTCCAGGGAAGGAAATGATAAAACCACCTCCAAGTAGTCTTTGCCTAAGAAAACCCTATGAAACTCATGGAGTCACCATAAATTGACATATGACTTGAAGGCATACACACACACACACACACACACACACACACCCCAGAAGTATATAGGTTAAAAGATTGGATGAAGATAATGATGGATAAAGGAAAATAAAGGAGAAATTGAAAAGTTCAAAAATAACCTGGTTTAATTGTATTCAGTTGGAACAATGGACAAAAAATTGGAACAGGAAAATTAAAGAACTTAGAGAATATACTAAATTTGAACAAATAAATAGGCAAAGAGATAGTATGGAGGAAAATGAAATTTTGAAAGGTATTACAAGTGAAATATATAAATTGTTATCAAAACATAATGAGAAAGAAGAATATCTTAGGACAATATGGGAGGATGATTTAGCACAAATGATAAATATTCAAGAATGGGGAAAAATTTGGAATCAACGTCATTAAAAAAAAATATCTATATGGATAAAAGATAATTTTACTATGAACTAATTTGGAGGTGGTATTTAACACCAGTAAGGTTAAACCATATAAATAAGAATTATTCAAGGATATGTTGGAGGGGTTGTCAAGAAATTGGTACTTATATTCATATGTGGTGGGGTTGTACAGCGGTAAAGAAATGTTGGCAATTAGTAATTAAAGAGATAAAAGAGATAACAGAAATTGAGTTCGAAATATGGACAAAGATAGCTTTATTGTCTATATAAAGATGAACTGCACCCAGGCTATGAAGGACTTAATCACAAATTTATTAACAGCAGCAAGACTAATTATAGCATGAAAATGGAATGTTCAGGGAGATCTGCAAATACAAGATTGGTATAAAGAAGTATGACAAATGGCAATTAATGATAAGTTAACATGTGAAATTAAGGTAAAAAAGAAATAATGAAGAGGAATGACTTTGAAGCAATATGGAAGATATTTGTACAAAGGGTTCTAGTAAAAGAGGAAGGTGGTTTACCTCCACAGGACGAGTTACAATTTTGGAAGGTAGAATAACATGAAGATATTAGGATCTGGTGATGAGGAGCACTCGATTATAAAGATAAGTTAACTAGTGATAAATTAATAGTATTACACTTTAGTGGAATTATGAATAGTATATGTCTAAAGGAAGACAGAAATAAGAATGAAGATATCAATAATAATTTCATGTGTTTTTTCTAATTATTGGTTTAGTTAATATTAATGGTTTGATATGAAAAAGATTCAGATAAGGTAATTAAGAATGGGTAATTAATGTGGTTTATTACATATTGTATGTGGAATACTATGTATAAGATATTTTTAAATATTATTTTATGTTATATTATTAATAATAAAATATTTTTTTTTAAAAAAAGAAAGCCAATGCCTTGAGTTTGTAAGACCTGAGTAGGGCTGTTGATGACTGGGGATCATGGAAGTCTCTCATTCATAGGTCACTATAATTCAAACCTAATTTCACGGCAAATAATAACAACAACACTTTTAGTGGAGCCACCAGCCACAAGGTCAAACTCTGGGATCTTTGGATTAGGAGGGACAGTGATGGTACCTGCCACCACTCCCTCAAGACCTGTTGTTCCCTCTGAGTTTAGTTGTAATCCTTACAACAACTGGTGGAAAACAGATATTGCCAGAATTAATACCTTCTTATGAGCTATTTCTGTTGAAGTATAAAATGTATAATGTTAAATGAGCAGTTAAGCATCATTGCCTTTACACAAGACCTGCACCTGATAGAGATGAAAACTCCTGTTACTGGCTGCTTGATAGATGAACATAGCTGCCTCCATTTTCCAGCTCTCTTTGCAGGTATGTTAAAACCAGGGGCAGCACCTCAGCATTTCTCACCACCACATAATTTATTACTATTGGCAGAAGCTGTGCTATAGGAAACCTGATTGCTGGAAAGGCAATAAAGGGATAAATAAGTAAATAGTCCACATGCAGCCCTTTACCAGGAAAAAAGTCCCCTAAAGTGAAATTGTATTCATGTTTACTTACAAATAAATCCCACTGTATCTAATCTGGCTTTAATGCAGTGGAAAGAAACAGGAAAGCTGCCAAAGTTCATAGACATGAGTAATGCAGTGACTTCAATGCTGTCTGTCTTTTAATGCCTATTTGTAACTACATTTTACACCTTCTGGAGCAGATTGAAACCACTAGGATTCTGATACAGATTAGTTTTAGTCAAACTGGATTCTTCATGCCCCTCAGTTTGCCTTTCTAGAATTCACTGTGAAATCCATAGTGGCTGTTTGGATAAGCAAAGAATTCCCATTAAATGTCATCACTGATGTTTAGGGTTCCCAGGTCCTAAGGCTTGGCCTCTCTTCTCTAGTCCTCAGACTAGCAGGGAGGAATTTCAGGATGAGAGCCTTTCATTGAAAGACACACACACACATTTGGGCTCACTCTTGTTGGTAGGTTTACACTGGGCCTATTGAGGCAATGAATTCCATAGCAGCTGTTTGAATAAGATAAGAATTCCTATTAACTCCTGCCCCTCATATTTGGGATTCCCAAGTCCCAGGGCTTGGTCTTTTTTCTCTAGGCCTCAGACTGACAATGGACTTTACCTATGTGTTAACTCATAATTCAGCAATTAATTCAATGGGTCTCCTCTAGGTAGAAGACTTTAGAATGGTGTGTGTGTGCACAGTAGTCTCTCCTAATTTGCGGAGGACCCCCTTGTGAAAATGGCGACTCGCATATATTCGAGTCCCATAGGAAATAATGGGATGCATGCCCATGGCAAGTGTGTGCGGTGGCATGCGGGCGTGCACCGCCATTATATTACTAGGTGCTTGTCCCTCCTGTGCCTCCAAGGGTGCACTGCCTACCAAGTGTGGGAGAGAATTGGGAGGTATGCATAATGACAGCAATGAATAGTAAGGGGAAACATTTTGGGTCTAGCAAAGGTTGGTAGAAGATCCCAGCCCAGGAAAAAGGGCCAATGTGACTCCTATGTTTTTCAGGACCAAACTAGATAACACCATTATGCATGTGATTAGCAACTGTGCAAATGGCTTTTACAAAACTACAGCAACTGAGGAATTTCTTTCTTTTTATATGCTGCATCCATATCATACAAATGACAATTTTACACCACAGTCCGTCTAGTCTAGGGGTAGGCAACCTTTCCCCTTTAAGGGCCGAGGGACTTCAGCTCCCAGAATCCCAGGAGCTATTGGCCAACATGGCTGAGGCTTCTGGGAGCTGAAGTCCTTCGGCCCTTAAAGGGGAAAGGTTGCCTACCCCTGGTCTAGTCCTTAGAGATTGGGCATAGAAGAATGATGATAGAGACTTCAATTTGACAACAAAGGACTAGAGTATAATATTTGAAAACTTTGAGTATTCATTTATTTATGTATTATTCGTTATATTTATAGCCTTCCCTTCAATAAGCAAAGATGTTGTATTGGTTGCATCTGTAGCAATAATGCAGTTTGACACACTTGGTGCTGTAGTTCCCTTCTAAGAAATACTGGGATTTGTAGTTTTACAAAATATTTAGCCCTCTCTGCCAATGTATGCTGGTGCCACACAAAACTACAAATCTCACAATTCTGTATGATGGAGCCATGATACTTAAAGTGGTGTCAAACTGCATTATTTCTGCATTGTAGATGCATCCCTGGACTCTTGTCCTTCCAACTTCATCCTCACAACACCCCTGGGTGCAGTCCAAAATTACTATTGACTGGGTAGGGTCCTGAACCCAGATCTCCCAAATTCCAGGTGAGCATTATTCCCTACCACACCTTGCTGGGTCTTCTGTTTCTTCCACAGCCACCTTGCATATCAGATTAATCTGATGAATAATATGCTGTAAAGCTGAACATTAAGTCTCCCATTTCGTCCTAATATCCCTGTCAATGCACCATTCACAATGAGCAAGAGCATAAGGTCAACAGGCAGTTTGGCTACAACACATCATTACAGCTCCTTTAATGTGCTCTGAGGCTCAGGAAAGCTGTGGTTTATGCTTGTCTTTATTAGGATCTAACCGAATTCTTACATTTTTTCATAACCTTTTGTCCCCCAAAAGCAGATCTTATTATATAAAGAAAAGGGCTGCTGAAGAATGAATGTACCTTGCATGAAATCAAACCTGGCGTGGGCTTTAACTGGGGGAAATACAGTTATTAGTAATATTCAGGGCTCTGTAACAAAATATAATATGCAGCGCTCTGTAACATCTGGAATGCTTCTGTGCAGGGTCTGATCCACTCTATTTTGATTCTTCCTTGAACTGTAGAGTCCAATGGCTTCCATGTCAGGGATGTAGAAAATTCAATCTGAGTTTTATCACAGACTTTAAAGGAATTATCTGAAACTATTTTGGAAACAGGGTTCAGCCCTTTAAAGTTTGGAATAAAACCCAGAGCAGATTCACCAAAACCCCTGACATGGAAGCCACTGGAAGCCAAAGCACTCACAGTGTTCTTCTCCCATTCTAGATGTTATCAACCCCTCAAGTCCACTGATCATGCTCTGTGCTCTTTGACCTATTCTGGGTTTACTATTTTGGAGCTTGTGGACCCTTCTGGTAGACACACCGGGGATCATTCCTAGTTACATTCCATAATTTGGTTCCTCCACTGATATCTATGAACATCTGTCTATTCCTTCCCTAGGGACATTTTAAAATTGCTTCTCTGTATGAGCTAGATTCTGTTTGTGCAGATAAAGGCAGCTTGCAAAAGAACAGTTCAGTAAAACCTCATCATCCTGAGCTCCTAGTGGCTCCTTTCTACTTGCGCTATAGCAAATAGAATAAATTATGCAAAATAAGTAGCAAAATGCAAATGTAGTTAATTTGCACAATATGATTGTACTAAAGAATGCTGTTTTTCTTGAATCATCTTTTTGCAGAAATCTGATTTCTGTCTGTCTGTCTTTCCATCTTTCTTTCTTTCATCACAAAGTTTGCATAATTATGTTTTATGCTGTTATTGTTGTTGTTGTTGTTGTTGTGTGCCTTCAAGTCATTTCTGACTTCTGGAGACCCTATGGCAATCCTATCACAGGGTTTTCTTGGCAAGATTTGTTCAGAGGGTATTTGCCATTGCCATTGCCTTCCCCTTAGGCTGAGAGCATGTGTCTTCGCGAAGGTCACCCAGTGGGTTTCATGGCCAAGCCAGATATTGAACCCTGGTCTCTAGAGTCAAAGTTCAACACTCAAGCCACTACATATAATATAGTATATGTTTATAATCTATTTTGAACCACTCAGACTCAAAAAGATTGCATTTCTATGTTTTTGTTCCACAAAGGTGTTCTGTTTCTATGTTAATCTGTGACTTTGTGGGAGGGGGGGTTGGATGGACGTTCTCATTTTAATGTATATTTCAGTAAACATTTTGAACATTTCTCAAACTACAGCACACCCACACCAACTGTGGGCTTCCCATCCGTGGTTTGAGCTTCTGCGGATGGCAAGCCCCGGCTTTTTCAATGGGCGCATGCAGCGGCACGAGCGGGAGCACACACCCATTGAAAAGAATGGCACATGGTCCCATGTTTTTTGCTATTCACGGTGTGTGTGTGTCTGGAATGGATCCCCTGCAGACAGCAAGGGTGCATTGTACTAATTTCTACATCTGTTTTTCCCCCTCAGAGTATGCATTTTAATACATATTTTAAACTAAAATATCCATGATGATGCATTTTTTTCTGCAAGAACTTGTGTTAGAACATTTGGAAAATTGTGTGAAATAGCTATGTTCTGATAGCTATGTTCAGAGTTACATGTTAGAGATTCAGATGAGTTGTAATTATACTGGAGCTTGTAAATGTCAGATTCTTCAACCATCTTTTGATGCCATTTCCATTTTTGCTTATATGCTAATGTGTGTTTGAGGCTGATTAAACAGGAAAGAAATGGGGGGGGGTGCCTCAAAAATGCATAACCTGGTGAAAATGTTGAGCCAGT
The DNA here is from genome assembly GCA_026167975.1 of Phrynosoma blainvillii. Classification (NCBI taxonomy): domain Eukaryota; kingdom Metazoa; phylum Chordata; class Lepidosauria; order Squamata; family Phrynosomatidae; genus Phrynosoma; species Phrynosoma blainvillii. The sequence goes on from JANUYF010000001.1 coordinate 143,806,974, forward strand.
GAATAGCTGTTGTAAAAACAACAACAAGGCAAATACCTTATTGGACATAACTAGAAAATGGACTGGAAATAAAACTACCAATATTATACTGTCCCTATATAAATCTATGGTGTTACCACACTTGGAAAGTTACTGTGTACAGCTCTGCCCCCCTTTCAAACTACACAGTTATAGGACTTTAATACTGCTTTTATTGGCTACAAAGCCTGGGAGTTGTAGTTTTGTGAGATGGTCACATTTCTCTGCCAGGGAGCCCTATTACCCCATCAAACTATGATTTCCAGGGTTCCTTAAGAGGCAGTCATTGCAGTTAAAGTGATATTGCATTGTTTTAATTGTATAGTGTGAAAGGACCCCTGGTCCCCACACCTGAAAGGGAAGAAAAGAGCAACCAGAATGGTTAAGGGGATGGAGCACTATCGCTATGAGGAAAGGCTCCAATGCAGTGGCATCATTAAGGTTGGCATCACCTGATGCACTAACTCACAGGCCTTGTTCCCATTAGGATTTAACCCAAATTGCTGATCGGGTTATATTAACGCCATTACCACTTGAAACCAGTTCCAATCCTACTGTGCTCAGTTTAAAGCACGCTGAAGTGAGGCAAACACAAAAGAACCGCTCTTTCCTGACACTAGTTTTTGGACTGTTCTTTTGAAAAGACCTGAATCTGGTCTGTGTTCAATAGGTGGGAACAATGGGTCAGATTTGCTTCAGGGGGCTGCACCGGTTCTTGCCGGCTTCTGGTTTAAGCCCAGGTGATATGGGGGCTGCACTGGCTCTTGCTGGCTTCTTTAAACCAGCCCCTCCTCTAGTTGTTGTTGTTGTTGTGTGCCTTCAAGTTCTTCCATGGCAGCTGTTCTCCTCAAGCGTGAATGACAAAAGGGGATTAAAAGGAGAGTAAACAGCCTCGGAGAGATTCGGTCACAAAATAACCTGGGAATGAGTCCATAGTTTCACCCTCCCCATTGCCCTCCTCCCATACCACACCATACAGAATCCTTATTAATGTTTTTTTTTTACTGTTAGTCATAAATTGTAATTTCCATATATCACTGAATTTAATGGCAATAGTTGTGACATAAACATCTAGTAAACTAAATTTTTAAATTACAATATTATACACACAACCTACATGTATTTACATGTACATAGTTTCATGTGGCTAAAGTGAAAATTTGGTTAGATGTGATGTTTTTAAAGAAAAATTTAAAACAAAAAAAAGTTAAAAATATTTTTAAAATAATTTAAATTTTTTTAAAAATTAAAGCTTCTCCTTCCTCCTCCCACTGAACCTTGCCACTCTCATAACATTTCTTCAGCATTTTAAAGGGATGCAGATGAACACCACAGCCTATTTCTGCTAAAAGGCAGATGTTTGGGGACCAGTGGTGTCACCTAGTGCATCCTGCACCCTACACTTTCCTGATGACAGCCCTGCTCCAATGTTTTGTCTTGTGTACTTTACAAAAAATGGCAAGTAAACAAGAACATGGTAGAGGAACATGAAGTATACATAGTGAAGAGAAAATGGATCATCTTTTGTACTAAATGAATCACACTTTTATACTAAGACCTGGTGTCATCCTCTGAAGCTGAATGCTGGAGGTTTCAGGGCAGGCAAAAACAAGAACGTCTTCACATAATGCACTGCTGAACCGTAAAATTCACAGTTGCAAATTGGTGGTTGACAAGCTGGACAAGTTTAAAAGAGGAGTGGAAAAATTCATGCAAGATGAGTACCAGTGGCTAGTCATGACAGCTATGTCTGACCACCAATATCAGAGGCAGTATGCTTCTAAATATCAGTTACTGAGGAAATAAGGATTTTGATAAGGGTTTTCTAACTTGCAAGCTAGTTGGAATAAACCTCTCATTTTGCACTAAGCCTTTCCCTGCAGGAAACCCATCCTTCAACTAAGCTGAATCAGAAAACCTTGGTAGCAGACATCCCCAAACAAACCATTTCCAGAATTCTGTGACAGAATGAGATGGGGGGGGGGAGGAGTAGGGATAACTCCTCTGGATTTCTAATTTCAGAGTTAATTTCAGAGCTAGAGCCTGGGCAGTTTGTTTCAGGGAAATTCAGGAAGGAATCAATTAGAGAGCTGTTAATGCTGGTTACTAAAAGGGGTTACCTGAGAGAAGAAGGGCCATGCAGCAACAGTGGGGGAGTGTTGCAAGGGGGCTGCAGCTTAATAACCAAGATGTACCTATATCCCCTTGGAAATCAGTGCTGCTGAGCTATGTGTGTGCTCACTGTGTGAGTTCTTCCTACTTTTAGAGATCATTCCCCACATTTGTCCTCAATAGTGCACACAGCAGGGACAGGCCGAGCCTGAAGCAAAAGACAAGATGCCATTCTCCTCTCTTCCATGTACAGAGATTTGCACAAGCAATAAACAGTTGAGTCTTATGGTCCTCCACTCCACCTGAATGTAGCTGTCTACTTTGGGAAGGGGCTGCCAGCCAGGCAGTGTGCCACATGCCACTTAGACCTCCAAGAGAGGTGAAGGACCAGGGGGCTCAGGAGGGACATCTGCCCTCCATAATATCTGTCACTTGAGATGGCTGCCTCACTTTGCCAGTGAAAGAGCCAGCCCTTTGTGGGGGCTCAATTATAAAATGGAAACCTTGGCACATCCAGTCCCTGTGTACTAAGGCTCAAACAAACCAATGAGTAGAGCGAGCTGATCGCCAAGAGGCTCTTCTGGAGAAGCTCAGCAGAGCTGAAGTCCAAGAAGTATTTCTGGAGGAAGCGCAAAGCAGCATTTTAAAGCAGCTTCATTTATATACCGCTTCATACCGCACTATGCAGTGTCTAAGCGGTTTACAACTGTAAGCTCATTGCCCCTCAACAGTTGGGTACTCATTTTAGCGACCTCGGAAGGATGCAGGCCTGAGTCAGGCCTGAGCCCTGGCCAGTATTGAACTTGCAACCTTGTGGTTTATGAGTGAGTGGCTGCAGTACAGAGACTAGCTGCTAATCTTCATGGCAATTCCTTGCTTGCCCAGTTGGAATAGACACAAGACTGTGAAACCAGTCTTAGAATCTTTCATGCAGGGGCTTCTTCTCCTAGGAAAGGATGTCAACCTTGGGGTGCTAGAGACTGCATGAGGATCCCTCATGAAATCTTGAAAGTCCACACACCCCATCAGCCCTTCTGGGAATTTTTTATGTTCCAAATGCCTTCTAGGGGGCATGGGGGTATTTCACCATGTGTACTCCCCCTCCTTGGTCATTTTAATAATATTGCATAATATCAATAAAATATTTTATTTATTTATTTGAAGTATTTATACCCCGCTTTTCAGCCAAAAGGCTCTCAGAGTGGCTTACAAATGGATAATTAGATGGTTCCCTGTCCTCAGGCTTACAACCTAAAAAGACAAGACAAAAAGGAGAAGGGAATGGCAATGGGGAAGGAGAATAAATCCAGCAGATCTTCTCTCCCTCTAAAGCCTGGACCAAGGCAGATGGACTGGAAGGAGGGCTCTGCTTCTTACTTTAGGCCAGGCTCGATGGAGCTGGCCTGCCACTCTGTGTCAGATGATGGCAGATAGACTGGAGGAATGGCCCTTCTTTTTACTGTGGCTAGGCCTCATGGAGTTGGCCTGCCCTTCTCTCCCTCTGAGGCCGGATGATGGTGGATAGAGGGAGAGCCTTCTTCTTTTTCTGGCTAGGCCTGATAGTGGTGGTGGTGGTAATGATGATGATGATGATGAGTAGCAGCAGCAGTAGCAGTAGTAGTAGATTAGGCCCAGGAGAGCCCTTTTTTAACAACAAGAAATAACTATCAGTACTTTCTGTTCACTTCTTCTTCTTTTTTTTAAAGGCCTCTTTTGGACCTAAAATGGCTCAGAGGGGACAAAAAAAAGTAGCAACATTTTTCCCAAGACCCCTTGAAGCATTTAGGAGAGAAAATATTTTGACACCTGAGCCTTCTCTGCATAGGCCAAAAGGCCCATGTGTCTGTCCCTCATGTTTTGGTGGGATCCTCTTCAGACGATGCACAATCCAAATCCCAGTTCTGATACAAACAGTTCTAATGACATCTGGCATGTTCAGTACCATCAACGGGATATAATACACTTAGTTGTTGCTGCTGTTGTTGTTATTGGAGATTATTGTTTGGCTTTTTAAACTGGTTTACCTCTATCTGGTTTAATATTCATTCAGATGGCATCCTGATCTTATCAGATGTTTTTTGCCACTGAATTTGCTGCCCGAATACAGCCTGGGTCCATCCCCGCTTCCAGAGAGCCATTCCTCACGGCCATTTTCTTAAGCCAGAAAACCCCTGGATCCGAAAAGAGCCACGAGGAGCACTCCTGGAAGTGGGAATGCACCCTGGCTGTATTCGGGTGACAAATTCGGCAGCAAAAAACATACGATAAAATCAGGATGCCGCCTGAATTAAGATTAAACCGGATAGCAGTAAACCAGTTTAAAAAGCCAAGCGATAATCTCCATTGTGTGTCTTTAAGTTGTTTCCAATTCATGGCAACCCTAAGGCTAACCTATCATGGGGTTTTCTTGGCAAGATTTCTTCAGAGAAGATTTGCCATTGTCTTCCCCAAGACTGTGAGAGTGTGACTTGTCCAGGGTCATCCAATGGGTTTCATGGCCAAGCTGGGAATTGGACCCTGAGTCGTAATCCAACAATACACTTAACACATATTAAAATAGCTTACCTTTTACTCCGGATCTTCTGGTAAGATCAGGAGCCCTCTGTTTCTGTGCTGGGGCAGCTGTCTTCATGGGCATCCCACAGAGCCACTCTCTGCATCTGTTGCTGCCACCAGTTACTCTTTGGTCAGAACAAGGTGCCCAGCCATGCACTCATCACTGGGCACCACGTTCTTCTCACTTCAGAAGCAAGCAACTCATGGTGGACACATCAGGTGGCTCAGTAGGACACCCATGCAGACAGCCACCCCAGCACAGAAACAGAAGACCAGGTAACATGAGGAAATCAGAGCAGCTCCAAGGCCAGGATACTCTGGGCTGTCCCCAGAGTATCCTGGTCAGTACAGACAAGGCTAGTGAGGTGCTGGGGCCCATAAAATGGTCCTGGTGATACATGTGGCCCATGGGACCACCTTCTAGAACCCTTTCCCACTACAGAATTAAAGCAATATAATTGCAATTTAACTGCCATGGTTCCATCCTGTGGAATCCTGGGATTGGTAGTTTAGGGAGCCAGAGAAAGCTGCTGTAGTATCTTAGCAGACAGCAAATGCCAGGATTCTATAGGATGCAATCATGGCATCTGAAGGGAAGTCCCAGTGCTGGAACTGTTGTATATTGTTAAAGGACTGCAAAACAGCAGCCCCATAGGACTGCTTTGAAGATTGTGCAAAGTGGTGTTGTGCTGCTTTCCATGCCATCTGAAACACCAGGGAACACAACATGTGCTGCAAGACACAAAACAGGAAATGAAAAGAAAGTAACAGAGAACAGCAACTCTAATACATCATTCACTTTCACCAGGGATAACTTCTCTTACTGTTCATTTTCCTATTCAGACCCACAAATAGAGTGTCATTATCCCACCATTTCCCATCTTTATGTATTTTCTGCTGTAAGAGGGGGAAAAAAGGAGGGAGAAGAGATGAGATAACACAGGAGGTGAATAATTGGATGACAACTGTGTCTGGCTCCCCTGTAAAATTCCATGAAAGAGACAAGGCAGTGTAAAAGGCTCATATGAACATTGCCTTAAATAGTGAGGTTAGAGGTAAAATGCGTGCAGAAAGCACTGCCTGTGATAATGACACTATTAACATGGGCCACTATAAAGTACACATCTTGGCATAAGGCAGATCATTTGATAAACATAGACCAAGATCATATACCAGGGATGCTTAGCATTAATTTCTGCAAGCAGAGCCTGAGCTACTGCATCGGAGGTGACGATGCATAACTTTACCATGATGGAGCTACATCTTTGATATGATACCATGCTAGTGAATTACAAAAATGTGCAATGGTGCACTGTGCAAGATTGTCTTGTCATACAATAGGGGATCACATTGTGTCACATGTCCCACTATACAATGTGCCCCATTGCAATGTACAGCCTAACTCCTCACTTCAGGAACATGAGCCTTTGGCAGATTAAAAAAAAAACACTTTATTCAAAAATCAGAGTTGATCACAGTACATAATTATTTTGTTACAACTAGAAGATTTTCCCAGCTACATAGTATACTTACAGTCCAAACCATTGTTCCAAAAGCCTTCCTCCCATTTGTCAGCAACTCAAAGCATACTGTCCTCCCAGGTCTTACCTCTTCTTCTCCCCTGCTGCCAGCTTCCCACAAATACAACTGTGGTAAGTTGCAGCTCATACTTCATCTCCACGCATTTGCTCATTATGCCAGGCTGCAACAGATACACAATCTTTTCTTTTTCAAGCATCATCAATAGGATCATATTCCATCATCCGGCATTACCACACATATGCTTATGTATTACAATTAAGCACAGTGGGACAATGTCTGGGCCATGATCCGGACACGCATAAGGATGCATTATGAATTGGGATATGTTGAGCATTGGGATGTGCTGTGTACCAGGCCATATTGTGCATCATGACATGTACATTGGGACTATTGCACAAGGGCCACACTTCTGGCTCCATTTGTACAACAGTTCCAGAAATGTTGCTTATCTCTGTTCCCCTCCTGAATGCTGTACAACATCTCACCAGTTTTACATGATCATAAGTCTCTTTACAATGACATGATGCCTCTTACAGCACCATGGTTGCAATATTACCAGGATCTACTTCCTGTGACATTACTACACCCCTGCAATATCAGGACCTGGCAACTCCAATTGTATGTCCACGGAAGCTTATGACATAACATATTTTAAAAAACTTTTGGGGGAAAGGTTGGCTGTGACAGATTAACAGATTTAACCTTCTGAGAGTTTTTTTTAAAAATGTCTTGAGCTGCAATAAGAACTTGGACAGCTGAATGTATCTACACTTCATTTGGGCATATTTTCCTGAGAGTGCACATCAGGAGACAGGATGTCTTGTTCCCTGCAGTTTTGCCAAAAATACTGATCTTAGTTCTGTGAGGCTCTGCCTAGCAAGCAAATCTTGGCTTCGCTAGTCCTAATTGTACTTTACAAGCAAAGGAATCTTTGCCGAGGCTACAAGGCTAATATTGAAATGGAAAGATAAGAGAGTCCAAAGAATAATAACAGCATTTGAAAGAACAGCCTACAACAGATGGTGAACTAATATTGTAAATCCATGTTCATAAAGTGATTTATCTATTGGCAAAAATGTTAAAATAAAATAAAAACCCAACAGGCTGTGTTTTAGCCTGCCTTTCTAAATGACATAGTTGTCACTGACTAGAGCAGCTGTAAAGGAAGTCAGAGAGATACTAGCTATGCTGAAATGGAAATATGTAAAGGTCAAAGCATTCAAGTTTAATCAACTTTAATGTCATAGAAATCTCAAGAAGTACAATGAACCTTGCACTCTGCTGATAAAGGCTGATTATGCAGGTCTGTAACTCAGGTTGCATGGTTGATCATGGCCCTCATTCCCACTATGATTTAACTTGAATTGCTGATCAGGTTATATGTGCCTCATCCCCACTTGAACCAGTTTCGATCCTATTGAGCTCAGTTTCAGTCGCGGGGAAGTGAAGCAAATGCAAAAAAGCCCGCTCTTTTTTGACAATAGTTTCCTGGCGGTTCTTTTGAAAAGAACCAATTCAGAAGTGTGTTCAACAAGTGGGAACTACGGATCTGAATCACATCATTCTGGAGAGGAGGGACTAATGGCAAAGAAGTGTTTATTATCCTGACTCAGTTTTTGGTAAATCAGCCATTTTCCCCCTCTCAGTGTTATCTTTGCTTTGCAGCGAGACCTATAGGTGATTCTCCTCCCTTCCCCACAACTTTCCCCAAGGTTGATGATGGCTGGCCAAAAGGAGGACACAGACCCCCAATTTCCCTCCCTTGTCACCAATGACAGGCAGATGATTGACACGCATTTTGAAGGGGCACCAACTAGTGGAAACCACAATCATGCCAAAAAAGAAGCAATTATAAGGGTATAAATGAAAAGATCCGCTTTCATAGTGGGAACGATGGACCTTTTGGAACCGATTCACTGACACAGAGCGAAGACGAATCACAAACCGGTTTAAATGTAAGTGGGAATGTGGCCCAAGCAGCTTATTTGGACATGTAGGCCACCTGGGGCAAAGTACCTTGCACATTTCGGATTCTATTACCAGATGCCACCTTTCAACTTCCTTCAATTCAGGGCCATATTCATTTCTAAATGCACATTTCAATTTCATTTGGTCTGCTGGTAGGATTAAAAAAAGAAATGCACTGACTTTGCAATTCCATGTGAGAATATCCATTTCATATCTTGTAAGAGTGACAACAGGATGAAGTACATCTTGCCTCCAAAGTGACACATTTCTGAGGCTTGCAATGAATTTGGTGGTGAAGAAAAATACACACAAAATTCTTCTAAAAATGAACATACAGGTTGTCTCCCTTATCCAAAATGCTTGGAACCAGTAGTGTTTTGGATTTCAGAGTTTTTTGAATTTTGGAATATTTGTCAAATAATAATGAAATATCATGGATAGAACCCAAGTCTAAACATGAAATTAATGTATGTTTCATGTACATCTTGTACACATAGCCTGAAAGATAATTTTATACACAATATTTTAAATATTTTTGTGCATGAAACAAAGTTTGTGTGCACTAGACCATCAGAAAGCAAAGGTGTCACTTCTTAGTTACTCACATGGATGATTTTGGAATATTTTGAATTTTGGAATTCCAGATAAGGGAGACTCAACCTGTATTGGAAAGAAATGCATAAAAACTATTCTGACTATTGAAAAAAGCATAAAAATTCATACATTACCTTTCCAGATCTTTAAAACATACTTAATTTAGCCTGTCAACCCACCTACTAATTCATCTCCAGATGTAATTTTATATGTTCTAATGTGTGTGTAAGCTGTCTGTTCACTACCAGATCTCTGTGGAATCTCATTGTCTGGCTAGCTCTAGATGAATGTTTCCTATCTATATTCTGTCCTTATGTGGCAGGCATAGTGTTGGTAAGGGTCAAACAAGCATTTACTTTAAAAATAAGAGAGACACACATTGGAGATTACAAAGTCCATGTTTTGGTAATACTTTTATTTGGCCAGCCATGAAAAGCAAAACATTTTCTGGGTAGACTTTCAAATGTACAAACTTCTTAATCAGAAATCATTAGAAATAATCAGAATTCATTACTAATCAGAAAGATTTCTGATGAAACCTGTATTTTTGAAAGATTGCATGGAGAATTTTGTTTCTTTCTGGTTGGCGTAATACAGGTATCACCATAATATAGACATTGGAAGTTATATTATGGTCAATGTGACTATTCTTTCATTTGAAATACACTATTGTATTCATTGGCTACTTAGTTGGAACACTTCCAAGACTTCATTGGCCATTCCATTGGAAATATGTACATTGGGGTGGGGTGGGGGGAATCCATGAAAATCTCTTCCACAATATTCAATTTACATGAAGGATTTTTTTAAAAAAATGGGATAGGTTAAGAATGTTGGTGGAAGTTTTGGAAACAATACAAGAACTGACATATTTTCACATTTCTGTCTGTTGGAAAGAAGATTCTGGGAATGCATGTTTGTACCTCCAAGATTCATTGCAAGTGGTTCTTATAAGCCTGGTGCATGCAACATGTCAAGTTGCACAAAACTTGTATGTAGCAGGAGGATGGCCTCTGGATCAGGTGATATGCTTTGCCACTGACAATGAATCCAGAGAACTGTCTTCTGTTTAATTAAAAAAACATAACTTATATATGAATGTGTATTTAGTTTTGTGCAGTAATAATCATAGACAGAGGGCTGGAGTGGGGAAGGGTGCTCATGACCTCAATGACTTCTAAACCTCCTGAATACTATGTGAACTGGTAAGCCATAAATATTTTAAGTAAATACATAGGTATTCTCCACACCAGTAGATTTTCATCATATGCTCTGCCATGCTGAAAATGATGAAAAAAGACCAGTGGTGGCTGAGGCTCACTTGGGCCAATGGGAAAAGATTGACAATGAAAGGCCAAGCGAAACCTGCTGTGTGGCAGGGAGTTGGACTGGATGGTCTTTGTGGTCTTTTCTATGATTCTATGGAAGTATACAGCAGGCAGAGAAAATGCATTCTAGGTTTCCTATCTTCCTCTTCCCCTGAAATAGCACTGCAATACAACTCCTTGACATTTAATATATGACTGAATTGAAGAACAGGGTCCAGTCTACTTTGGTCCAGTAGATTTCCACATACACTATTCTCTGCTGTGTGTCATAACTCAACCTCTAGAATCAAAATATTCAGACACAGAGGAGTCAGATTTCCAGGAATTCACTGAGGCAATTGGGGAGCCCAACTCTACAGCAGGAGGTGGCAGATGCTGAGGACATGCTATCATCCTTTGAATATTGTGGAAGAGATAAGGAAGACTACATAGATCCCAGCAGCTGTTAAATAGGAGATTCTGATTCATTAAGCACCTGGTGTCTTGAGACAGCTGCCTATAAATCTCTATGCAGTTTCCTGGTGTCCTTTTGCTTTCAACTGTTCTGTTTTGATGATTGGCAGTATCCTTCATTGTTAGCATTTTCTTGATCTTGGACTGGTTGCAATTTATGACCCTGTTTTAGTCCTTTCTGGCTTTGTTTATCTGGTAGACTGACTTGCTGTAATGAGGTCTGGAACAGCTGACAGCTACCCTCTTGCTTCTTCCTTCATCTTGCTAGATAACCTGTGACTGACCTATATTGGATTAACCACCCATCAGCTCTTGTACTCCATCCACCTGATTCCTGTGTCACTTGTTGACTGGAGTGTAGGACAGAGGAAGTGGAAGTAGGGCTTCTAGCACTTTTTCCAGCCTTCCCTACTCTGCAGTTAAGCCACCAATACTGGGTAAGAAACAAGACACTCATTTTGCCAGTAACATGCATTCAGACAAAACTTTATGCCACATCCCCCCACCTCACTACTAAAGACAGAAGGCAAAGTATGCTTCTAGAATCATTTGTATAAAAGAGTATATTGAAGGCCTGCTCTCTTCTCAGTCAGCTTGGATGTAGGCTATGATGTCTCCTGTGCTAGATTCTAAAGTGGAGATTAAATGGATGATAAAATGGCAGGCACTGGTGGACTGTTGTGCTAATCTTCCTCTCAGCAACACTTGGGGAAGGAGGAAGACCCAAAGGACTCCCTGGACAAAGAGTAGGAGCCAAGATGACCTTCTATACTTGGAGTAGTTGAGTGTGTGTGTGTGTGGTGAGAGAGGTGGTGGTGGTGGTGAAAGGGGTAGGAGAGGCTGTGTATTGGATTTAATTATTAATTTGCATAGTTGGAGTACTTGATTCTAAGCAGACAGTCACTGCTTGCTTTTGGCTATGTGTGCGATATAAACTCTGAGAAAAATGTCTGTTTTGGTTGGGTTTATACACATGGACTATAACTATTCCTATGCTCATGGTGTTACAAAACTGAAATGCCACTTCATTGCAGTTGTGTATAGCTGAGGTCACACCTCCACATGTAAAAGGTCAAACAGTAACATAAATGCCTATGTGAACTTCATTTACTCATTCATTTTTCTCTGAAACAAATAAGATGTTATGAAATGGATGCTTAGGCCAAATTCAAGCTCCCCTTCTTTCTCATGTTTCTGTCCCATTTAATAGCTAGCTGGGGGTGTAAGAGAACCATGGTGGGCACAGATGCTTGAGGGTAGAACTGCAAGCCACTGAGTACAGGTCCTACCTCCAAGCACTGCAATATGCAACTTGAAGATCAGCATGAGCCCTGTTTTCTCCATGAATACTATAGTTTCTGAAGTAACACACATGAGTTTATGGACGTTATCACATGGGGCAAATCTGTTGGTTAATCCACCACAAATCCCAAACAAAAACTGGATTTGTGCCTCACGATTTCACACGACGTCGCACAGAAACTGGACAGAAACTGGTGTTATCTGCGATCTTTTGAAATTCGGGAGTTTAGAGGAAATACATTTGCAAAATTACAGTAATTTCACATTTACTGTAATGTGAAAAGCAAATACGCACAAACAAATCTCCTTTAAGGCTTCTTCCCGTTTCCCATGGTCCTCTGGGGCTGCTTTCACTGCCTGGTTTGCTTGCCCGTCAAACATTCTCCACTTTCTCCTTCATCAAAAGATGAAGAAAACCATCATCCTTTGGCTTCCTCTGCCCCTAGCCCCAGGAAGCCTCTTTCCTGCTCCCCAGATCCCCAATATTTAGCTGGTTTCCCCATCTGCTCTGTCCCTCTGTGTGTGTGTGTGTGTGTCTTACCAGGATCCGGCTGCAATGCAGCCACTGGCGGCTGCCAACCCCTCCTTCCTTCCCTCCCTCCCTCTCAGATGCAGCTCCCACACACACATCCCTTCACACAACACACACACCGGCACGGCACCAGCAGCCAAGGCAAGGAAAGGCAAGGATCTCTTCCTCTTCTTCCTCCTCCTCCTCCGCAAGTTAAAAGATCAGCAACCCAAGTCCCCAGGGGGCATTTGCTTCTCCTCATCCTCCTCCCTTGCCCCTTTCCTAATTCACCTCTCCTTCCCCCCAAAACACCAGGCATCCTCCTTTTCCAGGAAGCACCCTCCTTTTCAACCTGTCCAGGAGGAATTTCCAAAATGTCCCCCAGAAATCATGCTTCTTACTCCTGCTCCAAATGGAGGACAGTTTGACATTTCGTCCTGGAGAGGGGAGAAGGTTGAATGAAATGCAGGACCTGCCCTGGAAAAGGAGGAGTCTCGTCACAAAACACACCCATTTCTAGTACATGTACAGGTTTTTTTTACTTGTGTATGAAAGTCAAAAACATCTTTTTTTAGCTTTTAACTTAATTCCGTTATTACTGTAATTACGTGTGAAAAGCTTTTGTGTAATTAAGCCCTATTTTCGCTTTCTTTTCGGGATGCTTCATTTCCACTTTATTATCTCTTTAACAACGAAACTGGCCCAAGTGTGATAACGTCCTATATTTCCCAAAACATGGCCATTGTTTAATTTACATGATAAACAATTTATAAAAAGGAGTGTGCTGTCTTGTGAAATGGATTGGTTTCTGATAAAATTATGTAGTCTGTTGGACTTCAAAAGATATCAAATAGAAGTCAAGCTGTTTCTGCGTTGCTAGCTTTCTGAATCTTATCACAGGAACATAGGGCCTTTATAAACTGCCAGAAATAAAGCAGCTTGAGGCCACTTTAACTGTCCTGGCTCAGTGCTAAAGAATCATGGGAACTGTAGTTTATTGTGGCACCAGAGCTCTCTGACAGAGAAGGCTCAATGTCCCAGAAAAAAATAGAATTCCCATGATTCCCTAGCACTGAGCCAGGACAGTTAAAGTAGCCTCAAGCTGCATTATTTCTGGCATTCTGTAAAGGCCCATATAGACAGAAAAAAAACAAACACTGAAGTTTGCAGGAATACCACTTTTATCCAGTCCTGCACCACCACCACCCTCAAAAGTCATCTAGGGATTTTGTGGAATCTTGTTGTTGCATACTTCTGTTTTTAACACTTTGATTTAGCCTGGTATTTCAGAAGAAACCTCAAGCAGCCATAAACTCCTGGAAAAGCACACTGCAAGGCAAGAAAGAACAAAGAGAGTTGCTTCAGGATGGAGGTACCTGTTGGATGGCCAGCCTGTGCCTAAGATATTTTGCTGCTGGAGGCAAAACAGCAAATAATGCCCCCAGAAGGCATGGTACAAAAGCCAGCCAGATTATTTGGGGACACAAGGTAGAAAAACTCACAAGCTCCGCTCCATGTCCCTAACAATAATGTTGTGTGTAGAGTGAGAGATCTTGTAGCACCTTTGGGGGCCAATGCAGACTGGCACTATAGGCTGGCCTGGGGGTGGAGTTGGGGTAGGGCAACCACACACCGGCCGCCCCGACTCCACCCTGACGCCGCCCTGACACTGTGCACCTGTCAGCACAGCATGCGGTGTCAGGACGCCCTCCTGGCACAGCGTGCATACATGCTGCACCAAAAGGCCATAAAAGAGCCATGGCTATCTAAAATTTATAAAGAGTAGTAAATTGCTAGCTTTTTAGTTTTTGTATATACACACATAAATTATATATATATATATATATATATATATATATATATATATATATATGTCACGGCCAGAGTGGTTTAGGCCGTTCTTTTTATTTTGAAAACATGTATTGGAGATACCCTAGAGAGAATACCCCAGCTGGACTGATACAAGACTAGAGACACCAAATTTGGATTTTGGCCACTATGCATGTAACATTTATTAAGGCAATCAGACATACAACATAAAGTATCAAGAGAGCTCTTTCATTCAAACCATTCACTCATATACTCACGCACACAAAGTGGCACCCCACCGAAGATGTTGATCAAACAGTCTTCCTGGAGGCCATGGGAGTCCTGTTTTCTGTGGATCAGGAACACACTGCTGGTTGAGAAAGTCTCATCTTTTAAGGTCTTTGCATAGTATTGGGCAACCTCCGCCCTTTTGGTTTCTGTCCACAAACTTTCAAACCAGCCCTTTCTGGTTCTTATCAGTCTTAGTCCAAACATCTGAATTACCTGCTCTTCCATGGATAACACAGGCATCTGCATCTCTTGTCCTTGCTTGGGGAGAACGCCAACATCAGCAGTTTAGAATCCTCGCTTCACTTGCCAGGAACTCTCCCATATTATGCATTGCAATTTTCCATCTTCTTTTGCTCATATTCTCATTTAGTCCATCAATGCCACCAAAACAAGATCCATTCATTCCTCACACACATATATGTATACCTCCACTAATATATATATATATATATTAGGGCCCAGGGCAGCTACTTCATTTTGCTTAATGGTAGAGCCAGTCTTGTGTCTGTAATCTATATTGTTCTGGAGGTGCAGTGAAATAATTGGTGGAAGGGTGATGGGTGTGCTAAAACCTTTTTCTAGCCACTATTTACCCTCTGCAATCTTTTCCTGAGCTAATTTTCCTTTTAACTGGGATTCATGATGAGATATAAAGGAGCTGGAAGAGGGGAGCAGCAGACAAAGGCCTGTTCAGTTATTGCATGGAATAAATCTACAACAGCATGGCTATGAGAGATGTATCCCATGCTGGAGTTATGTTGTCCTGGATCAAACCATTGTGCAACTGACCATAGAACAGGTAGCAATTCTTCATGCTTACCTGTTGTGCAACAGAGTAGTTATGCCAACAACCAAGTGAAATTGAGGCAAGCTGCAAGCTCTTTCCCATTCTGAGGGCAACTGCTTGTGCAACAGTTACACCAGCATAATGAGTTTTGTGTGACCCAGATTAGGATACCACCCTTGTGTAACCCTCAAAAAAGTGTGACTGCTTGCATAATGGGATTTACATCAGTGTAAGTAACCAACAAAATCCCAGTTAAATGAAGGATTTAGCATGCCTCCTGCACACTGTTAAAATTTCCTCACTCCATGCATTACACCAAGAGTGGGAATTATGTGGCCCTTCAGATTATGTTGGACTGCAACTTCCATCAACCCTCAACAGCAGAGCCAATCATGAGGAATGTGAAGAATTGCAGTCCAGTAACATGGGGGGAGGGAGTAATTTCCCATTGTTGCTTTACACTGTTTGATTTGATTGTATTCTAACACACAGGTTTGTTGTCACAATAACAACTGTAACAATGACATTCCTGAATTTAATGTCTGATCCCTTCAAATGAAACAAAAAAAAATTAGGGTTCAGTATTTTCAAAATCAAAACTTTGTATCTTTTCTAGTACCAGAATAATGAATATCAATACCTGTTTTGTAAACTTTTAATTTAGTATTATAGAATAATTTTAATATAGAATTGTTCATTTATGTGCCATAGAGGTCCTCCCTTCTGCAGCCTGAAAAACAAAATCCACTATCATTGAGGGAGAGAAGACAGGCCAGCTCCATCGGACCTAGCCTGAACAAGAAGAAGGGCCCTTCCTCCATCTACCATCATCTGGAGGGAGAGAAGGCAGGCCAGCTCCATTGGGCCTAGCCACAGTAAGAAGACTGGCCCTCTTTCCAGTCCATTTGCCTTGGTCCAGGCTTTAGAGGGAGAGAAGATCTGCTGGACATATTCCCCTTCCCCACCACCATTCCCATCTCCTTTTGTGTCTTGTCTTTTTAGATTGTAAGCCTGAGGGCAGGGAAATGTCTTAGGGCCTTTACAGAGTGCTAGAAATAATGCAGCTTGAGGCCACTTTAACTGTCCTGGTTCAGTGCTAGGAAATCATTGGAACTGTATTTTTTTCTGGGACATTGAGCCTTCTCTGTCAGATAGTTCTGTTGCCACAATAAACTACAGTTCCTATGATTCCTTAGCACTGAGCCAGGATAGTTAAGGTGGCCTCAAACTGCATTATTTCTGGCAGTCTGTAAAGGCCCTTATTAACCATTTGTAAGCCACTCTGATAGCCTTTTGGCTGAAGAGCGGGGTATAAATACAATAATAATAATAATAATAATAATAATAATAATAATTCATTTGTTGAATGCTTCACACTGGGCTGGATTCAGCAAAATCAACTGAGCTAACAAAGCTTTTGGATAGCCTTCTCATTTTCCATGGTTTCATGGTCAGGACTGGTCAACAGGAATCCAACAGGACGTAAATAAGGGCGCCCCATAGTCTCTTTTACAATTCACCTTTGTTGAGGCTCATATTTGTGAAGACTGATTTCTGGTCAGGCTTAAAATCTTGGATTTTTTTTTTTGACAAATTCCCCCAATTTTATGGCTTTATGGATAACCAAGCATTGGTTTTCATAAGGGATTAATTTGTGCCAACACTTCCATGAATGTTGTCCTAAGATAGCACTGACAGGGTGGTACAGTTCTATGTGCTTCTTCTTCAGATAATTATATAATTTGTCAGTACTCAAAAGTTTGTAATGTGAATTAACTGACCATATTCATCTTGACTGCAGTGAGGGAAAAAGTTTTGGTGTGACCATGCTGGTTAGCACCGCATGTCTATGCTATTCTTGTATAACTGAGAATCCATGAGGAGTTCTGGCTCTTGAAAGTATATTGACACTATATTGGGATGGTATTCTTGAGCTGGGTGGCAGAATTTCCACCAGTCCTTAGTTGTATGAACCATAGCCTTTCTTGTTGGTTGCTTACCATGGTATTATGAGGTTTGATATTTCTATCCATAACCCAGTGCTGCAAATATTCCAAAACTCTGAGTGCTTCATATATATAGAACTGAATATCAGAGTCAAACTCTGTATTATCTGTGTATTGAAAACCACAGCTGGACTGTTTAGCCACAGCTTGGATCCTTGACAGTGTCAATTAGTTGAATGATGATGTTCCATCATGCTCTCTCCAAGAATTCAGTGTCTTGTTTTGTCATAGAATCATAGAATCTTAGAGTTGGAAGAGATCACAAGGGCTATCCAGTCTAACTCCCAGCCATGCAGGAACTCAAAATCAAACCATCCCCAACAGATGACCATCCCCCCTCTGTTTAAAGACCTCTAAAGAAGGAGACTCCATCACACTCCGAAGGAGTGTGTTCCACTGTCGAACAGCTATTACTGTCACGAAGTTCCTCCTAATGTTGAGCTGGAATCTCTTTTCCTGTAGCTTGTATCCATTGTTCCGAGTCCTATTCTATGGAGCAGGAGAAAACAAGCTAGCTCCCTACAAAATATGACATCCCTTCAAATATTTAAACAAGGCTATCATATCACCTCTTAACCGTCTCTTCTCCAGGCTAAACATACCCATTTCCCTAAGTCGTTCCTCATAGGGTATGGTTTCCACACCCTTCACCATTTTAGTTGCCCTCCTCTGGACACGCTTAGCTTTTCAACATCCTTTTTTAATAATGGTGTCCAGAACTGGACACAGTATTCCAGGTGGGGCCTGACCAAAGCAGAACACAGTGGCACTATTACTTCCCTTGATCTAGATACTATACTTCTATTGATGCAACCTAAAATTGCATTGGCCTTTTTAGCTGCAGCATCACACTGCTGACTCATGTTCAACTTGTGGTCTACTAGGACTCCTAGATCCCTTTCAGAAATAGTCGTGTTAAGTCAGGTGTCCCCCCATTTTATATATATGCATTTCATTTTTTTTGCTCTAAGTGCAGTACCTTACATGTCTTCATGTTGAAATTCATTTTGTTAGCATTGGCCCAGCTTTCTAATCTATTAAGGTTATTTTGAATTTTCATCCTGTCTTCTAGAGTATTAGCTATTCCTCCTAATTTGGTGTTATCTGAAAATTTGGTAAGCATGTCTCCTATTCTTTTATCCAAGTCATTGATAAAGATGTTGAATAGCACTGGACCCAGGACAGAACCCTGTGGCACCCCCCTGGTCACTTCTCTCCAGAATGAAGAGGAGCCATTGCTGAGCATCCTTTGGTTTTGGTCAGTCAACCAATTATTAATCCACCTAACAGTTGTATTGTCTAGCCCACATTTTATTATCTTGTTTGCAAGAATATCATGAGGGGCCTTGTCAAAAGCCTTACTGAAATCAAGATATGCTATGTCTACCACATTCCCTTGATCTAGGAAGCTGGTAATTTTATCAAAAAAGAGATCAGATTAGCCTGGCATGACTTGTTTTTGAGAAACCCATGTTGACTTTTTGTGATTATGACATTGCCTTGTAAATGTTCACAGACTCTCTGTTTAATGATCTGCTCTAGAATCTTTTCCAGTATTGATGTCAGACTAACTGGGCGATAGTTGTTGGGATCCCCTTATTCCCCTTTTTGAAGATGAGGATAATGTTTGCCCTCCTCCAGTCTGCTAGGACTTCTCCTGTTCTCCAGGAGTTCTCAAAGATGATTGCCAGTGGCTCTGAGATTACATTTGCCAGTTCTTTTAATATCCTTGGATGTAGTTCATCTGGTCCTGGAGACTTAAATTCATTTAGGTTAACCAGGTATTCCTGTACTACCTCTTTACTTATTCTGTGCTGCATTTCCCCTACTGTGTCCTCTGCTCCATTTTCGGCAGGTTGAGCACTCTTTTCCTTTTGTGAGAAAATTGAGGCAAAGAAGGCATTGAATAGTTCTGCCTTTTCTCGGTTCCCTGTTAGAATTTCTCCATCTTCTCTGCGCAGTGGTCCTACCATTTCCTTCTTCTTTCTTTTGCTATGGACATACCCAAAAAGCCCTTTTTGTTTTCTTAACCTCTCTAGCAAACCTGAGCTCATTCTGTGCTTTGGCTTTCCTGACTTTACCCTTACATGTGCTAGCTATTTGTTTGAATTCCTCTTTAGTGATTTTGCCCCTTTTCCATTTCTTATACATCTCCCATTTAAAACTTAGTTCAGTTGAAAGTTCTTTTGTCATCCAACCCAGTTTCTTGGGACACCTCCCATTTTTCCTTCTCATTGGAACAGTTTGAGATTGTGCCTTCAGTATCTCACTTTTGAGAAACTCCCATCCATCCTGAACTCCCTTCTCCTTTAGTATTCTTGACTACAGGATCACTCCCAGTGTTTCCCTATGTTTGTTGAAATCAGCTCTCCTAAAGTCTAGAATGAGTGTCTGACTATGCCTAGCTTCTCCTTTCCACTGTATAAGAAACTCCAGGAGAACATGATCACTCCCGCCTAAGGATCCCACCACTTATACTCCATTTACCAGGTCATCCCTGTTGGTTAGGATCAGATCTAAAATAGCTGATCCCCTTGTTGCCTCATCCACCTTTTGGACAAAGAAATTGTCTTCGAGGCAAGTGAAGAATTTGCTGGACCTTGAAGTATTGGCTGAGTTTGACTTCCAGCAAATATCAGGATAGTTGAAGTCAGCCATCACTACAATATCTCTCCTTTCTGAATGTGTGGTCATCTGTTCTAGAAAGGCGTCATCTAATTCCTCAGCCTGACTTGGGGGTCTGTAGTAGACTCCCACAATAATATTCCTGCTGTTTTCTTCCCCTTTAATTTTTATCCAGATGCTCTCCAGGATTTCCAGGATTTAAGCCCTGGATCTCTTCACAGGTGTAAAAATCCCTGACGTATAATGCTATTCCTCCTCCTTTCTTATTTGTCCTATTTCTCTTAAAAAAGGTTATACCCCTCTATTCCTACATTCCAATCATGAGACTCATCTCACCAGGTTTCAGTGATGCCTATTATATTGTATTTGCTTTGTTGTGCTAGGAGTTCAAGTTTATCTTGTTTATTTCCAATGTTCTGTGCATTAGTGTAGAGACATTTAAGAGCATGGGTCCTGGCCACTTGCTGCCTGTGTGAGGTTTTTTGCCTCCCATTGTTAGTCCCTTGCATCATTTGCCTTGTTCCCTCTATAACATTTTGACTATTATCTCCAGCCCATTATGTACTCCTTCCTTCCAAGATACCTTCCAAGATACTGTCTCCCTCCCCCACATGACTCAGTTTAAAGCCCTCCTGATCAAATGTTTGAGGCTATTGGCAAAAATGTTTCTGCCAACTGGTGTGAGATGCAGCCCATCTTTTGTCAGAAGTCCACCCTCATGGAACTGCAGTCCATGATCCAAGAATCCAAATTGTTCTTGGCAGCACCATCTTCTATTTTCCTCTCCCTTCCTGGACCATGGCCTTCAACTGAGAGAAGAGATGAGATAACAACCTGTGCATCCAGCTCTTTCAGCTTCTTAACCAAAGCCTCATAATCCCTTCTGATATTCTGAAAGCTATGCCTTGCAGTATCATGGACCAAGAGGAAGGGGTAATGGTCAGTAGGCTTGACAATTCTTGTCAGTCTGACTGTCACATCATGGATTTTTGCCTCAGGGAGACAACACACCTCCCCGGACATCTTGTCAGACCCACAAACCACTGCTTCTGTACACCTTTGCTGGCCCAAGAATTTCCACAACCATTGACTTATCATTCATAGTGGTTACATAGCCTACAAAACCAGAAAGCTGCCTGAGTTTCCAAACTAACTATCATTGCCTTGATTGCCTAAAGTAGGTATGTGTGCCTCCAGCTCCAATACCCACACACCCTCAGGGTGTTCATCCTGTCATAAACAAGGGCATTTGGAAATGGTGGGAGCATTGGAGTAGAATGAGTAGTACAACCAGTGGTCCAGCAGCAGTGAATAGGAGCCATAGACAGTGGCAGCACCAAGTTAGGCAGCATGACAGGTCAGAGTATATACTGACTAACTACCAGGGAAGAGGCACCATCTGGTTGGATGGCTTCTTTGGAACAGTGCTTGACACTGTAGCAGTACAATATCATTGTTTTAAAGCAATGTTATCTGGTTTTACCCTTCAGGT
Organism: Phrynosoma blainvillii; assembly: GCA_026167975.1. Taxonomy (NCBI): domain Eukaryota; kingdom Metazoa; phylum Chordata; class Lepidosauria; order Squamata; family Phrynosomatidae; genus Phrynosoma; species Phrynosoma blainvillii. The sequence goes on from JANUYF010000001.1 coordinate 143,828,368, forward strand.
GATACTGCTGGATGTATGGAGGTCATTACTATAGTTATTATTATGTTGATGAAGATGAGGCTCAGCAGCAATAGCAGAGATGTAATTAAAAAGATCAAGTGGTAGAGAGGGTAAAGAAAAAGAGTTTGCTCTCACACAAGGGTGCCAAGTTGGATATGGGATGGAGTGCCTGTAATTGTAATCCAGAACAGATTATGGTGTTAAACAGGATGAAGGTACTTGTCCTTCCTTACCTCACAAACTTCAGCTTGCAGCCAGTTGTCCCCTCTCATCGTGGCCATTGCTTCACCAGTCAGTATTTATGGGTATGTGAGGAGGCACTGGTGATAACAACTGGGCTTGCCATGCTGGCTGGAGATTTTTGGAGCTGTAGTTCAATCTATGTGAATTAGATTGGTTTGAGGAAGCTGCTGTAGAAGATTGTAGTATTCCTGGTGGTGAGATGAACCTAAATCTGTTTTTAACAAGCCTTTGATTGTGTAGATCAGTGGTCCCCAAAGTGGGCAGTAGCACCTGTGAAAATACTTGCCCCCTCCTTTGGCTGATAATATTGAATTTCTCAAGAAGTCTCTGTGTTGTTGCCTCTGAAAAAACTTCTAAATGTTGCTTAAAACATATCAAATCCAGTCCCATTTAAAACAAACAAACATGTTTTTGACTTTTGTTGGATATAAAGACCTCAAAAAGTTAAGTCTCAACCCTTTGTTCTGTCTTGTTTAGGATTCCCCTTTTGTGTCTAAAATGCAGTATCCTGAAATCTAGAAAGCATATCCAGGAGTAGCTGTGTTGTCCACACTGCAAACAATAACATCCAAAATCCACAAAACAGTGATACTTTTCTCCTGTTTGATTTTTAACACATTTGCCCAATGAAGAAGCCATAACTGAGCTTCAAAAGCTTGCTTAATCTATTTTGTGCATTTGGTTGGGCCAATAAAAATACCACTGTTTTATGGATTTGGAATGTTATTGTGCTTTGCTGTATGGGCTGGCCAACACAGCAACCCCTGGATGTCATTCCTAGAGTTGGAATCCCTCTTAGTCTCATAGCTGTTTGGGAGAGTTTCTGAATAGAAATGGTGGCGGCGGGGGGGGACGGGGGACGGGACACCCACCTTTGCTAAGTTCTCTTCTAAGTGGTTACAATTCATAAATATAGGTTTAATTTGCATTACATTAATAATGCAGTTCAACATTGCTTTTAACTGCCATGGCTCAATTCTATGGAAATCTGAGATTTGTAGTTTTGTGAGCTATCTAGCCTCTCTCAGGGAGCTCTGGTGTGACAACAAACTACAAACCCCAGAATTCCTTAGCATTGAGCCATGGCAGTTATCTGCAGTGCAGATTCAACCATAAGTCATGTTAGTCTGGAATATCAGTATGCAAAGGGATCTTTCACACTAACTGTGAAAAAAAGTTGTAGCGTAAGCTTTCATTGACTTGCATCTGAGGTTTTGTGGAAGAGAATTATGGCAACCCTACTTGAAAGAAACTTCTTTTGTACACCACTCTGAGACAGGACAAAGGGAGGCTGAATAGAGAGCTGCACCAGAAACAAGCTATGTCTGTCCAGACTGAGAGGCAAGAGACCTAGCATGGCTCCTCCATCTTTGCCTCACCCTCGTACAGAGCAAAGGGACCCGGTCCTTCCACTTTCCTTACTCCCTCCTCTCTTTGGGCACCAAAATACTTGACATGCCCACCTTTTCCCAAAAACTGCTCAGCTTCCCCCTGCAAGGAGCCCAAGGAGGAAAGCTTCTTTGTGTAAGAAAGACACTGGCTGGTTCCAAGGCAAAAGGGAGGGGGGCAAGTGTGCACTCGTCTTTCACTTTTGCCTTGGATACTTAGCTCAAGCCAGCTAACCAAAGCGGAAGGGAAGCGGGCAAGCTCTTCCTCCATCCCCCCTTGCATTTGATACTGTCAATGCTCTGGTGAACCCTGGGGTTTCCTGTTCTCCCCCCCCCCCCCAATTTTATTCCTCTCTCCCTCCCTTTGCCAGGAGAAGCCTGGAGGAGGAGGGTGGCTGCAGGGATATTTCTTAGCATGGGCTGCCCAGGTGGCCATGCAGCCCTTCCTTCCTGAGGTGGAAATCCTGCTGAGCTTGCCCGCCTACATGCCCTCTTCGCCAGGCACCCCCTTTGGGCAGCTTTGTTCCTTCCATAGAGGGGCCTCCCTCTTTCACTTTCCCAAGGCCACTCCCCAGCCTCACCATCCTTCCACCAAATACAAACTTGTGGGGCTCAGGGCTCCCTTTGGGATTTGGGCTTGCCAGCAGCAATTGTGTGCCTTCAAGTTGTTTTTACTCATGATGACCCTAAGAAGAACCTATCATGGGATTTTTCTTGAAAAGGTTTGTTCAGAGGGAGTTTGCCATCTCTTCCTCTGTGGCTAGAAAAGTGTGACTTTCCCCGGTTACCCAGTGGGGGTGCAAGGCAAACAGGATTTCATTTACTTCATTTGCAAAACTACCTAAAAGCAGCCACTTCCCTTGCTTAGGATACTTTCTCTCTTCTCTCCCCCTCCATTTGAACAGTGGACCTAATACCAAGAAATAGGCTTGGGGGAAGTCCTACGGTTGTCACCCAAGAGGAAAGGGGGCGGTAGCCTGAAAAAGTTTGCGGACCACTGGTGTAGATCATGGAAAAACTTTTAAAGAAATGGGTATGCCATAACATGTGATTGTCCTGATGAGTAATTTGTACTAGAGGCTACTGTCTAGAAAGAATACAGATAAACAGAATGGTTTCCAAATGACATGGGGATCTGGCAAGGCTGCATTTTATCATCCTACTTGTTTAAATTGTATTCTAAATGTATTATGCACAAAGTTGGATTAGATTCAAAGAGGTCATGGCCCTGAATTTGCAAGACCTGAGCAGTATGACAGGTTGACTTGGAGGCCTCTCATTCATAAGGTTGCCGGAAGCTGATGTGATGGCAATTAACCACAACAATATACCGTAGGTTTCTGTGGGTTTTTCGGGTTATGTTCTGGTGGAATTTATTCCTGATGTTTCACCTGCAGTTGTGGCTGACATCTTCAGAGGGTGATAGCATGGAAGTGTGGAGTATATATACCTGTGGGACCCTTGTTTGGGAAGAAGTGGTTTTTTACATGTTAATGGTGGAGTTAGTTTGTCTGTTGTACTGTGTTGAATGGCATTGCCTGGAGGTGTGTTGTGTGGATGATATGTGAGGCAGATTTGTGTCTAATTAATTGGTAATCCATTGTGGGGAAACCCTTTGAGTGTGGGTGGTGTTCATTTACTTGTCTTGAGTCTTGATTTTGGTGTTTTTCAGAACTGGTAACAACAACCTTTAACAAAGTACAGTTATATAGAGAGAGACAGAGGTTAATGGACAAACATGTACATAGTTATTCAGCAGTTGGTTCATTCAGTGCCCAACTGGCTGATCGACCATTATTCAGAAAAAAATCCATAACTAGATCTTGTTTTGATCAATGTCCAGTTTGTATAGCAATGCAAAATAAGATAAAAGAAGAAATAACTCTGTGCTTGTGGGAAAGAAGTATGGTGCTATTTCATACAATATTGGGCAAATTTATGATACATTTTGGATTAGTCTACACATGCACACATATGTGTGCATGCATGTGTGTTTGATTACAAAATTTTACTGTAATCAAATCTATTCCTTTTTTAGAACAGATAGAGCTATGAAATAAAATGGGAACATACAGTTCATTAATAAACCACATTGCAATTCACTGTTGTCATCAGACATAATGCTTAATATTCTGGCATTCATTGTTTAAGAACAATCCACCTGATACAATAAAGAAAGAAAGTAGATTTACATAACAGCAGTGAAAAAAGAATGGAAGGATTGGTGTTCCCTTGGCAAAACGCTATTTGAAGCTGTCAGTTTCAGAGCGTGAACAAATTTGGCCCAATGCACTTAAACCCTGCAAAAGAAATTATGTTTTGTCAATCCCTTTTCTGAATTAAGGGAATGTTTTCCATTGACTCACATTTGTTAATTAGTGCTCATAGAAAGGTACTGCATATAATAATAACGTGCAAGCTTCCGTATCTCAAATTGAAAATAGAAACTAAAGTACAGTTACCAAATTGAGAATGTGAATATCAGGTGATAATGTGCACTTTGTCTGCATCTGCAGTACAGAAATAATCCAGTTTAAGACCATTTTAACTTCCATAGCTCAGTTCTATGGGATTTTGGGAAGTATAGTTTTGTAAGGCATTTAGCTGCCCCTGTCAGAAAGCTCTGGTGGTACAATAAACTACAGCTCTTACAATTTCATAGCATTGAGCCATGCCAGTTAAAGTGGTATCAAACTGGATTGTGTTCAGCCTTTGTCATAAATAGTTTTGGATTAGCATCATCTTCAGGAATGCCACAATCCTCTTTTACAGAGCAGCCTGTTCTTGCTCATGTGTGAAATATGCAAATCAGAGGGGACCATAGAAAACAATGTTGGAGTAATGGCAGCTTTCCACATGTGATATAGAAAGTAGGAATGGAAAGAATAGTGGAATATATTTGAAAAAATAGTTAGAAAATGGTTTCTAGAGTGTAGCAAACCAAGGCAAGAAGAATCTAGACAGGTGATAATTTTCATAGTTCAGTGCTTATTCTTTGTGAAAATCCATGTTTTTTTGGGGGGGCACTGAAAACAATAGCAGAAAACAAGTTTCAGGCACAGAAAAAAAATTCTGCTCAGAAAATCCACATGCATTTTTTTTTTTTGCACCAGAGTAAGTACCAAATTGTGAAGTCTTTGAAAAACTGCACAGTTTTTCATGATTTCTTATAGCAAGGAGAAAATGGCAAAATTGTTCATTGTTGCTTATGAAAACAAAGTTAATGAAGGGGTGTGTGTGTGTGTGTGTGCCTTCAAGGTATTGGTCAATTTATAGCAATCCCTTGGATTTCATAGGATTTTGATAGGCAAGGAATACTCAGAGGTGGTTTTGCTAGTTACTTCCTCTGAAGTATATCCTACAAGACTTGGTATCCCCTGGCGGTCATCCATCCTAGTACTAAACAGGGCTGATCCTGCTTAGCAGCCAAGATCAGCTGGAATCTGGTGCCTTTAGGCACATTCCTAATAGAAAGTAACAATAATCACAGGTGGCCTTACATCCAGGAGACTAGGGAACTGTCTCAGGTGGCACATGTTACGGAATATCAGGAGCAACTATCATCTAGCTCTTGCCTCTGAGATCCCAAGCAGTTCCTCTCTGTTAGAGCAATGAGCACCACATAGCTTGTCCTAAATTGGCTTGCTGCCACTGGGTTTCCATGGCTGAGTGAGGATTTGAACACTGAACTCCAGAGTTGCAGGCCAATGCTCAAACCATTATATTGGCTCTCATTGGGAATTTATTGGTCATCCCAACTACAGTAAATTTACTGAACTTGTGAAAATTTGTTACATCAACATTTATGTAAATTATATTGATTCGATGGGTCTGTCTACTTGAACTGAGACTAAGAACTGGATTGAGGCATTATGATTCCATTAAACTGAATGTGGTCTAATTCTGTATCATTTACAAATGTAGGAAATTAACATTGTTTCAGTTAGAGGGGATGGATCATGAGGGATTATTATTGGAATGAAAGGCCTGTTGGAGACTTTACTCAGTCCCAGTAGACATGCCCATTTTAGCAAGGTAAATTTGAAAGAACCAAATTAAAAAGGTAAGGTAAAGGTATTCCCCATTGACAAGGCTGTCAAGTCATGTCCGACCATAGGGGACAGTGCTCATCTCCGTTACTAAGCCGAAGAGCTATCGCCGTCAGAGACTACTCTGTGATCATATGGCCAGCATGATTGCACAGAATGCTGTTTACCTTCCCACCAAAGTGGTACCTATTTATCTACTTCCATTTGCATGCTTTTGAACTGCTAGTTTGGCAGAAGGTGAAACTAGTGATAGGAGCTCATCCCATTATGCAGCATTCGGGCCTCGAACTGCCAACCTGTTGATCTTGCAATCAACAGAGTCAGCGTCTTAACCACTTGAGCCACTGCATCCAATTTACCTTTTAATTTTACCTTTAAATTTGAAAGAACCAAATTATAGGCAGAAAAATAAGTTTAGAATTCTCTACAGAAAGAACATTTTTTAAGGAAATACATTTTTGGACAATAGCCTGAGCCTTTCTAAACTAATCTAAAAGAGAAAAGAATGGAGAGGGAGACATGTTTCAGCATGCCCTCCCTCATGAAAGAACAGAGAGGGAGAGAGCTGAAGGGTTCAGTCTGAGCTGGTTCTTTTTCATTTACAAGAGAGTGCCATCACTTAATTAACCCTGACTGAACCAGGCAATGTTGTCTGTCCAAAACACTTTTTGGATAGGAGCTGACAGAGGAAGGAAAAGCAAGCAAGAAAGGAAGACAAAAGATCCTAATCTCTCTCTGTCTAAGCCTTCCCATCGCTAGTGGAGCAGTAAGAACAATTACATATCCTGATGTTTCTTCCAACAGTTTCAGGGTTTCAGCAGTGAGTGCTGGTGCATTTACTATAGTCAGCCATAGTGAGGGTAATCCATGAGCCTATGCAGACGGTCCGTAAGGGGCGGCTCTGTGCCACCCCGGGAGTGGGAGATTGGGGCTGCGGCAACCACATGCCGCAGCCCCAATCCTCCATTTTGCCACCCCCAAAAGAGTGGACAAATGCCACTCCTTTTTGGGGTGGCAAAAAGCCACCCTTAGAGCCACCACAGCTCTTTTGCTCCCCTTTGGCCAACAGGGTGCCCTGATGCTGTGTGCTGTGTGGTTGGGTGCGTGGCATTGGAGCAGAGTTGGAGCGGCCTGTGTGCAGTCGTTCCACCCCAACTCCACCCCTCAGGCCAGCATAAAGTGCCAGTCTGCATACCCCCCATATTGTCTGGATAGGGCCCACAGATGGGTCAGGGGGGAAGTTAAGAATGCATTGATGAAAAGGTTGGGCCATTTTTAAACATATCACCAAATAGTATTTCAGAGGCCTGAGCGTTACAGAGCTGATGGTGTTCACCTCTCTGAAGATTTGCATCAAGGGGTGAGAGCTTTGTTGGCTGGTCTGGTGGGATAAGGGGTCACAGCAGATGTTTGCCCCTTGTCCATGGCATGTAGTGGAGGGAGAAAAGTAAGATTATGGTAAATATCAATATCACCCATTTAAGTGAAGGGGTGATCTCTGGAATCACTTCTTTAGATCATGGAACCCCGTGGGAGTGGGGGAGGAGACTACCTGGGGCTGTACCATCACTTTAAGTCTTGTTACTTGGGGGAGGGATTCCCTGGGTTTGGCGTCCATTAAGGCTGGCCAGGGAGCAACCCAGGTTTTGGGGTCCTCCTTGGGGACCTGGTGTTCATCCAGGGGAAGCTGAGGAGGGGGCCTGGAGGAGACCTACTGCCTTAGTTACTTCATCACTGGGTTTCTCCCTCCCTATTGCTTATCACAGAGTTAAAATTAGTTAAATAGTTTAATCAGTCAATGAAGTGGCCCTTATTCAACCCAAGTTCTTGCGTCTGATCTCTTTATTCCCATTGTGGGTCAGCAATGTGAATCTGAGTTCCAGGGTGAAAAAACACAAACCTGAGTTGACGGGAAAGTTGTTGGAGGCTACTTCTCACAGAGGCTGTAGTGATTGAAAGAAGAATGCTAAAACAGTAAGTAATAAGCTTCATTGTCAAGTATTCAGCTAATGTTTTTCAGAAATTTTGTTAGTTTACATAAGGCTGTGAAAAGCATTTGCTGCCACAGTGTCAAGCAGAAGGCTTGTTATGACAATCATAGCAATATTTATCGTGTAAGCATTTCAAAATGGGGTACATTTTGCTTGCATAATAAGATGTATCTATCTATACCAGCATAGTTCTTCTGTCATCTGATAGGCTAGACCAGGAAACAAGATGTCTGCCTTAAGTAATAGTTGAAAGATTTTTGTTTGGATAGCAGTCCAAAATGAGAACATGTGGGAAGAGAAGAAAATAAACAGCAGTCAACTGAGGCCACTGAATACTTGTTATATGTTTTATTTTAAGCTTCACATTTAAAATTATGAATATGACAAATGTGTTGCCAAACATTTAGCACACAAGATCACCTTCTTTTCCCTCAGGGAGTTGGTACTGGTTGCAAAACTGAAAACTCTAACATCTAATATGATGTCTCACTCATGTCTGAAGGGCTGAAGCTGGCCTTTCTGGGCCTCCAATTTACCATGGTGGGGTGTGGTTCTCCAGAACCCTGTGCCCCCTTCCCCATAATGCCATCATTTGATGGTTTCAAAGGTTTAGTATGTCTCCCCCCCGCCCCAATTCTAAGAGGCTGAAATGCCTTTCTTAAAGCTTAATTATTGACCATAAAGAACTTTAAGCTAAAATATCCTGGCATATTTGTACCACCTTTTTGCCTGCATTCTCCTTTTTAATTGGAATATGCTGCGTGGGAGCTTCTCTGAAAATGGATTTGTCTTTGTCGTGTAGTGTACAGACAGTTTATTATACCACTGATATACAGTATAGTTTAATAAATAGACAGAGGATACAGTTTTTGATTGTGACTTGTATCTAGAGTAAGCAAAGCATCTTCATTTATATACCGCTTCATACCACGCTATGGGGTGTCTAAGTGGTTTACAACTGTAAGCTCATTTCCCCCCAACAGTTGGGTACTCATTTTAGCGACCTTGGAAGGATGCAGGCCTGAGTCTAGCCTGAGCCCTGGCTAGTATTGAACTCGCAACCTTGTGGTCTATGAGTGAGTGGGTGCAGTACAGGCATTTAACCACTGCACCACCAGGGCTCTTTTCAACATGCTTAAATTAGAATTATTGTATTTTTTTAAATTGTAAGCTACTTTGAGTTTGGGGAAATGAAGGATAAGAATAATAGCAGTAGCAGCAGCAACAGCAGTAGCAGCGGTGGTGGTGGTGGCAGCAATTATAGATCCCTAAATTGTTTCTCCTAAAAAGCACAGAGTGGAAGCAAATGCTGTTCAATTGCCACTTCCTATGGTGTATTTAAACCTCTCCAGTAATTACCAAGTAATTCTTAAAGTTTGTTTGAATGTGACACTGAACACATTTCAGATAGTTTATTGATGTTTTCCTCCTTTGTCAAAAGTAGTTCACTTTGCAAGGTAAAGCATTTTGAAGTATTTCTGCAGTACATATATCTAATTCACCACATCGATCCAGGAGAAAGGACAACTTTCCCAACTGGTAGAATTCAAAGGTATATAGCTGTGTTGGGGTATGCCTATGCAGGTTAAAAAAAAAGGTCTCATCTAGTTTTCACAGTGAGCTGCCCAAATGATGTATAGGATGTTGGATTATTATACTTGAAAGCCAATGGGCCAGTCAACATAGCTCTTCAGATGTATTCACCCACATCACCTACATCTCCTTTAGTTCCTAATCATCATGGCTAAGGCTCAAACTTAAACTGGTCTTATTTCAAACTACTGAAGTACTATGAAGTAAGATTATGGCATCTGTCCAACTGTCACTTGCTGCATAGAATTGCTGTTGCTGGGAAACTGTTCCTCTAGATGCCCATTTATTTAGTCTGTTTTTCCATTAGGTATTTGGAAATGCTATATTTGTCCTATGAGAGCTACATTTTTAAAGAAAGAGCAAGGGGGGGAGATAAGATATTTAACTGAGGAAGCATTTCATTAAAACATCCCTCAAAAGCTTTCTAGCTCCTTCTCTGTTGTATAGCAAAAACAAACTGTGTTTGGCATGCCAGTGTTCTCAGCTGGATGAGAGTAGATTGTATCTAATTTATGAATTAGACTATGCCATTTGAATCTGCTGCATGTCTCATAATGTTCCAAAGGTCTTATATGCCCTCCCTCCCCTTCCACCAGCTACAAGTTTGTCATATAGTATTCTTGATGAGCAAGACCCACAACAAATGGTTGTAGGGCAGAATGATCCTGTTCAGGGATCCAGCCATACCTTATTCTCATATATCTTGGGATTGTCCAGATCAGGATAAAGCAGCGATAGCTCTTGTAACAGGAACTGCTGGTTGAGGTCACTTCGACATCCATTCACAGCCTCTCACTTAGCTTGTTGTTGTTGTTAACTGCTTTTGAGTTGATCCTGTGGATGAGATATCTCCAAGACTCCCTGTCCTCCGCTGCTCTGCTTAGGTCCTGTAAATTCATACCCGTGACCTCTTTTATAGAATCCATCCATCTAGCATACAGCCTTCCTCTTTTTGCTTCCTTCCACCTTTCCTAGCATTTTGTCTTTTCTAATGAACCTTGCCTACTCATGATGTGGCCAAAGTGCAACAGCCGTAGTTTAGATATCTTGGCTTCCAGAGAGATTTGATATATTCTAGGAACCATTTGTTTGTCTTTTTGGCTTTCCATGGTATTCTCCAACACTACATCTCAAATTAATTTTCATAGGGAATACAATGGCTTGTATAATTCTAACTTTAGTGCTCACTTGTATATCTTTATTCTTTAGGATCCTTTCTAGTTCTTTCATGGCTGCCCTCCCCATTCCTAGTCATCTTCTCATTTCTTGACAGCAGTCTTCTTCCTAATAGATGTTTGATCCAAGGTACAGGAATTCTTTTACTATTTTGTTTTTCTCATTGTCTAGGTTGAATGTGAAAAGTGGTGATGGTGAAGGAAGCTGTGTGATATTGTAGGCAATTTGCTCAATCATCATTCAGACCTTTTCAGTACCATTACTCACTGTCATATCTATTGAGATGTTGTAAGACTCAATATAGGAACAGCCTTCTTCTTTTACTACTACTACTATTTTAAAGGAACCGAAGTCTATCAGTCCTTTATATAAACTTCAAGGGAACATACTTGCTTCTGCTTGCCCACTCTAATAGTGAGGAGGAGCAGGAGAATTGGCCAAAGTATCCACTATGAACCACAAGTGCTAAACTACACTCCATTAAGACTTTTTGTCCTGGTGTATCCCAGAATTTTTTTTAAAACCTCCTTCATCTGGTGGCAAGAAATGTTGATTCTGGTGCTGGGGATTGCTACTGAATAGTATGGGACAACACAAATGTCGTTTGGTTATTTTTTATTTTTCAAAAAACAGAACTATTGAAATGTCTACCAGCAGCAACAAATGTATGTAAGTGGGAATTTTGCAGCCAACACTCTGCCTTCACCTTTCTTTCCTTCTAAAGTCCTCTTGGAAGGCTAAATACTGAGAATGTATCTGGTGAATCATATGTAATAACACTGATCTTAAGTCAGTTATGGAGGCTACACAGCCAAACTACAATTTTTTTCATATTACAAAATTATAAGATTGTGATCTCATTTTAATTGCCATGGTTCAGTCCTATGGAATTCTGGGATTTATAGTTTTGTGTTGGTGTTATTGTGTGCCCTCATGTTATTTCCAATTTATGGGGACCCTAAGGCGACACTTTCACAGGGATTTCTTGAAAGATTTGTACAAGATTTGTCCTGAGGCTGAGAGTGTGGTTTGCCCAAGGTCACCCAGTGGATTTCCAGACTGAGTGGGGATTCAAAATGTGGTCTCCAGGATGGTAGTCCTAAATTAAATTTGCAGTGTTGAGAGGAATTTTTAGACTTTTCAGCCAGATAGATCTTTTAGTGCCTGCGTGACCAAATTATAAATCCCAATATTCCATGCGATGCAGCCATGAGAGTTAAAGCGGAACCATATTGCTGTCAGTTTATGGTGTGAAAGGACCCAATGTCCTTGTGTTGAACAGAAGACAGTCTTCTGTTTCAAATGCTGTCAAAGGACAGTTCTTGTCTAAATCTGGTTTGAAGATAAAGATGGCGAGAATCTGCCAGTTTGGGGAGGGGGCAATATGAGGCTAATTCTAAAAGTCTGGGCATATTGTTTATCACGCTGGCTTGAAAAGAACAGCTTCTGGGCACCTTGACAACTTGGAGATGCTTCAAACCAAACTTGGATTACAGAAATGTGTTGTTGTGTTTTTTTAATGGTAACTACTTGAGATTTCTGACCTCAACAGGGCTGAGTTATGAATAAACGATGAGAAGATTGTTAAAATACAAAACAGCATTCTGAATCTGTATCTGTCATGCTAATAATACTGAGGAACATGATGCCTATGTGTGTGGTTCTTTCTTTGCTGCAGAATTCAACTGAGACCCTTGGCTTCTCACACTATAGGATGATGCTAATCAGGAGTTGCACAATTTTATGTCATTTGCAGTCTTAAAAATATCTTTTAATTTTTTTCATTTCATTTCTCCCTAGAAGTGATTAGCTCCTTAGCTAATCATTCTACATTTTGCTAGTTTGAATGAACAGTGAGTTGACTTGTGCCAAACTGAGGTACATTTAGATTTTTGAAGGATAATGTATTTTCTTCAAATATCAAAGAAGCACTGGGTTAAAAAAAATCAGGAACTTGACAATCTATTAAATCTGCTCTATGACCCCTATGAGATTTTGCTCTTGCAAGCCAGCATGGTGTGGTGATCGGAGTGTGGGACTGCGAGTCTGGAGACCAGGGTTCAAATCCCTGCTCAAGCATAAAAACCCTTGGGCAAGTAACATTCTCTCAGCCTCAGAGGATGGCAGTGGCAAACACCCTCTCAAAAAATTTACCAAGAAAACCCTATGATAGATTAGGGTCGCCATAAGTCAGAAATGACTTGGAGGCACACAACATATCTTTCTGTGCTCTTGCTGCCACAACCTTTGCAACATGAAGACTCACACAAGACTTCCTGTCTTTGTTCCAAATGGCACAAGAGGCCAAGTACCCATGAGTCAAACCATGCAACTACTGAGGAACTGGGAAGTTGCACTAAATGGTAACAGCAAATTCATTCTCATTTTCTTGAGGCCTTTAATAATATTGCTGAAACACTGAACTGAGAGGTGCTAAAGGATAGCATAGACCAGTGGTATCCAAACTTTGGTCCTCTATTTGTTTTGGACTTCATATCCCAGAAGCCCCAGCCAACTTGGCCAACAGTCAGAAATTATGGGAGCTGAAATCCAAAACACCTGGCAGCTCAATGGTTTGGGAACCATTGTCATACACCAAGGTGGGCAACTGCAAATGGGCTGTCACTTCCATCTGCTATTTTCTTGGGCACGTCCATATTTTGAGAGGGACTGCCACAAAGACAGAGGTATTTTGGCATACTATGCGGGTTCTGCATTCTGCGGTGGTGGTGGGATTTATTTTTTTTTGCACGATTTTGCACATTTGAAGAACCAAATGTGGGTTTTGGGTGGAAATTGGCTGAAAATCACACCAAAATTTGGAACTGATCTGTGGGAAGTTTCAGGGACACAAAGTAGACCCATGGACTGCATTTTCCCAACCTTTAGCATGCCCACATTTTTGGATTTAAAATTTCATTTTTTAAATGTTAACTCTTCTCCTTCTTCCTCATTTAATAAACAAGGATAATAACACCTGGATGTGGGCAAATTTAGTCCATGTTTTCAAAAGGCGTAAGTTGGGGAGAGGACTCAGGCAACTACAGATCAGTCACCTGATTATAATATGTGGAAAACTTTTCAAACAGATTATTAGCATTGAGTCTGTTAACATTTAGAAGGAAAATCCTGTGAATGAAAGGAATCTAAATGGATTTTAGTTAGGGCAGACAATTCTTATCATCTAGTCTAGTAGATAAAAGGAAGGATGCAGATGTACTGTATCTTCATTTTATAAAACTTCCAAAATTATATCTTTTAATAGCAAAGTGATAAATTGTTCAGCAGACAATGCTATAGTTAGGTTAGTTGGTTGATGGACTATTTTCAAAAACTACTAGTTTTCATCCTCAAGAGAAGTGGTGAGTGAGATGCCTGCAGTGGCACAGTGTTGTTTAAGATCTATATATAAATCCCTTGAATGAAGGTGCAGAGATGTTCATACCTAATAAGAAGGAAAACAGAATTCAAGATGGCTTTCACAGATTGGGGAACAGGGGCAAGAGAAACAAAATGAACTTCAGCACTGATAAATGTAAAGTTCAGCATTTGGGCAGGAAAAATGCAATGCACAGATATAGGATGGGTGGCACATGGCTTGACAATGGAGTATGTGAAAAGCATTTATGAGTTTTAAAAGACCACAAGCTAAACATGATTCTGCAGTACACTGTTGCAGTTAAAGACTAGTGCAATTCTAGGCAATTCTATGTATTTTATTTATTTAGAGTATATATGCCCCACTTTTCAACCACAAAGGTTCCCAGAGGAGCTATCTTGTGTGTGTGTGTGCGCGCCTTCAGGTCACCTGTCAACTTATGGCAATCCCATGAATTTCATAGAGCAAGGAATACTGAGATTTTTGCCAGCTCCTTTGCTAGACCAAAAGAAATATGGTGGCCAGAGTATGAGAAGTAATTGCAATATCATCTACATCTTATCACCACAATTTAAGAGGAATATTGATAGAAAGGAATGTGTCTAAAGGAAGAAATTGAAAATTAGGACATATGTCCAATTGAGTGAGCTGTTCAGCAGTGGAACAGACTACACCAGGTGTTAGATTTCTATTTGGTAAAAATTTTAATGGTCATTTACCAGGGTCTTGTTGACCTATATTGTTATCTCCAACTCCTAATCCAGAATCCTAATCCATGACAGCTAAGTCACACTTAGCCCTATTGAAATCAGACAAAATAAAAACAGCCAACTTCTTCCATTGATTTCAACAGGAATTAAACATAACTACCTTCCTGCAGGTCAGAATCCAAGAAGATTTTTTATTATTATTTAGTAACAGAGCATACTAAATTAATAGTTATATATAGAGAAAAATAAATGTAATACACATGCTAGCACTATAATTATATTCTGCTAATTTTGTGTTTATCAGAGGATGAAAATATGTTCAGTGGATTCAGATTCTTTTTTTAAAGCTTTGTAGATTTTACACTTCATTTAACATGTCCCCAGGTGCATTATTTATCAAGGCAATTTAAATGAATTAAAAGAACCAATTTAAATAATTGGAATAAAAGTATATATCCTATTTTTGGAATTCATATATTTCTTGAGTAAGTAGGCATATTAACTCCTTGTTTAAAAAAAAATACAAGTTGAGAGCCTGCATCATCACATGTAGCTACGATGATGGGGGTCCATTGTTTCCCAATGCCACCACCCGAAAAACCTGCCTCTTAAATTTGGGAGCACGCAAACCAAAGGATTTCTGAGGTAGTGCAGGTTGGTGTACTGGAATGATGACTGCAGTGTTCTCCTGGTTGAGGTAGGCAGCTGGAGATACCCTTTGTGGTCTTATCACAACTTCTTTCAATACACCCTGTAACTGTTAAAGCACTACAGTCATCATTTCCCAGCAACCTGATTGTAAACATGAAGCCTAAATTTAAGACATCATATATCCATCTTTTTAATCTTGTAAATTAATAAGATCTGAATATGAAATATGAAAACATATTGAAACATATGAAAACATATTGATTTGCATCCAAATAGAAACTTTGCATTCCAAGAACCGAATCCACAGGATAAATTAAATAAGGAATATTTGATTGTACTTCACATCTACTTGTGTAGTTTTTTTTAAAAAATAAAGATTTCCCATCCCAGTCCAACTTGATCTTTCATTTCTTATATTGTATCATTGGCTCTTGAAATAATTACCTCAGAAAGAAAAAGTTTGGGTTTCCCCCCACATCTTATAGAAATTGTAGAAACTGCAAAACTATCATTGATGTGACTGGTGGCTGTGATATTTAAGGGGTGCTGCCAGTTAGTATGCACCCAGTTTGGAACCGCAATATTCACCTCATAAAGAATACATATTAGTGAAAGCTATGCCAGTCTGTATCATAAAATAATCCAATTTTATGTATATACACCTTTTTTTCATAAAGATTTTTTGGATTCCTTTGTAATTTATTATTTCTGTTTCCTGCCTTGTGTAGTATAAGGAAAGATGGGATATTCATTTTTCAGTAAACAGATGTTGGTCATATTCACACTTTATAATCTTTTGTGGACACCTAAAAAATGCAGTGCATGAATGACCTCGAATTGTAGTTAGATAATCACTGCAGGTGTCTACTTTTCTTTTCTTTTAAAGCTAGCTATTTCATATTGATGGAACACTGCAAGGTGTGACCAGAGTTGCACTAAACAGTCTAGTATTTGATAACTCGTATCTGTCACTGAAAATAAATGTTTGCTCTTGTGTAGCATCTCATTCTTGGCAGGGTATTTCCATGGTTTCCAGCCATGGTCAGAGCATCCTGTCCTATCAGGATTTGCTACTGCAGCAAGCCATAGCATTATCCTGGAAGGTCATTTCCCACATAAAATTATGGCTGTTTTCAATGAGGTTCTTCACATTTATTCAAGAATTTTGATCTTGACCAGTGGCATGCATTTATTGTTCTTTTTTACTCTGAAAAACAGGTGCATAGAAGTCCAAAAATGCCACTGCACAAACTGCTTATTCTTCTCAGACCAGAAAGATATGGTCCTTCAGTGAGATGTGGGGAAAGTTGCTGACTGAGAAACACAAATCAAAGTCCCAAGTATGGAATCTTCCAGAATTTGTTTCCTATGACAACCTTAGATGGGTTCATTGAGGGGAACCTAGGGCCTGATTTCATGGTAGCAGTAACTAAGGCAACAAGATGATCTTTGTTCACGTAGCTCGGGGAATTTCATCTGATTTCACAACTTCATTTTATAATCTTATATACGAGGGGGTATTTAATTATCACCTTCAAAAAAAAATTCACTGAAAGTTTGTTTTGATTTGTAGTTGTTAACTTATCTCTACATAGTCATCATCCAGATTTACACATTTTTCCCAGTGTTTCTTGGCCCTCTGAATACTGTTATTATAAAAGTCTGCAGATTGCACCTGAAACCACTCTTCCACTTCATGAATGACATCATCTGTGTTGTCAAATTGGTGACCCTGCAATGGATTTTTCATTTTGGGGAATAGTAAAAGTCACTTGATGATGGTGACACTGACAAAATTTCATCAATATATCATAACTTCTGGGTGATAATTATTACTTTACGATAGCCCTTCGTTATTTTCTCCACATCAGGTGCTTAGGGACCAATGATGACACTGACAAAATTTCATCAATATACCATAATAACTTCCAGGTGATAATTATTACTTTACGATAACCACACGTAGCTCTATTTTCATCATGGGGTATTTTATTTTTAATGGGACACAAGGATGTATCTGTACAAAATATCAGGCTATTGAAGCTGTACTTTTAACTACCAAGGAAGGGGTGTATACTATGATCCAGTTTAAATACAGTTGGTGTGGAGAGAAGGCAGAGTTTGGCCAGCCCTAGCAACATCCAATAAGGATGGTACAGGCTCCAGTCAATCAGATTCAAATTAGAGAGGGGATAAAATGACAGAATCAGTTAGTGGCAGTTGAAGCTGAGGTTGCAGTTGAAGTGGAGGGTGAAGTTGATGTTGAAATTAGAGTTGGGGTCTGATAGAAAGGGACTATGTGGATAGGAGGGTTACTGTTATAAAGTATCTGGAGAGATACAAATAGCCTTGGTGGCTGGTATAAAAATAGGTAGTAAAGAGTACCCAGAGAAGGACAGAGAAGGTCCTGGTTAGTGAAGAAGTCTATTGATTCTAAAGAGTGAAATTTGATCTGGAGTTCATGCAACTGTAACCAAGGGGCTGAACAGACCGGCATAAAGAGCTGGCCTAGGGGCAAGTGGAGGCATGATGACTGCACGCTGGCTGCCCAGACTCTGCCTTCATGCTAGCTTCATGCCACATGCCCCATTGCACAGCGGGAGGCATAGGACACTCCCTTGGCACAGCGTCCACACACATGGCACCAAATGAGTGCCGACAGCTCTAAAAAGAAGCAGCATTTGCCAGCTCTTTTCTGAGTGGCAAAGCACTAGATTGGGGCCACGGCGTGCGGTTGCCATGGTCCCGATCCAGCAAGCAAAGAGTGGTTTACTATCGCCCCTCTCAGGCAATCTGTACAGCTCCCAAGTGTAACAAGTAAAGCAAAACTAAGACACATTTACCATCTCATAATAAAGATATGTTGTTCAAGATAACTTTCAAATAAACTTTTAACCCTGTTTGAATACAGGCTTGTCTGACGTTTCAATAAGTTAAGGAAACACACTACCAAAACAACATTTAGGGTTAAGTCCCTTAGAGAGGTAAAATAGTGAATCAGTTTCACAGATAAGTGGCAGGTGTGATAAAAAAGCCCATGATGCTGCCACCACAGAAAAGTAATTAAAGAGAATAAAGTGGTTGTCACAGTCAGCCCTCCATATCCATGAATTATGTATCCACAGATTCCTCCATCAATGGCTTGAAATGTTTTGAATTTCCCCCAAAAAAGCAAACCTTGATTTTGCTGTTGTATATAAGGGATACCATTTTACTATGCCATTGTATATAATTGGACTTGGCTGAGGGGCCTTGGACTAACTACAAAAATTGGCTGAGAATTTGACTACCGATTAACTCTATTGCAAGTACTGACTGTGGACTCATTGGAGTATAAGTACTGTAACAATTTTGTCTCAGTTCCACAGGTACATTCAGACCCGGTTACCAGTTGCACTCGAGGGTCCAGTCCATGACATCGGACCAGGAGATTTCGTGTGGGTTCAAGTGTAGAAACAGGAGCCGTTACAGCCCACTTGGTCGGGTCCAAAGATAGTGCTGCTAATTTTGGATGATGATTTGAAAGTCCAAGGGAATTCCAGTTGGATTGATTACAAAAGAATAAAGAAAGTCAAGGACAATGAGATCACACCAGTCAGTCCAGAAGCTGACCAGGGGAAGCTGGATGACAAAAACAAGAACTACAAGGCCCATCAACATAGCACCTCACTGGAAGCAGGTGCAAGGAATGAGTGAAACATGGAACATCTTGAAGGACTGAAATATCTTTCAAAAGGCAAACATGAGAGGTTTGCTCTTTGAATGTTGTAGATCTGTGGGATTGACTTTGTCACCCTAAACCTTAGACAGGCCCTTCAGAGTGAGGATTTGTGCCCAGCATGCCAGAATCCCAATTCACATGCTCTGAGAGAGATTCTTTATGGCACTTTATTAAATCTTGCAAGACTGAGTACACGCAGCTTAGCAGCAAATCACGTGTCCTCCCATTACTGGTGAGAACAGCATTCTTATACAGTTTTACAATTATATTTATGACATCAGAGCAAACTGTGATTGAAAGATAACGTTTTACATACAACATAGTCTAAGCTTGTGGACACTGCATGGACACTGACTCATAATTGGTTGCTCAAGCTTTGCTTACTATGCCACATATGTTTTTTGCTTATGCATGGCAAAACTGAATTCATCTATTGCCTATTCACCCCTCAGAACATGTTATCTGTTGTAGCTGTACTCCCTAAGTTCCCAGGAAAGGAATGCCAAATGCTACCTCAAAGAACCAGGCCTTAAGGCTCCCGGTTTCTGCTTGCTTCTCAATCTATACTGTAAGGTTTCAGGCCTACTTTCAGTCTTTTGGCTATCACTATGATCTTACTTAATCATTGAACTATATGTTTTGGACCTTGAACTAATATGATATATATCACCTTATAATAAAGAACACTGTATTTCATGGAATTTGTATGATTTTTGTTGTGATAGAATAAGACTAATTTTGTAAGCATAATGCTATAGAAAGCTCATATTTGATGATTTTATGTAAAAGAAGTATGTTTCACCACAACATGGAAGCAACGAGGGGATATGACACAAACAATATGCCTGGTCAAGTTTTCAGTTCTCATATTTTCCCAACCACCTAATACTAAATGGTGATATTATTGTCAGTTGCAAACCCAGCTAAGTCTCTTTCTTCAGTGAAGTTCTCTGTAGCATGGAAAGAAAACAACAATAATAATAATAATAATAATAATAATAATTTTTATTTATATACCGCCCTGTGGTGAGCCAATCCGGGCGGTGAACAAGAATAAAATAACATACAGCGTAAAAACCAAATAATTTCCTCCTCCCCCCCTTAACAAGTTATTAAATCAAGTTCAATTAAAACAATTACAATTAAAAGTTAAAAATAGTTATTACATTAAAATATAATACAAACCATCATCCCCCTGCTAGATCGACTTTAAGGGAATTGTGAAGATTGAATAATGGGAAAATCCCAATGATCCCGAGGCCGGGTGAATTAATCCGGGTAGGCCTGCCGGAAGAGATCCGTCTTGACAGTCCTTTTAAAGCTGTCCAAAGATGTTAATTGACGGATCTCATCCGGCAGGCCATTCCAGAGCCTGGGAGCGACAACAGAGAAAGCTTTGGGAGCGACAACAGAGAAAACAAAAGGTAGATCCAGCTTATATTCTACCACCAGGAGCATTCCCTAAGCAAAGTTTGGCTTGGAATGCTCCTCCTGGTGGAAAAGAAGAAGGATGATCTCAGCTTATTCTCCCTCGCCATGTGGTCCTCAGCATTGCCTCCCCTAGTATTCCAGAGACTCTTCCAAACCTTTGCAGCAAATATGGGAGACCAAAAGACAGTGTCAGGGATTAGAGAACTGCAAGAGGTAGGGGGCTTTCTCCATTACAGTACAGGTATTCTACTGCTGCAGGGGTGGCTCTGCTGCAGGGGTGGCTTCACACAATCATGGGACCTATGCAGGAACAAGCATTTTAGAAGGATTTTCATAATCTGCCACAGAATTTTGGTGACAAAACCTCTTAAAACAAGCACATCCTGTTTATTTTTAAGTAATACCTCTGTTCCTGCTGAATTTTGGCCATGGTGGCTTAGGCATGGGGAAGGGTGATGCCACCGGAACACTCTGAAGTTGCCCTCTTCTTTTTTGGCTGGATCAGAGGCCTCAACAGATGGAAGGGTTCATATCTTTGGGAAGAAGATACTGGTCCCATACCACTGTTTTTCAGAGGAAGAATAATTCAGAATAGCAGTTACAGATTCAGAACCTAGAGTTACAGGTCTGTAATTGCTCTGTATTCAGTAAGTTTACATAGTCTATTGTTAACCCACACAGTTCGTCTTAAGAGCCAGCTGTCAAATCAGGCAAAGGAAGTCCATTCAGCTGGACACTTTGACCCACTTCCAGCAATGAATGAGCCTGTGACCATCAGGAGCAGGGACCCTGTCTGAAGTCCTTGTTGCAGCCTTGCTCACTGGTGGAAGTGGGGTGAAAACGTTTTCCTCCTTGTGCCCCGATTGCCAGCTGACTGGTTGTTAAGGTGGGTGGGGGCAGGTAGGCCAGGAAACTTTACTTAGCTATGTCTCCTTAACTAAGTAGCTGATCTAAGATTCCAGCAAAAGTCTTTCACATACAACTTTGTGTAATGCTAACTTGCCAAAAGAATTCATCCTGAGCTACATCTTTAAAAAATACAGCCTTTTCCGTTTACCAAATAAATAAATAAATAAAATCAGTTTAATAAACTCAGTCTCAATGCAATAGATTAAATGGGCACTGGTGTTGCTGTGGTACATTTCAAGAAATGTTCACAGAACAGTCTAATTTATCAAAGCTTCTGATATAAAATGCTATATTTAAGGAAGAGTAAGCAGCAGGGGGGTGGGTTCAACATTTTGGGAGTAGAGATGAACAGACACATAAAGGGAGACAGAAGAAATGACTCTCATGGAGCATTTGATGTCTACAAAAATGAGAGATATCTTTTCATTGACATAATTTTTAAAAATAATGGAAGTTTCTTTACCATAACCAATGGTGTAATGCAGCTGATACTTGGATGGTCCAAGACCCTGGTCATGCTGATTAGCAAGAACTATGATATCAGCTGTGACCGCCTGCTGTATATTCCCCTGCTTTCTCTGAGTTTATCTGCAGTCCCCATATTACCCGGAGGGGAAATTGGTTTTCCCAGAAATGATTAACAGTACTGTTGTAAGTTATCACTGTTGACTACCAAAGTCAAATTCAGATCAGGTATTATGTACAGCTCATTGGAGGGAATGCAGGATTTATAGATGAAGATAGAAACACCACTGCGCTTGCTATATGTAATATATGATGGTAATCAGTGGGCAACAATTTTCCTTCCTCTACATTTTTAGGTAAATTGATTGATTCACAATTGGACTAATATCCTTCTCTTGCTTCAAAAGGTGTGTTTATGATGACGATAGTTTCTAGGTGATAGTTTCACCTTTCTAGGGCCGGTTTGCTGGCTATCCTTTGAGTGCTGGATGCTGGGGCAATTGCATATGCTGACGCCGTTATTGAGAGGGGAAGGAAGGAGGAGCCAGTGGGAGTGGCATCTTCTGGAGGCAATTACTGGTGCTAACACCAGGAGGGGAGAGGGGGAAGTGCTGATGAGAGTGGCACTTTTTGGAAGCTGAGCTTTGGTTGAGCCTCAAGCGGTGGACGTTGCAACAATTGCGCTTGTTGATATCTGCACTGGGTGGGGAGAAGGGGAGGTGCCAGTGAGAGTGACACTTTCCAATAGCCAGTCTGTCTGGGAGGGAGATTATTGATATAGGCGCTGGCCGTGGCGAGTCAATTGGAGTAGTGTGAGGCAAGGGGAGATATAGCGTTAACAGGGTGGAGATGAAATACAAGGGAAGACGAGATCGATACTTGAAATCTATCCTGTCTTCCTCTCATCCTGTTAGCCCAAAAGAACCGATGGTCATCCCAGCTATACCATAGACCCTTACCTTGCTCCTTTGCAATGCCAGGTCTGTGAGGAACAAATCCCATATAATCTATGATTTGTTAGAAAAGGAGAATGCCGACCTGGCTTGCTTTATGGAAACCTGGCTGGGAGAGGATAGCAGTGTGACCTGGGTTAAGGCTCTCCCAGCCGGATATACTGTCAAGGAGCAGGTTAGGGAAAGTGGGTGAGGGAGGGGAGTTGCCTTGGTCCATAAAAGCACTATCACTTTGACCGGGAGACCTATCCGGAAAATGAATCACATTGAGTTTATTTACTTGACCTTGATGGCGAGGGACAGTCTGGGGATTCTGTTAGTTTACCATCCACCCTGTTGCTTAATAGACTCCCTGGCTGAGCTGACACAGTTGGTCTCGAAGCTGGTGTTGGAGTCTCCCAGGCTTCTTGTTCTGGGGGACCTCAACATCCCCTTCAAGTCTGGCTCATTAGATTTAAAAGGTGCAGCTTGGGAGTTCATGACTTCCAAGACAGCCATGGGCCTGTCCCAACTAGTCTCGGGTCCAACACATTGTGCTGGTAATACACTTGATGTGGTCTTTAGTACGGATCAGGAATATCTGTGGGCTGAGGTAATCCAGACTTCTGCCCTCTCATGGACGGATCATTTTATGGTCAAGGTGAGACTGAAGGCTACTACCCATATTCCTCTCGGGGGTGGAAGACCCATTAAAATGGTCTGCTCTCAAAGGCTGATGGAACCCAAAAGGTTCCAGGAAGCCTTGGAGGGTTTTATGGTTGGGAACAACAGCAATTTTATCGAAGCCTTAGTTGATACTTGGAATAACGATCTTACCAGGGCTATAGACATTATCGCTCTCGAGTGTCCTTTTCAACCCGCTTCAAATAAAAAACCTTGATACACAGGAAATCTTCGCCAAATGAAGCGGGCTGTACAACAACTAGAGCACCGCTGTTGGAAACATCAACGTTTATCTGACAAGACACATCATAGGATCATGTTGGATTCTTATCGAGTGGCAATAGATGCAGCAAAGAATTCTTTCTATGCTGCATGTATTGCATCTGCAAAGTCTCATCCAGCAGAGCTGTTCAGGGTGGTTAAAGAATTAACTCAGCTACCTTCCACTCTGAACCCAATACTGGAACCAACTACAGTCTGCTGTGATGCTTTTAATGAGTTTTTTGTAGATAAAATCTCTCAGATAAGGGTCGATCTGGATGCAGGCATTATAACAGAACCAATAAGAGAGGTGTCCAGAGACTCTGTGGACTGTGTTAAACTGGATCATTTTGAGTTTGTTAATACCAATGAAGTGGACAAGCTTCTTGGAAGTGTAAGGAGGACAACATGCCCTCTTGATCCTTACCCACCATGGGTGACTGTCCAGGTAGGTGATGCAGTAAAAATATTATTACAACTTATAATTAATGCATCCCTCAGGGAGGGGGGATTTCCATCTAGTTTGAAACTAGCGGCGGTTAAACCACTCTTGAAAAAACCCTCCCTTGATCCCTTGGTGAAAAATAATTACAGCCGGTCTCCCTTCTACCATTCTTGGGTAAGGTGATTGAGAGGGCAGTTGCCTTCCAGCTCCAAGCTGACTTGGAAGAAGCCGATTATCTGGACCCATTTCAAACCAGCTTCAGGGTGGGATACGGAGTTGAGACTGCCATGGTTGCCTTAGTCGATGATCTCCGTCTGGGCATCGACAGGGGAAGTGCGACCTTGTTGGTGTTCTTGGACATCTCAGTGGCATTCAATACCATAGACCATGGTATCTTTCTGGAATGCCTGAGGGAGTTAGGCATTGGGGGCACTGCACTTCAGTGGCTCCGGTCCTACCTTTCGAGCAGATTCTAGATGGTGATGCTGGGGGATAGTAGCTCTTCTAAAAGAGAGCTGACATCTGGTGTCCCTCAGGGCACCATTCTATCCTCCATTCTGTTTAACATTTACATGAAGCCGCTGGGTGAGATCATCTGGACACATGGGACACGGTGTTATCAGTACGCTGATGATACCCAATTCTGTTTCTCTATTTCTCTGACTGTTGCAATGACTAAGGATGCCATTGCTCCTCTGGATGCCTGTCTTAAGTCAGTAATGGGCTGGATGAGGGAAAACAAACGCAAGCTGAATCCAGAGAAAAGAGAGTTACTTGTGATAGGTACCCCAAGTCTGGGAAGGGAGCTTTGCCAACCAGTCCTGGATGGGGTCACACTTCCCCTAAAGGATAAAATACACAGTTTGGGAGTACTCCTGGACTCATCTCTACAGCTGTCATCTCAAGTGGATGCGATGACCAGGAATACTTGGTATCAACTTTGGTTGATCCACCAACTGTGTCCCTACCTGGACTGAAAGGACTTGAAGCAGTGGTACTTGCCCTGGTAATCTCTTGTTTGGATTTGTGTAATGTGCTCTACATGGGGCTACTTCTGTACCAAGTTTGGAAGCTTCAATTGGTTCAAAATGCGGCAGCCAGACTGGTCACCAGAACATCTAGGTTGGACCATATAACAGCTGTTTTAAAATCTCTTCATTGGCTGCCAATTAGCTTCTGGGCACAGTACAAAATGTTGGTTATTACCTTTAAAGCCCTACTTGGCTTGGGCCCAAGTTACTTGAAGGAACGCCTCTCCTCACATAATCCACCCTGCAATCTCAGAACATCTGGGAAGAACTTATTAGATCATTATAAAACTAGATTGAGTTCTACTTCCCAAAGATTGTTCATGGCTACACCCTCAAGTTATGGAACAGCTCACCGGAAAAGATTTGTCTTATCACTACTATAGACACCTTTAAGAAGGCACTTAAGATGGACCTCTTCTGGCGGGCCTATCCATCTGATCTCCCTAGCGAATCTCTATAGTACTACTTTAAAACTGACTTCTTCGTTACTGATAATGACTGGATAGTTTATTTTAGTTTATTCTTGTTTATTTTATTTTATTTGTCCTATATCATTAATTTTATGTATGCTCTGATTGTACTGACTTTACTGATTGTATTTTGTACACTATTGCATATTTTATTGTGTAATCCCGCCTCGATCCGTAAGGAGAGGCAGGAAATATATTATTATTATTATTATTATTATTATTATTATTATTATTATAGTTGTTCTGTGGCGAATGAAATGTTTTATGGTAATGTGGTACATTAACACATGTGGACCTTGGTTTATTTGTCGCTTAATCTTCTAGGGAGAAACTATAAAGTTTTTTCCCATTCTAGATAGTCTCTTCTAGTTGTAAAAGTCCTTTAATATCCTTTAGCCAGCAAAATGAGAAGAAATTGGAGATTGTGTTTTGTTTTTAATAAGCACATTTGAAGAAATCTGCTCAGTGGGACCTAGCAACAGTTGTTTACAGTGAAGCACCACTTTATGCTCTATATACAAACATA
Source organism: Phrynosoma blainvillii (assembly GCA_026167975.1). Lineage (NCBI taxonomy): Eukaryota > Metazoa > Chordata > Lepidosauria > Squamata > Phrynosomatidae > Phrynosoma > Phrynosoma blainvillii. The sequence goes on from JANUYF010000001.1 coordinate 143,854,423, forward strand.
AAAATCCATTCCACCATAAAACTCATGCTTAGAACAGTAGATGCAGATATTATGGTTGTCAAGAAACACAATAAATATAAATATGCCAAGCTTTGAGTGTTGGACTATGACTCTGCTTGGTCATGAAACCCACTGGGTGACCTTAGACAAGTCAGCCTCAGGAGAAGGCAATGGCAAACATCCTCTGACCAAATCTTGCTAAGAAAACCCATGATAGAGTTACCATAAGTCAGAAATGACCTGAAGGCACACAACAACAGAAACAGCAGCAACAGAATCTGTCCTTATATTTTGCTGTCTATGGTTTTATTGTATTGTATATTATTTTAATCTAAGTTGTTTTAATTGTGTTTGGTTTAATACTTTTTTAAGGGGGGGATATTGGATCTTTTTGGATTTATATTGTATGTATTTTTAATTGTTGTTAGCTGCCCCGATTGTGCACAGAGGGGTGGGGTACAAATACATTTTATTATTATTATTATTATTATTATTATTATTATTATCTCACCATTAATCCTGTGCTCCCTCTATTTCAGTTGCTTTTGAAATGTCTCAGTCTCAGTTTTTCTCTCCCCTTCCCACTTTCCTTTTTTGTCCTAGACTTACTTCCATTGGTACAAACTGAAGCCTTGTACAGACTGGCCAAAAGGCTGGCCTGGGGGTGAAGTTGGAGCATGGCGACTGCACGCTGGCTGCTCAGACTCAGCTCTGATGCCGCCGTCATGCTGCATGCCCCACCACAGGGTGGGTGGCGTCGGGGCGCTCCCTTGGTGCAGCGTACAGACATGCTGCACCAAAGGAGCACAGAAAAGCCACTGCCGTGGTGGCAAGGGTGGCTTTTTGCTGCTCCAAAAAAGAGCGGCAAAGTGCCGGATCGGTGCCGCGGCATGTCGTTGCCATGGCCCCGATCCAGCACTCCCAGGGGCGGCACAGAGCCATCCCTTAGGGGCCATTTGTAGAGCTCCTGAGTCAAAGTACAGGAGTTTGCACTTTGTTGATTCAGCAGGGAGAAGAGGAGAGGGCAGAATCTCATCCTTCCCAGTAGGCTCAGTCAAAGCAAACTGCTGCAGCTCTTCTAGCTTGTTTTCCCCCCTCATTAATAACTTTTCCCATCTTTGTCACACTCTTATGTTGCTTGGCCATATGTGTCCCAGTTTTAATCTGTGAAATGCTGGCAGGTATGTATGGAGTATGGTGAGCAGAGTGCTTTCTCTCTCCCTCTCTCTGCTTGCTTGTGTGGTGTTGGTATTGGTGAGTCCATGAGCACTGAAAAATAGCTAAAATGATTTTTTTAAAAAGAAGAAGTATGGATCCTCCAGTAAGGAATGGCACTGAAGGCCTCATATATTTAAGCTTATTGCACGGCACTTACAAGAACGGGAATGGACGGAACGGAACGAAGCAAAAACGCATTTTAGTGCACGGGAGAATGCCACCGATGCCACTGGGAGTCCCCAAGGCGTTCCCCAGCCATTTCTGGCAGCCGATTTTGAAGAATGATTTTGAACCGTCCTTCAAAAATCGGCTGCCAGGAACAGCTGGGAAATACCTTGGGGACTCCCGGCGACATCAGTGGCATTCTCCCATGCAGTAAAATGCATTTTTGCTCTGTTCCGTTCCGTTCCCTTCCCATTCCTTAAGTGCCATGCGATAAGTTTAAATATCTCTTTTTCCTGGGTTACCAGCCTCTAAGCTCTGCTTCTGGCCAGTATTCGGGGACCTTCACACCACATTCATATCACTCTGTGGATGGTGTCTCCTTCCTCTCCACAAATGCTTAGGATCCATTTCTTTTTAAAGGCCAATAACAGATGCAAAAAATGGCCATCACATTAACAGTGTAGCTATTTCAGTGTGCATTTTCACAAAAAAGAAGAAGAAATGTAAAACTAACAAAGAGGATACAAATTTGCTTATTTTAAAATATGGTTTAAAAAGATTACTAGGCTTCAGAAAAGAAACTCAATATGTCTCACCAGAGTGGGCAACACTGTGATCAGATGGCCTGCATCCATTCCCAGCCTGCTATCCTGGTGCTAACCTTTGACAGGCAATCTCAAAGCTCTTGTTTTCCCTTCTGGTGGTTCTTTATTTAAAGACTAGACTCGGGACTGCACGGCCTTTTTGACGGAGACAACTTTCAACTGGAAAACTGTTCACTGTACAAGGATGGGAATAATGTGACTCTCTATATCAGGGGTAGGCAACCTTTTTGAGCCGGGGGCCGGGTTGCTGTCCCTCAGACAATTGGGGGGGCCAAAGCACCAAAAATAAATAAATAAATAAATAAATATTTTTTTTAAAAAAATTAAAAATTAAAAAAATATATGCATGCACACTCTCTCAGCCCCAGAAAAGCCATGGCAAAACCTCTGTGGAGATTTTGCCAAGAAAACCCCAAGAACAAGTAATAACAACAAGAATCAATATCATCATGGTGGGCAGCGGCGGCGGCGGCGGCGGCGGTGGCAGGATTGGCCTGGGGCCGGTCCAAAGGCCTCGGGGGGGGGCGAATCCGGCCCCCGGGCCTTAGGTTGCCTACCCCTGCTCTATATATTGCTGAACTGCAACTCCCAACATTCCTCACCAAATAGAGAAGAAAAACAGTAAAACAAAGCCTTAAAATATAAGGTTTATTAAAATCTCAAAAACAAACAAATATCAGAACAGAAGGGAAGAAGGAGAAAATCAAATCAGGAATGCACCCGTGCTATATTGATCCAATTGTAGGAAAATTAGAGTGGGGGGATCCATGCATCTGTGAGAAAGAGAGAGTGAAAAAGTACTTGGTAACATTTCTGGGCATGTTGTAATTCAAAGACGATCTCAAGAAAAGCATACGTACCTTAACTAGCAGGGCTCTACCCTTCCCCTGCTTCTCACAGGCTATATTTATTACATTTACTTACCTCAAGAAGCAATTTGGAGTCACATAGTCCAGGATGTTCTGTTCCAAAGATAGGATTGGCTGCAGAAGTTTGATTTTCTTTGAGTGTATTGGGAAAAGCAAGAGTCCACCTCCTCCTCTCCATCCCACCGTTTTTACATTTTGATCTCAGTTTGCAGCAACTGAAGTAAGCCAAAGAGGAAAAGGGAAGGCGGGAGGAGGAGAGAGCAAGGTCATTTTAAAAGCAGCTGAGAAAGTGAAATGGCAGAAGATTAACTAGGGTTGTTCCTGCCAAACGAAGAAAATTGAACTAAGTGACATATCATGACATTGGACTGGATGACATAAACAAATGAACAGGTTGTAGAAAGAAACAATTGAAATTGGTATGAAGGGTTCAGACTTGGAAATCTTATTGCTTTTGGTTATGGAATCAAAACTTTTATCTGTATGAAACATCTCCTCAAGAATTACAACTGAACTTCCAAAATAACATTATAAAAGCAATGATGTTCCAACTGAGTTAAAATCAGTAGTGTTTCCCCATTAAGTATTTAGAAAACCATTTAATTTTTGTCTAGTACTTGTTTCCCCTTTCAAATGATTGTGTGGTGTCTACAGAGATCTATTGTGGTCTAATTGCAGCACCGTATGTAGTTTTTATAGCATGGGGACTTTTCTTCATTGAAAAGAATGTGTTTATGTAAGTTTCCTCAGTACCTGTGATGTCAGAGGGTGAGAAACCTGGTTCTTAAAAGCAGCATGACAATCTAGCTTCTTCTTTTATTTACAGAGATGGAGCATAATTTCTATGACACTTTTATGAGTAAGTGAGGTGTATCCACAATTATTTTTGTCTATGAACAAACTTTTGAAGTTGAGAGATAATTCCCTTTCCTTGAAATGGATCACCTTCCTGTATGTCTGTGTGCCTGAGTCAAACAGGTACTTAACAATCTGAGAACATACCACTTATGTACTGCACAAATTCTCAGTTTTAAAGATTTGAAGTACATCATGGAACACTCCCTTAAGTGTATATAGTTCAGAAACAAATTGCAGGGCAAGGATCTAATATCTTCCAACATGATTCTCATTATGAAATGTCTATCAAATCCCTGTGCTGTCTGCTGATACATGGAAGGTGAGTGAGTTTATAAACAACCATATAACTAACCTCACAGAAGCCCAAACACACCGTGTTTCTGTATTGTTTATGAATTTATCCAAATGCATCTATCTATATCCATATTTTGTAATCTGTGTCAGTGAAGACACAGATATGATGGTGGAGAACAAAGAAGAATGCCTTTATGCACTATCCTAAAGGCATTTGCATAAATAGATTCAGCAATTTCTGACTGATAAACAACCAGAGCTTGGAACAGTTATTGTTTGGACTACAAATCCCAGAACTTTCCAGCCAACACAACTACTAGCTATGTTAATTAAGGCAGCCTGAAGCCCTAAAGCATGGTAGGATGATGACTATCATTACTGTAGATGAAGAAAAAGTTGATAGAAATTGTACCTTCCCTTCCCAGAAGCTGCTATTGCTAGTGTCACTGGGAAGGTGTGGGTGTGCGGGCCACACCAGGTGACACCACAGTGGGGGGGGTGACACCCAGTTGGTCCCCTGCCCCCCATGAGGGCTTTGCGGGGCCTTGGGCCCGCTCTCTGGGCCTTCCTGGGCCTTGGGCCTGCTTTCTGGGTCTTCCCAGGGCCACAGGCCTGCTCCCTGGGGCTGTACGCATGATTTTCTAGTATGCACATGAGCATGCGCTCCCATGTGGCCTCCATGCTAGAAGTTCCACCTCCATAAGTCCCCAGATTCCCTGTTTCAAAGATCCACTAAATCGCTCATATTTCCCAATAACTCTGTGTATTGGTGAGAGACATCTAAAGCTTTTATTTTTTTCACTGACTGGCTGTACAGACCAGGCAAAAGGACCAGCGTTGGGGTGGAATGGGGATGTGAGGGCCAAATACCACATGCCTCGACTCTGCCCCAATCCGCTGTCACGCTGCCTGCCTGACCAGATGGCGGGCGGCGTGAGAATGGTCCTGCAACAAAGCATTTATACACACTGTGCAAAAGAAACAGAGAAAAACCACCGCTGCGGTGGCAAGGGCAGCTTTTTGCCAGCTCAAAAAGGAGTGGCATTTTGCTGCTTCTTTGTGAGCCAGCAAGGGGTCGTGGCGTGTGGTTGCCACGGCTCCAATCCAGCAAGCCAAGGGACAGCATTATGCCGCCCCTTACCTGTCGTCTGTTCACCCCAGTTAAAAAGCTTTCTTCACTTTTATTTCACTGAGAATTTTACTATGGGCCTTTACAGACTGCCAGAAATAATGCAACTTGAGTCCACTTTAACTGCCCTGGCTCAGTGCTAGGGAATCATGGGAACTGTAGTTTATTGTGGCACCAGGGCTCTCTGACAGAGAAGGCTCAATGTCTCAGAAAAAACTACAGTTCCCATGATTCCCTAGCACTGACCCAGGGCAGTATTTTAACTCAAATTGCATTATTTCTGGCAGTCTGTAAAGGCCCTATGGCTCCCATTCTCTCCTTCAGCTTCTCCTCTTCTAGAATTAATGTCCTTGTATTTAGAGCTTACTTTTGCACAGATGTTTGACATATCATCTCCAATCCTCTGAGTTTTTAGTTTAAATCCCTCTTGATCAGATTTGCCATGTTTTTGCCAAAGACATACTTCCCAGTCTTTGTGAGATACAACCCATTTGTAGCCAGTAGTCTTATATCTAAAAAGTGCAGCCAAACCTCTCTCATCAACACCATCTGCATAGCTAGTCATTCATTTGCAGTATCTTCCTGTCCATATGTGGTCTTCTCTCTTTCACTGGTAGGACTGGTGAGAATACTACCTACACGCTTAACCTTCCTTTGCAGGGCTTTATAGTCTGAGGTGTTCTGGTCAAAGGTGTCTTTTGGATTGTTGTTGGTGCCCACATGAATAGGAAGAAAGGGGTACTGGTCTGTGTTAGTGATGAGCTTTGACAAGTTGTCAACCCCAAATGCGTGTGCCAGGGAGGCAGTACACTTCCTAAGTCATCTTGTTAGGCTGACACACGTGTTCCTCTCTACCTCTGGGCAATAGGTCCCCTACCACCAGCATCTTCCTTTTCTTCTTGCTGCAGTTAATGATTAAGTTGATTCCTTCCTTAGCTGTAGTTGTAGCATCTCTTGTTGCTGGTCTCCTGTTTGGGCATCTTCACCACCATTATCTTCAGGAAGATGTAAGGAGTGATGGTTGCTTAGCTGGAGTAGTTCTGAAGGCCTAGTGAATGGTCTGCTAGTGACTGTCCTCCAGGATGCTTCCTCTATATTAAAGTCACCTTCATTTTCCTTGGCAGTTTCTTCCTGTTGATTCTCCAAAATCAATTCTCCCTCTGTTCTCTCTAGGAAGTTCTTGTGTTCTCTGATGCATTAAAAAGTGTCAATACATTGTTGAAGTGTACTGACCTTCTCTTTCAAAAGAGTCACCAGTTTGTACTTGCTGAAAGGGTATCCAGAGAGGTTTTAGAGCAATAAAACACACATTGCACAAACATTGCAGCATATGACTACAGATCCTTTTGCCTCAATCTCTGCAGTTAATTTCCCCTCTATTAGATTGTAGTAAGTCTTGGAATATAACTGCATATTGTTACCCAAAGCGCTGGAATCCCAGAAGGGCAACCACAAATTAATGCATTTATAGCGGAATTTTAACAATAGCTCAAATGAAATAATATTTTGGCCAGGGCAACAGCAGCCTTAGGGACCAACCCAATTATACCAGGTCCAAATCATACAGAACTCCATAGGCAAATTCAAATGGGTTTTTGTATTTTTATTATGAGAATAATTGATACACAGGAGGAAAAGAATGGTATGTCATAGAAGTGAATAGTCAGGTGATTGGTGTGAACATGTTGGACAAAAGAGATTAACATTCCTCGCCAGAATGTCCCTGTCCAAGGTAATCACAGACAATCACCTTCTTTGGTCACCATCCCCTCATTGCCCTCTAACAACAAAGGGGTGATGCTGTGGACTCAGGGAATCCCATCAGGATTGGTCCCCTCTAACTCCCTTGCTAGCACAAACTGGTTTTTATAAGTGTAAAGAGGTCAGGCATACAAAACGGGGTCATTCCTAGGTCACCCTCCAGCATCCCTTTTTAATATTAACTTGATATTAAATATGAGGGGCAATCAGAGGCCTGGTCTTAGGGTATCAACATGATGTAATTTCAACAGAATTGTAGTCAAGCTAAAAGATTAAAGGAAGAAAGAAACATTGCTAGGTTGGCATGATTAGGGTTGTGCATTTTCTACATCACCAAGACTTTCCGCAATTGTGTGCATGCCTGCCTTGGATCTATAAATTTTGCCAGTCAGCAATGTAACTGTATTCCTTTCTTTTCACTCTACATATCAATTCTGTTGAAGAATATCATTTTTAATTTTGAAACCCTTCATAAGGAAAAATAGTGGTCCATATTTAGCAGATAAATTAGAAGAGGGATTCACACTGCAGCAAAGGTTAAGAATCACTGCGGCATTTCTTATTTCTTCTGCCCACTTCCCTGATTTGTTTGCAAAATGATTTTGTGGTCTTTGCTCCAGTTCAGAATATTGGGCTGGAATAATTATATTTCAAATGCAAGTCTGCACAGGAGTATATGTGCAAAAGAGAGACAGAGACAGAGAGAAATCACCATAAAATCTTCTCTGGAATTAATTTGTCAGGAATGGGAGATAGTTATATTAAGAATGTGATGCCAGACATTGATTTTGACTGCCACATCAGCATACATTACAAATCACTTGATACAAATAACAAATCGTTCATGTGATGTTGTTTATTGGACAAGATGGAAACACTGACTATCCATTAGTGTTCCAGAGATCAAACTCAGAAGTGAGAAACTGTGATCAACTCTCTTTCTCTCTCTTAGTGTGTGTGTGTTTGGTTGTATCAGTATGTATCTGCCTGCTGTATACCTAAGCAGATGGGCAAATAGCACAGACCAAGCCCATGCTATCCTGCCCTGGGTCAGTCTCTGGATCAGCATGGTGATGGGTGGGTGTTTACACACATGGCTACCACTGCATCATGGACTCACTACTGCTGCACGCTCCATACTTGCTTCTGCCATTGCATCTGCTGAGAAGACACCTGTCCCCACCTGTAAGGGTGGAGATGGTGTGCAGCCTGTAAGAGTGGAAATGTATGCTGAGATGCCCAAATGGCCAGCCATCCCCATCTGACATCACAGGCCACAACAGGGGTCACCTGAGCAGATGTGATGGCAGAGGCAGGTACAGGGTGTGTGTGGCTGTCCAGTCGGCCAAGGATTTTCCTAGAAACTTGATGGCAAACAGCTGGTCTTTTTAGACCAGGTTAAGACCCCTTGGGGCCAGTATCGGGCCAGAGCCACACTGGATCTGTATCTGGTCTGCCTGGTCCTGGACTAGGGCTAATGCCCTGCTTTGTCCAGACAGGAGAATGTGAGACCAGGTAGAGCACGGGCTTTTTGGCCTATATGTACAGGCCCATAGATTCAATTTGGAAAAATGTCTGCTGATTTAACATCATGGTCTGTTACCTGTTACATGGTCTAATTACACCCCCCCCCCCAAAAAAAATCACCACTTTATAAGTTCTTAAGGCAGAAAATAAATTATTATATATGATGATATACATGATAGGTATTATATGTTATTATATATTTAAGGCTAGATAAATCAGTCCATATACAGTATACTATACACTATATATAGTATATATACACAAAAGTCAGAATCATACAAGCCATTGTATTCCCTATGTATGGATGTGAGAGCTGGACAGTCAAGAAAGAAGATAGGAGGAAAATTAATGCATTTGAGATGTGGTGCTGGAGAAGAGTGCTGAGGATTCCCAAAAGGACAAACAAATGGGTCCTAGAGCTGATCAAGCCAGAGATATCCCTAGAAGCCAAGATGACAAGACTTAGGAGTTTATCACACGGGGAGCCCCATGCAGAAACGGTACTTTAAAGAGCAAAAAAACCCGCAAAAGCGGAAGCAATTTATCAACGGAATTTCTCCGTGTGATAAACTCCAGCGCTGTTAAAAGGAGGTTAATCTGAATGGAAATTAGACAAAAACTGCTTCTTTTTTACTTTTGGGATCTTCCGAAAGTAAAAAGAAGCAGTTTTTGTCTATTTTCTGTTCGGATTAACCTCCTTTTAACAGCAACGTTGTCTGAAAAAACACCTGCTTTTGCGGGTTTTGTTTAATTTAAAGCCCCGTTTCCGCATGGGATTTTCCCTGTGTGAAAAACTCCTTAGACTGTTGTACTTTGGACACATCATGAGAAGGCATGAATTGTTGGAAAAGATAATAATGTTAGGAAAGGTGGAGAGAAGCTAGATGGATGGATTTTATTAAAGAGACCATGAATATGAGTTTATAGGAGCTGGACAGAGCAGTAGAGGACAGAGGGGCCTGGAGATGTCTCATCCATAGGGTTGTCATGGGTCGAGACCAACGCGAAGGCTGTTAACAACAACAAAATACACTATATTACTTTTGCATTTATGTTCTACCTTATTTATATTCTACCACAAGATGGCCCAAGTTACAACTGTGGGGATGTGTTTTAACCTTTGTTTTGGAATATCTGCCGTGGTGTGAAGAAAATCCCTCAATCCATGGGATATGGGGGATACCTATGAATGGCTTTGATTCAAAGAGACAGAAGCCAATGTGAAAAACCTAAGTTTCTCATGTGGTGGCTCCTATGACTGCTCCAAATCTGATATATTGCAGTTGCTCAACCAAAGCCTGGTTTTGTATGTATTACTTGATAGCTGTGATAATATAAAACACCTGTCAACAAGAATAGAACATTCTTACTTCACACCTACCCAGAAGTCAGCTTAGCAGGTAAAGATACTTATGTCTTGTTAACCACCTTCTCAAGTCATGATGTGGATTGAATAGCATGCTTAAGCTTCTTGGTTGGTTTAATTCTTGTTGCTTCTCAGATGTACTTGCTGTCGTTCAGAAAATGAGACAGTCAGGTTACACTTGAAGTGTTTCTGAATTGCAAGACTGCACCAATTTACCAATTTGATTCCCAGCTTGGCCATGAAACCTACTGGGTAACTTTGGGCAAATCACATGCTCTTAGTTCAGCCTCAGGGGAAGGCAACCCCCATGATAGGTTCACCTTAGGCTCACCACAAGTTAGAAATGACTTGAAGGCACACAACATACCCAGATGTTTCTTAAAATTAAATTAATTTTAAATTTAAATTTAAAAATTCTTAAAATTAAAATTTTGCTTTAATGCCAATTTTGGGTGGTCCTGGGGTGATCAGTGGACATGTTTTGAGCACTTCAGGTATGGCTTAGATGCCCTAGTGATCAGGTGAGAAGGAGAAAGGGTGGAAATTTCCATTTGGTTTGCTTTCAGTTGCCAAAGTAACTGAGAAATTTTAAATGCTTTTTTCTATATATTAAAAAATGCATTGACAAATTTCTCCCCCCCCCCCCATCACTTAGGCTTTCAAGAGAAGCCAAAACTTTGCCCAATGTCCCCGCACCATGCCTCCTTTCCCAGCCAAATTCCAGGATCTCTCTCATTTTCTCTCTCTCTTCCCCCCTTCCCCTCTTCTCTCACAAACACACCACACACATAATCTCATATACACCTGGAAATATAAGTAGGAAAGAGTCTTACAGTTTTAAAAATGCATTTATTTGATTAATCTGCACCTTTCGGTTTTCCTGTTACTGCCAGCTTCTGACTTAACTAATCACTGCCAGATGAAAAACAGCATCAGGATAGATCAGAAAAATAAATCAGACTAGCTGCTGGCTTTCATTTTCCAGTGATTTGTGTAGTCAGAAGCTAGACGTAACAAGAAGGCTGAAGGGTGGGTTAATGAAAAAAATGTGTTTGTTTTTTTAAAAAACTGTAAGACACTTTCTCACTTATATTTTCCATCTTCCATAAAGTTGAACACGTGGCCAACCCAGTAAGAAACTATTATCAGCTAAAGCACTCTATACACCTTAAATCTGGGAAACAGTTATACTAAATAAAATTCCTAATCATTTTTATTATTCAGTAAAAGTTCCATTTTACAGGTAAGGTAGTCACAGAAAATTCTGGAGCATGATAATCAAAGGCAATGAAACTGTGTACTAGTCCTTTATTATGGCTTCTTTCTGTTCCATGTGGAACAGAGATCTTACATGTAAATATGTTGCTCCTTGCATGGAATGATGTACCGCAAGGGAAAAAAGCTCAAGAGGTTCATCATGTCAGTAGAGAGTGGATATTACTAATCTTTGTGAAGCAAATAAGTTATGGAAAGAAAGGGCATGAACTTCATACTATTTTTTACAAACCATTCTTTTAAAAAAGCAAATGCAATTATGAAACCCATTTTAAGGGGAAAAGCTAGTACATATGAAGACTAGAAGCTGGTGTATTACATATGCAGAAGTTTCCCTATAGAAATGGTGGCACATTTCTTGTCCAATACAAAATACCTTTAGTGCATGATGCACTGTTTTACATGCATCATGCATTCTGCATAGATGCATGAGGCATGCTGTTTTGCATGCATCATGCATTCTGTATTGGTGCACACTGTACCTGGATTGTTGTTGTGTGCCTTCAAGTCATTTCCAACTTATGGCAACCCTAAGACAAACCTATCATGAGGTTTTCTTGGCAAAATTCATTCAGAGAAGGTTTGCCATTGCCTTTCCCTGAGACTGAGAGACTGTGACTTGCCCAATGACAACCAGTGGGTTTCATGACTGAGCTGGGAATCAAACCCTGATCTCCCATCATAGTCCACCACTCAAAGTGCTACACCATGCATGTGTATTTTTGCATCCAGAGCACATTTGGTGCACAACATCACCGTTCAACACAAGAGTTGCATGATACAATTAATGTATAACTCCATTATATATTATTCCATGGCTCAGCCATGGAAACCTACTGGGTGAGTTTGGACCAGTCACATACTCTCAGCCTGAGAGGAAGGCAAAGGCAAACCTTTCTGAACAAATTTTCCAAGGAAACCCAATAACTGGGTTCCCTTAGGGTTACCATAAGTAGAAAATGAATTGAAGGCAAACACAACAACAACCCTGATGTAGGATCTCAGCATAGAATTTTTTTTATATATTAATTTCTTGAAACTTGGAGGGCAAATAGGGTTCTGATTTGTTTGTATTCATGTATTAAGTAGGTTGTAATGTGTTAAGCAGGTTTGCTGGGCTTTGTCAAATAGGTTAGAGTTATTTTCTCTCTTGAATTGGAGCACAAGGATAAAATAATAGCTGAATATAAAATTTAAGGGTCCATTATTTAATATGTAAGCTATCAATGATTTTCAATTCCGTGTCAGCTCAATAATTTTCAGCTAATGTGTATTCTTTGAAAGCCAGTTTCATAATGTGGGACCTCTTCTTTTCTATGAAGAAAAATCTGTTCAAGTGTGATACTTGATGTGTAGCAATTTATCTTTATAAATAAAATGCCAAGAAAAAATTATAGGAATTATGATGATTACATTATAGCAGTTGGCAGCAAGAGAAGGGGACAAAACACACCAAGTAGGGACCATTTATCTTACCAGCTTATTATGCAAAAGAGATATGTTCTTGCTATCTTGCTGGGAGTATGAAACTCTGAAATAAAAGCTTTTCCCGGGGCACTTTACTTGAAGTCTTGTAATTTATGTAAAAATAATTTACATACCTAAATAAAGTTACATCCAGATATATTTTATATATACCTTATGAATACAAATCTGCTAAAAATAAACCAATGGATGGAATAAAATTGTATTCCCTTTTGTAGCCTATCAATATATAGACTAACAAGAAGCTAATTTCACTGAGTGAGAATCATGAGGTAGCAAAAATGGCACTATCCAAACACAAGATAGAGATATCATCAGATGGGGGTAAGGCAAAATCCCAGTGTTCGCAGAATGCCAAAAAAGCGGAGGGAAACCCAACAACAGCCCAATGAAGATTAAACATGCTCAGTATGTATGAACAGTTGACTGACTGTTGGCAGCAGGAATGTTAAGGCAGAGGATCTGGAGACAGGAGGAAGGGAAGGGAATATTCTGAACAGGATTATCTGACATCATGTCATTGTACCCTATTCAATGCATACAAAATAGTGGGCATGAAGTATGAAGAGTGTTGGGGAAAACACCTGTACCAGCTCTGCCCTGAATATGCCCAAGCTTTGAAGGCATTCTAAAAGTTTGAATATAGTGAGAATTTCCCCCTCAATCAGATCCATAGCTTTACTTTACAAGGAAACATCAATGGAGACATTGAGTTGCCTGTTCAGGATAGTCTCAGGCACTAAGGTTTCTAGGCCAAAACCTGAGACCTATGAGGGACAGCAGCCCTGGGTAATGTCATTATCTACCAACCACAGCTACTCACAGCTTGTCATTTACAGAGAGAGAAAGGGAGAGAGAACATATTTTCCTGTTTAGAAATCTTTGGTAAAGGGACTGTTCCCATATGAAATGAGATTATTCCTTCTCACCCACTTGGAGAGGCAGAATAAAGACCATTTAATTTTGACTACAGAACAGAGGGTGAACCCTGGCACTACAACAACTAGGAAGGAAGGAGGAAGCTAGCTAGGTAAATACACAGGGGTGTTACTGGGTGGGTCTGGGGTGCAGGCCACACCAGGGGGCACCCTAAGTGGGGTGATACCCCCGGTCCTCAAACATCTGCCTTTTGACAGAAACAGGCTGCGGCATTTGCCTGCATCCCTTTAAAATGCTGAAGAGATGCTGTGAGTGGGAGGAGAAAGGAGAGGCCCCAGTTTTCCCCCCCAAAAAATTAAATTTTAAAATTGTTTTTTTAAAAAAGAATTCTTTTAAAACATATCTTACAAAATTTTCACTTTAACCACATGAAATAGGCCAGTAGTTGTTTTGAGGTGGTGCCAAGGTGCTGCAGGAAAATGCAGTAAGTCATGTGTTTTGCTCTGTGCCACTAAAATTAGCTTCCTACCTTCAGGGCAAGAGGAGGATGCTGAAAAATGCTGGAGCTCCCAGACCAGATTTTCTAGGTGGAATGAGACAGGAGGTTGCCATCTTCTTTTTTTGCCTCAGACTGCAAAACCTGTTGAGCCAGCACTGGTTGCTCCCTGATGTCGTTGTAACCATTGCAAATAAATAAATAAATAAATAAATTGTTTTTATGTGACTCATGGAAGCATATATTTGGATTGGTTATTGGTCATGGTTTCACTTCAGCTGCTGATGAAAGGAAAGTACAATCTAATGTCAGACACTTATGGAAGAAAGATTATTTAAGAGTAGAATGGCAGATTTTGTCTTGTATCTTGTAGCATCTTTGAGACTAACTATGAGAAAGAAGCTGTATCATAAGCATAGGACAGCTTATATTGCAACTTCTTTCACATTGTTAGTCTCAAAGATGGTACAAGATCCCTTTGCATACTCATATTCCAGACTAACACAGCTATGTCTCTGAATTCTAACCCCATGGAAAGCACAAAATTCAGTTAAAAACAAACAAATATTTTTTGTTTGTTTTTAACTGCCCTCAAGTTGATCTTGACCCATGGCGACCCTATGGATGAGACATCTCCAAGACCCCCTATCTTCCACTGCTCTGCTTAAATCCTGCAAATCCTCCTTAATAGAGTCCATCCATCTGGCATGTGGCCTTCCTCTCTTCCTACTTCCCTCCACCTTTCCCAGCATTACTGTCTTTTCTAATGAGTCTTCTCTTCTCATGATGTGTCTGAAGTACGACAGTCTCAGTTTGGTCATCTTGGCTTCCAGGGCGGTTTTCCAGCTTGATCTGCTCTAGGATCCATTTGTTTGTCTTTTTGGCTGTCCATGGTATCCTCAATACTCTTCTCCAGCACCACATCTCAAAGGAATTGATTTTCTTCCTATCATCTTTCTTAACTCTCCAGCTTTCACAATGGCTTGTATGATTCTAACTTTTGTGCTGAGTTGTATATCTTTGCATTTTAGAATCTTTTCTTGTTCTTTCATGGCTGCCCTCCACATTCATAGGGCCTAAGCAGACTGCCAGAAATAGTGCACATTAAATTGAGGCACTGCCCTGGCTCAGTGCTAGGGAATCATGGGAACTGTAATTTATTGTGGCACCAGAGCTCTCTGACAGAGAAGGCTCAATGTCCCAGAAAAAAATACAGTTCCCATGATTCCCTAGCACTGAGCCAGGGCAGTGCCTCAATTTAATGTGCACTATTTCTGGCAGTCTGCTTAGGCCTATAGTCTTCTTCTGATTTCCTGACTGCAGTCCCCATTTCTATCAATGTTTGATCCTAGATATGAGAATTCTTTTACTATTTCTATTTCTTCGCTGTCTAGGTTGAAATTGTGAATGTCCTCGGTGGTCCTTATTTTTATTTTCTTTATGTTCAACATTAAGCCTGCCTTTGCCCTTTCTTCTTTGATCTTCCTTAGTAGGTGTTCCAGGTCTGTGAGGTTTTCTACTAGTATTATGGTGTCATCTGCATATCTTAGATTGTTGATATTCCTTTCTCCTAGTTTTACTCCTCCTTCTTCTGGGTCTAAGCCTGCTTTTCTTATAATATATTCTGCATACAAGTTGAACAGATAGGGTGAAAGGATATAACCTTATCTGACCCCTTTTCCAATTGGAACCATTCTGTTTCTCCTTGTTCTGTTCTGACAGTAGCCTCTTATCCTGAGTATAGATTCCTCATCAGGACTATCATGGCACCCCCATGTCTTTAAGGGCATTCCATAGCTTTTTATGATCTATGCAGTCAAAGGCTTTGCTATAGTCTATAAAGCACATGCTGAATTTCTTTTGGAATTCCCTAGTACACTCCATTAGCCATTGTATGTTTGCAATGTGGTCCCTAGTGTCTCTTCCTTTCCTGAACCCTGCTTGGACCTCTGGGATTTCTTTCCCCATGTATGGTTGGAGTCTTATATTGCAGAATTTTGAGCATAATTTTGCTTGCATGGGAGATCAGTGCTATGGTCCTATAGTTGCTGCAGTCTTTTGTATCTCCTTTTTTTGTAAATGGGGATATATAGTGACCAATCTGTTGGCCATCATTTTGTTTTCCATATCTGTTGACATATGTTGGTTAGCACTAGAGTTGACTCTGACAATGTGGATTGTAACAGTACAATTGGAATATTGTCTGTTCCTGGTGATTTCTTTTTCACTATTTCTCTTATTGCAGTTTCCACCTCACTTTTTAGAATTTGAGGTTCATCTCTTTTGTATAATTCCTCTGTGTATTGCATCTATTTTTTTTATTCCTTCCTGGTCTTTAATTATATTATTTTTATTGTCATAGAGCATGCTTTGGAGTGTGCTGCTTGTTTGAACACATATGTATGACTTAAAGCAATCAATAGTTATTAAAAATAGTAGCCTCAAACATACAGTGAGAGCTCCAATTAGTCAGATTTGCCTTTTTTAATTGACAGAGAGGTATTTGGAATGGTATCACAATAAAGCATGCTTGAACTCTACCTTTATCTGGAGAGAATTAGAATGAAGAGAATTTTTGGTCAGTGGGCTCCATTGTACTCCCATCCAGCCCAGCTGTAAGATCTACTTGATGGGTGTATGAAACCTGACAGATAAAGATTATACATACCTAGATCAGCATTAAGTGGCTGTACAAAAGATAACAAAAAGATTAAGTCAAGCTTCCCTCTACTTTATTGTTCATGACAGAATCATTGAAAGGTCTTCATTGGAACCAATAAGGATTAAGAATGCTTTAAGAATGCTGTGCAAGTAAGTCCTCAGATTACACAGAATTCTTCAGTCAAAATGAGTATGTGTAGCACAGAACACAAGGGCTTGTGTATCCATTGCTGGGAATAGTTTAGATTTATTCTTAAATAAGCTCCTGAAGCCAATCTACTGTAGTTCACACATTCTGTCTAAATAAAACCAACCAGCTAAGAAAACTAAATAAATACCCCCACACCTTATGGGAGCTTATTCCTGAGTTAGGTTAGTGTACCATGCGAAGTAATCAAATTAAAAAGTTGATTCAGTTGTCCTGTTCAAATACTATCTTTGTGCACAGCAAAAATGCCTAAGAGAGGGTGGCATCACAGTGTTCCCCAACCACATTATTTTGTGGTACTGTCTTGTCTGAAGCATATGAATACAATTGTGCATTTGGAAAGAAATTAATATATTTGGAACCTTGCTTTTCCCATTTTTATGGTACTATAATAATAATAATAATAATAATTTATATCCCGCTTATTGACAAACAATCTAAGCGGCTTACAATAAAACCCATACAACATATCCCCAAACCAACCCACCCCCTTAAAACAGTATTAAATAACACATACTTAAAATAACAATAAACATAAAATTTAAAACATAAATGATATAAAACATATTATAATAAAACATATTGAAAACAGGTTACTAATTTGCACAGTGCAGAGTTAAACTGTACAGCTCACTAGAACAAGATGTGATGGTGGCCACGAGCATTAAATGGGAATTGGTCTTGACTCTAGCCCATCTGTAAGCAGGGATAGACTGCACAAAATGAAGTTCCTCTAGTCTTCAGGAACAAGAGCTTGGTTTTGTTATCCAGAGTTTCCCACATGAATATTGCATACATTATATTATAATGTGCATACATTATAACACCAGCTAACCCCCCCCCCCCCCAGCCTCATGGAGTGTCTCTTGGCCAGTTCATCACACCTTCTTTTGGGCTCCCACATGGCTCTCATATGGTTATCTACTCTCCTTGGCTTTAGGCAACATCCTACCTCCAGCTTTGTTCCCCAGTGATCATAATTAAAACTGAACTTGTCACCTCATCTCCACACCTACAAAGTTTTGCAATGCTATGAACATTTTCATACACAACCTGCTTATATAGGTCTGTTTATGAACCTTCCACTCCACTCCATGCATCTGAGGAAGCAGACTCAACTCTATGAAAGCTAATGCTACCAACTTTCCTCTTTCAGTTAGTCTCAAAGGTGCTGCAAGATCCCTTTGCACACTGATTTTTCAGACTAGCACTGCTATGTCTTTGAATTCAGCCCATTAATGTATGTCTAGCTTTCCAAGTAACAAAAATTATTCCCCATTTACCATGTACAGATGTGAGAGCTGGACAGTGAAGGAAGCAGACAGAATGAAAATCAGATATAGTGCTGATTTTCATTCTATATAGTGCTGGAGAAGAGTACTTAGGATACCATGGACAGCCAAGAAGACAAACAAATGGGTCCTTGAACAGATCAAACCAGAGCTCTCCTTGGAAGCCAAGATTATCAAGTTAAGGCTATCATATTTTGGCCACATAATGAGAAGGTATGGATCACTAGAAAAAAAACAATAATGCTAGGAAAGGTAGAGGGTGGAAGAAGGAGGGGAAGACAACAGACCAGAAGAACTCAATCAGCGGGGTTATGGGCATCGGCTTGCAGGACCTGAGCAGAGCATTGGAAGATAGGGATACTTGGAGATGTCTCATCTACAGGGTCTCAGTGAATTGGAATCTACTCAAGGGTAACTAATAGCAACAAAATATCTTCTAAGACAGGGCATTTTTCCATCAGACTAATTGCTTGCTCCATGTTAGCATATGAAACAAATGCATATCAAAAGTTAAGGCAACTACCATTCTGACTTTACACCGAACAACAAAGGTTAATACAACTAGTATTAGTCATTGCAGATTTTACTCAGAAAATAATTACAAATTAATACATATGAAGAAATCCCGCCCCCTGCCCACCCTCCCACCTGCCCGCCCTCCCGTGAATTCAATATACCAGCAGGCAGAAAGATGCAGACGGATCTATATGTCTCCATGCAGACATGGGGTAACTACACAATCTACCTCATATCCAGTTGACTATTTGAAGGCCTATCAAGTCAAAATCAAGTTTAAAGGTAAAGAACCATAAGAAGGAAGAGAATGTCTGAGGCCATACATTCTTGCCATCTCACAAGAATTTAACAACTGGGCCATACACAGCTGAGTGTAGGGTCACCTCATCTGTCTCCCCACTATGATGAGATGTTGCATTATTTCTCTTCAGATTATACTAATCATTCCTACATTTGTAACCTTCTCTCTCTCTCTCACTCTCTCTCTCTCTCTAAATTAGAATATGCAAACATAGTTGTCCCTCCTTATCCATAGATTCTGCATCTACAAATTCCACCATCCACAGCTTGAAAATATTTTCCCCAAAATAAATTCCAACAAGCAAACAAGATTTTGCCATTTGCCATATTACTATGCCATTGTATATAATGGGAATCCACAGATTTTGTATTCACAAGGGGTCCTGGAGCCAAATCCTGGTAGTTACCAAGGACCTACTGTATGCAACTCTTGTGCCCTCTTTTTGGTTGATGTATTTCCTCCTTTTTAGCAACACAAAAGTGACCACCTTACTCAAAGTCTGGCTTATTGTGTGCTCTTTGACAAGTAGTTTAATTCAGTTCCCTATCTTAAAAAATGACTTGATTTACTGCTGATTTCATCAGTTAAAACAAAGTTGTAAAACACTTTTGTGATATTTTTTTAAACTGGCGTATAAATGACAAACAACAGCCATGTTGTTTTCAGTGTAAAGTTGAAATAATCTGGGTTTTTTCAGGGCTGACAGCTTCTTGTCCAGATTTTACATATGGGTCTAATAAAAGCAAGAAGGAATGATGGCATGAATGACAAATACTAGACTATTGTCTCATGGGGTGGAAGTTGTGCCTTTGCCAGCTGGGAAGAGGAGGAACCATTACTTACAGTAATTATTTTGGACAGTAATATCAGCAAATCCATTGCATAAATTGATACTCAGTTTTACCATTGAATTAAATCTTCAGCCAGATATCCACAGATGCTCTCACAAAACACATTAATGAATGCTGAGACTAGACTGAATGGTAATAGCCTTTTGGATTGACTTTCAAAGAAGTGTTTTTCCAAGTATTTATCAGTCATCATGGAAACAGACCTGTGGTAGTAGAAGGCCACACTTTCTGGGAAGCAGGTATCCATTTCTCCAATGGATCACTATTGGGGTAAGCTACAAATACACATATGACATCAGTATTCAGATCTGTACCTCGAATACCTATATATGAATATTAATGTCCAGTCCATGCTTGAGAAAACATCACCAATTATTAACAACAGGTAAGTCAGTATTTTGTTCTTTTGTACTTTGACAGTGTAAATTTATCTGTTTACTAAGTAAATAGAATTAACTTTTTCCCCCAACCAATTTAATTTAAGGATTCAATTGCTCAAACCAATGTCTTTGGAAAGCTTTTATTTAAAACAAATGATGTACAGGGGAGGCCCCTGGCTATCTAATGGGTTAGGGACTGGAGCACTATCAGAATGTTGAGTTGGTTGAAAAGTGGAACCCACGCTTTTTTAGCTTGCAAATGCATTTTGGATACTGAAAAATGGAAAGCATGCCACTATATATCACTTTTGAATGCAAACAAAAGCTAAGTAATACATTACAGATGTGTTCTATTAATTGGACAAGGGGCCCACTCTTTCCATAGGCAAGAAGAACTTATAAAAACAGTGGACCCCTCATTGAATTAATGGAATTTGTCTGGAATTTGAAAGTTAAAAGAGTGAGGCATCAGAAAGCAAGACATCAAAAAGTGGGTAACACCTGTATAAACAGGACAGCATTAAAATTGTAATCATTCCTATTTATTAGCTCAATCAGCAGTTATTGTGAAATTATTTGTGTGTAAATATGCTTATCATTAGGCTACAAGCCTGATGAGAGATGTACACATACGCCTCTGTACTGGCCTCTTTTTGACGTGGGAAAGAGTAGGGCATATGGTTAGGGTTTACTTTCCTACACAACCATGAATTTCACCAAATGACCTTGGGCTATTTTTCCTTTTCCTTGTCTCAACCTAACCCACTCTGCAGAACTGTTGTGAAAATAAAATGTGTGGGAGAAGAATTATCTATGATGTCCTGACCTCCTTGAGGGAAGGGTTGGGAGAAATGTACTACCAATGGTAGCAGTAATAATGAATGAAAAATGAATTCTTACCCATAGTTGCCTTGAATTGTCTTGGCATGCCATGAAGTATATTCACCGCAAGTGATAGATGGGCATTGGTTTCTAAGTGAAAATGCTCCCCATCTGATTTAAAAAATATTTTTAGTGAACTACAGATCTCTCCCACTGATATAAGGTCTGGTTTTTGCTAACATTCATGGAACTTGTTTGAGCAAACTTGGTATCTAAAGATGGTGTAATGTAGTAATAAGAAATAGAGCTGTGAAGTCTCCAGTTTCATCCTCACCAGGTAATCTTCACAACTGTCTCTGGAGCTACAGCTAAACAAACTCCCCCCCTCCTCGCCCCCTCTCATTTGCTGATGGACTTGAATAGTTAGATGTCTGCTCTCTTGAATCAGCAGTGGAGATTCAAATGCTGCCTGCTTCCCTTTTTTTTCCTCGATGGGGTTTATAACTCAGTGGTAGAACAATCTGCTTTAGCATGTGGGCATGTCCACTCTGTACACAAAAAGGGGACATCCATTGGTGGGGAATGCTACAGCTATTGGTATTCTGTGATGAAGGACTATAGCTCAGTTATCTAACATTTGCTTTGCAGGTAGAAGGTGCCAGTCAACCCAAGCCACTAGTCAGTGTTCACAATGTTGGGATAGTCATCTGACTCAGAACAAGGCAGCTTCATATCTACAGGGTTGTTCTAAGGGTAGCTGAAATAATTTGTGTAGAGGGCCTTAAACATTCCAATGAAATGGTGACCAATATGAATTTAAAAGGCTACTTCACACTTTATAAAGAAAAAAATTCATAATAATTATACCAGTGGTATTTAGTATTTCATCATCCTGGTTTTTGGACTCTAACTCACTGAAAGCCCAGCTGGAGGCTTCTTGGATTTGAAGTTCCAACTTCTGGAGGGAAAATAGTCAAGAACCATGGATTTACATGTTTTGTTTAATTGACAATTATGATCAATTCTGTTAATTTTGGTGGAGAGATTATATTGGCTCAAGAAAGGGTTATTGTGCAATGAAAGCCTTGTCTAGGAGCAGCCTAATTTCAAGCAAACAAACAAACAAAAGAAAAGAAAAGAAGTTCCTGCTGGCTTATCATATAATGGCCACTCCACATTTTCTCTGTTCCCCTTTCTCCCTTGGAATCTCGGTATATGCAGAAAACACTAGTTTCAGTAAGCCATTGTAGTTGGCTACAAAAATCTCTTGGTAAAATTTTGGGCTGCATCTAAAATTCATGAGACTGAATGTGGCCATCTCATTTTTGTTTTTAGTTTCATGGAGGTTTTAGTAGTAATGATGATCCATATCACATTTTCCTTTCCCAGCATTATAGGATTAACAAGCAATTCAGTACTTCTCCCTCCTCCACATTTCTTTTTTTCTTTCTTTCATGTATATGACATCTGTACACATAAATATTTTTACAATGAGAAGATGAATTCAGTTTGCAAAGTGTAATGGTCTCCTCCATTGAAAGTTAAATCAAGTTTGTATTGGTCATAAATCATAACAAAATTATCAATAAACAGAAACATAGAATTAAAACAGAATGTTTGCAAGACAAGAAAGAAAGGACAAATGATGCAAGAAATTAACATTCAGTATCATCAGATAAAGTCAAATGGCAATTTTCAGGCAACATAAATCTTGACATTTGGCCCAAGCCAAGCAAAAGTAAATGTGCTGCCATCTTGTTTTCTCTAATTACTTGCTTTCCTGGACTACTTTGGAATTAGATTTCTCATATGAGAATACTGTTGTCTAGTCTCAAATGGACAAGATCCAGAGTTAGAAAATGTACTTTTTGGACTACAGTTCCCAGAATTCTGTTAGCATAGCCACTGGCTATATTAAAGGTGAATATTGGGACTTGTGGAGAGCTACTTGTGTAGTGGTTTGAGTGTGTGTGTGCTTTCTTTTTCTCTTGTCCTTGTTGGCTGCAGTACGAGCACACACTGTAATGAAAATAGTCTGAAACATATTCTCAGGCTGCATAGGGATTCAGGCTGTGATGTATGGGGTTATACTCCTCCTGAAGACACAGGTCCACAGTTGGGTGTGCTCTTGTCTGAGCCTAGAAGCTCAGGTTTCAGCAGTGACTAGGGCCTCATTCCCACAATGATTTAAAATGAATTACTGATTGGATTATATGTCTATCGTTCCCACTTGAACCTAGTTCCGAACTGACTGCACTCGGTTTCAATTGCATCACATCAAACTGAAGGGGAGGGAATACTGTGGCAGAGGATTGGCACATCCCTCACCAGTATTGGGGGAAATCTGCCATTTTCCCCCTCCCCTTTCCCAGGATCCGTCCTACATTCCAACCTTCTGTCCAGGAGGAATTCCAAAACGCCCTCATTCTGAGCTTGACTAGGAAACATGTCTTCCAAGTCTGCAAGGCTGGAAGGGCACCACTTCAACTCTATATGTCCTCAAAGTCCTGAAAGGCTAGGAGGGCAGCACCACACCCAGGGGAAAGTCCTCCATATGACACCCACGGTTGATGCATCATCCCAGGGGAAAGTCCTCCATATGACACCCATGGCTAAGGCATCATCCCAGGGGAGAGTCCTCCATATGACACCCATGCCTGAGGCATCCCAGGGGAGAATCCTCCATATGACACCCACGTCTGAGGAATCCCAGAGGAGAGTCCTCCATATGACACCCACAGCTGAGGCATCCCAGGGAGAGTCCTCCATATGACGCCCATGCCTAAGGCATCCCAGGGGACTTGAAGGAACAGGGGGAGTTGAAATGGTGCCCTCTCAGCCTTGCAGGACTTGGAGGATATGCTTCCTTGTCAAGCTCAGAATGGAGGGCATTTTGGAATTCCTCCTGGACAGAAGGTTGGAATATAGGATGGGTCCTGCGAAAGGGGAGGGGTGGGAAATGGCAGATTTCCACAAAAACTAGTGAGGGATGGGATACTAGTGAGGGATGGGATTCTGGCCATGGCACCCATGACTCCCTCCTGTTTTTTCTTGAATGTGTTGTCGGTTGCATCATGATGATGCATAGATGGTTGACAGACATTTTGAAGGGGCACAAACTAGTGGGAACGACAATCGTGCCAAAAAGTAGTGAAAAGACCCACTTCCAAAGTGGGAATGACGCATGGACTGGAATCAATTCACCAGCCCAGAGTGAAAGTGAATTGAAAATGGGATTACATGTAAGTGGGAATGAGCCCTAGGAGTGCATTTCCACAGTTCACGTTAGTATATCAGCTGCATCCCTTTCTTCAGACATCAGATCTGTCCACAGTGACGCATGCCTTATAAGCTTATTGCACTGTGGTCTCGGAACGTAATGAGTATGTGATGAGAACGTAAGTATTTATATGGTTCCCATTCTGTGCTCTGAGAGTCCCTAGCCCATCCCAGCAGGAGAACTGTAAAAGTGTGTCCTCAGCCAGTAAGAACGCTTTCAGACCATTCCAGATGATGTGTGTGCGATAATCCTACCGGTCTCAATCTATAAAATACTGTACAGCTCAGATCCAGGTTCTGATTGGCTAAGACAACCTCCTCCCCTCCCATCCTAAAACATCCACAAACTCAACTCAACTCTTCCAGTGTTTATGCGAAGAAGGTGCCACAGGCAATTAAAAAAATTTTTATTTTATTTTTATAGATTGAATTGCATTGTGTTTACAAGAAAAAACAATGAATGTTTACTACCTAAACCTCTTGGTAGCATTCTTTCCAATGCAGACATAGGGGTTTTCGCAACAGTGAGCATGTGCCAATGAGAGACGGCTGAGGAACTGCTTTAGTGCTGGTACTGGTACAACAGTAAATGCCGTGAGATAATATGTGTTCTCATAATGTTACTATCACATTATCAATAGTCTAATGTGGTAACACCCATTCCCATATTGTTATGTTCAAGGGACTTGATGGGAAAGTTACAGGTACTAGTGCAATAGATTAGTAGTTACAGCATGGTTAGATTACTGTAATATGCTCCACATGGAGCTGCTTTTGAAAAGTGTTCAGAAAGCTCAGCTGGTCCAAAGAGCTGTAGCCAGATTATTAATGGTGCTGGCTACAGAGAGCATACAACTACCTTGTTGCAACAGCTCCACCGGCTGCTGGTGTGTTTCCTGGCACAATCCAAAGTGCTGGTTTTGACTTATAAAATACTGTACAGCTCAGATCCAGGTTGTTTGAAGGACCATATTCTCTCTTATGAATCTGCCTGTGTTTTGAGATCTGCTGGAGAGGCCCTTCTCTCTGTCCCACCACCCTCACAGATACATCTGATGGGAACATTGGAGAGGGCCTTTTCAGTGGCTGCCCGCAGGCTGTGGAACTCCCTTCTCAGAGAAACTAGATTGGCACCCTTCCTACTTTATTTTTGCAGATAAGTAAAGACTTTTCTGTTTTGGCAAGAAGTATCTATGGTTTGCAATCTGAGTTCCATTTTAGGCAAAGAGTAGAAGCTCTCTTATAATGAACTATGGAATATTATTTTGAATTGAAACTGAACTGAATTCAGAGAGAAGTTTTACTCCAGCCTAATCTTCTTACTAGCAAAGCAAAGCAGCTTCATTCATATACTGCTTCATATCGTGCTATGGGATGTCTAAGGGCCTGGAGGCAGGGAAGAGGAGGGGCAGCCACACGCTTGGCGCCCCTTCCTCCTCCTGAGGTTGCCCTCGGAGCCGCCGGCCCTCCGCACGGCTGGCGCTCCGGGGGCAACCTCCCACCGCAGTGTCCGCACATGCTGTGGTGGAAGGGTCGCCAAAAGTGTGCCTCACGCTTTTCGGGCGCACTTTCGGTGACGTATAAAAGGAGCACTATTTTAGCGCTCCTTTCTTGGGGCACCGACGGTGCACCGCGGGATCGAGGCATGAAGATGCCTCGGTCCCACAGCGCACCTTCCTGGGGCGGCGCAGAGCCGCCAGTCTGCTTCCCCCCATAGCCATTTACAACTGTAAGCTCATTGCCCCCCAACAGTTGGGTACTCATTTTAGCAACCTCAGAAGGATGCAGACCTGAGTCTAACCTGAGCCCTGGCTAGTATTGAACTCGCAATCTTGTGGTCTATGAATGAGTGGCTGCAGTACTGGCATTTAACCACTGAGCCACCAGGGCTCCTAGCTGTTTAAGGGGACTATTATTATTTTAAATATAAGAGAATGTTAGAAAGTGAGCCCTGTTCTACCATGTCAGAATTTTACCACTGCATGTATTCCAATATCATTCTATTGCATGTATATAAACATGTTAGGTATGGATGGAGCTTCCCTTTTTAAGTGAAGTTTATGTGAGAGAAATATACCTGTGACACTGTTGCTTGAATATATACTTTCAAGCTAATATGTGTCACAAATGGGACAGTATAAATATCTCCCAAGGATTTTGGTATATGAATAAAACTGCTGTAATCAATTAGCAGTACAGTTCTATGCACATTTACTCAGAAACTGAATTCAACAGGGTACACTCTAAAGTTGTTTAGAATAATTATATCCTAGATTTAAAAGATGTCACTGAAATTCAGTGTTGAAAGTAGACAGTGTTCCAGAGAAGGCTTGCTAAGACATTCATTGATTCCTTTTGAGTAGGCTGCTTCACAATATAAAATGATTCATATGAGAAAGCAAATAACTATGTTCTTTCCTATCTTCCTATAGTTTTATTTGCTGATGGAGGAGATGTGTATGTGTTTGTGTGTGTGCACGCGTGTGTGCGGGAGGGAAGAGTCAGAGATTTTCATCAACTGAGCAATGAACAGGAAATAAATGATTCTCTGAAATGACTGAGTCTATTAAAAAAACAAAAAACCAACCCATCAATAAAGCCTAAAAACCCCTAAAAGAAAACCATGGGATGAAATCAATATAATACATTGTTTAGTAAATGCAAATGGCAAAGGTAGTACAGGAAGTCACATGCAGGAAAAGAGGTTTTAATATGTCATATAAAATATGTGGTGTACAGTTCTATCTTTCTCCAGGGCTGCACCTAATATGGGTGCTGCTTAAAGGGAAAGGGAAAGGTTTCCCCTTTGACAAGGTTGTCAAGTCATGTCTGACTATAGGGGACAGTGTTCATCTCTGTTACTAAGCCAAAGAGCCAGCATTGGACGTTATCACATGGGGGAAATCTGTTGGTTAATCCACACAAAATTCCAAACAAAAACTGAATTTGCGCCTCACGATTTCACACGATGTTGCACAGAAACTGGTTAGAAACTGGACAGAAACTGGTATTATCCGAGATCTTTTTAATTTTGGGAGTTTAGAGGAAATGCATTTGCAAAATTACAGTAATTTTGCATTTACTGCAATGTGAAAAGCAAATATGCATGGACAATTCTCTTTTAAAACCTGGAAGAGGGCCAAGAGGAGGAGGAGGAGGGGCCTCCAGGGAGGAAGAGTCCCAGGCTCCTGCCATGCAGGGAAGGGAAGGCAAGGCAAGACAAGGAGAGGGAAGTTTGGGACGGAGGAGAAGTTTGGCATTTGGGATGGAGGGAAAAGGAGGGGAAATAAGGCTTCCCTCGCAGCAGCTGTGGGTGGATGTGGGTGCAAGTGTGGGGTGTGCTTGTGGAGCAACTTGGAGCTCCATCTCACCATAAAGTTCTGCCCTGCAAAGGGGAAAGGCTTATGGGGGGGGGATAGGAGCTACCTCCAGTTTCCCCCTCTCCTGGGCATCATCCAAGGCTCTGGCTCTCCCCAGGGAACACCCAGCCCTTCCTTCCTTCCTTCCTTCCTTCCTTCCTTCCTTCCTTCCTTCCTTCCTTCCTTCCTTCTCCTTTCATCCTTCCCTTTCCTCCTCCTCCTCCTCCTCCTCCTCCTCCTCCTCCTCCTCCTCCTCCTCCTCCTCCTCCTCCTCCTTCCCTGCCAGCTCTGCCTGTGATACTACCATCTCAATCCCTCCCTTGCCTCGGCTTGCCTTGCCTTTCCAGCCTCCTCCTCCTCCTCCTCCTCTGCTCTCTTGAGAGGTCCTAACCCCAACGGAAGGGGGTTATGACCTGTGCAGGAGGACATGACCCCAAATGTAGGACAGTCTGACATTTCCTCCTGGAAATGCAGGACCCGCCCTGGAAAAAGGAGGAGTCTGGTCACGGAACACACCCATTTCCAGTACATGTATGGGTTCTTTTCACTTGTGTATGAAAGTTAAAAACAACTTTTTTTCGCTTTTAACTTAATTCCGTTATTACTGTAATTATGTGTGAAAAGCTTTTGCGCAATTAAGCTCTTTTTTCGCTTTCTTTTCTGGATGCTTCATTTCCACTTTATTATCTCTTTAACAACGAAAATGGCCCAGGGGAAAGTGGGGAAAGGAGACATAAGCAGTGATATTTTAAAAGCAGCTAAAAAAGTAGGACAACTGAAAATGAATTGGGATCCAGTTGCAGAGTATGATGGATCTGAAACGTTATAGTTACTCCTGACTAGACTAGATTGATGGCAGTAGAGTAGATCAAAGTATTGACTTACAATCAAATAATTAATTTAATCGGTCTACTCTAGCTGGGATTCAGCAACATGATTCCAATAATAGCCACTGTAATCTTTAGATCCTATCTATAAAGGATAAAGAACTGCAAAGTATTCTACAAGTATTAAAGCTTTATTATTTCAGGAAGGCAATAGTTTATTGTGGCACCAGAGCTCTCTGACAGAGAAGGCTCAATGTCTCGGGAAAAAATACAATTCCCATGATTCCCTAGCACTGAGCCAGGGCAGTTAAAGTGGACTCAATTTGCACTATTTCTAGCAGTCTGCAAAGGCCCTTACGAGCAAGACCCCGGAGTGAGGTAGGGATGGCGCAGGGATGGCGAAGGATGAGGAGGGGCTTGCTGCGACGTCGTGTGAACTTTTCCTGCACAGAGCCGGAGTGGGGCCAGATGGAGGTAGGAATGACTCCCTTTTTTGCCCCGTGTGAATACGTCCTTAGTATGCTTTAACTGTTCTTGTTGCTGTGTGCCTTCAGTTAATTTCCATCTTATGGCAGACCCTAAGATAAACCTATAATGTTTTTTTTTTTTTGAAAGATTTGTTCAGAGTGGGTTTGCCACTGCCTTCCTCTGAGACTGAGAGAGTGTGACTTTCCTAAGGGCACCCAGTGGGTTTCCATGGCTCAGCAGGGATTCAAACCTGCTGGGGTTGCAGGAATTAAGCAGAGCAGTGGAGGACAGAGAGCCTTGGAGATGTCTCATCCATAGGGTCACCATAAATCAAGATCGACTCAAGGGCAGTTAACAACAACAAGTACTAAATATTGTTAAGAGATCAAGAAGGATTTACAGACTGTATTAAGATATGCTGAGGCCCTAAAACTGTTAAGCCCCATAGCACTACCCCAAAACTGCTCCAGAGTAATCGTCCAGTGCTCAAACTACTACTCCATGCTGGCTTCACCGTTTACATATAAAAATGTAATGCTTTAACTGTATTTTATTTTAATTTGTATGCTACCTTTAGACTCAAGTATAAATAAAATATAAATAAAGGTCTCACCTCCACCACTGTCATCATCTTACTGGTGAGGTGACAATTCCTTTCTTTACATGAGCCCTTTTCAAACCTTCAAGCCACCCCAAGAAAGACCTGTCACAATTACCTCATACCAACCTGTTATGCTCTTTCTGTTATCCTATTTGATCATGTCCCTTCTTCACATACCATCCAGTTTTGTCATTTTCCATAACTGTAAAGTTTTCATCTTATTTCATCCCTCTGATATAATTCAGGAGCCAGATGTTTTATCAACACTATCCACGCATGCTGTGGCACTCACATAAGTAATTAAATGCACATTTTCACTTCCTCCAACAGAACAAGAAAGTGAGAGAAAGATTTATATCAGTTTTTGGCACTGCACAATTGGGATAGGCTTCATCCTAAAAAAAATGCTACTGTTCCTTTGCATAGTTCAGAACTTCAGCTGTATTTACTTGGAAAGCAAATGAACATGCTTAGATGTATTCACCCTCTTCATACTTCATGTGCAAATTACCTTTTTTTGTCTCACATCAGCTGGAGCTTTGTCTCTCTGTCTCTCTGGGCTGACATTATTGTACATAGCAGGTTTATTCAGGCATTCTTCTAATTGCATTAGCACTGCAGGACTGTTTCAGATTATTTCAGTTGCACAATGAGCAGTTCACAAAGTAAACTTAACGTATGCTTGAAAGCCCCAATGTTCTTTGTAAAAAATGACATTATGCTTATTAAAATAAATTGACAATGCACTTAGTTGTGTTCCCTGTTGTGCTGTGTAAATCAAAAATGAAAGTCAAATGAAAACCTGCTGTCCTGAAAGAAGCAATAACAAAAATGTCATGCTTAAGGTCATCAATGGAGGCCAATGCGAGCAGCCATTTTCCTTCTATTGATAATGACACTACCTTATTAAACCCATCAGGTCTTTATATACAAAATGGGAGCATTTCTGGACTGCTCTGGCTTTGTTTCATTGAAAGCTGCTGTGGAGGAAGAAGGTAAAAGGGGAAAATGTAGAAAATACTATGCTACCTTGCCTGAAATAATGGTAAATAAACTCCTGCAACTAAAAAGTGATAATATTCACCTAGTCCCAGAAGACTATTACAATTCAACTCTTTTTGCTCTAGGAGGAAGGCAGTGGCAAACCCATTCTGAACAAATCTTGCCAAGAGAACACCATGATAGGTTTGCCTTAGGATTGTCATAAGCCAGAAATGACTTGAAGGCACACAACAACAACAGCAAAAACAAAAATAACAGAACATCTACACCTACAAAAATACTGGGACAAATATTTCAAGTGAGTTCAATAAATTTGTCTGCCAAGTAGACTGTGAATTAACTCCATGCTAAATCAGCACATCATTCAGTCTCAGCTAATAAGTGTTTAAAGTGGAATACCTATTATGATTTATTATAATAGCTATCTGTATTTCATAGGGTCAGAGTGGGTTAAAATAAATTGTAACCAACAAACAAAAATAGATGAAGACTTCAGTGCAAATATGTTTCAGCAGAAAATATTATACTCTCCCTAAGCTTGAGGAAAAAAAGTCTTTCAAACAGAAAAGTGTTTCTAGAAGATATGCAGACATGAGTCTTGGCAAATATTTAAGGGAGGAATGATCAGATAGGATCCCACTGGCTAAATACAGCTCTCTGAGTGTTACTGTCATCCTCCACCATGTTATCAATCTGACCCAGAGGCAAGATAATGATTTGGAAAATCTAATTTTCAGTGATGGAACATAAGAACATGTAGAGGAAGTGGGAAGGTATACCAAAATCCCACTCAGACATGTGAACTAGCTCTGATGGAAAAAATAATTTCTATAGTACAATATTAAAATCCATTAAATGTAAAAAACAAAAACATCAATTGTGAGGTGTTTCCATTTTTAAAATACTTCATAAACTGCATTGCATCTTATACATATCTATGTCAATTGAGCCAATGAGGTGCTCACTCCAGCATTCATAATGATCAGCCCTCATTTCTATAATCCCTTGGGTTTGTGGTGGTAGTGACAGGGAATTTAGACAATCAAGTTGTTTTCCTTCTCTCTTTAAAATATGAATGGAAGAATGTTCTTTGAAAGTTCAGAGATGGGATATCGTGGGGTTGTTCCTGTTTCACTCACTTGCCATCAACACCCACAAGATTCTCAAGACTGCTTTCAATGACAAAAGACATCACCATCTGCTGTAACATTACCAAAATTAAATTACAGGCTCTGTTCATTGTTTAGAAAAAATACTTCTTCTAACATGGTTGTCAAGCTGATATGGCTGTGAAGTTTTCATGGATCAATAGGAACGCTGCCCTCTGGGAAGAAGAAGCCAGCTCTAACATGGAGGGGACCACTGGCACTCCACTCCACCCTGGACAGCAAATGCTCTGCACAGTCGTGCAGCCTACTAATAACTTTTGCCATCATAACCACATTCTAATGTTTAACCACCATGTGTCACAGTTTTTATCTGTGAAATGTTGGAGGGTAAGCATCTTTTTTTTAAGTCCCCTCTCAGACTTATTTTGTTTACAGTTAGGTTGGCTTGTCCCCTGTCATCCCTGAATCAGCCACTGTCTATGCTCTTAGTGTTATGCACAAACATCTCTGCTTTATACTTGATACTTGATACACACTATTTAGGCTTCAGTGATTTAAATTTTGCAAAATAGAACACCAAATTAGCACTCAGTCTGTAACAGTTCCCCATCTTTTGCTAACATTGAGGCTCTGAAGCACTGGCTTTCAAACATATGATACAGCAGTCTCTATTTGAAGAAATGTTTGGTTCCTCTCTTGTCATCAAATGCATTTGTCACCTGCAATTCTGTTGTAACTAAGGCAGTTGCTGCTTCTATTGCTTGTTTTCATCTCTCCTGGCTTAGAATTTCTGGTGTAAGACTTCTTCTTTTCTCTGCAGTCATCACCTGAAACAAGTATAGTCTAACAGTGGAGCAATGTTCTGACATTTCACAATCTTCTTGGATTTCACAATTTTCATTGCCTTCTTTCTGAGGTCAGGGATCATTTTCCTAAATTCTCCTGGGTACCAGAGGTTCTACTTTATCTAGGTGTAAGTTTGAATTTATGCTGCTTTCAGAGGATGCCAGCATTGCCATGCCCTTCTCCACATTAAGCCTTGTGGGTCTGCACAATTATTTCTTGTTGTCCTTTTTAGTCATCTTGTGTCATGGCATTCTCCACATTAAGCCTTGTGGGTCTCTTCTTTCTTGTTGTCCTTTTTAGTCATCTTGACTTTCAGCACATTCCTGTCATCCTCCTTTGACACTGATAGTATATGTACTGTTACGACCCATGTAGAGGACAAAAGGTTTCTGAACCTTGCTTTGCTTTTCCTCCTGCTCCAAGATAGGCTTTATCTGTAAATTGTAGCCAGTGACTTCCTTTGCACAGCAATCAATAATGGAAGTAGCCTCTCCTTGCAATTACATTTTTGGAATACAATGTCAAAGATTACTGGATCAATGAATTTCACAAACAACAAACTTGGAATTAAGCATGGGGTCTGCTAGGTACGCCTAGCAGCTTTACAGGGAGAATGCTCTACAGCAGGGGTAGGCAACCTTTCCCCTTTAAGGGCCGAGGGACTTCAGCTCCCAGCCCCTGCTCTACAGCATATTTCAAGCTGTAGACTATATAAACTTATAGACTTTATCTGTGGAGTTCATCACATGTGGGAAATCAGGGGGAAATTGAGGATTCAAAGAGTCATTTTTCTGGGAAAGTTGCATGATCACAGTGAAGATTTTCACACATATCATGATTAAAGAGGACTTATCCCGGGAATAACCAGGGAATAACCAGCAACAAATCATTTATGGGATTTCCCCATGAATTATTTGTTGATGATTATTCCCTGATTATTCCCAGGATCAGTCCTCTAATCATGACATTGTGTGAAAATCTTCCCCGCGATTGCTCAACTTCTCAGGATAATGACTCTTTAACCCCCAATATTCCTCATATGATAAAGTCCTATGAGATTATTCATACCCATTTCCTTACTCATGCTGTATTTTCTTTTTGTATGGAATCTTTTAGCACAGAATCTTGGATTTTAAAGGTTGCTTCTATTTTAGTTGTACCTATTATGTGGTGTAGTGGTTTGAGCATTGGACTCTGGATACCAGGTTTCAATTCTCCACTTGGCCACAGAAACCAACTGAGTGACCTTGGACAAATCACACTATCTCAGGCCCAGAATATCCATGATAGCTTTGCCTTAGGATTGCTATAAATTAGAATTGACTTGAAGGCACAAAAACAACATTATGGCTGTTATTAGCTGTTTTGCTGTGCTAGTGCTATCCATCATTCAGTGTGGTTCTCACCGTGACATACAGACACCTTTTGCAGGCATTTTTGCAAGCTATTCAGGCTTTAGTGACTTAAAG
This sequence comes from Phrynosoma blainvillii, assembly GCA_026167975.1. Taxonomy (NCBI): domain Eukaryota; kingdom Metazoa; phylum Chordata; class Lepidosauria; order Squamata; family Phrynosomatidae; genus Phrynosoma; species Phrynosoma blainvillii. The sequence continues at coordinate 143,888,341 of JANUYF010000001.1, forward strand.
TTTGCAGAACACAACACCAAATTAATGCTCAGCCAGTAACAAGGGCTTTAAAAAAAGGTATGAGCTATGCCAGTGGGAGGATTGCGGTTCCAAAAAAATAAAATTTCAAAGCTCTGCCTGAACATGAAACTCTGTGTTTCTTAAAATATCTGGTAGTTGTTTTATTATCTCCACAGACAGACTGATATAGCAGTCTCAAAAGAAGAGTGTTGATGTCTTTTCCACTAATATTAGGCACAACTATTACTGAACATACTGTTTTAATGAGAATTACAAATGCATTTTGTTACTGTAGACTCAGGACATTAAGCTTTTAAAAAAAGCATCTTTTGTCGTTTTCTATGAGTCATAACATTTATTGCATGGCTGTTAAAGGATTTAACTACCATTGATTTGGGTTTAAAAAAAAACAAAACACACACACCAAACTTTAGACACACTTGGAGACTGTATATTTATTGAAAGAAAGAAAAAACCTTTCAGGAATGTCTAATTATATATTCTCCATTATTTCACAAAAATTGCCTGCTGTAAAAGTTAACACCAGGAAACAAAGCAGATTTTTGAACATACAGTTTATTAAAATATCTTGTTAATAACACATCTGAACTATTAGTTTAGGAAGCAGAATATCAATAAGATGAAAATGAATTTGCTCTCAGAAATGAATGAAAGCTACATTAGGATTAATTCTACAGTTGTTTTGCATCTGAATAATTCTGGGAAGAGTTAATACAAAAGGCTTGTGCTATAATATCTTTGGGGATGGGGAGAGGAGCTTGGTTTGCACAGGCAAACTGATCCATAGTCTTGTTATACTGAATGGTCACTCTGCCAAAACCAGTGCTAGCATAAGAGAATTGCAATCACATAAGCTCATGTAACTCATGCTACAAGTTACCGCTTTGGCCCAGTACAGTGGCAAATCCTAAGGAAAGGGCTGCTTGTTGTTGTTGCTAACTGCCTTTAAGTCAACTTAGAGCTATGATGAACCTATGAATGAGAGACCTCCAGATCATTCTGTCATCTTGCAGATTCATGGCATGGCTTCTCTGATTGAGCCTATCCATCTGGAATATGGTCTTCCTCTTTTCCTATTGCGTTCCACTTTACCAAGCAATACAGTCTTTTCTAGTGAGTCCTGTCTTCTCATAATATAGTCAAAACAGGACAACCTCAGTTTAGTCATCTTTGCTTCCAGGGAGAATTGGGGCCTGATCTGTTCTAGGACCTATCCATAGTCAAGAATTTCAGTGTTTTCAAATAGCATTTTGTGCTCAGGTTGGTTTAGGACAGGGGTTGGCAACCTACGGCCTGCAGGCCCATGGTTGGTCCCGCTGCCGCCGCCCCGCATGTGAGCACCATTTTTGCATCCAAAATGGCTCCCGCCACCGTGCGCATGCACATGCAAGCACAGGTGCCGTTTTGGATGCAAAAATGGTGCCCGCGCCATTTTGGAAGGCCCCACAGCGGCTTCCCTGGGCCTTGGGAACACCCTCCCACCCGTGCACCAGGCGAATTCGCACAGTGCACACGCATTCCCAAGGCCCAGGGAAGGTCCCCTCACCCATGCGGGGGGCGTTCCAAAATGGCATTCTCCACGTGTGCACGCATGCGCACAACAGCAGGCGTCATATGCATGCGTGCATGGGGGCAGTCCGTGTGCATGCAAGCGTGCGCACCCATCTGGCCCCCATGCCATTCCCTCCTCCTGGCCCCCCAGCAACAAAAGTTGCCGACCCCTGGTTTAGGACCACAAAACACAGTGTTCAAATGCCAATCAAGGAACACGAGAGACACCGCAGACTGGGTCAGCCAGAAAAATCAGCAGTAGCAAAACACATCATAAACCAACCTGGGCACAAAATGCCTTTTGAAAACACTGAAATTCTGCGATATGTTTTTCCTGTCTTCCAAATATAACTTCATCTATTTCGTTTTTATTTAATGAGAATCTTTCAAATAGTTTCATATCTTCTCGAAATTTGTATTTCAGTTGGTTATATAAAAACCAACCGATATTTTTCTTCTCCTCCTGCAGTTTTTCTAATGTTTTAAATTGAAAGGTTTTGTCGTTATTTATCTCTATTAGATCACTATATTTTAACCACTCATCTTCCTCTTTCTTTGATCTATAATAGAGAGCTTCCTGTGTGGATAACCATAATGGAATTTCCCTGTAGAATTGTTTTCTAATTTTGAGCCATACCTTTAACAATGCTTTTCGGAACACATGATGTTCAAAGTCCTTATTAGCTGATAGCTTATTGTACCACATAAAGGCGTGATATCCAAAACGCAAATTACTGCCTTCTAGAGTAAGTAGTCTCTTATTATCCAATTTTATCCATTCTTCCAGCCAATTCATACAGGAGGCATAGTAATATAGTCTTAAATTCGGAAGACCAAGACCACAAAGTTTGGCTACCAGTCCTCAAAAACATCAAAATCAGGATTCAACAAATGCAAATTAACTTCACTCAGGGTCAGGGGGTTTCCCAGCAGACAATGGACCATTAATTAAATAGACACTAATCCTCCTCGCAGATCCTCCCACCTGCCTTGCCTCAACAGAACAATACACAGATTTACATGCTAATCCTCTCTAACCAAGGGTCACACAGTATATATACCCTACACACCTCCATGCCAGCATTCTCTGAAAATGTGAGCCACAGATGCAGACAAAATGTCAGGAATACATTCTTCTAGAACATGGCCTCACAGCCCAAAAAACTCACAAAAAGCTTGTTTAGTTTCTTCATAACTGCTCTTCCAAGTCCTAATCTTCTACTGATTTCTTGACTGCAATTTCTGTTCTGATTGATGACTGAGCCCAAGTATGGAAAATCTTGGACTATTTCAATCTCTTCACCATCTACTTTAAAATTATGTGGATTGTGGGTGCAGCAGCAGCAGCGGGGCTGGGAGGAGGCCTGGGCGGAGAGTACAAAACCACTCCTCCAACACCAGCATGGCAGCGCAGTAGCAGCAGTGGGGCCAGGAGGAGGCCTGGGCGGAGAGTACAAAACCGCCCCTCTGACACCAGTGTGGTGGTGCAGCAGCAGCAGCAGGGCTGGGAGGAGGCCTGGGCAGAGAGTACAAAACTGCCCCTCCAACACCAGAGTGGCGATGCAGCAGCAGCAGTGGGGCCGGGAGGAGGTCTGGGCAGAGAGTATATAACTACCCCTGCAACACCAGTGTGGTGGCGCAGCAGCAGCAGCAGGGCTGGGAGGAGGCCTGGGAGGAGAGTACAAAACTGCCCCTCCAACACCAGAGTGGCGGCGCAGCAGCAGCAGTGGGCTGGGAGGAGGTCTGGGCGGAGAGTATATAACTGCCCCTGCAACACCAGCACAGTGGCGCAGAGGCATGAAGCAGACTTCCAGTGAGATGACTCTGTGAGAGGTTGGGTAAGGCAGAATCTCCAGACCACTCTAGCATCACTGGGCTGGAGATGGGGATATATGGGATACAACGTTACCATCTAACTCTACCCTCTGGGATGATGGTAAGTATGGAGCTCAACAGGGGCCTGGAAGAGTCCCCCTTGGCAGTTGCAGAGAGTAACTCTTGAATAAACTAGCTGAGAGGAGGATTCGGGGGCCAAAGAGTTTCCACAGTCCTCTAACGCCGCTGTCTGTAGACAGTCTGGCAAGACTCTCACTCTAATCCTCAAAGACTAAAGATATTTACATATATAGTTTAGTATCAAAGAGGAAATTAGGAGGTTTAATTTTAGACCTTCTTCGGCTCTCCTGCATGAAGGGACACCTAGATGTAGCAAACCTGGAGGAGTTCACAGAGGTGAGGAAAGGAGAGAAAATAAGCCACAAAGTAGAGTGATAGCAAAACAATGAGATAACTTTGTTAAAATATCTTAGATTCTTTTGGATTGTACTCAATAGATATTAGTAACATTGAATTTTTTCTATATAGGGATGACTCTGGAATATAAATAAGGGTGTACCATAGTCATTAAGTTTATAATTAAGCTTATTGCAAGATTTAAGATTTTCTTTATTTTGTACACTAGTGGATAATTGTAAACTATCTTGGCAGAATTATCTTACTGTCTAACCAGTTTTTACAGTTATAGCTCTTTCTTTTGGGTTATCATAAAGATAAAAACTAAAATATACATCAGCCGACTGAAGTTTAAAGAAATTTGATTGACAAATCTAAGATAGTACTTGTTGATTAGAAAATCTCAACTTTGGAATTGTTGCTATACAGCATTATAGGTCTCTCTAATAAATTTGGAATATTCAAAATGGCTTCAGGAAAAAAGGGATGGACCCAGCCACAGATCCAAACATTGGTGCAGAGAAGAAATTCCACAGATGAAGCAACTAAAACGATGGATACCAACACAATTTTGCTGGAAGAAATTTGAAAACTAAGACAAGAAATCAAGGAAATACGACAGGAAATGAAGAATGAATCCAAAGAGATGAGACAGGAACTAAGAGAAGAGATTAAGGAAACAAGGACAGAAATAAGAAGAGACTTGAAAAAAGAATTGGACAATTTCAGAAAAAAGATGGAAAAACTATCTTCTGATGTAACTAATACACAAAAGGAAGTGGAAGAATAGAAGGAACAAACCAAAACTCTAGAAAAGACATCAAAAGAATTAATACAAAAACAGGAGCAGCAAAGAATAAGTGAGTTGATGAATGAATTAAAACACAGGGAGAGATGCATGAAGATCAGAGGACTTTCTGAAATGCCAAATGAAGATTTATTTAACAGAATCATAACCCCTTTAGGTGAATTTATAGGCTATTCTCAAACAAAGATGGAGGCAATTCAAGCTATGCTAGAGAAAAGAAAGCAGCAAGAGATATTGCAATATGTCTTACACGAACTAGAACAAGAGACTTAATCATTCAAAGCAGCTATGAAACAAACTTGGTGATAGACAATGATGAATTGAAAATCTTTAAGCGCATTCTGCCATCGATTATGATGGAAAGGCAAAAATACAAATCTCTGATCCAGACTCTAAAAAGAAGAAAAATAGAATATAGATGGGAGAGAATAGAAGGACTTTCTTTCACCTGGAACCAGAAAAGATATAAAATAGATAATCTGACTAAGGCCATGGAATGGGAGAAGAAGCTAAATAAAATTAGAAAACCAGAAGAAAACACAGGACCTCGACAACTAACTCGTGCTAGAACTCGACAAAGAAAAGAAGAGGAGGAACAAAAGTAAAATAATATCACAAAGCCAAGAAATAGAAAAGAAGAATCAGCTGCAGGAAAAAGAGAACGCATCAAAACAGGATTTATCAAAAAGTGATATCGATGTAGATACAGAAGATTTAGAAGATGGGAAGGAAAGTGAACCAGAGGAAGAGGACTTTTACAGAGGAGAAAAAAGGCAAAACAGACCTCACCGGATTTAAAGATTAAAAAGGACTTTGTGCATACTAAAGAATTTAAATAAATAAAGATTTAATAAGAAATTTGCAGTAAAAGAAATCTTCAAAGACACTTATAGGGGTGGAAGGGGTGGAAAAATCAATCAAAATCCAATAACCAAAATCATATCAGAAAGTTCGGATTGATAGCTAAAAATGACAATAAAAGTGTAGTCAAGGAACATAAAAGGATTGAACTCTAAGTACATGAGAAATATAGTGTTTCATTACTTGGAAAAAATAAAAAGTGACATTATCTGTTTACAAGAAATTAAGATTAGAGAAAAAGACATCAAATACTTAAGGAACCCTAAATTAGGAAACTGCTTCACATCGGTAACAGAAAAGAGGAAAAAGGGAGTGGATCTTTATATCAATAAGAAATTTGCAGTAAAAGAAATCTTCAAAGACACTAAGGGATCTTACATCGCAGCTGAATTAAAACTTAGAGAAATGCGGTTATTAGCCATTGGTGTATACGCATCCTTAGAAGGTAGAGACAAATTTTATGACTTAATAAAAATGGAATTAAGGAAGGTAGATTATGCCAACATTTTAATAATGGGAGATTACAATGCAGTAATTGAACCACGACTAGATAGGTTGTCACACACAAACAAAACAATTAAAAAACATCAAGGTAAATTATCTAAATACTTTTTCAAACTGATAGAGGAATTCGAGCTAGCTGATGTGTGGCTCTGCAAATATGGAAACTCAAATGGGTATACATTCTTTTCAGATTCACATAAATCTATGTCCAGGATAGATATGTTCCTAGCCTGCAATTCACTCCAATATAAAATAAATAAAATGGCTATACTGCATATGATCTTCTCAGATCATTATCCAATTGTATTGGAAATAAGAGAAAGCAGAAGTGATATTAGATGGAGACTAAAAAGTCATATATTAAAGAATGATGAATATGTGGACAAACTCAAGGGCGAGCTTACAGCATATTTTAAAGATAATGTGTCAGCAGAAATCATGCAAAAAATAATTTGGGATGCAAGTAAAGCTGTTGCAAGAGGGATTCTAATTGGATTAAATGCAGAAGATAATAGAAGATCTAGAGAAGAAGAGAAAAGAATAATGGTAGAACTGAGTCATAAAGCATCAGAATGGAAAAAAAGGAGGTGATAAAAACCTACTATATGAAATAAAAAACTACAACATCAATTGGAAAATTTGAATTTGAAGGAATGGGAAAGGAAGCTAAAAAGAGTCAAACAACAACATTTTTAATGGGGAAATAAACCCAGTAAAATCCTGGCAAATAAATTAAGGAAAGTAAAGAACAGTAAGATTATAACTGAAATAATAGAAAAAGACATGACCTACACAAATTAAGAAAACATCAAACAAACCTTCCAAAAATATTATGAAATAGAAACACCGACAAGGATTCTAATAGGAAAATGAAGATAAAAGATTATTTGGGAATTAAACCAAAATATCACTCAAAACGAAATTTCAGAAGCAATAAGAAAAATGAAACCGGACAAAGTTCCAGGACTGGACAGCTTTACAACCCTCTATTATTAAAAAATGGAAGAAATAATACTTTCTCCTTTGGAAAAAACATTCAACGAGATACATAAGAAAGGCATCCATAAGAAAGGCATCCTGGATACATGGAGGAATTCATATATAACTCTGATCCCAAAGGAAAATAAAGACCCCAGGTTAGCAATGAACTATAGACCAATTTCGCTAATTAATGTTGATTATAAAATCTTCACATCAATCCTGGCAACAAGATAAAAAAAAATCTTACAATATCTAGTCCAAGAAGATCAAAATGGATTCCTGCCAGGGAGGTATGTCAAGAACAATACAAGAACTGTCCTGAATGCCATTGAATTTTTTGAAAAACACAATAAGAAACAGCTGGTGATTATATTCTTAGATGCTGAAAAGGCTTTTGATAAAGTAGATTGGAATTTCTTGTTAGAGGTAATTGCAAATTGGAACATGGGGGGAAAATTTGTCAAATGGATCTCATCAATATATAAAGAGCAATTTGCTCAAATCATAGTAAACGACAAAAAACAGAAACAATAAAAATAGAAAAAGGTACTAGACAGGAATGTCCCATCTCCCCATTACTATTTATAACCTCCCCAGAGATCCTATTGATCAAGATTAACACTGATAAGGATATACAAGGTATCAGAGTAAAAGGTCACCTCCATAAACTCAAGGCCTTTGTGGACAATGTGGTATTCTTCTTAGAAGATCCATTGAAAAGTATTGATAAATTGTTATCTACACTAAAGGAATACGGTCAGCTGGCTCGTCTTTCTATTAATCAAGATAAAACGGTAATGTTGACCATGAATCTATCAAAGAAAGAAGAAGAACTTTTAAAAGGAAAATCAGGGTTTAAAACTGAGAAAAAAGTAAAATATTTGGGCATAACTGTAACAAGAAGAAATGCCAACCTATTCAACTATACTAAAACTTGGAAAGAAATAGAAAAGATCTGTAAAGGTGGTCCAAGCTACATATGTCCCTTATGGGAAGAGTATCACTAATCAAAATGCATGTCTTGCCAAAGTTTATGTATATTTTTCAAAATATACCAATAATCCATAATGAAAAATGCTATACATTACGGAAAAATGTAATAACAAAATTCTTATGGCAGGGCAAAAGACCAAGAATTAGGTGGACTACCATGAATGATTCAAAGGAAAGAGCTGGTTTGACCCTACCAGACTTACAAAAATATTATTATGCTTTTTCTTTGACTTGGCTAGAGGACTGGATTGATTTGAAGGACGAAAGGCTTTTGAGTTTAGAAAGAGATAACATAAGAATCTTTTATGATATACAACAAGGCCAAGGAAAACAAGACTTCACCCACCATTATTTAAGAAGAGCGCTGCTCCAAGTCTAATCTAAAATTAAGAAGATATTTTACAGGAAAATACCAATTTGGATCCCCCCACAGGAGGCCCTAATGAACAGAACTAGAAAAGACAACAAACCCTGGATTAGATACCAGGATTTACTGGGAGAGCAGATAATTAGAGATGGAAACATTGACTACAAGATGAAGTCAAAAGAACAATTAGAAGAAGAAGGAACAATTCATAATTCGTTTTTATATATACAACTCCATCAAAGATTCTTAATGGATAAAAAGGTAGAGGGCTTTGAGACCATTAAAACAGAATTGGACGAGACCAGAGAAGACCGTAAAGGACACCACATAGCAAAATATTATAAATAATTTGCTTTTTAACTGCGGCATCACACTGTTGACTCATGTTCAACTTGTGGTCTACTAGGACTCCTAGATCCCTTTCACACATAGTCTCGTTAAGCCAAGTGTCCCCCATCTTATATCTATGCATTTCATTTTTTTGCCCTAAGTGCAGTACCTTACATTTCTCTGTGTTGAAATTCATTTTGTTAGCTTTGGCCCAGCTTTCTAATCTATTAAGGTCGTTTTGAATTTTCATCCTGTCTTATGGGGTATTAGCTATCTGCAAATTTGAGAAGGATGTCCCCTATTCCTTCATCCAAATCATTGATAAAGATGTTGAATAGCACTGGGCCCAGGACAGAACCCTGTGGCACCCCACTGGTCACTCCAGGATGAAAAGGAGCCATTGCTGAGCACCTTTTGGGTTCGGTCAGTCAACCAGTTACTAATCCACCTAACAGTTGTATTGTCTAGCCCACATTTTACTATCTTGTTTGCAAGAATTATCATGGGGGACCTTGTCAAAAGCCTTACTTGAAATAAAGATATGCTATGTCTACCACATTCTCTTCATCTAGAAAGCTGGTAATTTTATCAAAAAAAAAAAAAAAGAGAGAGAGAGAGAGAGAAAGAGAGAGAGAGAGAGAGAGAGAAATCAGATTAGTCTGGCATGACTTGCTTTTGAGAAACCCATGTTGATTTTTTGTGATTAAGGCATTCCCTTCTAATTGTTCACAGAGTCTCTTCTAGAATCTTTCCCGGTTTTGATGTCAGACTAACTGGGCGATAGTTGTTGGGATCCTCTTTTTCCCCCTTTTTGATGATGGGGACAATGTTTGCCCTCCTCCAGTCTGCTGGGACTTCTACTGTTCCCCAGGAGTTCTCAAGATTATTGCCAGTGGTTCTGAGATTACATTTGCCAGTTCTTTTAGTATCCTTGGATATAGTTCATCTGGTCCTGGAGACTTACATTCATTTAGGTTAACTAGGTATTCCTGTACTTCCTCTTTACTTATTCTGTGCTGCATTTCCCCTATCGTGTCCTCTGCTCCATTTTCCTCAGGTTGAGCACCCTTTTCCTTTTGTGAGAAGACTGAGGCAAAGAAGGTGCTGAATAGTTCTGCCTTTTCTCTGTCCCCTGTTAGAATTTCTCCATCTTCTCTGCACAGTGGCCCTACCATTTCCTTCTTCTTTCTTTTGCTATGGACATACCCAAAATGCCCATTTTATTGTCCTTAACCCCTCTAGCAAGCCTGAGCTCATTCTGTGCTTTGGCTTTCCTGACTTTACCCTTACATGTGCTAGCTATTTGTTTGAATTCCTCTTTAGTGATTTTGCCCCTTTTCCATTTCTTATATATCTCCCATTTAAAACTTAGTTCAGTTGAAAGTTATTTTGTCATCCAACCCAGTTTCTTGGGATACCTCCCATTTTTCCTTCTCATTGGAACAGTTTGAGATTGTGCCTTCAGTTTTTTCCTTTTGAGAACTCCCATCCATCCTGAACTCCCTTCTCCTTTAGTATTCTGACCACGGGATCACTCCCAATGTTTCCCTAGGTTTGTTGAAATCAGCTCTCCTAAAGTGTTTGACTATGCCTAACTTCTCCTTTCCACAGTATAAGAAACTCCAACAGAACATGATCACTCCCATGTAAGGATCCCACCACTAGCACTCCATTTACCAGGTCATCCCTGTTGGTTAGGATCAGATCTGAAATAGCTGATCCCCTATTGTGCCATCCACCTTTTGGACAAAGAAATTGTCATTGAGGCAAGTGAGGAATTTGCTAGACATTGAAGTATCGGCTGAGTTTGACTTCCAGCAAATATCAGGATAGTTGAAGTCACCCATCAGTACAACATCTCTCCTTTCTGAGTGTGTGCTCATCTGTTCTAGAAAGGCATTATCCAATTCCTCAGCCTGACTTGGGGGGTCTGTAGTAGACTCCTACAATAACATCTCTGTTGTTTCCTTCCCGTTTAATTTTTATCCAGATGCTCTCCACCTGATTTTCAGGATTTCAGTCCTGGATCTCTTCACAGGTGTAAACATCCCTGACATATAATGCTATTCCTCCTCCTTTCCTGTTTGGCCTATTTCTCTTTAAAAGGTTATACCCCTCTATTCCTACATTCCAATCGTGAGATTCATCCCACCAGGTTTCAGTGATGCCTATTATATCGTATTTGCTTTGTTGTGCTAGGAGTTCAAATTCATCTTGTTTATTTCCCATGCTCTGTGCATTAGTGTAGAGACATCTAAGATCATGTGTCTTCCCCACTTGCTGCTTGTGTGAGGTTTTTTTCCTCCCACTGTTGGGCCCTTGTATCATTTCCCTTGTTCCCTCTATAGCACTTTGACTATTATTTCCAGCCCATGATGTACTCCTGTCTTCCAAGATACCTTCCAAGACACTGTCTCAAAGCCTTCCTGATCAAATGTTTGAGACTATTGGCAAAAATGCTTCTGCCAACTGATATGAGATGCAGCCCGTCTCTTGCTAGAAGTCCACCATCATGGAACCGCAGCCTGTGATCTAAGAATCCAAATTGTTCTTGGCGGCACCATCTACGGAGCCAGTTATTCACATCTGCTATCTTCCTCTCCCTTCCTGGACCATGCCCTGCAACTCAGAGAAGAGAAGATTTCTTCTTGGCCATGTAATGTATTCCCCTGCTGACCATAGAGCAGCTCCACTTTTGGCTTAAAATTTCCCTTGATTTCTTGGATCTTGCTGAAGATGTCTTTTGTTCTTCCTTTTTTTCTTGTTATTTTTCTTGTTTCTTGATATTTCTTTGCATTGATTATTAGGATAGTTTTCCTTATCCCTGCACACAAGTCACTGTACATTTGCATTCAGAATTCTGGTCCTATTTCTTTCATCATTGATTTCTGTTTCTTTTCTGTCCTTTACTTTGTAGAGTTCTTGGAGAATGTGTTTGCAATAAAAGTTTTTGTTGGCCTTGCAGAATTTAGTCAGTCTTTTTCCTGCGTCATTTCTTGAGCCCAGGCCAAATTCTTCTACTATGCCTCCTCTGTTTCCTACTTTTGCTTTCCAATCACCTATGATTAGCAAGAAGTGCTCTTTTGGTGCGTGATCAATTTCTTCCTGGACTCTTATATAGAATCGCTCAATTTCCTCTTCTTTTAGCTCTGTGGTTGGAGCATAAACTTTGATTATGGTTACATTAATAAATAGGTTTTCCCAGACGTCCTATTGGTATGATTCCATCATATTTTGTATTTAATCATTTGACTGTTTTTGCTATATCTTTCCTTACTATAAATGCTGCTCCATTTCTTCTTAGATTTTTGTTTCCTGACTAAAACACTGTAATTATCTGACACAAAACATTTCATTCCTGTCTACTTTTATCTCGCTCACTCCTAATATTGCAATGCTTATACATTCCATTTATTGTTTTACTATCTCTAGCTTCCCTTGAATCATGCTTCTCACATTCCATGTTCCTATAATGTTGGGTTCCTGTAAAGTGGACTGTGCAGCTTCAGATTTTAAATATTTATTTATTTATTTATTTTGCTTCTAGGCTGATCTTCCCTTTAGCTTGATTTCATTTGTGTCATTATCCCCCTTATTATTCCTAGCTGACCTCTGCTCTGCCCTAGTCATTCTCTGTGTGTTTCTTAATATTTGAACCCCTATGATGAGGGGTTGCTTATTTATTTATTTTGCATACAGTTTATTTTGTTGCACTAGAACTGATTTCCTTAACCTAAGAATGTAATGAAAGATTACACTGAAAAGCTGAAAACACTGCATTCTTACCTAAAAATTCACAATGATGAGGTGGGTGTAGGTGGGAGATTCAAAGTTAACAGGAAGGAAATCAATAGAAATGAACAATTTCTTTTTTCATGGACCCCTTGAAGCTGATCAAATACTTAACAGTTCAGTTCAGTTCAAAAGTAAAGACAGAGCTGGAGAGGAGAGTTGCTGTGACTGCCAAGTATAAGAATGAGGCCCTTGTCCCCTTGAATTAGGTAGTAGGATTTTAATTTATGGATTTAGGAAGGAAGAGTGGGAGTCATATTACATATTTATATCTCTTTTATATTTTTATTTAAGGTTCTAAGCATTTAGGGGAATGCTATCTGGAATACTTCTACAAGTACATCCTGCATTGGTGCCTTCCTTGGCTAGGGAAAGTGTATATATACTGGATTCAGTAAAGACTATGTTGTATTATTGTATTGTTTCTTTTTCTTCTTCTTTTTTTTAAATGTCTGATTTAAATTTGCAAACTGTGTAAACCGCTGTAATTGTGTTTCTAGTATTCGCTGATAAATTGGCCCCCATAGAACACAAGAGTCTGGTACACTCAAATAATCAACGTTAACAGAAAAATACCACCCGGTGTGGGGAAGGAGAAATAAAATTATTCACAATTTTGCAGTAACCCACCACTTATAATATCCTTCATTGACAATCAACCCCCTTGCCCCATTAGTCTTGCATAGAAACATCACACAACACAGAGTCGACATGGGCAATGCCATGTTATTGTCCTGCCCACAATACAGAGTCCCTCTGGATAAGCACACTCCCAAGAAGAGATATGACCACTGTCAAATCATCCCATGGGCCAGTGAATTCCATTGGAGACGTCACAGAAGAAGATTTTGAATTATGCTGAGGTTCCTTTGCACTATTATAATACTACGATCTCATTTTAATTGCCATGGTTCCATCCTATGACATCCTGGGATTGGTAGTTTAGGGAGGAGGATTGAGAATTCTCAGTCAGCTAAGATCAGTGCCTCATCAAGCTACAAACCCTGAGATAGCACAGAATGCAGCCATGGCAGTTAAAGTGAAATCATAGTACTATTCTTGGGTAACATGAAGGTACTCCCTGTGTGCTGATGATTCCACAGAGGTAGTGCAACAAACAAGCACAAAACATTTTTGTGTCCTTGTGTAAAGGTAAGCAAGTCCCTCACTGCCACCAGAAGAGGTGTCAGAAAGCTATAAGGATAAGGAAAATCAGACAAAATAATAGTAAGTGCTCAGGATGTAATGATGTCTGGTAACTAAAATAGGATTTCAGTTAGCAATAGATGTGGATTCTGATCCTACCCAGGAAATATGTGACTATTGCAAAGCTCTCCTTTTTGGTGTGTGTGGTGTGTGTGTGTGTTATGCACATGCAAAGAATAATGCCTCTTATGTCTCTCTAAAAAAGGACAATATTTATGTTGTGTCCCTTTTCGCTTCTGTTTCTCTGCACAAATTGTATGCATCAAAAGCTAAGCACCTACAATCTGTGCATAGATGCAAATTTAGAAAATATTACTGTAATTTCTGCAGAAATATAGTACCTTAAACCCTATTGTGGAAGATTCTGATGAGATGACCCATGTTCCAACTCAGGCTGTTGTCTAGTTGCTGTTTATGAGCAATTTCAAGGCCCTGGTTCTGTACTGTCATCTTTAAACCAAGCTTTTGACTGCACTGGGCTGACCTTCAAAGAATGCCATTGGTTTCAAAGAGGACTGCCTTCTTTCAACCCTTCAAATAAAGAGCTATAATTGTCAAATAGGAGATGTAGCCACTCCATCAGAGTGCTATAAATATTTTAAACGGAAAGAAAGAAAATTTTGTATCTGCTTATATATTTTTAAATATTTCCAAATTGTCCCTCTGCTCCATGGCCTGGATCCAGATCTAGATTTTTGCAACTGGGCTGCTTGAAGGTAACTTCCATGCTGCTATCTTTCCCCCCACAAAACCTCTCCCAGCCTCCTGAAAATGGTACATAGAAAGTTAGAGATTGTGCCCAGTGGGGTGGGCTATCATGCTTAATGGGATGATCATGCTGAATGGTGTACATGTAAGAGAGAAGAAGGGGGTAGTTTACTGAAACATGGACAGATATACCTTCTGTGTGGAACTTCCCTTCATGGTTCTAACAAAAGTGCTCAAGGCTATGTCCAGGAAGGCCCTAAATTCAATAAAATACAAAACAAAAATTAAAGCAACTAATTCTACACAAAAACTAAAAGAAAACTGATAAAATATATAACAGTGGAAAAAGCGAACCTTCTACAATTAAATTGCTCACTGAAAGGTTAACAGAACAGTGAGCTCTAAAGGGAAGGAGTCAGCTCAGCTTCCCTGTGCAGAGAGTTCCCTAGGTGATAAAGTTTTTAGTTAACAATGCAGTGTTTTCAGCTTTTCACTGTAATCTTTCATTACAGTCTTAGGTTAAGGAAATCAGTTCTGGTGCAACAAAATAAATTGTCTGCAAAATAAATAAATAAGCAGCCCCTCATCTTAGGGGTTCAAATGTTGAGAAACACACAGGGAATCACTAGGGCAGAGCAGAGGGCAGCTAGGAATAATAAGGGGGATAATGACACAAATGAAATCAAGCTAAAGGGAAGATCAGCTGTTGACAGGCCTAGAAACAAAATAAAGAAATAAATCTTTAAAATCTTAAGTTGCACATCCCACTTTATAGGAACCCAACATTATAGGATCATGAAATGTGGGAAGCATGATTCAAGGGAAGCTAATAAATAAATTGAGAGGCCTGGAATTGCAACCAGTTCCAGCTCCGGACACTTACCTATGGTGATGATGGGGGGAAAGCCTTCCCGAGGGATCTCAATCAATCACTTTATTTATATCTTGCCTTTTCCCCTAGAGTGGGACTCAAAGCAGCTCAAAACTCATAATTGGCTCATATGGGAGATACAGTCATTCAGACAGTCTGGTCCCAAGCTGTGTATACATCAGGAGTCTTTTTGCACCACACAATAATAGCACTAAAATTCCACTTTAATTGCTGTGGCAACATAATATGAAATTGTGGCATTTGTAGTTTTATGAATTTTTCTGTATTCTGAATTTTCTGTATTCTGAATTTTCTGCAAGAGCTCTGGTCCCTCATTAAACTACAAACCCAAGGTTTCCATAGAATGTAGCCATGGCAGTTACAATGGAGTCATAGTACCATAGCTGTGTAATGTGAAAGAACATCAGGAGGGAGAATCATCTTGGGATGGAGTCTTTTGAACCCACTGGTGGCTAAACTCTATCAATTGCTACTGTGGACCCATTGAAATTTGCCATTAAAATGGAGTGGACAACTGTGCCGGGTATGGGGGCATTTTTCTTCCCTGCACCCATTTGGTGGGCTGCACTCGTGTGTTTCAGTGCACCACGCATCACATCACTTCTGGCCACTATTTTAGCTTATTTGGGGGTATTTTTAAATCCCCATTTGTGGGAGGGTTGACAGTCTTTGGAGGGTTGGGGAAACTGCTTTGGTTTTGACAGATTTTTTAAATATGGGGTCTGGGGACTTCTGGGGGCCTTTAGACTTAGGGGGCCACAATGGCCATATTTTGCCCAGCCCAGCTTTAAAAGAAGGTGCATGGGGAAAATATGTCCTGTTTTCAAGCTGAATTATACTTAGATTAGGCTTTTAGGAACATGACTGTGCTTGAAAATTAGGCTTGTACTTTTTACCATATAGGTGAATTACAATTGTAAATTATAAAATGAGGTTTACAGCTGCACTCATCCAATAAGAACTAACAGGTGGCACACGTTGTCCACCCCGATATGTATAATTAAAAAAACCCTGCATACACAAAATCAAACAAGATATATGCATGCAACTTTCATGCAAAATCCTATATAAAGAGTACATTTGGTACTAGAAATCTGTAATACGTGAAGCAACCCCCTGCTGACATTTTCAGCCACAATGTTCCTTCAGTCACCTAAGAAAAAATGCACAAGCACACCTCTCCTCACCTCACATTGTCTCAGTTTGTTTCCTTGTTTTGGCTGACAAGCTCTAGGTTTTATTGGTTGATCCTCCTGGGAAGAAGTGCTGTGTAAATATGAGCTCTCGAATTAATTTATATTCCCATGCTTTCCACAGAGATTTCACTGGTGGTTGTTTTCACCTAAGAGGGAAAGAAAGAAATCCAACAGTAGACCTGATCAATGTTTGCACCATACAGGAAGGGACAAGAAAGGATTCTGTACACTTTGATGCTGATGACTCAAATGTAACAAACAGCAACTTTTCATTTCCAGCTGTGAGATCAGAAACAGGAACAGGTAGGCAGAACTACAGATATCGTTTTAAAAATTAAAAAAGAAAGAAAGAAAGAAACGCTTTCATGCTCCATTTGCCAGGGTTGGCAATTCACAATTTAGAGTATTTGGGAATATTGGGGAAAAAGAGGTTTGTATATTAAGGCAATTAAAGATCTGATTTGTCTAAATTGATGATCAAAACATATTTTATTTGGTGAAACACCTACATTTGTTGCCACTATTACTGAGGCCCTAGCAGTGAATGGCAAGCAAGGTGCAGACAGTAAACAATGTGTCTAACTAAGGGCCTTTGCAGACTGCTAGAAATAGTGCAAATTGAATAACGCAGTTTCATACCACTTTCACTGCTATGGTTACATGATACAGAATTCTGGGATTTGTAGTTTTGTGAGGCACCAGCACTCTTTGGCAGAGAAGGCTAAAGACTTTGTAAAACTATAAATCCCAAGATACCATAGGATGGAACTATAGCACTTAAAATGGTGCCAAACTAATTTCTACAGTGTAGATATACTCTAAATACCTGTTTAGAGTAGAACTAGCCACAAATGTATAGCTGAAGGGGCTTGGCTTAGCATCAAGCAAGATCAAGCACTGAGTGAAGACTGATGAAATCCAATCAGGATTTCTGGGGGAAGCCTGATTGCTGATGAAAGCTTGGGATGACAGAAGTGAGATCTAAATTGGTGAAAGCCACTCTGTGGTTCTGCTGGGAGGCAGGATGCCTGGCCTTCTGTGCTGGGCTTTCCCGGATCACCTCTACTTCAGGGTCCCATAAGGAGGCACCCAATCCAGAGGTGGTGGGTCCACAGGCCCAGTGCCCCTACTGACTGGGCTCTGCCCAAGTACCCAACCATCATGCAGAAACTAGCATGTGCCCCATGTAATCCTGGGAAAAGGAAGGAGGGTATGTGCACAATTTCTCTTAGGGATTTGAAACCAATTGAGAGGTGTGGACTAGGGGAATGGTTCCAACACCCCACTCCCACCCCTTCTGGTGGACTAAAAGGAAAACTCCTCATTTGACTTTCTCTCTGGGGGAAAGACCTACCCCTGGACAATTCCAATTGGCTAGTATTCCTACCTTCCCCAACAGAATACAAAGCTCCTAAGGGCCTCTAGGAGGAAGATATCAGGGCACAAGGAGAGAGCTGAGAGGGAGTTACAGTTCTCTGCCCACTCGTGCAGTGGAAATGGGTTCCAGCCTTAAAGGAAAAATTCAAAAACTATTTGTGAAATAAAAAAGCTTCTGTTCTGTCTCTACACCTTCCCTGGGTTTAATGTGACCATTGAACTCACACAGAAAATGCTTTTCTCCTTCTCCTTCCTTTGTTTCCTTTAACTTCCCTTTTGTTAATGTTCTTATGCTCATTTGAGACATGGTGCTGGAGAAGAGTGCTGAGGATATAGTGAACAGCAAAAAAGACAAACAGATGAGTCCTAGAACAGATCAAGCCTGAACTCTCCCTGAGAGCCAGGATGACTAAACTGAGGCTGTTGTACTTTGACCATGTTATGAGAAGGCACAACACATTAGAAAAGATAATAATGCTAGGAAAGGTGGAGTGAAGCAGAAAGAGAGGAAGACCACACACTAGATGGATGGACTCTATTAAGTAACTCAAGGGTATGAAATTACAGGAACTAAGTAGAGCAGTGGAGGAGAGGAAGTCTTGGAGACGTCTCATCCATAGGGTCGCCATGAGTTGAGATCGATTTGAGGATGATTAACAACAACAACAACAACAAAATGCTCACCCACCTCTCAGAGGAGCAACATGCAGTGCTTACCCAAGTTGTGTTTTATTTGGAAAGGCATCTCTGAACACCAGCCATATCACTCTAAGATTTTGAGCTAAGTTAACAAAGGAGGGTTGCAGACTGCCAGAAATAGTGCAAATTGAGTCCACTTTTAGGGTTAGGGTTAGTGCTAGGGAACCATGGGAATTGTTTTTTTTCCTGAGACATTGAGCCTTCTCTGTCAGAGAGCTCTGGTGCCACAATAAAATACAGTTCCCATGATTCCCTAGCACTAACCCTAACCCTAAAAGTGGACTCAATTTGCACTATTTCTGGCAGTCTGCAACCCTCCAAAAAGAAGTTAAAGCCTGAACGCTGCACACTAACAGAGTATTTTGACAATGAATGTGTGTGCTTGTGCATGTTCATGTGCTCAATATTAGTGGCACGAGATCCTAGCATAGCCAAGTATTTCCAGCTAGATACATGTTACTGTACTAACATTAAGAATATGAGAACCAGCATACTATAATGCAGGGGTAGGCAACCTAAGGCCCAGGGGCCGGATGCGGCCCCCCAAGGTCTTTGGACCGGCCCCAAGCCGGTCCTTCTGCCGCTGCCCGCCACCGCAGCCACTCACCATGATGATATTGATTATTGTTGTTATTACTTGTTCTTGCGGTTTTCTTGGCAAAATCTCCACAGGGGTTTTGCCATGGCTTTTCTGGGGCTGAGAGAGTGTGCATGCATATTTTTTAAAATTTTTAAATTGTTTTAAATTTTTAATATTTATTTATTTATTTATTGTGCTTCGGCCCCCCCAGTTGTCTGAGGGACAGCAACCTGGCCCCCGGCTCAAAAAGGTTGCCTACCCCTGCTATAATGTTTAGACTGTTGGGCTGGAACTTGGGAGATACTCATTTTTTAAATCCCTGCTGAGCCCTGAGACAATGTATGATCGTGGACTAGTCACTCTCTTTCAATTGGACCTACCTCAAAGGTTTGTTGTTGTGTCAATAAAATGGGGAGGAGGAGAGCCATGTACATGTAATTAACTGGAGAGAAGATGGAATATTAATAGAATTAAAAAATAATCAATTAAATATTTTCCTGCTGTGAAACATGATAAGCATGTGTTGTTGTGTGTGATGTCCCTTAAATATTAGGACATTATATTCAGAATGTGTTTTAGCCACCTCTCTGCAACAGAAATGTCAATCCACCTCTTCCTTTCATATAAATATAAAACACATCCACACACTCAGACACACACATATAGATACACATAGGAAGCCAATGGCATATGTGTGAATATCACAAGTGGGTTTTGCCAGAAGGGAAAACATGGATCACTTGGCTTCTGTAGCAGAGCTTGAAAAAATACTATTTTTAGACAACAGTTCCCAGACTGCCCCAGACAGAATGGCCAATGCCTGTCCTAATTTATCATAAGCAATTTTATACTTCAGTTATAGTCAGCTGTCACTGCAATTTAAATAGCCCAACACCCCGCCCCCCAGAAGAGTTTCATGGAGCTTCTGTTTTTAAAATTTATTTATTTATTTATTTAGATACTCTAGTTGAATTGGTAGATGTTTCTGGAATGGTTGTGGTCTAAATTACTCAGAACTAATCAATTCTATTGGTGCCTCACAAAGCATCTATCTTTCAAGCCTAATCACATTAAGTACTAAACAGTAAACGAATCTGGCCAAACTTGGCAGAACATCTAACAAACCTTAACAAAGTCCAGACCAGCCAATGTCAAAGCAATTTAGCAGCTTGCTCACTGACTGGAATGTAGCCTGTATGGCAGGGAGGATTTCACACCCCTGATGAAAGTCAGGGGGGTTGCAGACTGCCAGAAATAGTGCAAATTGAGTCCACTTTTAGGGTTAGGGTTAGTGCTAGGAAATCATGGGAATTGTGTTTTTTTCTGAGACATTGAGCCTTCTCTGTCAGAGAGCTCTGGTGCCACAATAAACTACAGTTCCCATGATTCCCTAACCCTAATCCTAAAAGTGGACTCAATTTGCACTATTTCTGGCAGTCTGCAACCCCCCTTATTCTAGTGTATGTATCCAATACTATTTTCAATGTATAATTTGCATTGTGTTCTATTCTGCCAGACTAAGGACGTTATCACATGGGGCAAATCTGTTGGTTAATCCACACAAATCCCAAACAAAAACTGGATTTGTGCCTCACAATTTCATACAACGTCATACAGAAACTGGACAGAAACTGGTGTTATCCGAGATCTTTTGAAATTCGGTAGTTTTGAGGAAATGCATTTGCGAAATTACAGTAATTTCGCATTTACTGTAATGTGAAAAGCAAATACGCATGGACAATTCTCTTTTAAAACCTGGAGGAGGGCCAAGAGGAGGAGGAGGAGGGGCCTCCAGGGAGGGAGACTCCTGGGCTCCTTCTCAGTGCCAGGGAAGGGAAGGGAAGAGAAGGGAAGGGAAGGGGAGGCAGCCCAGGAGAAAAAAGTTTGGGACAGAAGAGAAGTTTAGCATTTGGGATAGAGGGAAAAGGAGGGGAAAGAAGGCTTCCCTCACAGCAGCTGTGGGGGAGATGTGGGTGCAAGTGTGGGGTGTGCTTGTGGAGCAACTTGGAGCTCCATCTCACCATGAAGTTCTGCCCTGCAGGTCCTACAAAGGGGAAGGGCTTATGGGGGGGGGCATGGGAGCTACCTCCAGTTTCCCCCTCTCAATCCCTCCCTTGGCTCAGCTTGCCTTGCCTTGCCTTTCCAGCCGCCTCCTCCTCCTCCTCCTCCTCCTCTGCTCTCTTGAGAGGTCCTAACCCCAATTGAAGGGGGTTAGGACCTGTGCAGGAGGACATGACCCCAAATGTAGGACAGTCTGACATTTCCTCCTGGGAAATGCAGGACCCGCCCTGGAAAAGGAGGAGTCTTGTCACAAAACACACCCATTTCCAGTACATGTACGGGTTCTTTTCACTTGTGTATGAAAGTTAAAAACGTCTTTTTTTCGCTTTTAACTTAATTCCGTTATTACTGTAATTACGTGTGAAAAGCTTTTGCATAATTAAGCTCTATTTTCACTTTCTTTTCAGGATGCTTCATTTCCACTTTATTATCTCTTTAACAACGAAACTGGCCCACGTGTGATAACGTCCTAAGAGCCAAACTTATAGAATGACAGTGCCAGATGGGCCTCTAAATATTAGTCTTCATAGATTTACAGAAATATGGAAACTTTTAAAAAATATCCTTCTATAGCTGTTCAACCCTCTAAAGCAGATACAGAAAAAGTTCACATTGACTACCTTTGAAATATCTGAGATCTACACTCTATCTTCACTTTGCTCATGGACCTACACCACTGAATTAACCTTATCAGCAGAAAAACCATAGGGTTGCCAGAGTGAAAACTGGAGATACCTCATCTTTCTTTAATAGTTGTGTAGGAGAGGGAATTTCAGCAGGTGTTGCTGTTAACAAACAACAGCTGCTGAAATTTCTTCCTCTGCACAACCCTTTCCAGTTTTCAGTCTGGCGATCCTATCCATCATAATTGATTTTTATAAACAAGGCATGCAGGGAGCGCACATCTAGTTTTGAACCTGAATTGCAGTTTGGCTGCAAAAGAAGGTTTGTGTTCCCCATCACATTGCTTCCTGTTCTCTCTCTTTTGCCACTGCTATGCCACCAAATTCAATAGTGATGACCATTTGAGAGAAGAGGGCTCTCAAAAAAAGACTGAGGGCTTGCCTACAGCCTATGTGTTTTTCATCACTGCTCTAGATGTATGTTGTTGAGGGACAAGAGCAGGAGCAAGGATGTTGCCTAAGCTGGGGTGAATAGATAACTGTATGAATGAGTATTGGAATGTAGTGTAGGAACCAGAAAGGGGACTTGATGAACTGGCCAAGAGATAGGGTTCACATAAGTCCCAGACAACCAGGAATATCCTGGATTGGAAGGTCTAAAAATGTCCCAGCTGGATGGGCATGTTTGAAGCAACAGGTCCTGCACTCCTCCTTTGTTCCAGGCTGCATCTTCAGAGACCACAGTCTCCAGCCTGAGTGAAGCTCCTCCCCTCCTTTTCTTCTTTTCTGCAGGGACAGAGAGCAACACAGTGAAAAGAAAAGCCAGGTGATACAGGACAGCCTTTTTAACACCAGAAGCCTTTTGGCTGCTCTTGCTAGTGATAGTACAGAGACTAGCTGAGAGGGGGTAATGGAGCCAGGCAAAGGTTGGGGATGGCCTGCAGCAGTCATGGCTATAAATCTTGGATGGGCAGTGAGGTTGAAGGGTCTCTCTTTCACCTTCTCTCTTCCTTTCCTATTGGACTCTGTTTCTGCCTCAGAGAGAGAGAGAGAGAGAGAGAGAAACAAGGGCTAAAAATAAATAAAGGCAGGTTTGGTTTGGGGCAGACCTTGACTGAGACAGGAGGGTTGTGTGAGAGGAAGAAAGGAAAGAAGGAAAAAAGAAAACAGCGAATAAGAAAAAAGAGG
This sequence comes from Phrynosoma blainvillii, assembly GCA_026167975.1. Taxonomy (NCBI): domain Eukaryota; kingdom Metazoa; phylum Chordata; class Lepidosauria; order Squamata; family Phrynosomatidae; genus Phrynosoma; species Phrynosoma blainvillii. The sequence continues at coordinate 143,911,311 of JANUYF010000001.1, forward strand.
TGTGAGTACAAAATATCCACTTCTCTGCACAGTATAAGTAAATATGTTGTGTTGTTTCCAGTTGGATGGCTTAACTTAATGGGATGGTGGTTTGGATTTGGGATGAGGAATAGCAGCCAGGGATGGGGAGTGGGGTTGGTAGGAAGCAAGCAGAGATGGGGGGCTGTGACGACCCTGAAAGCACTTATGCCTTAAGGAGAGGGGCATAGATAAAGGAATGGAGGGGAATGCTTCAGGATCTCGCCTGTCACTTTTTCATGCTGTCTGCCTCCCTCCAGAATGAACAAATGAATAAATACACCATGATCTTAAATACCTTATTTTCTGGCGTATAAGACTACTTTTTAGCCTGCAAAATCTGGGGTTAAAGTGGGGGGGGTTGTCTTATACGCCGGGTATAAGGAGGTTCGTGATAGGTTTGCCTTAGTGTCATCATCAGTTGGAAATGACTTGAAGGTGCACAGCAACAACAACAACAGTTTTGGAAGTCATACTCTTCCCAAACTCTATATTTTAACTGGAAAAGTGGGGGGTTGTCTTATACGCCCAGTTGTCTTATACGCCAGAAAATACGGGGTAGGTCTACTCAGAAGCAAAATTCATAGGGTTTGCTAGGACTAGCCTCCAAGGATGGTAATGGCACCCCCCCCCCAAGAAACGTGTCAAGAAAACCCTGTGATAGGTTTGCCTTAGGTTGCCATAAATCAAAAATTACCTGGAGGCACACAACAACAAAGGTAGATTTGCTGAGAGGTCACATGGTAAATGCCATGACTAAGCAGAGATTTGGATCTCTCTGTTCCAAGTCCAGCACTTCAAATTTTGATCTGTACTGTTTCTGTCAGTTCAATTCTAACTTTTAAAATGGTACAAAGTTTAAACATAGTGGAAGAAAATAATGCAGCCATTAATGTGCTGACTTTATGTAACTAGAATGTAAATTAGAGTGGTTTGCATAATTAGAATATTTTCATAATATGCAAATTAGGTGCACAGACTTTAAAAGAAGTGGAATATGGCAACCCTACCAAGAGAGCCCCCACAAGACTGGGAGGTTAGCCAGTGTTATGTTATATGGAAAGCAACATCCTTCTCCTGCCTTTGTCCCCCAACAATTGTAATTAAAACTGAATTTGTCACTCATTTCTATACACACAAACTTTGGCATTTCTATTGGCATTCTCTCTCACACAGCCTGCTTATATAAGTCTGTCCTTGGACCCTCCATTTCCACTCCATGCATCTGTGGAAGTAGGCTCAAGTTTACAAAGTTTCTTTCTTTCTTTCTTTCTTTCTTTCTTTCTTTCTTTCTTTCTTTCTTTCTGTCTCAAAGGTGCTATAAGATCCCTTTGCACACTAATTCCCCAGACTAACATGAATATGGAGTTTATTACACAGGGGAAATCCTGTGCAGAAATGGGGTTTAAAATTGGGGGGGAAAACCCAGAAAAGCGGGCAGATTTTCAGATGATGTCACTGTTAAAATGGGGTTAACAAAAATGGAAAGTAGTCAGAAACTGCTTCTTTTTACTTTTGGAAAAGTAAAAGAAAGCAGTTTTTTACTACTTTCTGTTTGGGTTAACCCCATTTTAACAGCAATGTGTGTGAAAATCTGCCCGCTTTTGTGGGTTTCCCCCACCTTTTAAATCCCGTTTCTGCACGGGATTTCCCCTGTGTGATAAACTCCTATGTCTTTCAATTCTATCATTATGTAATGTTTTGGCTAAATGCCTTAGATCAAATCAGCATGAGAGCTTTCAGAGAGAAGCAAAGTAGGTGTCCTGCTCCAAGCACAGTTATATAAAGAACAATCTGAAATCCTGATACAATAACAGCATTTTTTCTTCTTCTTAATATGAGCAGTAGCTCTCTCTGACAAGAACATAATTAGCTTTGCCAGGCTATCTCTGTTTGCAACCCTTTTAAAAAAAAACATCGCAGGCCTGGGATGTACTGACAAAACTAACCAAGGGCAACATTTGATTCCAGTTAATCTAAAAAGTATTATGTAGTACTGATTTAGCTGAGCGAAAATAAAAGAATTTCACCATAACTTAAATGTATTGGATTAAATCCAACATTAAACAGGCCAAAAATCTGGAGAAAGATTTCTCAGGCTGAATCCACACCAGTTCATCCACTGTGTGTATCATCCTGCTCCAGTTTGACTCCATTAATGCTGCACTCCCATTTTAATCCAGTCAACTTGTTCTTGAAAGCCACACATTCTCCACACTTGAAGTCACATCAGTATAAAAGGGTGTTTCTGCAATCGTTATGTGTTCACTATATCAGATTATTTTGGGTCACACAACTGCAGCAGCTATGTTTTGTTTTGATTTTTCCTCCCTGGCATGCATTCAGATATCTGTATAGCCACATATCTAGGTATATAAACCAATAGGCTTTCTTGTTTTCCTGTCCTCCTTACTGCACACTTGGACTCCCATTTGATGGCTTGCATACAGTTTCCCCACTGGACTCTTTGGTCCCTTTCCTTTCCCTTTTCCCTCTGTAACCCCCCCAACCTCCCCATCCTGTGTGTGTGTATAAATGTTTGTGTGTATATCTGTTGGGAGACTTAAATGCCTCCTCGTTCAGTTTAGGCAATGATAGTTAAAGTTCCCCACACAATCAAGATCAACACAATCAAGATCCCCCAGAAGAGACAGATAGTTTGTAAACCTAGCAGCCCCATCTAGCAAAAGTTACATCTCAGTTCTCTCCATGTTTCTTTGAATTTATTTTTCCTGCTATGTCCAAAAGAATTTATTCTCCAATAAGACTGTAATCCTCTGCCCTCTTACTTGGGAGTAAGTTCCACTGAACTCAGTTGGACTTATGTCTGTGCAAGAATGTATAAAATCACACTGTTAATGAATAGTAGGACAGAAGAGTTGTTGTGGAGGGGAACCTTCCAATCCTTCAGATGGGGGAGAGGATCGATCCCAGATTATTCACAACTTGAGCCTATTGGGTGGGATGTGAGCAAAGTTCATGGCAGGAAGAATCCCAAAGGGATTTACCTTGGCATCCTCATCTGGCAACTGTGGTGTCAATCATTTTTTTTAGTTTGGTGTTTGTATGTATGCAGATATCCACATGTTCAAATATCCAAAGGGGCACCTCTATTTCAGAAGCCCTGTGAGCCTTTGGATATTTGAATATATGGATTTCAGGTGAGTCAAGCCTTCTCGTGATGTGGTCAATGTACAACAGCTTCAGTTTAGTCAACCTGGCTTCTAGGGAGAGTTCAGGCCTTATTTGTTCTTGGACCCATTTGTTTGTCTTTTTAGCCATCTATGATGTCCACAGAAAGAGGAATAATGGGATACTGAATTTTCTAGAGCTCTATTCAGATATTATTGATTAGTCTCTGTAGCTATCATCATCATTATCATCGTCTGCTCTCTAGTCAACCTCAACCAAGGCAACACTACGAATGAAGCATCTCCAGGACACCCATCCTCAATGACTCTGGGCCTTTGCAGACTGCTAGAAATAGTACAAATTGAGTCCACTTTAACTGCCCTGGCTCAGTGCCAGGGAATGATGGGAAGTGTATTTTTTTTTCTGAGACATTGAGCCTTCTCTGTCAGAGAGCTCTGTTGCCACAATAAACTACAGTTCCCATGATTCCCTAGCACTGAGTCAGGGCAGTTAAAGTGGACTCAATTTGCACTATTTTTGGCAGTCTGAAAAGGTCCTCTGTCTTATTTGATTGAATTCATCTTCTGGTGTACAGTCTTTCTCTCTTCCTACTGCCCTTTTTCTTTCCAAGCATTGTCATATTTTATAGTGAGTCATGCCTTCTCATGATGTTGCCAAAGTACGACAGCCTCAATTTAATCATCCTGGCTTCTAGGGTCAGTTCAGGCTTTATTTGTTCTTGGACTCATTTGTTTGTCTTTTTAGCCATTCATGATATATACAGAAAGAGGAATCGTGGGATACTGCATTTTCTGGAACTCTATTGAAACATTATTGATTAGTCTCTGCAACTATGAGAACACTTAGAATCTTGGATTTTAATTCTGGATTGCTGTTTTTTTTAATAATAATGATGTTACTAGAACCTACAGAGATCATTTGAATGTTCTGAATGTAGAGTGGACTTTTGACTCTACCCCATGCATCCCAGGAAGTAGGCTCAAGTCTATGAAAGCTCATGCTACCAACTTCTTTCTTTCAGTTAGTCTCAAAGATGCTACAAGACCCCAGCACAGTAATTAGCAACTCTGTATTAGCAACAAAAAATCTTCTCCAGGTGAGCATATTTGTAGACCTAAGCCCTGTAGGGGGGTGGGGTGGGGGTTTGAAAATCAAGTACTGTTATTATTTTTTCAGTGTTCATTTTGCTCTTTGGCACATTCAGGTGATTTTCCTGTATGATAATGTTCATAACAATTTATATATTTACTCTGCTGTTGTTTTCTGATATCCATTTCCGAACAAAGAAAGAGAACATTTACCTCTGTGTAAAGCCAGATGCTGGGGGAAATGGTATCATAAAAGATAGCTTTTATATTCACATAGCTCACTCTTCTAAAAGAAGATACCGTATGTCTTTTAAATGACAAGATAATTGGGGTTATAATTATAGGCCTTAAGAACAATTTGAGAGGTGCAAGATACTAAAGAACTGAAAGGGCTGCCAAACTACATTTGTATTATTGTGCTGCAAATGCATTGATCAGGTGAAAATTAAAATTCTGTGTATAGTCAACACTGGATCATTGGTAGGATTATGGATAACAAAAGGAAAGTGTTGATTATTTATTTATTTATTTATTTATTTTGGTAAGTGGTTTGTCCACTGATCTAAATTGTATGTTCTTGGAAAGCTGGGTCCCCCCCCCCCCCCCCCGGTCTATTAGCTGTGTAAGATGGATCAGATTGTGGACCGTGTCATTTTGCCATCAGCTATCTGGTACTGTTTGGAGAGAAAAGAATGTATATCTTTAGAGTTTAGCTTTCTTGATCATGGTGAGCAAACTGATCACTTGGCAACTGATGGGTTGCCAGGGAAGGGCTTAACAAAAGAATGTAAACATTCCTTGATGGACTGGAAATTTATCTCCCTGGACTTTGGGAAGGTGACATCCAACACAGTTCAGAAACACAACAAATTACAGTGGGCCCTTGGGATCTACTGGGGTTTGGTTTTCGGATCCCACTGTGGGTACCAAAATGTGTGAATGCTCAAGTTTTATTAAATACAATGTCACAGTAAAATTGTGTCCCTTATATGAAATGGTGAAAGCAAGGTTTGCTTTTGGAACATATATATTTTAAAAATATTTTCAAGCCTTGGATGGTTGAATCCATGGATAAAGAATCCATGGATATGGAGGGCCGACTGTAAATTTATACTGGACTTAGGATAATAGAATCTTAGCATTGAGGCAGACCACAAGGACTATCTAATCCAGTCCCCTACTGTATAGGAATACACAACTACAGTACTCCTGACCTAGAAAATATACTTATATTCTAGAATAGTCTGTTTACCCACGCTGTCTGAATGTTCAGAAATTATGTACCTCTGTATAATTACCAATTGCTAGAAAGCAGACAAGAGTAGAAGGATCAGAAGGTCTCTTGTGTTTGGGGTATCTCTGAGGTGTCTGGTTGCCATCTTTGCATACAAGATGTAATACGAAATTGATTCTTTGAAGATTATCCCATTAGGTCAGGGGTAGGCAACCTAAGGCCCGGGGGGCGGATGTGGCCCCCCCGGGGCCTTTGGACCGGCCCCAGGCCGATCCTGCCGCCACCCCCTCGCCGCCCCCGCCCGCCATGATGATATTGATTATTGTTGTTATTACTTGTTCTTGGGGTTTTCTTGGCAAAATCTCCACAGGGGTTTTGCCATGGCTTTTCTGGGACTGAGAGAGTGTGCATGCATATTTTTTTTATTTTTTTATTTTTATTTATTTATTTGTTTGTTTGTTTTTGGTGCTTCGGCCCCCCAATTGTCTGAGGGACAGCAATATGGCCCCCGGCTCAAAAAGGTTGCCTACCCCTGCATTAGGTTATAATGTGTCTTACCTGAGCCAGCTTAAAATTAGAAGTGGGTGGCATCCTGATATTATCAGATGCATTTAGCTGCCAAAATTGCCACCCAGGTGCAGCCCAGCTCCATCGCTGGTCGGAGGGGCGCTCCGGCAGCCATTTTTTCAAGCCAGAAAACTCCCAGCTTTGACAAGAGGTGTGAGGAGCACCCCATGGAGCAGCGATGGAACCAGGCTGCACCCTAAATGTATCTGATAATATCAGGATGCTGCCTGCTTCTAATTTTAAGCCAGCTCAGGGAAACCACATTATAACCTAATGTGATAGTCTCCTTTGTCTAGTCTGGGGAAAAGGTATGGTGCCTCTTTGCTTTTAAAAACATATTTTATGTTTAAACCTAAAACAAAATCTTTTTTAAAAAAAATTGAATATGTTGCAGCATATGCATGGACTGTAGTGGGAAAAAGCCCCTCAATGGGTCTGCTCTAGTTTGGACTAATCAGCAGCATTCCAGTCATAAATAATAATTATGATGGCGTCTGTGATTGCATCATCAGATGTAACTGTGATAATGGAGCCACGTTGTTTTCTAGTTATATCTGATTATGCCCTCCCCAACACCTCATATTTTCAGCCTGGCAGCACCCTAGCAAAAGGATTTCTAAGGCACAGCAGATCAGGTTGCTGGGAAATGATATCTACAGGACACTTTCCATGAGTTGTTGTCATGGCAGTCAAAGTGGAATCACAGGCATATGGAAGGCAGATAAATGGGAATATTCCACAAGTATTTCTGGATTTGATTTTCTGAGAAAATATACACAATCAAACAGGTACAAAGTCTTTATCCTCTGTTGGTACACTAGACAGCAAAATGTTTAATATACTGGTAGGCTTGTGGGTGCCAGTTTGCCAAATCTGGAACTGTTGCTGAGCTTTTGCCACAAGGGAAAGGCACTTCAAGTTGAGCTGCTTAATTAGTTTAAATGCTTCTGTGCAATAATACGGGAGCATTAATAATGGCTATTAGGAATGCCTTATAGCTATGGGACTGTCAGAAGATAACAGTCCTACGTGATGAGCTTCTTCTGAAGCAGTGAGCTGGGGAATAAAAACAATCTGCCACATACCAAATGTATTGGTCTCAAGCTTGGATTTCTCATTTACATCAGTTATTTAATGAGGATTTCTGAGATATAAGGAAAAAATTAAATGGGCATCATAAATTATTTAAGTGACAGGTCCAGAGCTCTTCTTATCTGCTAAACTGAATTAATAGCAGGAAATTATACACAACTCTTTCAGGAAAATGTTTTCATCATTTTGTATTCCTTTGTTCCTGGCTTTGCTGGTGTTTACTCAATGGCAGGACAGTTCAAAATAAAAGCACCACATCAGTGAGCCTGTGAATCTGTTTTAATCCAGTTTTTCAAGAAGCTATCTAAGATGCAGAACCTGCTTGGAGGATAAGGCTCAGCATCTTGGGCTCCATATGCACTGCAGAAATAACGCAGCTTGATACCACTTTATCTGCCATGGCTGAATGCTATGGAATTCTGGCATTTGTAGTTTTGTGAGATATTTAGCCTTCTCTGCCAGAGAGCTGTGGTACCACAAAAAACTACAAATCCCAGGATTTCATAGCATTGACCCATGGCAGTTAAAGTGGTGTAACTTTAACTGCATTATTTCTGCAGTGCAGATGCAGCCTTGGTTATTGCCTTTACATTCAGAGCAGATTCACCCCCTCACTGATATGGAATCCACTAGCCGTCACTGGTTACCACCATGACAACCGTTGTGAGTCAGCATCCTCAGACCTATTGAACAGCAATGTGTTGTTATCTTAAATAAATGATCTTGAAATGTACATGTGTTGATTTTCTAGCTACTTTATGTTGTCGAGTAGAAAGGAATTAGGCATACATCCACACTATGAGTATTGTTAGAAAAGAATGGGTGGATTATATTGCATTCCAGTAGTATCTTGTGGTAAAGCTTCTAACAGCAGGCTAAATGTGTTATATATGAGGTTGAAGGATGAAGTCTCAGGGCTCTAGGAGCTTATTCCCTTTAAGCAAAATCAATAGTTTTGTTTTATACAAGTTCCTCACATTTTGTACTTTTCTGCATTTTTCTATGATTTTCCCATAAGTTATCTCAACATCTTGTGGAGATCTTGGGTCATTTGGAACCAGCTGGGGCCCAAACTGGGCAAAATGAGAGATAGTTAGAACCTCATCTGCTTACACTGACCTGGTACAAAATTCAGTCCTAGGGCTGATCTTTTGTATTTGTCATATGGGGTGAAAGCTGCAGGACATTTTTGCGAATAATTATTAAACCTAACTCCACAGCATGATTGCCAGCAAAGCAGAAGCAGAAAGAAAAGGGAAGGGAAGGGAAAGGAAGGGAAGAGAAGACAAGAGAGAAATGCCCTGCAGAGTTAACTTTGTCCCCATAGAGCTGCACTGAAACCAGATATAATTGTTCTCATTTCATGCTGATTGGTACAGAGAGTTTGCATTCATTTCTGCTAAGAACTGCATTCATTTCTGCCAAAAACTGACATTTGAGTGCTGAATATTCTCTCTCTCTCTCTCTCTCTCTCTCTCTGTGTTACAAAATTTGAATAGAGAAAACAGCTGGCATCCTGTTAGTGACATACTGTTAATGACCGAGTTATTCCTGCATGTTGAACTGCTGTGGTTCATGCAGAGGAAGGAATTCACTATCTTCATTATGTAATGCCCCCCTGCCTGCCCCCCAAGACTCACCTTCCTCCTCCATTCAGCCAGACAAAGAATGCCAAAGGCATCAAGATCTTCCACAGGTCCCAGAGGATGGCATTGTCATTGCAAATCTGGCTACTGGGACATAACCAGACAGATTTCCAATGCTTTCCACTGGCCACTAAATGGTTGTGGAAGGGGGGGGGGGCTTCAGGATGGAAGATAAGACCTATTGAAGTCCTGCCTGGGCAGAATATACATAAATCATAGTCTCACCAGATTAATGAAACAGCTCTCAGTCCTTGGTAAAACATGTCTCATAATATATTTATGAAGGGAGTTGTTTGAAAGAACTAATCAGGCTACAGAGTTACTATTAATTAATTAGTTGTCCCATTCTTAAAAGATACCTCATTTATCAAAGGATGCTTTTTGGAAGTTTTCTCCCTTCTTCTTTAAGGGGTCATCTACTAAAAGAAGAAGCTTTTTCAGATAAACACAGTTATTACATTTTACATTGTCATTTTCTTTTCATATTAAAGAGGCATATTAAAATATTCCCTCACATTTGCACTAGATTCTGACAATATTTATCACATATGCATCCAAATGTATCTGGGAAAACAGCTGACTTAATCTTTCCTGCAGGTTTCATGCCAGCATCAAAGGACAAGATGGCACCCTGTCCACCTCTCCCCATTCCATATACAAAGTAGCAATTGAAACTTCATTCAGCACTTGCAATGGGATAGCCTCTTGCCTCTTGCTTGAGTCAGCAGTTTAATTTAAGAGCCTAGGACAGACTGTGTGTCACATAAAGGTTTTTTCTCAAACAAAGGAGAACAAGTGGGGTGTTCAAAAGGTTGAAAGTTCTGGCTCCCAGCACCTGCTACCTGAAGTGATCATCTCAGATGACTTAATGGCTCTGATTTCTTGGGATGTGCTTTTCGTTCAATTATACTCATTTCTTGGGTCATCTTAGAAATACATGAAATTGTACCATGGGACTTTATCACACCAGGCTAAAAAGCAGAATTTTAACAAGATCAAAGCATCTTTGACAGCTAATTATCACACAATGTTGTGTCCGTCCTGCTGCCGCCATGCATTCCATTTGTTATTGTAGTGCACCTTTTCATTGATGAGCATAACCTGTCAATAGACTCTCAATCTTTCTGCTATTCTAGTACTGCCTTTGTGCAATAGGTCCCTTCTGCCTCTACTTCTTGGGCAGTCATGTGGTGTGATGGGCATGATTCTGCTCCTCTCTTCCTTTCCCCCTCCCCTTCATAATGATCACAGCCACCAACAGCTTCCCAAAGCCAGCTGCCATGTGCACATTCACATAGCAATCAGCTTCAGGAGGTATTTGGCAACCCGGATCACTCATTCCCCTCCTTCCTCCAGAAGGTGGCATTTGACAGTGTAGAAAATGGGTCATGGGACCATGGATTGCCAAAGTGCTATTGTGGGCGAAAATGTGATTATGCCAAACTGGTATGCCTCCATTCTTAAACCAGCACAATTGTGGTGGGACAACAGGCTGGTGTGATAATCTCCGGAGAGATAGATGAGGAGATGGGTGCATTTATTGAAATATCTAATTAATTTAGTTCCTATATCTTATTTTGTTGGTGGGGGTAATTATTGCATTTTTTCATATTTCCATAAGATAGTGGTGGGAGATTGTAGCTACATTTCAAAATGATACAGTGTATTTATTAACTGAAATCATACAAAGTTTGTTTTACATAGGCAAACAGGATTATCTTCCTTAGCTAATTTAAATGATAGACATTTTGGTGCAGACAACATTTCATTTAAAACCAAAGCACAAGGAACATAATTTCATTAATTATGATGCCTATTCTAGGTGGAACACCATCTATTGAAGAGCAGTGATTAGTTCTCAAATGCATTGAAGCAATTTTCCCCCCTAAGTCTAATTGCTAAAATTCTATGTGCAGAGCATCTGGCACATGGCAAATCAAGATGCACAACACAACAGCTTTTTCATTGAATAGTACTTTATTTTACATTAAAGATTGTCTCCTCTTCTCAGCTCCAGATAACTGTTGGCAGTCTAGCTGTATTTAATAAAATCATAAAATGTCCATGATTATGTTGGCTTGGATGTGTATAAGAGATAAGAGAAACATATTTCCTATGCAATGGAACAGTAGCTGAAATTCAGTACCACACTTACAGAAGTATAACCTGGAGTTATACATCTATAACTGTTCTGTTTTTATGATAACATAGTCACGATTGAAGTGCTATTGCCACAATTATAACTGTCCCACCAAACCTACTTTATGGGGTATTAGCCACACTAAGGACCTTATCAAACGCTGGCCACGAAGCGAAAAGTAACAGAAAAGTAACCGAAGTGAGAATAAATTCAGTTCTATACCGAAACGAACTGAATTTCGCCCTGGCGGCCATAGCGCAATGAATACGAAGGCTCCAAAGGGGATTTAGCGATCAGGCGCCACGGGATGCGGTTCACGTGGGAAGAAGGAAAACACACACACACATTTTCTTCTCTCTCTCTCTCTCTCTCTCTCCCTTCCCGCCACCCAAAAAGCCAGCGTCGCAGAAGGCGCTTCTGTGGATGGCAAGGATGGGATGAAGGAGTCGGGAGGAAAGGCAGCCAAGGGGACCGAGGAGGAGGAGGAGGGCTGGAGGACTGGAGGAGGGAAGGGGTGTTGGTGGGGAAAAATGCGAGAGAGATGGAGAGAGAGAGATCGCCTCCCTCTTCCCTCCTCCTCTCCTTCTCCTCCTCTTTCTCAATCCGGTTTGCCTTTCGCCAATCCCTTCCCCTCGCCGGGATTTTCTGCTTGGGAGAGCTCTCCCTGCTTCCCCGCCCCGCCCACCATTGCGCAATGAATATGAAGGCTCCGCTTGTACTTCCCCAACAAACCGAATGTCAAAATCTCCCTACTCGCTACGGATTAGCTTCGGGTTCTGTGGAGTTTCGGGGCAGCGTCGTGTGTACACGCGGGGAAACAATACAGATTAGCTCCGTGTTCTAGGGCAGCGTTGTGTGTAAACACGGGGAAATAATATGTATTAGCTGCAGGTACCCTTTGGATTAGCTCTGCTCTAGACCCCATGTGATAAGGTCCTAAGAGAAGGTGGTCCATTTTGCTGGAAATCAGGGGGAGCAGGAGGACAACCTTTCTACCCCTCTCCCACAGGCAGGACGCCTGTTGCAAGTCCTTGTTGCAGCCTCACTTGCTGGCAAGAGGGGGTAAAAATGTCATCCACCTGCTGCTTGATTACCAGCAGAATGGACTTCCTTCTCTTGGTGTGGCTGATGCCCGGTAAAGTAGTTTGGGAGAGAGGATGGATCAGGCTGAAAGATGTTACTTAGGGCCTTTGCAGACTGCCAGAAATAGTGCAAATTGAGTCCACTTTAAGGGTTAGGGTTAGTGCTAGGGAGTAATGGGAATTGTTCCCCCCCCCCCGAGACATTGAGCCTTCTCTGTCAGATTGCTCTGGTGCCACAATAAAATACAGTTCCCATGATTCCCTAACCCTAACCCTAACCCTAAAAGTGGACTCGATTTGCACTATTTCTGGCAGTCTGCAAAGGCCCATAGTAATACAAACATAACTAAGTAGGCCATGTGGCATTCCATCCAATGAGTACAAGGTTGGTCATATTTTCTCCATCTTATGTCAATAAACCTTTATGAATGAAACCAGTCACATATATGTGTTGATTTTTGGCAGCATTGTTAGGCATATGATTATATATATTTAAGGTGGATGTACAGGATGCCATCTGCAGTATATAGGGAAAACTACTACAGAGCTACATACCTACTTCAGAAATCACAAATCTACAATCCTGACCAGGAAGCCTGAGTGACCAGTAGCCAAACATTTACATTACAGCCTCTCTGAATTGTCACCATATGGAAATGAGGTGCCATCTCACTCAAGCATTTTAGACAAAAGGGAAATTTTCTGGATCCATAGGCTCAAGACTTTAATACCACAAGGCCTCCAACCTGCAGAACATTGTTATCTTGGCTACAAGCTTACTTTTCTTTTAACTGAAGAGAGCAGAAGCTGAAATGTTATGCTTTTTTATTTGAACTATTATATTCAGGCAATGAACTGGCTCACAATGTAGACAGAATATTGGACTAGACAGAGCTTTGGTTCTATCCACAAAAATGCTAAAATGACCATAGAAATAAATGCTATGAGTTCCAGCATGGCATTTGAGCACTGGGCGATGACTTTGGAGACCAAGGTTCAAATCCTGGCTCAGCCATGGAAACTCAGTGGGTAACCTTGGGCAAGTCACATGCTCTCAACCTCAGGGTAAGGCAATGGCAAACCTCCTCTGAACAAATCTTGCCAAGAAACCGCCATGACAAGCCTTAGGGTTGTCGTAAGTCAAAAATGAGTTGAAGACACACAACAACAACAACAAACAATGCTATATTGCAATATTAAGGCTAGCATTCTGTTCAGTAGTTACAAGACCACAAGCTTGAGTGACAATCTCATAACCACCAGAAATTCAACTTTATGGTCATTAACAACCAAATGTGACACACACACACACACACACACACTCTGTTGCAAAACCCATCTTTTCAGCCTGAAGTGCCCCAACCAAAGAGTTTCTCAGGCACTAAGAAATGAGGACTGCAGCATCCTCCCAGTCATAGGGCACACTGAGTTGTTGTGAGACCCTGAGGGGGTCTCTCCAGCTGCCCTTTCAACCCACCCTGCAACTGGGAGATCACTACAGACATCATTTTCCAGTGCCTTGATATATAGTGCCACAGAAGCTGGGATGCTGTTGACTCACTGTAGCTACATCCAATGATGCAGGATTTGGGCCAATTTCTACAGAGGGGATGAAATACTTAGTATTGCCTAAGATCCTACAATGTCTTGATGGAGAGTAAAGCTCTTGCAACTATACTTCTGCTTCCTTCCCTGAATGAGCACAGCCTACCCCTGAGAGGTCCAAGAAGGTGCCATTTTGTTTTTGAATTTGCCTGTAGAAACACTGTCTTGATGTTTCCTACACTTCTCTTACCACTAAATGCCCATAGACGGGGCATGTCACAGTAGAACAGTAGATCACACAAACACATAGGGTGTTACTGTGCAAAGGGCAATATCTCCTTTGTGTACCTCCTTTGGCAATGACTCTAAAAGAACATACACAGGCATAATGCCTGCATGTGTCACTGAGGAAATTGCTGCCATTATATTGTGAATGAAAATCAACATATTTATAGATGTATAAACAAACCCTTACAAAAATGAAAAATGTTAAACACATTGACAGAAAACCAATTAATGGTAACAATATTAATTTACAATAAATTGTCTGAAAATGTCTATTTCTAGAAAGTTAACAGAGACAGACTAATTAAAATGGCAAAATATTGGCAAAAATACAGGATTTCCAGATAGTCTCCTGTTTTGACATGTCTCCTACAGATTAGACATAAACATCTAACATCTTGCTTCAGCTTTTACCTTGAATATCAGAATAAGGAGCAGGAATATTTTACTCACTTTCTTCAGATCCTGGACTAAATCCTACTATGCATGCCAACTAGAACAGAGTGATTGAATCAATGGGATTTAACCTATGCGTTGATTCTCCATTCAACAGTTGATTCAGTTGGTCTAAGGTAGTTAGGACTAACCAACAGGATCCTATCCAATGCCCACGATCCTACCAGGCAGAGTGTAATGTTTCACCTATACAGTTCAGTGCCCTCTCTTCATCCATACCCTGGAAGTGGCCACTGCTGGTGGTGGTGGTTATTTCTTCTGAAGAGAAGATACAGAGGGGAGGCAATTCTGATGGTGAAGAAGTGATAGTCTGGTTTCCAGGTGGAAGGATCAGGAGGTTGTACTCACCCTTCCCCTGGTGACCAGACCAGCTACATCTTCATTGTCTGAATTGGCTCTGGGTGCATCTACACTATAGAAATATTGCAGTTTGATGCCACTTTACATGCTCTAGCTCCATCCTATGGAATCCTGGGATTTGTAGTTTTACAAGATCTTTTCGCACCTCACAGAAACACACATCCCAGGATTATGTAGGACACAGCCATGGCAATTAAAGTGGTGTCATACTGTATTATTTTTATAGTTAAGAAGCACCCTCTGTCTCTTTTCCACTTGTAAACAGCAGTGTCCCCTTCCAAAACCTGAAAGGTGCTAATGAGTGCAAAGGGCTACAGAACAGTTCCCTGCACCCCATCAAAAAACAGACATATGTGTGCATAAGCCACACTTACATCTGCACACTTACATCTGCATATGTTACTAGCAGGATTCTGGTCAATATCTCCAAAACAAAACTAGAGTGTCTGAGGACTGGATGAATTCCATAAATATTCCAAATTAGGCTACCAATTCACAACATGGGCATGGGTTTGTTTTCAATGGCTGCCCTTTAGTGTGACTCTGGTCTTGTCCAGCAGGGCTCGTCTTATGTTCTTAATAATTTATATTTGCTGAATTGCCATTTTGTAATGTGAGATTTCAATGAGCAGAGCAGTTTCCAGTAAATAGAACTGATGTGCTATTGTAAAAAAGAAAGAAAGTAGATTCTGCATTTTTTGCCCCAGATCTCAACTCCATTGAAAACAACTGGAAACTTCCTTAAGCTTATAAGTAGTAATATAAAACACATAAATTATTAATTCATCGATTTTGAACTAAGGGATATTGGATTTTGTTTTGAACTACTATTACCGCACCTAATGTAGTCATTTCAATAGCATTATAGTACAGTGAAAATGAAATCCAACAATGGACATGCATTCATACAGCCAGAATATATATTTGAACAAAGTTTTGCATAATAAAATGTCCCCCTGCTTGTGCAAGCAGCTCTGAAAAACCACAGCAAGAAATCAATTCTAACCTTTGTCCTTTCCAGCAAGAATAGGACCTTTGTAAAGCTAATGGATCTTGATTGCACATACAAGACCACCATTAGCCTACTTGGGATTGCAGCAGTCATAAGTCAGAACAATATATTGTAGGTATGAAAATCTATATCTCCCAGGTACTGTGAGGATTGCAGATATATTCCGAGGGGGCAGGGAAGTTTGAACAGCATGGCAAATAATGTTATCAGTTTGCTAATCAAAAAACCTCAATGCTTTTACCTTGTGAGCTCTAGTTCAACTTCTTCAGTGTTAAAAAACACAGTGCTCTGAGCAGCCAGCCTGAGTTGCATTGTAGTAGTTAGTCTGCCCTTGGAATATTTCTTGCTTTAGAAAATAAGTTGGCATTTGTCTAGTCACAGTACATATGAATCACAAAAGGGAAGCATAAACCTGAAATAAGGATGTAATTATGGGGTTTACCTTGTTTTTTTATAGATCATAAATTGAGAGGGCATGGTCATTTGGAAATGTTACAACAACCAAATATCCACATGGAATTACAGCAAGTTAGTGCACCAAGTTATTAATTTGAAGGATGTAGAGAATATTTCCCTAGTGGTATAGTTAACACACACACGTAAGCTTCCATTGTTCCAGCAGGGTTTTCAAAGCTGAAGTATTATAGGAAGGAAAATTATAGCCTGTTGGTGTCTGAATTGGACAAAAGGTTTAACAGATAACCACATCTAGGACTAAAAATGAGTGTGGGAGAGCATTGATGTCACTAGAGTTGGCATCACCCAATGTGGTGCCTTATGGTGTCACCCCCTCATTGACCTCCTCCCACATCATACAGAATCCTTAGTAATTTTTTATTATTATTATTAATGTCACTCATCAACTGTAATTCTTGTAAACCATTCTATGTAATGGTAATAGTTGTGATGTACACAGCTATCAAAATTAAAATTATACCTTTAAATTACAATATCATACACACAGCCTAAATGTATTTATTTGTAAATAGTTTCATGTGGTTAAAGTGAAAATGTTGCAAGATGTGATATTTTTAAAGAAAATGTAAAAAGAACCACATTTCTAAATCTTTTAAAATTTAATTTTTTAAAATTAAATTACATTTTAATTAAAAAAAAACAACGCCAGGGCCTCTGCTTTCTCCTCTCGCTGAGTCTTCCCTATTCACGTAATCTCTTCAGCATTTCAAAGGGATGCAGGCAAATGCCACAACTCATTTCTGCCAAACGACAATGTTTGGGGAGCAATCATGTCACCTCCCCTTAGTCACAAACACATCCCTAGTGACACCCCTTTTGGGAGATCAGTGTCTTATCCAGAGAGGATCTGCTTTATTCAAGAATCCAGGAGAACTGACATAGTTAGATTCCATCATAAGTTGATTCAAGTAACACAATACTGCAGAATATTTGTGAATAATACCCTGTAACCTTATGAGTATCCAGTATAATTGTATTGAAATTACTGTAGCATTACAGAACTGAAGGAAAAGGCACATAATGGGTTCTGCCACTTACCAGGGCTGCTGGGAGATTACTCTTGCATCTCTAGAACATCAGAGCAAGAAGATGACCATCCTGAACCCCATCCACTGACCAGGGAAGAAACTGCTGCAGAAAGGGAAGCTTCCTGGCAGGCAGAGCTGGTTTTCCTCTTCCTTCCTTTTTCCTTTCAGATTGTGTTTATTAGGCTGTGAGCCTGAGAGTTCAGGCTGTGGTGGCTAATGGTTTCTGTGGCACTGAGGCAGTGAATCCATGCTGAGTTTTAGCCTGACGTAAGAATCTATTCAAGCTGCTCACTGTAGTGTTATTTGCCATCAAGTTGACTTCTGCTAATGCAACCCTATGAATGAGAGACTTCCAAGAGCCCTGATCATTAATTGCCCTGGTCAGGTCTTGTAAATTCAGGGCTGTGGGATGTTTGATTGAATAAATCCACCTGCACAGTGATCTTCCCCCTTTCCTACTGCCTTTCACTTTACTAAGAACAGGTGGTGGTAAAACCTTATTTTAGATATAGGATTCAGCACCTTGGACAGCTCCTGTAAAATTCTAGCACCAGAGTAGGTTCACTCGCATCCTAACGTGGAGGCCACCCAGCCACCATAAGAGCAGACTGTCTTACTTGTTAACATTTGTGTGGTACTTAGTAAATGTGAATTTCATTATAAACATCATCATCAAAGTAATAATAGTCAATGGAGTAAGACTGTATTTTATAAATAATATCCAAAGAGTATTAGCCTTGCTAATATGCTGCAAGAAAATCAACAAAGAATCCCATGACACCTTAAAAAACTTCCTTTTTTTAAAAAAAAAAGTTACAGCATGAGCTTTCATAGACTATGGTCGATTTCATCAGATACATGAAGTATGATGTAGAAATTCAGGTGTACAGACAGTATATATGGTTAGAGTTGTAGACGGTGAGGTGGTAGGCAAATAAAATACCAGAAAGCCTGACAGTAACAATTATATTATTAACACTACCTGTTCACCAAACTTCCTGATAACACAGGCACCCTATCTTTGGGTAACCCAGTTAATATCTGTAGTGTGGTAAGACACTGGGCCTTTGCAGACTGCCAGAAATAGTGCAAATTGAGTCCACTTTAACTGCCCTGGCTCAGTGCTAGGGAATCATGGGAACTGTAGTTTATTGTGGCATGAGAGCTCTCTGACAGAGAAGGCTCAATGTCTCAGAAAAAAATACAATTCCCATGATTCCCTAGCACTGAGCCAGGGCAGTTAAAGTTGACTCAATTTGCACTATTTCTAGCAGTCTGCAAAGGCTCTCAGTCTCTGGTGATAGTGTTGAACATCCTAATGAATTGCAATTCAGCAGTTTTGGGGCTGTAATCTAATTTCATTTCTAATTTAACCATTCATACTGCTTCTGGGTTACTGTTTTTCATTTGTACTTTTAAAAAAAAGTCTTTTAAAACTTTTTTTTAAAGTGCACTATGGTCTAAAACACACTGCAGAAATAATCCAGTTTGAGACTGCACTGCTTTAACTGCCCTGGCTCAATGCTAGGGAATTCTGGGAACTGTACTTTTGTGAGACCTTCAGCATTCATCCTTCTCTCTCACAGAGCTCTGGTGCCACAATAAACTACAATTTATTCTCTAGCACTGAGCCAGGGCAGTTAAAGTGGTCTCAAACTGGATTGTTTCTGCATCATGTTTTGGACCTAAGTTAGAATGTGAAATTGTGCACAGTTAGCTTTACAGAGAGTAGAAAGTAGTCCAGTTCAAGCACATTGAAATGCCAGGTTTCCACCACTCTCTTCTAACTACTTAATCCTTTACACCTGTCCACTCCTCCTTCCCGATAATCTTCTCATAAAGATTGTGAGTTTCTGCAGAATAGAATGAGATAAGATGTCAAGGGGCCAAAGAGGATGGGCAAAGCACTTGTGTGAATGGAAGCCATTTACCCTTGGTGGAAGCCATCATTGGATACAAGGTATGGTTGCAAGGAAGCTTCTTCCTAGTAGCAGAAGATACTTTTCAAAGCACAGTCCTATCAAATCCAATACATTTTTTTCAATCCAATACATCCTTCTGAGTCTTGACAGGGCATTTCAGAAGCAGATTGAATTTCAATTCCCAACATTCCCAGCCTAGCTGTGCTCCTGTCCATACAGCTGCGATTAAAAAAAGATATGATCTGATTAGCCAGCAGTGAAAGGAACAGCTTTGCTTATAACTTGACACACCAGTGCTTGGCAAGATATCATGTGAGCATGTCTGCATAGCATCTAAAAATATTGGAAATACAGTGCTTTCTACAGTGAAGGAAGTGGGGAGGAACATTGCTTATTGTTAGGTGTATGAAAGATGATGCAATTTTTGAATTAAACAGATCTATTAGTGCAAGTAATGGAAGACTGAGACTTTGGCTTACAGTATTGGTTTCTGGTGCTAATATGATTCAGATGGCTTTATTTCGCTGATTTTGACCTTTTTCTTTCAAAAGATTGAGTTGTATTGTCAACACAATAAACTAGACTGAAACATAACTAATAGAATAAAAGAGATGGCATACAATTCCTAGAAATTACTGAATATAGTACATTCAATAGACTCCTCCTTGTCTCCTTTCCCTTTGTTTTCTTCCTTTCTCCTTCCTTTTTCCTTTCAACAGCTTTAAATATATATTGATATTTTTTTTTACAATCAGGAGTTGTTGTATAGTGTTTTCTTCTCATCCTATGTGTATTATTTAAGCTTTGATGAAGCTTTAATCACAGTCGATTTTTGCAGTGCATTTGGGACCTGAATGCATTCCACATACATTTTCATTCAATGTCAAAAATAGAACTTCAAACAAAGAAGACTTTACATATGTGAGCAAACAGGTTGGGGTTGGGTGTATTTTTATTATTTCTATTCATTACTGTCAAGTCAACTGTAATTGGTTTGGTAGTGTACATAAAGGGTGGAAATAGATTAAACTGGGACAGTGTTTACAGCTCAAAGGAAGGTAATAAAGGTATACTTTCATATAATGATAAAGAACTAGAAGGAGGGGGGAACCAATCAGGATAGATAAATATTTAATTATTATTTTAAAACAACTGAAATTGGACTCTAAATACAGCTCTAGAGAAACCTAAAAGTTATCAATCAATAAGCTTCCTGTAGACATTCCAATACTTAATTCTGTACTTAAAACCTTTAGTTCAGGGGTCCCCAAACTATGGCCCGCAGGCCGAACCCGGCCCGTCGAGGCCTTTCAACCAGACTGCGGCCAGCCATGCCGCCGCCGCCGCCGCCACTGCCGCACATGCGACATGGGGTGCCATTTTGGAACACAAAACAGCACCGGAGTAGTGCGCATACACGCGTGACGCAGGGTGCCATTTTGTGTTCCAAAATGGCACCCGGAGTCGTGCGCATGCGCGCGCAACACCAAAAGCATGCGCATGACTCCGGGCACCATTTTGGAACACAAAATGGCACCCGGCATTGCGCACGCATGCGCACTACTCGGATGCCATTTTGTGTTCCAAAATGGTGCCTGGAGTCACGTGCATGCACGCGTAATGCGGGGCACATGCACATGACTCCGGGTGCCATTTTGGAACACAAAATGGTGTACGAGTAGTGCGCATGCACATGCACCTCCGGCCGCAATTTTTTTCTTCTTCAGCCCTCCGAAGATCTGGGGGACAGCGAACCGGCCCCCGGCTGAAAAAGTGTGTGGACCCCTGCTTTACCTGTTAATATAGACTAGTTTGATAGTTCATACCTGTCTGTGAAGATTTAAAAGGTGCCTTGATTATAATCTGATATAGAAGGCTGGGCATTAGTAAAATTCAAATTAAATTTTAAAAAGAAAGTTTGTTTTATTGTACTTTGATTATGCTAATTTTAATACAATTACCAATTTTAGTACAATAAAATTAAAACTGTGACATATATTATCAGGAAGTATAACACTGGTGGTATAAAAACTAATTATCATTTTAATAAATAGGCAAAGGGAGCATTAGCTGAGTACATTTGGAAGGAACTCAGTTGGGGAGTCTCTGTAACATTTCTGACCTCTAGAGAGAAAGGCAGAAATGTGTAAGCAGCAAAGAAAACTACTCAAAAGGCAAGGCATCCTCTTATTATAGCCTTATCAGGAAGGAATAGGAGGAAGGTGACTTAATAACAGCATCCATGGTATAAAAATTATTTGAATTTCATATAATGTCTTACTGTTATTAGGCATTTCTCAAATAACATTGTGCAATATTACAAGGCATTTTTGTGGTGTCTTAATTGCCAAATTTTAATTTGTACATACTATGATATTTATCAATGAAATTGCATAAATAATGGATTACAGAGGATCAATTTACCAGAAGTCATTTTTTCCTCCCTACCATCTCAGCATTCCTCAAAAAGATTAACCAGACAATCCTGTCTATGCCTCTCTGTTCAGAAGAAAGACTTTTTGATTTTAGGGGGCTTCCTAATCCAACCCAAATAAATGCAGCAGCTGTACATATTGGTCGATTTATTTACTTTCCCAAACTTTTCATAGATACATTTTCAAAAGTAGCTTGAATTATATTTCCCCACTCTAGAGTGAGAGTTTGCAGTCCACATCGGGGCAGGAGAGTGAAATTATTTGATTTGCTGGTGCCAGAACAATTTCTATCATAACATGAGAACTAGTGACAGATAAGAAATGAGCAATTAGATTTAAGTGGAAAAGAATCGATTGCTGTGACCAAGGCAATTGAGCTGGGGTGGTGTGGGGATAATTCTCTGCCATTTTCTTTTACTAGAAGAGGAATCTTTTACGATTGGGGCATTTCCGAATTCTGTAGTCAGTCAAAAGAATATTGGTTCCTTATGTGTTCTGTGATGGGCACATAAAGAATTCCTCACTGAGTTTGAGGAAGTTCTATGTATCTTTTGTGTGCCAAGCTGTCACAAAAAGAAATTAGGGATCACTTATTGATTGATGGATCTTATACCCCACCTTTTTGCTAAAAATAGGTCTCAGTGAAATACAGATAAACTAAGTAAAGTTAAAATTAAAACTTCAAAACATATCAGTTAAACACATGTCTAGTAAAAACACACCACATAAAAAGACAAGCACACCACAGGCACAGCACATTGCAAAGAAAAAAAAAAAGCTTGCCAGAGTAAAAACTAGGGAATGTAACAAGGACTTGCAAATCTCCCACTAACAGTTGAAAACTCTCTATTGGGAAAATTAATTTCCTTCTGGAATTTCTCACAAAAGCCATGCGAATGAACAAACCCTCTTTTAAAACAACAACAACAATCTAGATAGGAAACTGTGCAGAATATATGTCAGAAAAACTCTGCAGATTACGTAACAAACTGGAAAAAAACAATGCTGCTTACACCCAGTAGCTAGAATCATGTAGCTAATGCTGTAAAGTTATGTCTTTATTCTCCCTGTTCCTGAAGGGAGGTGGGAAATCTTCTTCTTCTTCTTGCTCCTCTGTGGGGATATTTCAATATGGACCCAAATCAAAGAAAGGTGAAATATTTCTGACAAATTCCCAAAGAATGAGGGTTATAAAACACTCAGCTGGCTTTCCCTCCCCAGCTCTTCTTGGAATTAGGGCCTAAACAATTAGGAAGGATAGCACAAGCCAAGCCTGTACTATCCTCCAGCACAGTGATAGGAGGGTGTTTACATGTCCATCTCCCCTACCGCACCATATGAGGGGGTATCGTAAAGTTTTAATTATCACCTTTTTAAAAACTGACAGAAAGTTTGTTTTGTTTTGTAGTTGTTAATTTATATCTATGTAGTCACAATCCGGATTTACACATTTCTTCCAGTGTTCTTGACCCCCCCCCCAAAAAAATACTGTTATTGTAGAAGTCTGCAGATTGCGCCTTAAACCACTCTTCCACTTCATGAATGATGTGATTTGTGTTGTCAAATCAGTGACCCAGCAATGGATTTTTCATTTTTAGAAAAGAAAAAGTCACTTAGTGATGATGACACTGACAAAATTTCATCAATATATTACAGTAACTTCTTAGTGATAATTATTACTTTACAATACCTTTGAATTTCTCCATCTTACACTTTAGTCACTTCTTGCACAACCTGTAACAAAAATAAAGGACACAATGAGCTGATTTTCTCAACATCATGCATTTAGGGATAAATGATGACACTGACAAAATTTCATCAATATACCAATATAAGTTCCAGGTGACAATTCTTACTTTATGATACCCCCTCATAGAGCTACTACCTCTGCATTCCCCCGTACCTGCATCCACCGTAGTGTCTGCTCAGAAGACCCCATCATAGCCCACAAGGATGGAAATTGAGCACCTGACTACACCCAAGTGGCCAGGCACCCCCATCTGATATCATAGGCTGTGAATGGGGTCTTCTGAGCAGAAGCTATGACAGAGGTAGGTACAGGGCGTGTGGGGCTGTGTAGTGTGCTTGTTTTTGCTGCAGTGTTTCAAGGAAACTCCATGGCAAACAGCAGGTCTATATGCCCCAGTCTAAGTCCCCTTTGGGCCAGGATCCATTCAGAACCACCAGATCAGCATATGGACAGGCCAATCCCAGCTGGGGCTAATGATCAGCATTGTCTGTACAGGACATCATGAGGCTGGGGAGCACAGGCCTTTTGGCCCATTTATACAGCCCATTATTGTGTGAGCCATAAAACTCTGTTTGCAGTGTCTAACAAGGAAGGATGGTCTGTGTTTATCTTTATAAGGGAATTCCCCTTCCCCCTCCCCTCAGATTGCCTCGACTAAGGGGCTGAACAGACTGCCCCAAAGGAGCGGCCCCTTTGCTTGCCAGATTGGGGCCATGGCAACTGCATGCCACTGCCCCGATCTGGTGCTTTGCTGCTCTAAAAAGAGCAGGGAAATGCCGCTCCTTTTTAGAGCAGCCAAAAGTTGCCCTTGCCACAGTGGTGGTGGCTTTTCAGTGCTCCTTTGGGGCAGCGTGTGTGGACACTATGCCAAGGGAGTGCCCTGACACCTCCCGCCATGTGGTGGGGCGTGCAGTGTGAAACTGGTGTGAGGTCAGAGTCAGGCTGGCCAGTGTGCAGTCATCACACACCCCAGTGTGCTGCCAGGCTGGCTCTTTATGCCACTCTGCTCAGCCCCTAAGAGTCAAACAATTTAAAAAAAACAATGGAGACACTGCTGCTACTTTTATTACTTAAACAAAACAAAACAAAAAATCAGTGCCCTGAACACTGAATGCCTCATTGAAGTGCCTGCTCCCCCCCCCCCATTGCTTCTTTTGTAAATCAAGTGTCTGCAAATTCTCATACCTTGGTTGAGCAGGTGCCAAATTTCAGAGCTCATAAGCACTTGAACCAAGAATTGAGAAAATCAAGAATTCAGTATGTCTAATAAACAGCAATGAGCTTTCATCACTTCCTACATGTAGGTTTCCGTTCCTTGTACATTAGGAGCACTATGTAATCAGAAAAATGAAAGGCAAAGTCCTTCACCAAAGTATAATTTACCTTTGAAGCTGTGCTCCTCCTCACCATATATGACCTGGAAGGAGAACAGAGGAAATGCTGAAAGTGGAGAGCACCAACATCTCTGAGGAGGCACTGCTGTGGTGCTAGTCCCCAATCCATACACAATAAAAACTAAACAGATCTCCCGGTTTTAACATGGAGCCCATTCACACTGCACAATTATAGCACTTTGATTCCTGTTTTCCTGCCATGATTCCATCCTATGCAATCCTGGGATTTGCATTTTAGAAAGAGGGTGTTTAAAATTCTCAGGCAGAGAGCTTCTAGTGCCTCTGGCCAAACTACAAACCCTGGCATTTCATACGATGCAGCCATAGCAATTAAAGTGGAATAATAGCATTATAATTGTCTAATGTGACTGGCCCCTGGTTGTTAGGCTTTGACATCTTGGGGAATAGGGGAAGTGATCAATCCCCTAGTTACTTGATTGCTGAATGCAGGGGATCTGTTACCTCTAAAGCCTTGCAGCACTTGGGCTTGAAAGGGGTTAAGCTCAGGACTCATAACTTTGATGCAATAACTTTCATGTGTTCAGCTATTTTGCCTTGCCAAATTTAGTGGGTTGAAGGAGACCCCCAATGCACTGCTATAGTCCATAGAAGGGTAAATAGGGAGATTCAAAATGCATTGAATAAAGGATTGGGCCACTTGCTTCTACATTCCACCATAGTATTTTGGAGGCCTGAGCACTACGGATGGTGTGCATCCATCAAAAGTGGGTAACATGTTGCTTCTGGGGGATTTGCTACAGTGAATGAGGGCCCTATTGACTGGCCTGGTTTGGGAAAGGAAATAAGCAGAAGCTTCTCCCTTTTCAATGGGAGGTAGTGGCAGGGAGGGGGTAGAAAAGCAAGAGTTACAGTGATTACCTTAGCACCCTTTTGGTGAAAGGGAGGGTTCTTTAGGTCCTGTATCTGGGAAGTTGAAGAAGAGGCTACCCTTGGAATGGACCTGAGAGCTTTGCCTTTGCTTTTAGTCCTATGATTTGGGTGGGGGTACCTTGGGTCTGCCTTCCAAGAGATGGCCAGGTCAGGAACAACCCAGCTATTGGACTGCATTGAGGCTGAGGATGAAGTCAAGGGTGATCCCTAGTTGATCCCAAATTAGGTTGCTCCCCCCCCCACTCCACTTGCTCCTTTCCATGTTCAACTGTTTAAATAGGTTTTAGGTTAAACAGAGTGATCCTTGTTCAACTTTCTGTCTCTGGTCTCATTATTCCATGGTTGGTCAGCAAAGGAACAGCTGATATGGTTAGCCTTTTATTTTTGAAAAGAACGGCACAATCAACTGAAAGCCTCCTCATTGTTTTTCACTTTGTAAAACATGAAATAAAAAAAGAAACAAACAAAAATGAGCATTTACCAGTCATGCATTTGAAAGTCTAATGTCTCCATTTCATTTAATTTCCTGAAAATGCAAACATGGAAAACTGTAAATGGAAGGCTTTGAGGAGATTATATTCAATTATCCACATATACACTAAGGGATAGGCTGTGGTGTTATAATTCTATCTCAGTATTTTATTTGGTTCATGCTACACAGGGAAACAAATATAGAGTGAATTGCCTGGCCCCCAATGGTAAACATACAAAGGAGAAGGGGAAAGAATCTTGAACAAGAGAAAGGGAGGGACCAAGAAGAAGGCAAAAGGCAGTTAGACTTGTCAAGCAAACAGTGAAAACATGTATACAAGCCCTGTAGACAGAAATAAAAAAAGCTCAGAGGACACTGTTGGCCTGCAGTCCTGCACAGTGCTTTTGCATCTTTGTGAGAGTCTGTGCACATATTCATGCTACACATATTCTGCGAAGCAATGGCTAATGAATTACATGTTTGCCTGTCCATCCTGCAGGACTTCATAATATGCAGCTCCCTGCTGAAAGGTCATGACTTTTCTCCAGTTTTGTCAGCATGTGCTCAATGCAATGCTTTGCACATAGATTCTGTAGCCTCAAAACAAAACTATCCTTTTTCTCATTCATTGTCCTTCTCTCAGAATTTTCTAAGAAGGAACATTTCCCCTCTGTTTCATTTTGGAAGACTGTTAAGCCTGGTGGCTGCTTTTGCCCCTTCAACACAATATAACTGCTCAGATGAAAAGGAACTTTCACATACTGTGTTTTTTTATATATTTGTTGTTTTTCTTTTTAATTGTCTCTTTTCAACTGTTTTAAATTTTATGTGAATGTTTGGTTACATTTTAACTTGTGTGTGATGTAAACATTTTAGCTGTAGTTGTAAAACTTTAGCTCCATCTGTAAAACTTAGAGCAGATTCACTCGTTGACTGACATGGAAGCCACCACAGGCTATCACTGTGTAATGTAATGTAACAAATCCATTAACAGCTTTCATAGGATGGCCAATAACAATGTTCTCTAGGCAACTTACAAACAGTAAAATGATAAAGCACTAAAATAAATACTATTCACATAGCAATTGGTTGGATCCAGAATCTGCCTCCTAAGGGCAGGCGAGCTCTTCCTGTCTGCAAGAGCTTCTGATCAAGTGAAGGAAGCCCACTGGTGAAAGCAGCGACCTATATTAATTGCTCTTGGATACTAAAGTCCTCTCTGTAGTCCTCAAAATCCACTTTAGAGGGTTGAGAGGGCCTCCAAAATGCAGGGGGAAGGTGTTACAGAGGAAATACAAAGTGGGAAGAATCAAGAGAAATTGCTTCCCTCCTGCTTCCGCCACCAGGAGTCCTCTGAACAGAATTCCTCTTAAGGAATGCACCTTCCAATCCAGCAAAGGCAGTCAACAGGTGCTGCTTTTACAAATTCAACATGAAAATTTCAACCACAGAATTTCTAAAGGTATTAGTAGCAGTAATAGTATTAGTTTATTCATTTATATATTTATAAAACTCCAACAAATCTAAAATTCTGTCTTTTCTTCTTCCTCGATTGTTTGATTGATTGATTGCTAGCCCCCCACCCTCGAAAAAGTATTTGGTAATGAAAGGGCCACAAAGAATGTATGAAGCAATCCTCTCTGGGAAAAGAAGGCCTCACTTGGCCAGAGCACTTGGAGAAGGGCTTCTGGGAATGAATATGTAAGAGGAGGCAATTCTACCAGTAGCTTAGTCCCAGGGCATTTTGGCCCTTAAGAGAAATTACCAGGACTGTGAATGAGACCAGAAATGGAGTGGAAGCCAGTGCGTATGATAAAATACTGGTATAATATATTCAGACAACATCTTGGTACCTTGTTCTGGACTGGCTGAAATTTCTGGACAGTTATCAAAGGAAGCTCTACTGGGAATGCTCCTGAACATGTAGTGATCCTCCTGAACGTATTGCTCAGTATCCCAAGGGGCAGGCAATGGGGAAAAGAAGCTCAGTTTCTACATTCCAGATACATCCCAAGAAGTGGGGAATGTTATTTGATTGCTTACAGTAAAGCAGGACAGTGTCAGTGTTAAAATGTGTCAGTCCATTAATATGTATTGCATTGGCTATTCTCCTGTAGGCTCTCAGGCACTTGTGTTTCAAAGCCCTTTCCTGGTATTCTTTACAGGCAATACTGAATATTTATTCTGGTGCCTTTTGCCTGCAGAAAAGCAGGTGTATGAGGGGGTGTCGTAAAGTTTTAATTATCACCTTTAAAAAAAATTGACAGAAAGTTTGTTTTGATTTGTAGTAGTTAACTTATCTCTACGTAGTCACCATTCAGATTTACAAATTTTCCCCAGCATTTCCTGATCCTCCGAATACCATTATTGTAGAAGTCTGTAGATTGCACCTTAAACCACTCTTCCACTTCATGAATGATGTCATTTGTGTTGTCAAATCAGGGACCCCGCAACAGATTTTTCATATCAGGGAACAAGAAAAAGTCACTTGGTGCAAGGTCAGAAGAATGAGGCAGATGCTGCAAGATCTCAAAGCCACATGCCCTTGCTTTGTTAACTGTAACTTGAGATAAGTGAGCTGGTGCATGTCAGCTAGGAGATGAATGCTTCTGGAGAGCATACTGCAGTGTTTCTTTTTCAAAGCATCTTGCAAATTGTCCAGAAGATTGCTGTAGTATGTGTCAGTGATGGTTTGTTCCTTTGCAAGGTAATCTGTGAGAATGACTCCATGACAATCCCAAAAAACTGAGAGAATGACCTTCCTTGCTGACTTTTGCACCTTTGCCTTTTTGGGAGGAGGGGAATCGGCATGCTTCGACTCCATGTTCATGGTTTTGGTCTCTGGATCATACTGATAGATCCAAGATTCATCCATGGTTATCAGACAACCAGAAAATCCTCTTCATTCTGTTTCGACAGCATCAACATCTGTCTTGAAAGGTCATGCCATGTTTGTTTCTGGAAAGGGGTTAGCAAACGTGGAACCCAGTGTTCAGACACCTTAACTGAGACCAGTTTCATTCATGATAATTTGGATGGTTGCTTGTCTGTCTTCCAGAATGAAACACTCCACTTTCTTCACTGTTGCTGCATTGTCCGTCAATGATGGTCTTCCAGGTCTTGGCTCGTCTGTGAGGGACATGTGACCAGTTTGGAAATTCCTTTTCCAACTCACAATAGTGTCATAAGAGGGGCAATTGTTTCCATAACCTACCATAATCTCATCATGAATTTGCTGGGCACTATTACCCTTCAAATGCAGGAACTTTATCACGCTGCGAACCTCAATCTTCTCCATCTTACACTTTAGTCACTTATGGCACAACCTGTAACAAAAATAAAGGTCACAAAGCATGCACTTGGGGATCAATGATGACACTGGCAACGTTTCATCAATATACCATAACTACTACTGGGTGATAATTATTATTTAACGATACCCCCATGTATTGCTCATACTGGAGTATGACCTCCCTTTTTCCTGATTCTTCATTGCACTGCATTGGTAATAATTGCTGTGCCCCTCCTCAGCCCCATGAAAAGATCTTGTAGGAAACTCATTTTGCATTTCTAGCAATAGGACAAAGCACAAATTGTAGCACAGATGCATAGATTGCTTTCCTTTTCATCACACAGTGTGTCTACAGAGTCAGGACAATTTGATACCACATTAACTGCCATGGCTGCATCCTACACATTCCTGGGGAAGGTATTTTGGTGACACAGAATCTGTTAAAGAGGTCTAGTGCTGTAATTCAGTAGTGTGCTAGTCAATTCTGAGCCCCTCCCCAAGTTGCAGAACCCAGAATTCCCTAGGACAAAGACATGTCAGCTGAAGTAGTATCAAACTGCTATTTCTCTATAATGTTAGACAGACTTGTAGTAGATGGTTAGTAGTAGTATTCAAACTCTATGTAGAATTAATCACCAAATTTGTATCAGAAAAGAATTCCCATTTGTTCAAAGAACATATTACCTAGTGCTCCCATTGTGTCTTCCTTTTCAGAAGAATTAAAAACACTGCAGCCCTCCAGAGGTTTGTTGGACTACAATTCCCAGCACCTCTGGGTATTTGCCATTATAGCCCCAACATTTGAGGAGCCATGGATTCCCCATCCTTGTTTTCCAGAGTGCAGCTTGGTTCATTTGTATATAATCTCTGGAGAAATTTTCTCCATATAAATGTCTCTGCCATATACCTACTTTCTATATCTGCTGTGTTGTGCTCTGAACTGCTCAAAGTAATTTAAAGTATTGTGGACCCTTCACATCCCTTCGGGTTAGGGCCTCTGGACCCCCATGAAAGTGGGAAAACTGCAAATAAAAAAGCACTGT
Organism: Phrynosoma blainvillii; assembly: GCA_026167975.1. NCBI lineage: Eukaryota > Metazoa > Chordata > Lepidosauria > Squamata > Phrynosomatidae > Phrynosoma > Phrynosoma blainvillii. Next base: position 143,941,693 of record JANUYF010000001.1, read on the forward strand.
TTTTTTAACCTGAGAAATCATCTCTCTAGGAATCTCTCAGACCTCTGACACAACTCTATGGTCAACATCTGCTGGAATACTCTGACCATAGAATTGCACTGCAGAACCTATAAATGCCTAGAGAAGTAGTCTCTCTAGGAATCTCCAGGCCTTCCAGCATGACTTCTGAGACTCTATGGTCATGCTGGAAGACCTAGAGATTCATAGAGAGAACATATTAATCAAATTTATGAATAGTCAAATCCATCAAGTCAAAGCCTCAAATGTGAAGAGCCAAATGTATTGGCAATCAAAGCAGGGAAGTAATTAATCAGAAATAACTGGTTATTTGTAATTGCTTCATCTCCCTCTCAATACTGAAAATATAACTACATTACATTGTGATTACTGTTTAATGTGGGATAGCTTTGCTCCTTTTGTATTGCAACTATAATTCTAATCATTTTTGCAATTACAAGAATATGCCTTAACTAAGTGGTGGGGGAGAAATAGCATATGTTTCAAGGGTTGGCTCATGCTGTGTCCTGTGTTGCTGCCTTATGCTCTGTTGTGAATATTGAAGCCACAATGAAATGGGTAGGAGAAAAATGTGTGTACTTTGTACCACAGACCACTACTAATAGAACTACTATGGCTTTAAAATAAGTTATGAAACAATTTTAGTTATTTTTGAGAAACAACTTGCAAAGCTCTGGTGCTGATGGTGGCAATTGTGTTTCAGAATTTCTCTAACCTTGTTCTTCTTCTACCTGTGAATTATCATTGGCTCCCTGGTTGCCCTGAAAGCTTTTCTTGGAGGGTGCAATGAGTTTCTAAACCTGCCTATTCATATTTCTCCAGTTTACTTCTCATCCTATTGACACTCTCTGTCCCTGAGATTTCCTATTGTTGCTGTGCTTCATTTGGCTACCAGAAGCATTGTGATCTTTGAGAACACACTGGAAAGTACTTTTTGTCCTTTCAGATCCTTGTAGCAAGGCATCATCATGGAGGCGTCTGCTGTGCAAATCTATTATTTTTCTCCATGTGTTCTGAAGGCTGAACAGGAGATAATTATAGTTAAGGCTAGAGACAAGGGGGCCTTAGTTTTACTGAGCAGATACTGAGCGATAATTGGCACTTCTTGGTCAACATTCCCCTTGAAGATATATCAAGTTGGGGTCTTGGTTTACCTGCACTCAGTTCACAGGTACAGCCCAATACTAACTAAGCATCACCATTGTGGGACCCAAGTAAGATCTAAAAGCATATGTAATGTTGTTGGTGGCACCTAATCCAACATTAGGTATCTAATGAATGCTTCCATGATTATGCCTTCCTCCAAGAATCTCTAAATCATCTGAGGAATTTCTAAACCATCTCAAGGAAAAGTCATAGCTAAGCAGCAGAGTGATGGCTTGTATGACATTAATGTCCTGGATTCAGTCCCCAGTCTCTTCAAGTAGATGAGGAAAAGCTCCTATCTTAAGCCTCATAAAGAGGTTATTGATCAGTATCAATAATGTTAAGCTAGATGAGCCAAAGTTCTGGTTGACTATAAGAAGTCTTATGATTATGATGATCTTGAGGAGGAGGAGGAGATTTATATCCCGCCTTGAATCCCATTGTGAGAGAAAAGTGGGATATAAATCCTTGAAATAAAAAAATAAAAATAAAATTATATCCTACTTTTCTCCTAAAATTGGGGGAAATTTCAGTTTTAAAAAGAATACAGCTGAAAACATACAAAAAGTGAACATTAAAACAGTATTAAACTATTTACAATATTAAAACAATTTAAATCTACACTTAAAAAGATAAAATGCAATTAAAAAGATAAAAAGCAGTTAAAACACTTCAGTTTAAAACAATACAATTTAAAACCATACAGCACCATCAGACCATTCTTTTAAAACTTTGTTTTAAAAGTCTACTGGGATTAAAAGGGTTTTGCCTGCTGATGGAAGGACAGCAAGGGGGGGGTATTGTGGAAGGGAGTTTGTGAGTCTAGGAGCAGTTGCCTCTTTAACCTCCAATGGTACTATATACCTCTTCATGCAATGATGGGAAAAGTAGTTTACCCCAGATGACATTCATCAGATGCCCTTGAATCAGCAATTTTAAAGATGCATATGGATTAGAGATATTGGGCCTTTACAGACTCCCTGAAATAATGCAAATTGAGTTCACTTTAACTGCCCTGGCTCAGTGCTAGGTAATCATGGGAACTGTAGTTTATTGTGGCACCAGAGCTCTCTGACAGAGAAGGCTCGATGTCTCAGAAAAAACTACAATTCCCATTATTCCCTAGCACTGAGCCAGGACAGTTAGAGTGGACTCAAGTTGCATTATTTCTGGCAGTCTATAAAGGCCCATTGTCCTGGTTTCAGCCTCAAACAAAGTTCAGAGTTCCCAAGTCAGTAAACCATGAAAGCAAGAAGTATGGTGTCAAAACAGTCCAGGGTCAAGAAAGCCATAAATCTGAGTCTGGTTTCCAGGGAATCATAGTAGCTCATTGGTTAAACAATCCAGGGGTCATTAATCCAATAGGCACATTGTGCAAGCTGAACTGTTGAGAGGAAGACTGAAGTTGTTGCTGGTGGTTGGAATTTCCTTATACAAGCATTATATTCAGCCAACACCCAGATCCAGGCGGTATTCCACAGCTGTGCTCCTCCCAATACCTGGATTGCAGACTCTTACTTCATCTGTGGGAATGGTCTGGGCCAGACGCTTTAATCTCTGCCTTTCTGTGGGACTGGAGTGCCTCTCCTCCAGCTCCTCTTCCTGCTGTGAACTCAACCTGATCTGCTAAATGTAAGGAGGATTTGGCTGACTATCAAGCACCTGCTATGGCTTCTCCAAAGGTAAGTCTGGTTCATCTTTTGATGAAGATGAACTCTCAAGGGGAAGGCATGACAGGGGCAAAGAATGTTTGCAAAATTTCTCATTCTCAGTGAGACAGGATGCCTTGACAGACTGAGGCATCCTGTTGAAAAATCAATAATCCAGCAAAATTTCTCACCTCCCGGGCAAAAATAAAACAATGAAACCCTTATTTTCATCAAGATTTCTGTGGTTTGCATGAGATGTCTCTGATGTACCTTTTGTGAAGCAAAGCGCGCGCACACACACACACACACACACCCCAAGCGCAAAAAAGCTGATGGTAAAAAAAAAATGTAAGCAACCCATCCAATCCTTGTACTTTTTAAAATTAACTTGTTATTCAATTTTTGTTATGAGGGGAGAAAAACAGACAACGGAGTTTATCACACGGGGGAAATCTCATGATGTGTCCAAAGTACAACAGTCTAAGGAGTTTTTCACACAGGGAAAATCCCATGCGGAAACGGGGCTTTAAATTAAACAAAACCCGCAAAAGCGGGTGTTTTTTCAGACAACGTCACTGTTAAAAGGAGGTTAATCCAAACGGAAATTAGACAAAAACTGCTTCTTTTGATTTTCGGAAGATTCTGAAAGTAAAAAGAAGCAGTGTTTGTCTAATTTCCATTCAGATTAACCTCCTTTTAACAGCACTTTCACTTTTCACACAGGGCAGAATGGGAGAAATCCTGTTCGTTGAAAGCTTCCGTTTTTGCAGGTTTTTTTTACTTTGAAGCCCGTTTCTGCACGGGGCTACCTGTGTGATAAACTCCAATGTAGTAGATTAACATGACATCAACCATACACAGAAGAAACTTCAACAAAGAACAATTAACAATGGTACGTGACATAGTTTTGCCAACAGAGTACTAGATAATATTCTAAATAAATCCTGAGGTGTCATCATTGGAAGGGGAGTCAAGACAGTCCTTGTACTTTTAAAAAGTATATGAGGCAAGGCAGTAGCCCACTTAGTTGACACACACACACAAAAATCTTGCAGATGGGAATATTCTACCTGAGAAGAGTAGTGATGTTTGTGGACAAGGGGTGGAAATGATAGTTATCATTCTTACATGGGTGAAGAAAGGGTTAACATCTCCTATGTGGATTGTGGTACACCCACAGGGTTTTCTTCACAACATTTGTGGGGGTGAGGGGATGCCATTGCCTTTTTGGGAGGGGATGCCATTGGGCTGAGTGACTTGCCCAAGTCACCCATTGGGTCTCCATGGCAGAGAGGAGATTTCAACTCTGGTTTCCTGGTCTAACACTCAAACCACTACACCACATTGGGTCTGCAGGTTCTACACTATGGGACAAAAATGACAGGTCTGTGAAGGTCACTGAAAATACAAAGAGAGCCTTTCCATTTCCTTGATGAGAATGGAAATTGCAGTTATTACCTGGCAACAGACTGCCTTACTGCTATCTATGTAGTTTAAAATTTGCATATATTTAAATCTATCCTAAAAGGCTTGCACCTGGAAGGTTGAATCTCCATCACATGCACTTTTAGGAGCAATTTTTGGCAGCTTTCTCACATATACAGGAAGATAAATGTTTTGTATATAAACAGAGCAACAGGACAGCAGTTAGCAAAGAGAAGTGTCATATAGGATTTGGCATGAGTAATAAGAGAGTTTATAAAGCAAACTGCTGAGATACTGTAAGATCAAAGTCAAGTTTCTGCAGAGCATGATGGCAGGCAGAAATGAAGCACCCAATATTTGCAGTGAATGTGGCAGTTTCAAATTGCACTGAGAAGAAATCCCAATCGACAACTCTTATCCCTTCTTACAGTCTCTGGAAGTGGTCTTTTGGGAGAGATTTGGTGAGGATATCAGCAATCATAACTGTGCTGCAGTACAAGCCCATCTTGACACATTTGTTACATCTTGTGGGAGGTTTTGTCAATATTTTTGAGATTGTCACACAGGGGAAAAGATGTTCTTTTCCCATTATCTTTCCTGTTGTTATTGTGAAATTGCACTGAAGATTATCACAACATTGTGTTGATCCCGTATCTATCCCGTTGTTGAACTGCAGTACTTCTGCAAGCTAGTTTTAACACTAAATTGTGTCAATACCCTACCAATAGAGCTAATAGAACATTATTATCACAGATGTAAAACCATATAATGATTCAATGACAGTTAAATCATGCTATTGCAATTTTTTTGTGTGCTCGTCATGCTGTAAAATAACTTCCTGTGGGTCAAATTCCCCCTTCAAGAGTAATACCCAACTGTGAGCTCTCTATCCATTATTGCTATTCCTATTTATAAAAATCTTAAATTAATATTTGTTAAATCAATGTATGTATAGATCTGTGTATATATATATATATATACACACACACACACACACACACACATACATATACATATAGATGTAGATCTATACATACATTGATTTAACAAATATTAATGTTTTAAAAAATAAGAATAATGGATATATATATATATATATATTTCAACTATTCCTATTTTATTTTATATATAATATTTGTTAAATTAATGTATGTATGTATGTATAGATCTACAAATATACATATATGTATGGAAATATAATTACTGCCTTTTAGCTTCTCCATATTGAGAACTAGACTGGGATTAGCAGCTGCCATTGTTGATTAATCACTTATTGTTAAGTAGGAATGCAGGGACTTTGGGTAGGTTTGATGAATCAGCAGCAACAACATGGTCTCAGAAAAAACACTGGAAGATTCAGACTGGAGCCCAAAACCCAGATTTGTTGGATTAGAAGTAGATTCCCAGTGTGTTGGCTACTTTTCTGGGAAAGATGAAGACTGCCTTAATTAAGATTCAGGGCCTTTGCAGACTGCCAGAAATAGTGCACATTAAATTGAGGCACTGCCCTGGCTCAGTGCTAGGGAATCATGGGAACTGTATTTTATTGTGGCACCAGAGCTCTCTGACAGAGAAGGCTCAATGTCCCAGAAAAAAATACAACTCCCATGACTCCCTAGCACTGAGCCAGGGCAGTGCCTCAATTTAATGTGCACTATTTCTGGCAGTCTGCAAAGGCCCTCGGTCTCCTTTAGAAGAGTTCACAAATGGAAGCGCTGTCTCTCTTGAGTTTCTGTGACTAGTTTTAGCAAAATAAGTTGAACAGGCAGTATGAAAGTTTCATAGCAAAAACATTACAAATTATATTTAAAGGTACATTCAATCATATTTAAATGCAGTGTCTAAGCTCTGGCTAACTACAGGAATGTTTAAAGAAGAGTAGCAGCTCAGTAGAGTCAACACTCACCATCTTCATGGGGAAGAAGGGAAGGAAGGAGAGGGAAAGAAAGAGGGAGGAGTCTTTTATTGTGCTAGCAAAAACACTGGGAAGGTCCTCTGGTCACATGGTGTGATTGCTTATATACATCCCTACATTGGGTGAGCAAGCCAATGGGGAAAGTTCTAGAGACAGAATGTATAGGGTAGAGGCATGCAAAAAGCCCCTACTGTCTAAAACCCCATTGCTCTAATAACAAATAGGTGAAGGGGGTTGAAGTGATTGCTTTGTTGGGAAGCATTTCCCAACAGTTCCTGTAGTCCACTGCAAGTCTTTGCCTGCCTGCCTGCCATGCCAACTGTCTTAACCAGTGTACCTGTGAGGAGGTCATTTGTTGTCAGATCTACTGGATGTCCTCTTATCTTGATTACAACTGAGCACATTTCTTCTGTTAATGGTTATTACAGGTCACATATGCTCACATCCAATGTGTGAAGTTATTCTCAAGCATTTTTGACATCTGAATGGCCATTTTCCCCCAACAAGCTGATGCTAAATTCTCACTGACATGTGCACACTGTAGTTTATCTGGCTTCCAGCATTATATCTTATTGCTATATTCTGTAGGTTACTGAATACTTTTATAGGTCTGTTCCCAGGCCACAAAGTTGGCAACCTAAAATGCCTAGCCTGTAACACCTGTCTTCAAGGTTGTCACCACTTTATAGGAAACTGTTAATAGGAAAGACAAAGAAAGTGTATGAATGGACTAAAATGTACAGATTCACAAAAGAAAGTATAGATGCACATGTTTTAGATTTTGCAATGGTTAGATATGTCAAAGAGATTCTTTAATTACATGCTTTCTCATTATCAAAAATAGGCTTTTACTAATTGACATTGTCACCTCTAACTGTGCCCTGTACATGTAAGGAAAAAGTAAATAACTGTGAAACATCAAGTGAGTGACAATGAAACATGACATCTACAAAACTCAGCATTACTTGGAGGAAAAATCACCCCATGATGTACAAATATTAAGCATTACTCAGACTGCTCTGTCAGATTTGACATGCCAGTGTTATTTTCTCTAAATAGCAAAAGAGTTGATCAGCACATCAGAGAAAACCTTTGCAGAGAAAAATGCAAAATGATTGAATTAAGTGAAGGTAAATGACAATACTGAACTGATCATTTTAAGAAACTAGAAAGTATAAATTTAAGAACTCTGCTGGATCAGACCAAAGGCCAGTCAAGTCCACCATTCTGTTCCTAGTGAGGCCAACTAGATACCTATGGGAAGCCCAAAAGAAAGATGTGTTGCCACTTCTGTTCCCATGAAGCGATGTTCAGAGACATGTTGGCTTCTGTCCAACGTGTAGTCCAAGCTAGAGAAATCCAATGAATAAATGGGATTTCCATAAGAGCTGACTTACTATTCAGCAATTTATTAGATGGATCTACCCTGATTAGGAAAAGAAGTTAGATTTTAAGCTACCAGTATTCTCTTTCTGGTTGTGGCACTGTATGTTCATCATGACTAGTAACCTCAGATATCCTTATCCCCCAGAGACATCTTATAAGCTTTCCTTGCAGAGAAGCTGCTCCAATCCCTAGTTGCCCATTTCTGTACATTTTTCAAATCTACAATATCCTTTTTGAGTTGCAATGATTTGAACAGTATGCAGCATTCTGAGGCTGGAATCTTGTACAGTACAACATAGCATAGTAGTTCAACATGCAAAACTATACTCCAGCTGGCCTGGACTTACCCTAGGGCTGCTGCAGCCCCTTCCATGACCTCATTACACCACTCTCTGGACATATCTTGAGTTTCTGTAGCACATCCCATCTCCATGGCTGGTGAAGACTGAGAGGAACTGGGAAAGCATCTGGCTATGTTCTAGTATCCAGACACAAAATTATTACATCATCCATTGAAATCTACTGCACCCCCCCCCCCAAGTGTCAGTGGAAGATTTAAAAATTTGTCTCTTGGATGTCTCTCATTCAAAGGGTCACCATAAATTGAAGCTAACTTGATGACAGTTAAAAATAACAGACGAAAGAGCAGGCGTCTCCCAGCCACATTGTCATTACACCCAATACATTTTTCACTCTTATGACTGATCCTGCAAGTTACTCCTTTATGTAAGTCTATACCCAGGTACAGATATACCCATGTTACTTGGACCTCTGATACAGGAAAGACAAACTATTCTTGAATACCTTGTATATTTTTAAATATGTGGACAAGCACAGGTATCCATGTGGCCATTTTTGACACATTTTTAGCTGCATGTACAGGACCAATATAACCTAAGACTGGACAGAACTCTGAAATGTCTAATTTCCAAAGTGCCCAGGCAACTAACAACTAGAAACTCTAAAAAAAACAACACCAAAAAACAACTAGTCACATGTATGGAAATAGTAGTAAACATCTTCCACACTATTATATTTAATTTACTTATGCCCATCCAGAGGCATGCATATGTCCATGATCATACAGGAAATTGTTATGTAAACTAAACTAAATAAAATAAAATATATACATACATAAAAGATAGGATTACAGCCACTTTTGAAAGTGCGGAAGTCATTTCTAGGCAAACAATGATTGCAGAAATTCTGTGATTCCATGAATGGATGGAAGAATTGTATTTTTCTGCTCTTTAGACACTAATTGGATATAGCATGACTGTTTTTAGAGATTAGTTTAATAGTAATCTGGCACAGTTTGCAGAAGTGGGGGGGAGACCCTCATGCACCACCCTCAGGTTTACACACAAAAGCACATATACACAAACGCACACACAAGAGGCAAGGAATGGAGGGGAAAAAAAGGAGAGAAGAAGCATCAGTTTGACAATGCCAGAATGAAATTATGAATTGCAAACAGGTTTTTATATTCAGTTGAGGACAGTTTTATCTCCCCATGCTAGCGTTCTTGCTTGGGTAGAAGCAATACCTTGTATTATCAAGGTATGTCCATCTTTCTTATTCAAATTGTATTTTCTTCAAGTGATCCGGGAAGTCCCTTTGGCTCAATTCAGCATCATCTTAATAATTATGAGATTTTTCAGTGAACAGCCAGGGAGTAAAAGTCATCTGAAAGTTCTGACTTCGCTTGTAATATAGCGTGTGTGCTGTGCTGATTTGCTTCCAGGGTGTTGCAATTCCTAACACCAGCCACAGTAGACAGTTCCTAAGAAATTCAATCATGCGCCTCTCCCTGTGACAAACACATGGAAAAACAAGGAGGATTTTAGTTATGTATACATATAGTTGTACAACTATATAAAAATTTTCTTTTCTGGGAAGTCAAAAGAAATGATTGGCCACAATTTGCTCAACAAGCAGGAGGGCATTTGATTGAATGATTTAAAGTAGTCAAGAAGTTCAGCAACAATAAGGGCTTCATAGTATGTGAAGAATTTCAGTGAAAATAAAGCGTTTGAATACAAAAGAGCTTTGTGAGTTCAGTTCTGCAGAATACTAAGAATGAATGCAGAAATTCTTTACATTCTAAGCTGTAGAATAATTATAGGTGAAGTTGCTCTCAGTTCTTTAAAGAATGTCAATAATATAACCATTATGAACTGGATAAATTCATGTTCCTGATCAAGTAATGATGGACCTTTGCAACAACATTACCTTCTCCAAGACTTGGAAAGGCACAAGCAAACCAGGCTTTACCAAGTAGATAAAATTCATCAATGTCATGGTTTTCAGTTTCATGTATATTTTATTGAGGTGGAAAATTTCAGGGGGAGGGGTCCATAGATGATGTTACTTAACTTGAAAAAGTGTGAGACATCTTAATAATGGAGTCATTAACTAATGAGAAGAAAATGGGAACAAGTGAGTCATTTACATTTTATGTAGTTTGTCTTTTTTTTTCCTTGTGTGGGAAAGATGACAAAATTACCCCATTGATTGCAAGTCCTTTGTATATCCAAAAAGCTACATTGAAATTGTGCCTTCTCCTCTTGAAAAACTGAACAGAGAGTTGTATAATATGGCCTCAAGCCAAGAGCACTTGTACTGCATTTTCTTCATCTTATCTTACTTTCACTTTGAGATATTTCTTTTATTCCTAAATTTTATAGGGGAATTGTACATTGTAGAAGAAGAAGAAGAAATGCAAGTGGGTCTAGCAATAAAATATTGTATTGTGCTTCGGACCATGACCTTTCTTATGCCCATGTCAGTTCCACCAGTTCCTCCCATTATTCTCATTTTTCTTTAATGTTTCCAGTAGTTACAATTTGGTATCTCCTGACTATGATCAATCCTCAATGGCCCATTTTTAATTATGGTCCTGCAATGGACAGAAGGGTTGGAGGGCCTGCTTACTCTCTAAATTGGGTTTTGCATCTTTGGAAGGATAAAGAAGGCCCAGCCCACTAAGAGACCTTGGAGGGCTGAACATCCCTAATGAAAAAGTTTTTTAAAAAAGAAAAAGAAAAAGACCTTCTAAGGGTGTGTGTGTATTTCTGCCATATTTTAGGACCCCCCCCCGGCTGTTTTAGGACAAGGAGTGGCCTTTTCTTTAAAAGGCCTGTCTTTGCCTACAAACTTGGCAAAAATGCTCCCCAACACACCCTAGGGGGCATTTCAAGGCAATTTTTACTCCTGTGGGACCCCATGCCAACATAGCCTGCAAGCTGTATTTTGCTGATCCCTTTGTTGTTGTTAACTGCCCTTGAGTTGATCTCGACTCATGGCGACCCTATGGATGAGACATCTCCAAGACTCTCTATCCTCCACTGTTCTGCTTAAATCCTGCAAACCTATACCCATGACCTCCCTAACAGAGTCCATCCATCTAGCATGTGGCCTTCCTCTCTTCCTACTTCCGTCCACCTTTCCCAGAATTATTATTTTTTCCAATGAGCCCTCTCTTTTCATGATGTGTCCGAAGTACGACAGCCTCAGTTTGGTCATCTTGGCTTCCAGGGAGGTTTCCGACTTGATCTGCTCTAGGACCCCTTGTTTGTCTTTGCACTTTCTTCTTTGATCTTCCTTAGTAGGTGTTCCAGGTCTTCTGCTAGTATTATGGTATCATCTGCATATCTTAGATTGTTGATATTTCTTCCTCCTGTTTTCACTCCTCTTTCTTCTGTGTCCAAGCCTGTTTTTCTTATAATATGTTCTGCATGCAAGTTGAACAGATAGGGTGAAAGTATGCAACCTTGTCTTGCTTCTTTGCTAATTGGGAACCATTCTGTTTCTCTGTGTTCTGTTCTGACCCTACTGTAGATTAAATTATCACAGCCACTCAAATATTGGAAATAGCAGGTGCCTAGAGAAGGAAAATGGAAGTGTTGACTGTTTACAGTAATATTGACAGAAAGTGGTAGGCCATCTTGATGCTTTCTGTTATAAAGAAAACTTTTACTAACAAATTGGTCCTTGTTATTATTTACCTTTTTGCCTAAGTAGTTTCTGAGTTGCAGCTACACACATCAAGAACCTGAAAGCACACACAATTGTCCATATTTGGAGCACTTGGAGGTCTCTAAAGCGAAACCTGTAGAAGCATTATGGGGAGGAGGTAACCCGGGGGCAGGAGGCCAAGCTTAAATAGTAAATGAGTGATCTGGAGGGCCTTCATGTCACAGGTCTTCAGTTTTCTTTCCTTAAGTTTTGTTTCCTGTACTGTTGCAAACTTTGGGGCTCTTCCAAGTCTGTGGACATCTCCATCTTTCACATGGATGCTATTAGTTTGGCATGATAAGGATGGGCTGTTTGTGTTTACTACTTGTATATACAATGTATTCTGGTATCAAAAGAAATGTATGAAATTCTTGGGCCCCAGACTAGTTCCAGTTAAATTTTGTTGCATTTAACTAATGTCCACAGATGAAGACATTCATCCCAGTCTAAGGAGTTTATTGCATTCCCTTCTTTTCTTGATCTGGGCACAGGATGGGGACATGTGTGAATGAGGGGAAACAGATTTTATCACACTCGAAACAGTCGGCAAGCCGTCGCCATGCTATTGCCTGACCACCACCCATCCCCAAGCTGCGCTGAGCTGGCTGATTTTGTTCAGCCAGAAAGCTTCTGGCCTTGAAAAATCAGTTGGCTCAGCATGGCTTGGGGATGGGTGGTGGTCGGGCGACAGCATGGCAATGGCTTGCTGATTGTTTCGAGTGCAATAAAATCTGTTTCCCCTTGTTCATGCACGTCCGCAGCCCATGCCCAGATCAGGCAAAGAAGGGAATGTGATAAACTCCCTGATCAAATGAATCTTTCAAGTTCAGCAGGGGATTAAATGGAAATTTCAGGACATATCTGACACTGGTGTGTGCATAGGACTTTTTTATTAGGTTGGGGCTACACTCATTTCCTGGTCTTGAGGAGGATTTGACAAGAAATGGAAGCAATAATTTTGTATTTATTCTCATGCATCTGCCAGAATTATTTGCAATTCAAAACAAGTAGGATGCTTTGATTCAGAGCAAACCTAGTTAAGCTTGCTGTTGAAAACTACAGTGCCATAACATTTGGCCTTTCAGAAGCTGAAAGCCTCTGTTAAATTCACTAATTGAGAAAGATAGTATCAGCCCATCAGGAACTACATCCAGCACACACAACAAAAGATAAATACACGATAGAACCTGGAAGGTTTAAATATATGCAGAAGGCAGATTCATCTTTGTATCACATAATTAGCATAATTTAATATTTCATAACTACTACATTCATCTTGCTTTATAGAATATAGTTGCCTGAGCATCACAAGCACCTAGTGAATGGAAATGTTTCCCCACTGCATCATTCTGGAAACTTTGCAAAGCTTCTGTGAGATTAAAATTTCTTTGAAGGCTGTATAACTCTCTTGTTCAGAGCCACTCATCTATTCATGGTAAAATAAGGAGGAGGAGAAAAAAACATGTTAGCAAAAGTAGGTCATTCTGCTTCATGTATGGGAGAAATCAGATAACATAGGTTACTCTGAGAGTAAAAGGGTGCATAACTACTCATATTTTGGAAATGTTTTGTTTTTCAGTCTTCTTTGCTGTCCCCAGAGTATTCTGTCTCCAAAGCTGCCCCAACGTTCCTCCATTACCTGTCTGTCCTGGAGCAACACCTGGTAGCTGTCTACAGAGTGTACCACTGTGCTACCCACTGCTGCAAGTTGCTCCCTCTGGAGCCAGAAACAAGGCACTCAGCATTGATCATATGGATGGGTGCCTTGTTGTGACCTTAGAGGAGCAACTGGCACAACCATGAGCAGCGGTGGGTGGCACTGTGGGATCCTAGTAGACAGCTACACATCGTTCCTGAGTTCTCTTGGTTTTCTGAAAAGTTCCAGAACAAATGGTGAGTAAACTCAGTTTAAAGTAGAGGTGGCCCGGATTCGCTGGGGGATTTCCCTTCTCAAGTTGAATTGGGCCTTTGGCCCTGCATCATCTGAATAGGGAAACATGAGGGTGGGGGGAAACCACTGTAAATGGCCCCTGTAGACATGCCCAAAGACAGGCTTGAGCAAGGAGAACCAAATTTTATTCCTTTGTTTTTCTACCCCTCTTTTTTCCACCCCTCCCAGCAAGCCCAAAGCCACTTGGGGTGGTGTTTGATTAGCCAAAATTAATAATTTGCATGCTCTGTCTCACACAGCATCTGAAGGCAACATACAGGATAGAGACATGAACATCATCGCTTCCCACCCTTGAATGTGCATGCATTTCAAACATCTTTGGTTGATGAAGAAACTGGTTTTCAAAGATAGTGCTGTGATGTAGACCCCTTAGATTTTCCTTTGCTTTTTTTAAAAAAAAAATTACCGTAGTTGTATTCTCTACCAGGCTAGCAGTTTAAAACTGTTTGCTTGCCTTCACTATGAAGCAACAATTTATTTATTCTGCAATTATTATAATAAGTAGACCCAGACTGTGTGCTTTTCGAAAAATAAAATAGACAACTTAAATTGTTTTCGGAACAAAAGCAATAATAAAGGGAGCAAGTTATCCTTTATTTTCTTAAAACACCCATTATGTTTACAATAATACTGACTATTTTTTCCTCTTCTCTTGAGTACTTGATGCCTAAGGATGAAAACAATGCTACAGACATAGAGATAATGCTGTGCACAATATAGTTAGATGTCTGGCTAGCCTCCTAGACTATAACTCAGGCCTAATTTCTGATCTTCCCAATATATGCAGCTCAGCATGAGACGCTATCAGGAATTCTGGGCAGACAAATCAAGCCAGAAATCACTTTCAAAAATCCAGCTGCTTCCCACAATTAGTTTCTAATTGCTTAGTTAGTCCTTTATATAGTAGTTAAAAAGTCTTCCCCTTAGTAGAAAGAAAATATAGGAAAGAAAATATAAAATCAGGAACAAGACTCAGAACCCTTTCACTGTGATTCCACTTTAATGGCCATGGCTTCACCCTATGGAAATCTGGGATTTGTAGCTGGGTGAGGCACTGGATCTCTCTGGTAGAGAATTTTAAATAGCCCTCCAAGTACCAGCATCCCATAGTATGCATCATTAGCTGTAAAAGTGGAATCATAGTACTATAATTCTGTAATATGAAAGGATCCTAGAAGAAAAGACTTTGAAGAAAACCATGCCCTATGAGGAGTGACTTAGGGAGCTGGGTATGTTTAGCTGGAAAAGAGGCAGTTAAGAGGTGATATGATAGCCCTGTTTAAGTATTTGAAGGGATGTCACACTGAGAATGGAGCAAACTTGTTTTCTGCTGCTCCAGAGACTAGGACATGAAACAATGGATGCAAGCTACAGGAAAAAAGATTGCATCTAAACGTTAGAAGGAACAGAGGCTGGATGGCCATCTGTTGGGGGTGCTTTGATTGTGAGCTCCTGTATGGCAGGGGGGTTGGACTGGATGGCCCTTGTGGTCTCTTCCAACTCTACGATTCTAAGTAAGTAACTATAAGCGAACACAAGCTATTACAAAAAAAAGCTATGGAATTTATCACACAGGGGAAATCTGTTGGTTAATCCACACAAATCCCAAACAAAAACTGAATTTGTGCCTCATGATTTCACACGACGTCGCACAGAAACTGGTCAGAAACTGGACAGAAACTGGTATTATCTGAGATCTTTTTAATTTTGGGAGTTTAGAGGAAATGCATTTGCGAAATTACAGTAATTTCACATTTACTGTAATGTGAAAAGCAAATACGCATGGACAGTTCTCTTTTAAAACCTGGAGGAAGGCCAAGAGGAGGAGGAGGAGGAGGGGCCTCCAGGGAGGGGAGAGTCCCGGGCTCCTCCTCAGTGCCATGAAGGGAAGGGGAGGCGAGGCAAGGCGAGGCAAGGCAAGGGAAGGCAAGGGAAGGCAAGGGAAGGCAAGGCAAGGCAAGGCAAGGCAAGGCAAGGCAAGGCAAGGCGAGGGAAGTTTGGGACAGAGGAGAAGTTTGGCATTTGGGATGGAGGGAAAAGGAGGGGAAAGAAGGCTTCCCTAACAGCAGCTGTGGGGGGATGTGGGTGCAAGTGTGGGGTGTGCTTGTGGAGCAACTTGGAAATCCATCTCACCATGATGTTCTGCCCTGCAGGTCCTACAAAGGGGAAAGGCTTAGGGAGGGGGCATGGGAGCTACTTCCAGTTTCCTCCTCTCAATCCCTCCCTTGCCTCGGCTTGCCTTGCCTTTCCAGCCTCCTCCTCCTCCTCTGCTCTCTTGAGAGGTCCTAACCCCAACGGAAGGGGGTTAGGACCTGTGCAGGAGGACATGACCCCAAATGTAGGACAGTCTGACATTTCCTCCTGGGAAATGCAGGACCCGCCCTGGAAAAAGGAGGAGTCTGGTCATGAAACACACCCATTTCCAGTACATGTACGGGTTCTTTTCACCTGTGTATGAAAGTTAAAAATGTCTTTTTTTTCGCTTTTTAACTTAATTCCGTTATTACTGTAATTACGTGTGAAAAGCTTTTGTGCAATTAAGCTCTTTTTTTTTTGCTTTCTTTCGGGATGCTTCATTTCCACTTTATTATCACTTTAACAACGAAACTGGCCCACGTGTGATAACATCCTATGATTCTATGATCAAAGCCAAGTTGAGGAGCTTGCTATTACCAAAATACTATCTCATGAACAGAGTCAGGAATAGATCAAAGATGGGATCTTGTTAAGACTTGGACACTGCTTGCATGGACCAAATAAGCTGCCCCACACTCCAGATGATACAAGGCCCAGTCTCCAAGTCAGGTGCAAACAGTTCAGATGATGTCCAGGCCATTCAGCATCAAAACCAGGGTATAACACCATTAACGCAGAGTTTAAAAATTCACCAGTTGCTTCAGATCTTCCCAGACTATCTGGACCCCTTTGTTGTGATGCCAGGCAGTTGTTTGCATGGGTGTCCTCCTATGCTAACAGCCACCCAGTGTCAGAATGGAGGGCTAAGGTAAGTGGGGGAGACTGGGGCAGCCCCAGAGTAACCTGGCCATTGCAGACAAGACCCAAGAAATAGAACTGAAAGGTTATGTACTTTCTCTCAAACAAGCAACAGCAATAGCAAATACATTTCTATACCACTTAACAGTGCACTTAAGCACTCCCTAAGCCGTTTACAATGTATAAAGTAACAAACAAAACCTCTGAGATTGAAGCACAGCTTGGAAGGTGTTGACCCATTTGTTTCACTCTGCCTACAGGCTTTCCAGCAGGCTTCCTCTGTCAATGGCCCTGGGGTCACTATCTTTGGGAGCCACAGATTCCTGAGGCTGTGATTCAGTCAAATGGGTCCAGTCATGGAACAGTTTCCATCAGCAGAACTGGGACAGACAACCCACATCCTTTCTGCATCCCCTTACACAGCACCAAAATCAGCTTTGGGGGGCCACAAAACCCAAATAGCAGCTGTGGGTGGTCTGGAAGGTCATAGCAGATGGGACAAGTGAAGACATTTTCATTTATTTATTTATTTATTTATTTATTTATAGTATTTATACCAAGCCCTCCAGTCAAAAAGTCTCCCAAAGCAGCTCACAAGTAATCCATTTGATATGAATTACTTAGACTTGCAGTATAAATTACTTAGACTTGCAGTATAAATAACAGATTGTATACAAGGAAAACAGGATAGCATTGGGGGAATGAATTAAGTCCAGCAGGTGCTGGCTGCTCTTCTTTTCTCAGAAGCCAGAACAATGGCAATTGGAATAAGGATCGAGAAGCTCTGACCAGCCACTAATGTCAAGGGATGATGGAGCATAGCCTTACTTCTCTGTTCTTCCTGAGAGGTCAGAAAAACTGCAGTTGGAATTTAGATGTGGATATTAGTGCACCTCCACTAGCCTGATGTAGGCATGAATCTATGTTGTCAACCACCTACATTTGCTTTGTGTCTTTCCTGTTATCAATATGACTTTATCTTTGATCCATGAGGGATTTGAAGAATATCCTTTCTATGGAATGTGGCTCATGGAAGAAAATATTCTATTTAAGGAGTCCTTGAACACAGCTCAAGGTGACTAGATGTCTTCATTTTCCAGGACATATCCTACATTTCAACCTTCTGTCCAGGCAGAATTTCAGAATGTCTTCCATTTTGAGCATGACTAAAAAGCACGAATTTATCTTTATATTAATGTTTTTTGGCTTTTATTTGGTAACATCCTTCCTTTTTCCTGAATGTCTTACATTTTGCGATGCCTTGTCCTCCTTTGTGGTTAAGATGTAGGTGCCATTAATCTTGTTGGAAAAGAATGGAGAACCAAAAATAACATGGATGGAATGGTCTTTGGTTCATACTGCCAGGGAAGAGAAAGAGATTTCATTCTTTCTTGATGGCTGGTGCAGTTTTGGGTTACACAAAACTGTTGATTCTGTGTTTCGTAGGAAGCTATCGATCAAGCAGTCAGACAGTTTTTTATAGGCTGCCCTTCAGTTCAAGATTCCTAGGGCATGCATAATTTAAAATCAGAACTATTTTAAAAGTGCAGGGCTCGCAGACATAAAATCCAGCAGAACTATAAAAACAATATTAAAACAAGTGATAAAGCATGCTAGTCCATTTTTTAAAAAGCCTTCAGCTGGCACTGAGAAAACATCAGCATTTGTGCTGGGCAAGATTTTCTAGAAAGGACGTTCCAAGTGCAAGGCACCTCTACAACCCTCTCCCCAAAAAGTCCCACTCCTTTTTCCCTTCCATGCTAACACTGCCAAGGCAGTGAGATAATAGGATGATCTAGAAGAAGTCCAGAGCCTGAGTTATTCAGGGTTTTATAGGTAATGATAACAAACTGTGAACAGAACCCAGAAATTGATTGGGGGCCAGCGTACTTGAAAAAGAACAGATGAAATATATTAGGTTTCTGTGACTGAGCTCAGTCAGTTCATCGTCCCTCACCTCAACCACTATTATTTCCAAATGCTAATCCAGTAAGCTGAAGTAGAGCTGGGAGCAATAAATATAGGATGATACCTCAGTTAACAAAACATCTGAGAAAAAAGCTTATTTTTAAAAAGTATTTCTACACCTTCTCACCTTTCCTCGTTGTCTTCTGCCTAGCTAGATTTTTCAAGCAGCATTGGCATTGGGAGGATGATGAAGGAAGGCTGGAGAAATGCAAACATTCTGTGTGAATTTGCACAAGTATGTCTGTAGTAAACAATGCAACAAAGTTTGCGCAACGTAAAAGCAAGGTAAACAACAGCTGCTTTTAGAATCTCTTACTGAGATTATTGCTCATCCTAAATGACGCAATTTATCTCTCCCGAATTAAAGCCTAATTCAGGCTGAATCTGGGTTTTATCACACATCTTTCACCCCCAAAACCACCATCCGGGTACATCCCCACTCCAGTGTGGGTCCCAAGATGCACTCTGGTGGCCATTTTTCTAAATCAAAAGCTTCCAACTTAGAAAAATGGCAGCCGGAGCACATTTTAGGACCTTCATTGGAGCGTGGATGTACCCAGATGGTGGTTTTTTGGGGGGAAGACATGCGATAGAGCCTAGATGAAGCCCGATTTAGGCTTGAGAGGTAAGTCACATTATTTAGATGAGCGAGAATCTTCTTAGATTGTGTAAACAGCAAAACAGAGGGAAGAGAACAGCAGATAAGCCTCACTAGCTACCCAAAGCATGTTTTTAAAAAGCATAGATCTATGAGTTTGACCACCAAAATAGAAGTTATTAGAAAAGTTGAGGCTGGTGAAACTAAAAATCATCCTTTTGAAAGAAGCTTTGAAGTGGTCACTAGAAGTTTCCAAATGTTGTGTTTATCCATGAAATGTTACCTGATCTGAATGTTTCACTTCACATGTGCATATCTTTACTAGATTACTGCACTACACTCTTATAGTGCTGCTATTCCATTTTAACTGCTCTGGCTGCCTCCTGTGGCATTCTGGGATTTGCAGTTTAAGGAGGGGCATTTAGAAATCTCAGACAGAGAGCTCTTAGGCCTCACTGAACTACAAGCTTCAGAATGCAACAGGAGGCAGCCAGAGCAGTAAAAGTGGAAAAGCAGCACTATAAAAGTGTACAGTTGCCCCTGTGTTTTCACAGATTCGAGTCCGCGTCCCTCGCCTAGTTGCGGGGGGCAAACGGAGGAGATTAAAATGGGATGTGCATCACCATTCAAGCCAGTGGAGCTTAAATATTGGCATTCTTCCATTTTCATGGAGGGGGAGGTCTGAAATGGATCCCCCACAAAAGCCAAGGGGCAACTGTAGTGCAGTAATGTGGAAAGTTCTGAATAAAAAGACTGCTGAAACATGTTCAAGTGTCAAAACCTATCCCTATTCTATGTTATTTCAAAGTTTCTGTTAAAGAAGTAATGTTGAGGAACACCTCTACTTCTTCAACTGAGGTATAGCTGTACTAATGTCCACTTCACTACAACTATCCAGTTGACTTTGTGTTAACATAGATGTTAGATAACATGAGAGATAAGATGGATTGCTGGTGACTCTCACTAGACAAATGCCATATGGCTGAGCAATTAATATACAGGCATGCCTCAGTTAACAAAGCCTCTGAGAAAAAAAGCGAATTTTTTTACAAAAATGTCTTTTGTTATAGGCCTTTCAAAAAAAGATGTAGAACCAAAGAAATGCAGTAGATCTCAGTCTATACAGACTGCCCAAAATTATACCATAATTGATGGTTCTGAAAATCACTAAAGGATCCAGGAGAATTAGTAGATTGACCAGACTTCTGGCCTCCTCCAAACATTAACCTGGTTTACTGTCTCCATAGATCTGTGGTAGAAGGATAGTAGGGTGGGATATTTCTGTGTGTTTTAAATTTGATTGTGAATTTGAGGACTATAAGCCAGGAGTGGGCGATTTATGGCTTTCCAGATGTTTTTGGCTTTCATTTTCCATCAACCCTAACAGCAGAACCAATTGCGAGAGATGATGAAAGTGGAAGTCTGAAAACTTCTAGAGAGCCACAACTTACCCGTCCCTGATCTACAGACCAGAAGTGTACATTCTGTGTATAATCCTTCCTTCTTCTGATGTCTGTGATTCAGAAGGTGCTGACTGAACATCAAAGCAGCAGCTGTTGTGATTTTTACTAGGTCATTTTACGTTAGAAGACAAACCAGGGAAAGCGCCTTGGGTATTTTTCTGCACAATTTGTTTTTCAGCACAATTTGCTCATTTCATGCTCACTATCTTAACCAGAGAAAATTACAGCTCCATGAAACTGTTTCTACTGAACTATTCATTAATAGCTGTCTCCCTCCTGTTGCCAAAATTCCATTTCCTTTCTGCTTGCTCACATGCTTTTGTTTTTAGCCAAAAGCCAATAGTTTCTCTAGCTGGTACTCTTTGCTTTCTCCTGAGAAACCCAGAGTGAATTGCTTTGGGTAACTCAGGGCCTAAATACCTTAAAGGTTAAAGTTATTCCCCATTGACAAGGTTGTCAAGTTGTGTCCGACCATAGGGAGCGATGCTCATCTCCGTTACTAAGCCAAAGAACCAACGTTGTCAAAGGCTACTCTGTGATCATGTGGTCAGCATGATTGCACAGAATGCTGTTTATCTTCTCACCAAAATGGTATCTATTTATCTACTTGCATTTGCATGCTTTCAAGCTGCTAGGTTGGCAGAAGCTGGGACTAGTGACAGGAGCTCACCCCATCATGCAGCACCTGGGCCTCGAACTGCCAACCTGCCAATCTTGCAATCAATAATAATAATAATAATAATAATAATAATAATAATAATAATAATAATACCCTGCCCCTCTGTCAACAATCGGGGCAGCTAATAACAATTAAAATTCCATACAACATATACTCTGGAGCACCCTTATTCTGCATCCAAAATAGGAGAGGGCAGAATAAGGGTGCTCCAGAGGCCGGGAAATCTAGTCAGGAAAGGCCTGCCGGAAGAGATCCGTCTTAACAGCTTTTTAAAAGCTGCTCAAGGTCTTAATCTGACAGATCTCATCCGGCAGGCCGTTCCATAGTCTGGGAGTGGTTGTCGAGAAGGCCCTCTGGGAGGTCGCAGACAGCCTTGTTTTTGTTGGCTGCAGCAAATTCCTCCCAGAGGACTGGAGTGCATGGGGCATATAGGAGGAGGCGGTCCCAAAGATGATGATGATAATAATAATAATAATAATAATAATAATAATAATTTATTTATATATCCCACCTCTCCCTGCAGATCGAAGATAGGTTAGACCCAAGCCATTTAGGGCTTTAAAGGTCATAACAACACCTTATACTGGGCCCGGAAACTAATAGGCAGCCAGTGAAGAGACTTTAATACAGGTATTATGTGGTCTCTCTTTGCTGTTCCCGAGACCACTCTGGCTGCCATGTTTTGTACTAACTGCAGTTTCCAGACCAAGCACAAGGGTAGCCCCATGTAGAGTGCATTACAGTAATCCAGACGGGAGGTTACCAGTGCGTGCACCACAGTCTCAAGGTCCTTTTGTTAAGGAAAAAGCAACATGGGATATACAGTAATAGAAATAAAAATATGTATGTGAATGTCAAAGTGACTAAGCAGGAGCAATCAGGAAGATACACAGGTGAAAAAGATAATATAATTAAGAAGCCTTGAGAGCCAAGGACAAAGTTATAGAAGGTATATTGAGAACACCTGTGATAGATTGCAAACACCTGAGACTCATTAAGTGGTCAAGGTAAAGTGATGAAACACTTGGGTTGGTCTTAGGTATGGGATGATCTATGTGGACCAATCAAGATGTATGTACACACCCACTGGGTGGAAACTGACTGGTGGGTGGTGTCTAACAATGGCTATAAATTGCAATGTTTGCTAATGTACATTGTGGTGTAGTGTGGAGTAGTTGGAGATATTTTGGAGATATTTTGAAGTGTAGAGATTGTGATTTGTAGGGCATATAGTATTTATGTATATAGTAGAATAAAGTAGATTTTTTATATAAGACTATTGAGTTGTCTGGTGTCTTGAGGGAAGATACAAGAGCCAGAGGAATCCTGGCACCTTTACCTCCAGGAAAGGGCGCAGCTGGAAGTAAAGGACTCAACAGAGTCAACATCTTAACCACTTGAGCCATTGCATCCCTACTCTAAATACTTTATGGGCACCAAATAATAGAAGTTAAACAAGGTCAGCCCTGGTTAATTCTTGGATGGGAGACCAAAAACCAGGTGTCCTAAGCTATATTTCAGAGGAAGGAATTGGCAAAACCACCTTTAATTATTTCTTGGCTAAACAAACCCGCTGTAAATCATGGGGTCACCATAAGTTGACAGGTGACTTGAAGGCATACACAGAATGCTAATCTTTCTAGTAGTGGATTCACTGAAGGCATGATATTGAAGCTTAATTCTTAAAGAAGAGGGCAGCCTCTGCTTTGTTTAATATCTGACAACAGCACAATCCAAGAAAAAAAGGAATCCTCCTTAAAAATGCTCTGAAATTAGTATAAATGCTTAACTATCCTCTTCTGATTTAAAGTCTTGTGAAAGGAGAAGCCATCCCATTTTGGTATCCTGCAGTGTGAAGTAACTGTGACTTGTACAAAGTGTCATTTTCTATTTTCTTGTGAAATGGGGAAATCATGGTTTGCCATAGAACATGCCTGGAACCTTTAAATCACATCTTTTGCATGTGCAGAAAGAGACAAAGGAAAAGGGAAAACTGAAGTATGAGGCTCACAGTCACCACACATTCTCAAAATGATTAGCTATATTTATTTCATTTCTTTGCTCACATTTCTCCCCCACCACAACAGAGTAACAATTAGCTTACAAGAGCCACAATCCTACATTGTCGAAGACTAGCAGGTGAAGTTATACCATGTTAGCTCTGTGCAACCCCATACAAAATAGCAACATTGTGCAGCACATTCAAGAATGGGGCCCCCTTTGCACAATATGTCATGTGTATTAGTTCTACATGGGCAACACTACTTCTATCACCATCAGATGAATATAGCCATTGTGCAATGTCAAAATAGCTGCTTTATATGAGATGCGAAATTAACATCTGCATAAGTCACTAATAGGATGCCAGCCAACACATAAGAGGCATAAAATCACTAATAAACAAACCACAAATGCATGTTTAGAGAAAAATGTCTTCAGCTGAAGGCAGAACAAGGTGAAGATGCAATTGACCTAACCTCTTAAAGCAAGGTATGGTTCAGAGTTCTCACACAGCGCAACAGTCCGTGTTTCTAAAGGCAACATTGCATGCAAGAGGGGCACAGAAACTTATATAACCCTCATGCCTGTGAATATTTGTTGTTGTTGTTGTTGTTGTTGTTGTTTGCCTCCAAGTCATTTTTTACTTCTGGTGACCCTATCACAGGGTTTTGTTTTTTGGCAAGTTTCCTCAGAAGGGTTTTGCCACTACATCCTCTGAGGATAAGAGTGTGTGACTTGCCCAAGGTCACCTAGTGGGTTTTTAGGCTCATGTGGAGAATTGAACCAGGGTCTCCAGGGTCATGGTTCAGCACTCAAACCATTACACCATGCTGGCTCTCATCTGATAATGTATACAGCTGCCATATTCTAGTCCATTTAGTTCAGTATTACCCATTCTGATTGGACATGATTGTCCAGGATCAGAGGCAAAGGTCTTTCCCAGCTCTGCTAAGTAAGATCCAGAGTTTAGAAGCCGCTTATTACAAATAATAATGTTCCCTGTAACACATCATTTTGGGGGAAAGAAATAAGTTCATAACAAGGTTCTTTAATTCTCACTAACCAGAATGGCACATCAAAGTCATGTTTTTTTGCAAAAGGCACACAGAACTAGACCTGCAATGAAGGCATTTGCAATATCATACTTGTATAACTGTAACAATGCCCTCAGGGGTCACATGTAGGTCTTTTAATAACAGTCAAAACATCCATACAAAAATGGTCCCGATAGATCTATTGCATTTTGTCGTTGGGTTATCTTTTGCTCTCTGCCAATATAACCAAAAAGAAATCCTATGCCAACTTTTTGATACTGGGAAGCACAAATGATGATGCTCAGTAGGTTGGCCCCATTTGGTGTTACAGTGAAGACCTGCAATTCTCAGTGGGGTTCAGAAATACAGGAAGCATACATTAAAACCTTCCATTAGCCCAAACACTAAGCTCTACCACAATGCTGATCCTGCTGCTAACCTCAAGACATTGGAATTCTTATTGGAGTTGGAAAATATCCCTGTATTTCTTCAGTGCAAAGTTTTTGTTTTGTAAAAAATCTTGGTGCATGAGGATTTTAAAAAATGGAATTAGTCACATTGTTGCATTTTAGTGTAACAATAAGCCTTTGCTCACTACTTCAATAATTATATTTCAGAATACATTGAGGAGATTATTTGGCCATGGGGGGCATTGTACTTGTCAAGAAATTAAAAAGTGCTAGTAACATGTTATTAATGTACTACTTTTTAAAATCATGAGCAATGAACCATATTAGCAAGCTACTAATATGGTTTGTCTGTTTTTAAAAAATGAGTAATGCATCACAAATTACTTTGAAAATGGCAACATCCCAGGTTTTGTTGAGGCCTTTTACCAAGACATGTCAGCAAGAGAACCTGAGCTCCTTCAGAGCAACTGCACTCCCACTGCACTTGAAGCCCAGACTTTATGTGCTATAACTATATACATTAATTTATGGTATCTCTCTGGGACTTGAATCACACATTGTTTTCCAAGATCTGAGTGAATCTGTCTAGAGAAGCCACAGATCTGCCACCGAATAGTCTAAAGGGATACAAAAAATAAAGCAACTGTGCATAAGAAAAATTACTCAATGCCAGACATTCGTTCCAAGAAGAAAGGGGAAAAGGAAATCCATTTATCCAGTCAATGAGCTTGGAAGAAATATTGTCAAAACATAATAAGAAACAGTTTTTCTTGCACAGGCACAAAGGAGCCTGTTCACCTTGAGTGGGTAATAAAAGGCCACAAATTTATTAATCTGTATAAGGGTCATAAATCACAGTTTGACAGTCATAAATCAATTGTATTGTTTGCTATCCAATTGACATATGTGTACATGTCCATAGCATAAATCATGCCATAAATCAAACCATAAATCATATCTTAAATCCAGCCATAAATCATGCTATAAATCAACCATATGTCAATACTCCATTCATAAATCAACCATAAATCATGTCATAAATCATTCATAGGTCATATCCTATAATAATTCTAGCGGTTAATAAGGACATAAACCACAAGCTGTCATCATAAATCAATCATCCATCATAACACACAATATATTGATAAATGAGCTAATAGTACAAGGAACGACCACTACAACTAGGTGTCTAGATGACCACATTCAAGTTGTGATAAGTGGAAAATAACACTAACACATGAACTAAATGTTGAGCCACAGAACAATCTAAATACTGGCTAAATAATGAACACATCCATAATGGCTAAGTAACATCTTGCAATACTAAGACTGCAAATCCCCCAGGAAGAGCGAAAAATGCACACTCCAATAGCCCTGAGAAAATTTCCTCCTGGTCCCCGAAGGCTGAGGGTATGATAATGAAAGCCTGAGGGTATGGTAATGAAAATACTAAGCCGAGGGTGAGTGAGCTGGGTCTCACTGCTGCCCGATGAAGAATGGCTGCAGCTACGTGGAGGAGGGCCTTATATAGGCCCCAAATTTCTCCCTAAATTTTGTGAGATTAGGTGATCTCATGAGATTACAGGGGGTTGCTGTGGGATCTTGCAAAATCTCCTGATTGGCTGGGAGCCACAGGAAGGGTGGGACTTCCTATGGCCTCCTCCAATAATGGCACCGGCCTCCCCAAAATGGCTGGTGCAACAAGAGCTCCCTCCTGATGAGTTGGGGGGTCTTTGCGCCAGCACAAGTGAGCCCATTCGTCTTTAGTGGGTAATAAAAGGCCACAACATTATTAATCTGTACAGGGGTCATAAATCACAGTTTGACAGCCATAAATCAATCATATTGTTTGTTACCCAATTGACATATGTGTACATGCCCATATCATAAATCATGCCATAAATCAAACCATAAATCATATCTTAAATCCAGCCACAAATCATGCTATAAATAAACCATATGTCAATACCCAGGTCATAAATCAACCATAAATCATGTCATAAATCATTCATAAGTTATCTCCTGTAATTAATCCTATTGGTTAATAAGGCCATAAATCCCAAGCTGTCATCATAAATCAACCATCAATTATAACTCACAATATATTGATAAATGATCAAATTTAATTCCATGGGGGGGACCTTACCCTGCCACAGGAGGGGGCCAGCCTAGCTTGGCATCCCCTCTCCCCCCGCCCCCGAGTGACTTGCTTAAGATATTGGATGATGGAGTCCAGATATAGATCACAGCCTGATGGAGAGAGAGGGACCCTATTACCCCTGTACAGATGTGATAATTCAAACCTAATTTGATCATGTATAACAGACAAAGCCCCAACATTGTCCAGCCTGTTTAGAATGCCCCTATTCACCCAGCGGTGGGCCACATTGATGTCCACTTCACTCATAGCTCCCGGCCATGCACATCTTGGTAGGAGCTTAGTCCATAGTAACACTGTGTCTGGTAAAATGCATTGTATTTCTAGAAGATCTGTGATGATTCTTCTAACAAGTTGGAGTCCTGGGGTCTTGACCAAATCATTCTCACCAAGATGGATCAGAAGAATGCAAGGATGCGGTGTATGGCAGCCAGCTCAATGACACGTGGCACAAGAGCTCCTCATAACATTCCTCGATGCCCAAACCAACGAATATGCATCATCTGCACCAGACCCAGATCCCAGCCTCTGCCTGACTGTAGTGCATGCCATTCATGTATTGGTAGGAGCTTAGTCCATAGTAACACTGTGTCCGGTAAAATGTGTTGTATTTCGAGAAGATCTGCAATGATTCTTCTAACAAGTTGGAGTCCTGGGGTCTTGACCAAATTGTTCTCACCAAGATGTATCAGCAGAATGCGAGGATGCAGTGAGTGGCAGCCAGCTCAATGACATGTGGCATGAGAGCTCCCCATAACATCCCTTGATGCCCAAACCAATGTATACCACATACCACATCGCTGCTCAGGCCATGAGATGCAGCAGCCATGGTGGCTCTAATCCAGAAGGAATGCGTGGAAAATTCTGTCGCTGGGAGGCCCGCGAGTTTCAGTGCCCCACACAGCACTGTCCTAAATTGGTGTAGGGTAAGGGGAGGCCCGAGGGATGTAGAAACAAATAACCAGGTGCAGTGGACGTGATCTCAGATAGTCAGACAAAGATGCTACAGGGCAAATTTGCCCTGGAGGGGCCTGTGAGATTGTAATGGTTTGACCTCTGCCCTTCTGGTCTGTCTTTGATTGCCTAAAGCAAATCCAGAGTTCCTGATCCAACACCTGTATGTCAGACACTAGGAGTGCCCTCTTGGAGGTATCAGAGTGGGAGCTATGAGCTCGCTAACCCACGTCGCTGTGAAAAAGCACCAATGTGAAGGCCGCCTGGAAGAGGGTAACTTCACCGGGTGAACTGCATATGGCCTGGAGGGCGCATAAAATCTGAGGAAGAACCAAATCCAAGACAGGCAGACAATAGTCCCAAGGAGGAGGGAGCTCCCAGTTCCACCCCTCCAAGGACCTCCAGACCCAGAAATCTACAGTGGGGTCTGAGAACCCATCCGCTCAGGAGCAGAATGACAGAACTGCTAGTCTTCCCCTAATGGTGACTGGTGACAAGCCACCCTGTTTAAGGTGGACCACAAAGCGCAGAATGATCTCCACCCTCAGGGACCATGCCTAGATCTCACCCACAGACTCCATGAATTGTCTAAAGGAGCACAGTGACAACTCATAGGACTTGCATGTGGAAGGGCTGATGGAATGAAGAATGGCTCAGTCGATTTCTTGCTGCCAAGGTTCCACAGATGGGCTGGTACTACCATGGGCTGAGCCAATGCTCCCAATGCAAGCTCCTGAAACCCGTTGACCTGAAAATACGAGAGGGCATCTGCCAGGAGATTTAATAAACCCAAAACATGTTGGGCCTGGAACAACACATTCTGCCTCAAACATTGAAACACCATGGACCGAATCAGACTTATCACCCTTGGGGATTCTGAGCTATGAGAATTAATGACATGCACAACTGCCTTGTTGTCACACCAAAATCAGGCAGTTTTATGTGAAAATTGCTCTGCCCAGAGGTGAACTGCCACCACGATGAGAAATAGTTCAAGGAAGGTGAGATCCCTTGTCACCCCAATACTCACCCAGCCCGGCAGCCAACTCTCCGCAGCCCATTGGCCATTCCAATATACTCAAAAGCTATGTGCTCCAGAGGCATCTGAATGTACCTGCAAATCTGCCTTGAGAAGCATCTCTCCCCTCCAAAAGGAGACCCCATTAAAATCCCATACTCTCAAATCCTCCCAGATCTTTCTGTTGACCCATATGTGGTGGTGCAGCAAGGAGATCCCCTTCATAGCATGGTATAAATGGACACTGAAAGCCCGACCTGGAATCACCACCTTGTAGGCAAAATTTAACAGGCCCGCCAGCGATTGAAATTCATGTAGTGTGGCTTTCTGCTTACCTCCTAAAACACTCACCTATTGCTTCCACAGTCTCAGTTTTTCCTGTGGGAAGCAGGACACAACCTCAACCATATCTAGCTCAATACCGAGGAATCTAATCGTAGTGGCAGGACCTTTGGTCTTCTCATGGGCAAGTGGGATGCCCAATTCATCCATCAGGAGCTGAAAAGTCTGAAGCATATCCCTGCACAATGATGAGGTGGGTCCCCTGGCAAACAGGAAATAATTCAGGTAATGAGTGACTGCAGCATTACCTGAGCTCTGTATGGCACACCATTGAAGGAAAGCACTAAATTTCTTGAAAGCCAAACAAGAAACTGAACAACCCATTGGCATCACTTTATCAAAGTAGTACATGCCTTCAAACTGGAAACTCAGCAGTTCAAAGTCCTCTGGGTGAACCGGAAGGAGCCTGAAAGCCAATTTTATGTCACACTTAGCCAGAAGGGCTCCTGTACCCAGATCCTGCACCATCTGAACCACTGAATCGAAGGATGCATATTTGACAGAGAGCAGGGCAGGGTTGATAGCATCGTTGACTGACTCTCCCTTAGGGTAGAATAAGTTGTGGATCAACCGTACTCACCTGGCACCTTCTTGGGAACCAAGCCCAAGGGTGACAACTGCAAGATGGCACAGGTATCTTCTTGTGAGCACCAGATATCATACCCGCCGCCAACTCATTTGTCAGCATATCCCTCACCACCCCTGGTAACTCCCTTAGCGATCTTGAATTAGGTACAAAACGAAAAACCCTAAGGCTGGAGTATGGCATATGAAAACCATGTGTGATACCATGAAGTAAATAATGTGCACAACCCAGCTTGGGATAAATCGCCAACCAAGCAGCTAAAGAGTCCAACTTAATGGGCATTGGGGCCCTTGCCTCCAGCAGAGGTGACCTGTGAAGCAGCACTGGACCTGGTCCCACCCTGCTTACCTTTGAAACATGAGGAACTAGGGTGGCCCCTGCCACAGATGCTGCAACGATGGTTGAACTTGTACGACGACCCCCTGCACCTACCAGCATTGTATTCCCAGCAGACTCCTGACACCTTCTTCTCTTCCATGGCATGCCTCGCATACTGCCCTCTCAACTGATTGAGTATTAGCACGAAACCATTGTCATATCAGCTTGAAGGGGAGGCACCAACCATCACATTAGACCACAGATCGGCCTGTACGATGGTCCAAGAAATGGAATGATCTAAGGCAGCCCGCATCCAGAACTGCTCATCATATTGCATCCAGGCCACCCCCTGAGAATTGGTGAAACAATTTGTATAGGCCTTTATAATGATCTGATATTTGGAGAAATCATGGGCCCTCTCTGGTTACTTCAGCTCAATCATCCCCCTGTAATTTGTATAGCCCATCATCCAATTAACAAAATTCCTATCGAGCTTAGGACACTTGTAAGACTCAAACTCCTTGGGAAGACTAAACACAATGCCATCCTTTACCATCACCCTGGATTCAGGATCCTTGAAAGTCAATGAAAAGAGATCAACATGTTGACCCTTCCATATATGCTCCTTTGTGGCAAGTGGGAGATGCACCCTCAAAGGGGTGGACATGCCCCTTGTAGGGGTTACAATCAGCAGACCTTTCTACACCCTATGGCGATATAGATGCCACCTCAGATAATTTGGGTCCAGTACCTACCTTATCAGTAGGTGACTGTTCGGCTGCACCTGAAGTCATCTGGGTCTGAGATGCCCCTGGGGTAAGAACTGCCACTTTGGACCCCCCTTCCTCAACAATTCCCCTGGCCTGACCTGATGGAGGTGCAAGTTAATTCTCAACCCCTTTTTCTTGGGCCACAGGTTCACCCCTTTGGCTGTTGGATGCCCACACAACTGCTTGCCAAGACCTAGAAGGGATGGATGGCAAACCTGAGTTAGATGATTACAGTGGTCTCTCCGATGTTACCTCTTGACCCGTTGGTAGGCCAACCCCGCCAGGGGCCCACTTCCCTTCTGGTTGGGCATCACCCAACACTGATGGTACCCCTGCAGTCCCATCACCCAACACTGATGGTACCCCTGCAACCAGCCCATGGGCCTAGCCTGGGGTCACCAGCTGCTGCATAAACTTATGTCAGCCACTGTAAGCTGCACCACCATAGGGGTCACTGCACCGTGCTGTTTTGAACCCAGAACCCCCTTCATGAGCTGGAAGACATCTGCTAACATTGGCTGACTACTCTCCCCCCCTGGCATTAGCCAATGGGGGCAGTGTTGAAGGGCCAACAGATGATGTGATTAATGATTAATGCTGGGAAACTTGTTTCTGAGCTCATAGGGAGCAATTTGCGCCAGTAGCAACAGCACCAGGCTACCCTGCAGAGGCACATGTGTAGACAGCTGCCCAGAGTCACTATTGCATGCAGAGGTAACAGGGAGAATCTCGGGCAGCTCTGGCACTAGAATTCTCTGGGAGCGTCCTGGAGTATTCAGGCCAGTGTAGTTGAGTGCTCGGTCAAATATATGTGTTAAGAAGTTACACATATATTTGTTGACTAATTAGTAATTTATATTTTTGTGCTGCATTCCAATATACATCTAAAAGGGTATATGGGGGGAGTGCACTAAGTAACTCTTATACAATTTTCTGCATGCATAGACTGCTTTTTTATTATTATTATTATTATTATTTTGGCAGACTGTAGCCTTTTCCATGGGCATTTGATTAGCCTTGTCAGTTATCTGAAGTGTCACACTGCTGTCTGCCTCATTGATTTTTCCTGTTACAACTAAGTTATCTTGACTTGAGTACTCCTTAAATCTCTTTCACAGAGCAGTCAACAATTAAAGTTTAATCTCTGCCTTTAAAAACTGAATATTGATATTTACTTAAGAGGTTTTCTGAATCGAAATAATTTTTAAAGGTGGTTTGGAAATATCTAAACTTTCAGATAACATAACCTTCCTGGATCATTCTTGTTGGGCTTCCCATTGTTATCCTCCTATACATTATTTTTCCTCTTGATATGGGGTGGTTATCCATTGGACGAGCTATGCAAGATTGTGACCTCATTTTGCACAATATGTTAGCTGCACAAATAAACTTTTCACATTCCAAAACCTGTGATTCTCATAACCTAACAGCATCCAGTGATAATAATGTATTCAGTCATTCTTTTGATGTGTTTATTCAACATGTGAGGAAAGGGTGTATGCTGGTCCCATCTCTTCTGTTGTCATTTCAGTTGCCCCCTATGCATGGAGGGCAGTAGATCTAAAACAGAGAGCTTCCAGTCTCCATGGAGGCTTTCCATATGAATTGGAACCCTGGAAAATCAAGTGCACATATAGAGTGTTATCCCTGGATTATTTTAGAGGAAAATGGACCTGGAAATAGAGGAGAAGGAGCTAATGTACCCCCATGCCACACATATAGGTATAACATAATTAAAGAATTTGTTGTTGTTGTTAACTGCCCTTGAGTCGATCTCAACTTATGGCAACCCTATGGATGAGACATCTCCAAAACCCTCCACTGCTCTGCTTAATTCTTGCAACCCCATACCTGTGACCTCCTTAATAGAGTCCATCCATCTAGCATGTGGCCTTCCTCTCTTCCTACTTCCCTCCACCTTCCCCAACATTATTGTTTTTTCCAAAGAATCCCCTCATCTCATGATATGTCTGAAGTATGACAGTCTCCAGTTTGGTCATCTTGGCCTAGAGGGAGGTTTCCAGTTTCATGTGCTCTAGGACCCACTTGTTTGTCCTTTTGGCTGTCCATGGGATCCTCAACACTCTTCTCCAGCACCACATCTCAAATGCATTGATTTTCTTCCTATCATCTTTTTTAACTGTCCAGCTCTCATATCCATACATGATAATAGAGAGTATAATGGCTTGTATGATTCTAACTTTTGTGCTGAGTTGTATATCTTTGCATTTTAGGATCTTTTCTAGTTCTTTCATAGCCACTCTCCCCATTCTTAGTCTTCTTCTGATTTCCTGACTGCAATCCCCATTTCTATCAATGTTTGATCCCAGGTATGGGTATTCTTTTACTATTTCTATTAAAGAATAAGTTAAATTAAATTAAATTAAATTAAATTAAATTAAAAAATAGGAGGTCATTTCCTACTATAACAACACCATGGATTTTCTACCATGCCACTGAATATGGTGCTTTGTATAAATCTGATTTATACACAGATGATTTACATAACTTTAAAATAGATTATGCAGTCATTGAAATAGTTCAAGATTGTTCACATTATGGCTCAGTCATTAATCAGAATGGAGACTGCAGTCAAGAAATCAGAAGACTAGGACTTGGACAGGCAGCTACGAAGAAACTAGACAAGATAAATGAAGTGTAAAAATATATCACTGAATACTGAAGTTAGGATGGTCCATGCCATTGTATTTCCAATTTTTATGTATCGTTGTGCGAGCAAGACAGTGAGGAATGCTGATAGGAAGAAAATCAACTAATTTGTGGTACTGGAAAAGAGTTCTACGGATACCATGGACTGCTAAAAAAGACAAAATAATATTTTTTCCTAGACCAAATCAAGCCTGAACTCTTCCTAGAAGTCAAGCTAGCTAAACTGACACCGTCACACTTTGGACCTATCATGAGAAGACATGACTCACTAAAAAGACAATAATGCTTGGGAAAGTTGAAGGCAGTAGGTAAAGAAGACGACCACATTCAAGGTGGATGGACAGAATCAAGGAAGCCATGGCCCTGAACCTGCAACACCTAAGCAGGGCTGTTGATAACAGGGTGACTTGGAGGTCTCTCATCCATGGGGTCACCATAAGTCAAAGTTGACTTGACAGCACTGAACAACAAATAAATGTGAAAGGGATTGTAAGGACTGCCTGAAAAAGATAGCTTTCCCATGAATCTCACCTGTAGCTTGTCATCTGTAAGGAAGGGATATATCTATTCACAGGTTCACTAGCATTATTATCTTTTCTAATGAGTTGTGCCTTCTCATGATGTAGCCAAAGTACCACAGCCTCAGTTGATCATCTTGGCTTCCATGGAGAGTTCAGGCTTGATCTGTTCAAGAACCCATCCATTTGTCTTTTTGGATGTCCATAGTATTCTCAGCACACTTCTCCAGCACCAAATCTCAAATGAGGTTTCTTTTTATCCACTTTCTTCACTTTCCAGCTCACATCCATACATGGTAATGGGGAATACAATGGATTGGATGCTCTTAACTTTAGTGCTCAGTTGTATATCTTTACTCTTTAGGAACGTTTTTAGTTCTTTCATAGTTGCCCTTCCCATTCCTAGTCTGCCCTTCCCATTCCTAGTCTTATTTCTTGACTGCACACACCAGGAGCTGTAGTCCAGAAAGTAACTTTTCACAGCTCTGCGTAACATCATTTTCTTCCCTTTGACTGGTATTTTCTGAGAGCTGCTGGTAGCATTTCACAGTTTGAAGAGAATGACAGCATCGTTGATCACCACTAATTATTGTCTCACTGTTCTCTTTCTGTGCTTGTGCTCTCCCTTATTGCTTAATTTCACATCTTCTGGAGTGCAAAAAATAATTATGCAGGGAGATAAGGCTTGTTGACTCCAATGACATGTCTTCATGAAAAAAAGTCAATAGTCAAATACAGGTCAGAGCATGTGGTTTTAAATCAATTTTATATTTTGAACAAGTGGCATTGGCTTGCATGATAATCAGGCATTCCCTGTGAGCCGCTACTGCAGCTCTTTCAGCTGCCGCAGCATCAAAACGGCATCGGAGCAGAGTTGGAGCAGCCAGCATGTGGTTGCCCCACCCCAACTCCACCCCCAGACTGGCCTATAGTGCTGGTCTGCATTGGCCCTCAGATAATACTCTCTGTGGACGTTATCACACGGGGAGTCGCGGGGAGAAAGTGGAAATAAACGGGCACGAGCAGAAGACTTTAATTTACGGGATTTGCCCCGTTCCGCCTCGTCTGATAACTAAATTTGAATTTAAAAGGGGGTTAATTCAAACAAAAACCTGATCTTTTCATTTTCGGGATTTTTGAGGATTTGAAAAGATCAGGTTTTTGTTTGAATTTACCCCCTTTTAAATTCAAATTAAGTTATCAGACGAGGCGGAATGGGACAAATCCCGTAAATTAAAGTCTTCCGCTCGTCCCGTTTATTTCCACTTTCTCCCCGCAACTCCCCATGTGATAACGTCCTGTGTGTGTATGGGCCTTCAAGTTATTTACTTATAGTGACTGCACCAATTTGATAGGGTTTTATTAGGCAAGGAATACTCAGAGGTGGTTTTGTCAGTTCTCTCCTCTGAAATATAACCTACAGCAGCTGGTATCCAATGGTGGTCTCCCATCCAAGTACTAACCAGTGTTGACACTACTTAGCTTCCAAGATCAGATGAGATCTGGTGCCTTTAGGGTATTTAGGCCATGCACTGCACATGCTTTTAGTAAGGACATAATAAGCAGTGCTACTAAATGAGTTTGCTCTAACCAAGAAAAAATCCCTTTGTTACACTTTGAATCTCATATGCATGCATTTACCTACCAGTATGTGTAAATGTCACTGAATGTAATGGGGCTTCCTTATCAGTAATAATAATAATAATAATAATAATAATAAAATTTATTTATATAACGCCCAATGGTTGCCCAATCCGGGCGGTTTACAAGATAAAAACAGTTACAATAAGCAACATAGCCCTCCCCCCCTTAAAACATTATTAAACAGTAATATAATTAAAAAACATAAAACAATATACAGCAGTTAAAATAATAAAAACCATAGCAGCTAATCTCATTGCGGCACTGCGGGGGAACCAAGGTTTAGATGAAGGAGGGAATTGCCCAGGGCCGGGTTATTTAGTCTGGAAAGGCCTGCCGGAAGAGATCCGTCTTGACAGCCTTTTTAAAACTGTCCAAAGATGTTAGTTGATGGATCCCCTCCAGCAGGTCGTTCCAGAGTCTGGGGGCAACAATAGAAAAGGCCCTCTGGGAGGTCGCGGATAGCCTGGATCTTTGAGGGTTTAAGAAATTCCTCCCAGAGGACCGGAGAGCGCAGGGAGGATTGTACGGGAGGGGGCGGACTCTGATATAGCTTGGACCCAAGCCATTTAGGGCTTTCAAGGTAATAACCAACACCTTGTACTGAGCCCGGAAGCGAATAGGCAGCCAGTGGAGGGACCTCAAAACCAGAGTGATGTGGTCCCGCCTAGATGTTCCTGAAACAAGCCTGGCTGCCATATTTTGAATGAACTGTAGCTTCCGAACCAAGCACAAGGGTAGCCCCATGTAGAGTGCATTACAGAAGTCAAGGCGGGAGGTTACCAGTGCGTGCACAACTGTCTCGAGATCCCTTACTTCCAGAAAAGGGCGCAGCTGGCGTATCAGCCGAAGCTGATAACAGGCGCTCCTGACCGTCGCATTTACCTGATTTGTCATCAGGAGCGACGAATCAAGGGCCATCCCCAGACTGTGAACACAGTCACTGGAGGAGAGTGTGACCCCATCCAGGACTGGAGGTTGCAACCCAATTCTTGGTTTTGGGGCTGCTACCGTGAGCACCTCCATCTTCTCTGGATTCAGTCTCAATCTGTTTTTCCTCATCCAGCCCATTACCGCCTGAAGACATTCATTGAGAGGAGAGATGCCATCAGAATTCAAGGCCGACGAACGAGACACGGAGAAATAGATTTGAGTGTCATCAGCGTACTGATAACACCCAGCACCATAACTCCGTATAATCTCACTCAGCGGCTTCATATAGATGTTGAATAACATCAGGGACAAAATAGCTCCCTGAGGGACCCCACAAGTGAGTTCCCTCTTACTGGAACTACAGTCCCCGAGCAGCACCCTCTGGGACCTACCCAAGAGGAAGGACCGGAACCACTGCAAAGCAGTGCCCCCAATTCCTAACCTTCTGAGGCGGCCCAAGAGGATGCCGTGGTCTATTGTATCAATGTACCTTTAGGCTGGCAGAGTGATATAAAAGACACAATCATAAAATATAATTCTTCTGGAAATATCTTTCTCAAGGAACCCTTTGCATATTAGTGCCTAAAACTAGATTTCTTAAATCAATTGAAATGGCATTTTTATAATGAAAAAAATTAGGAGACTGATGCTAAATAATAACAGGCTTGCTTCAGTCTTGCTAGGGTACATGCTCTTGCACCACAGCCTTGCTAATATCTCTTTAGAGGTCTGCAACATGTAGGACTGCAACTCCTAGCAACCCTAGCCAGCATAAGAGATGATGGAAATTATAGTCCAAAATCTGGAGAGCCACATGCTTCCCATCTCTTTATTCACCCCTTTATAATAAAAACAGTGCACATTCTGTCTATTCCTACTTTACATTACAGGTTGAATCTCCCTTATCCAGAATTCTGAAACCCAAAATATTTGAAAATCCAAATTTTTTTCCATGGGTGGCAAAGATTTCATGGGTGGCAAAAACCTTTGCTTTCTGATGGTTCAATGTACACAGACTTTGTTTCAGACATAACATTATTTAAAATATTGTGTAAAACTACCTTCAGGCCATGTATGTAAGATTTATATAAAACATAAATGCATTTTGTGTTTAGAACTGGGTCTTATCTTCCAGACATTTCATTATGTAAGTATATGCTAACACAAGTAGTCCAAAATCCACAAAAATCCAAAATCCAAATATTTCTGGTCCAAGCATTTCAGATAAGGGAGATTCAATATGTATTAGCACATGCCATTGTCCATTTCTTCCAGATTAGTCTGGTGATACTAGCTTGTTCTCTAATAATGATACTGTAGATAACCATGCCTGTTGACCCTTTAGTATTTTCCACTTCTGGATTTACATTACAACTGATTTTTTAATGCATTTTTTTCTCTCTGTCAAATGAACATGTGACTGAGATTGTGTACCAGAATTATATCATTAACTATTTAGGAAAATCCATATGATTTATGAGAGCCAACATGGTGTTTTGATTTGAGTATTTGACTAGGGCACTAGAAGATCAGGGTTCAAATCCCTGCTTGGCCATGGAAATCCACTGGATGATCTTGGCCAAGTCACACTGTCTCCATCTCAAGGGGAGGCATAAACAACCCCCTTCTGAACAGATCCTTCCAAGAAAACCCCATGATTGGGACCTGTGAGAAGCAAAGTCCCATTTTGCTTAAACTTGTCACTCTGTCATCTTGGCTTTTCTCACAGGATTATTGTGAACATAAAATGGGGAGGAGGAGAGCCACATATGCCGCCATGAGCTCTTTGGAGAAAAGGGATATAACATTGGGCTTGCCTGCTTAGTTCATAATATTGAATAAAACTATTGTTATGTAGAAGCAAAAAAATAAACAATAAACAAATGTAACCAATAAATAAATAAATAAATTGCTTATATTGCTGATCACCAACATGTGTCAATCAGCCACATGTCACTCTGGCAGATTTGACCCAAATTTTGTAATATCAGTAATGTGCTAATTAACCACATTTGCACATATTGTGAGGTTATACATTGTCCTAACTAGGAAGAATTAAAATTGGCTCCAGGCAACCAGACAAGTCACTTTTTCTTGCAAGGCATTGCGCGCTCATTCTCCCTTTGAATCATAGTGAGCTAGATTTTTTAAAAAGGGGTCCTTAGCTACAAGCTAAAGTTTGTAGGGAGAGAATCCAAAGTCCAAGGCCCTGAAGCCAGGGGTGTGATCTTCTTCCCAAACAGCCCCCTCCAGATGGGCAGGTGAACAGAGCAGTATCAAATAGGCCCACAGCCAGCCTCTGGATGATGTGGGCATGCCAGGGCCCAAGGGGGTTTGTGCAGCTAGCCATACCATCTGTCCCTTCTTCTGGCTTTTAAAAACACTTTATTGCTTGGGGATTGCTGGCCAAGCATGTACATGATTGCAGATGCTCATTTTATTATTTCTACTACATTTAAATTACAAATAATAAAATGAGCATCTGCGGCCATGTGGGTGGTATATTAGAGGGTTATTGCCCTTTTATACAACAGAGTGGTACTTATTCCTAAGTTTAGCATCAGGGCAGCAGAAACAAAATCCATTGTCTTCTTGTAGTTATCATGATGGTATGGTATTTTATTGTTAAATACCGTCATTTTGACCAATCTGCTAGAGGAGCTCAACAGGGTTAGTCTACTGCAGCTTTCCCCAACAGTAAACACTCCAGATATTATGGACTACCATGACCTCTGACTGTAGAGAGATCTTGTAGCACCTTTGAGACTAAGGGCCTCTGCAGATGTGCCCTTTGCAGTGTCCTCGAAGCAGGGATGGGGAGGAGCAGCCGCACGTCGGCCGCCGCAACCCCTCCCTGAGGACGTCCTGACACCACATGCCATTATACATAGCGCGTGGCATCAGAATGTCCTTCCGATGCAGCGTCTTGACACGTTGCGCTGGAAGGGGTGCAGAAGAGCTGCATGGTGGCTCTTGGGGTGTCCTTTTTGCCGGCTCTGAAAGGAGCGGCATTTTGTTGCTCTTTTCCAGGCTGGCAAAAGGGAGGATTGGGGCCAAGGTATGGGGCAGCTTCGGCCCCAATCCTCCGCTTTCCAGGTCGGCCCAGGGCCACCCGTCTGCATCCCCCCTAACTGAAAGAAAGAAGTTGGCAGCATGAGCTTTTGTAGACTTCAGTCTACTACCTCAGATGCTTTTACTTACAATGATCTCCAATTGTTGGCTGTGGTGGCTGTGGCTGAAGTGTAGACCAAAACATCTGGATAATACAAGATTGGAGGAAGACTAATCTTTTATACTCCTGCAGGTGCACTAAAAATTGGTGAACTTGCATCCATTTGCATTTCATGAAGTGTCACTGTCATTCATTGGCTGTTTCTGCACATCAGGCTGTCACTGTCACAGAAGCTGAAATGTTCTTTTGGATATGTGTTAGAAAATTATGTCTTGAGAAAAATCAAGCTATGCTAGATGCTGATCGTCTGTTCCTAGTTCTGAAGAACCTTTAAAACTGAAAAGTCATAGTCTTACAGCAACTGTTTCAATGTTTTGTGGCTGAAGACTTGCATTCCTTTTTCTTTCTTTTTTAAATATATTTATTGATTAAAATTACAAAACAATACATCTAAAGCTTTTCATACATATACATACACACTTACTTATACTTACTTAATTTGCTTCATTTTAACAATTGTAACATCTATAATACATGCAATCATATTTCTTTATTCCTTTAATCTCTTAAAGAAAGAATAAATTTCTCATGAGAAGGGGGGGAAAGGGGGGGAACCACCATTCTTTAACATAGAATTAATTATTTCATTCACCTTCTTCCAATAATCTTTCACTATTTTACAAGACCATAAACAGTGATATAATGCATTCCTTTTTCAACCACAAATCTTTAAATCTGGAAATAAATACTCATTTTTGCAGAAAGTGTTTGGGAGAGGGCTCATTATTTGTGGTGGATGCACATGTTCTACATTTATCTCTGTTAACCCCACCCCCCGGGTGTTGTTTTTAAATGTTAAGAGTAAATGCAAAACTAAAACTATATATACATCATGGATCTCTTTAAAGCACTCGAATTTTTTGAAGAATTATGGTTATTTTCCTACTTTCTTTTCTCCAGTGATTAAAACCAAAGCTAGTCCCAAATAAAAATGCACAAAAATCTACTTATCTCCTCAAATGTCATTAGTTTTATGGATTTGAGGGGCTGGTTGTTTTTATTTATTTATTCTACATATCTTTTGCACAGCAACAAGCATCCATATTCACTTTGAATTTTTTTGTTGTTAAGTTGGAATCAATTGAATACTCTTAAAACACATTGAATGTAAGGAAGAGCACAGAAATCCACCAAATGCACTAGGTACAAGGTAAGGAGAAAAAATTGGATAGTACCCATTCTCAAGTGGTAACAAAGAACATGTCAACTGAATGTATTTCCATGTTCACTTACTTCATTTATTGCATTTATGGATTACTAACAGTGGTAATCTATAAAAAGGGTTATCCTTTTGTCTTTTATACTATGTTTTAAACATGTTGAAACTGTTTTTAACCATCTGCTTTTAAAAAGAAAACTGTTTGTTAAACTGTGGGTATTTTTAACTTTTGTAAAATAAAAGTTTAGCTGAACTTTCTTTTAAACAATTGTAAGCTACTCTGGGTCATGTGCCAGGAGAAAACCAGGGTATAAATGAGGGCATAGGAGGAAAGCAACTGTGACAAAATACACAAAAAGTGAAGAATCCTCCATATTGACTTCTTCTTTTTGTGTACATTATGCATATTTATTTATTACATTTGTTGACACTGTTCTTCTAAGAACTCCAGGGAAGCATGGGTGGGGGTCCAAAATAATATCAATTCAAATGTACTTCCATTCAAGTGCTGGCCAGCTCCAGGTACATTTACCTTCAGGAAAGAACTTAACTAGAGTGCCTGTGTTGAGATCCTCCCCTCTTCCCAGTCATAGGACCTTATCACACGGGGCCCAATCCAGACAGAATCCAAACGAAATCCCAACCTAATACGTATTATTTTTCTGTGTGTCCACACGACGTCGCACAGAACCCCGACAGAACCCCGACAGAATGTGGAAAGAACCGAGATCTTTTGAATTTCGGTTTCTTCAGGAATTGCAATTGCGCGACGGGAATCATTTCGCTTTGGCCGTAGGTATGAAAACCCAATACGTATTGGGGAGCATTTCCCCAATACGTATTGGGGAGCATTTCCCCACCTGCGCTCCGAGGAGGTCCTCCCCGGATAGCCAGCTCTCTGAGGAGGTCCTCCTCGGAGCGCAGGCCCCACGCAGGGTCCGCGCTCTGAGGAAGTCCTCTCCGGAGAGCCGGCTCTCTGAGGACGTCCTCCTTGGAGTGCAGGCCCCACGCAGGGTCCGCGCTCCGAGGAGGTCCTCCCCGGAGAGCCGGATCTCTGAGGAGGTCCTCCTTGGAGCGAGGCCCCACGCAGGGTTGGCGCTCCAAGGAGGTCCTCCCCGGAGATCCGGCTCTCTGAGGAGGTCCTCCTTGGAGCGCAGGCCCTGCGCAGGGTCCGTGCTCCGAGGAGGTCCTGCCCGGAGAGCCAGCTCTCTGAGGAGGTCCTCCTTGGAGCGAGGCCCCGCGCAGGGTCCGTGCTCCGAGGAGGTCCTCCCCGGAGAGCTGGCTCTCTGAGGAGGTCCTCCTTGGAACGCAGGCCCCGCGCAGGGTCCGCGCTCCGAGGAGGTCCTCCCCGGAGAGCCAGCTCTCTGAGGAGGTCCTCCTTGGAGCGCAGGCCCCGCGCAGGGTTGGCGCTCCGAGGAGGTCCTCCCCGGAGAGCCGGCTCTCTGAGGATGTCCTCCTTGGAGCGCAGGCCCCATGCAGGGTCCGCACTCCAAGGAGGATGTCCTCAGAGAGCTGGCTCTCCAGGGAGGACCTCCTCGGAGTGCCGACCCTGCGCGGGGCCTCGCTCCAAGGAAGACCTCCTCAGAGAGCCAGCTTGGGAAGGGGTGACAGCCGCGGCAAGTGACAGCCGCGGCTGTATTGCGCATGTGCAAGAACATCATTGCTTGGTTATGTACGGGATTTTCTCACTTGTGTGTGAACGGCAAATACGGTTCCCGGGAGCGCTTTCCTTAAAAGCGAGATGAAGGTAATGGCGTGTGATAGCCATTTGCGTATTGTGGGGTTTCTTTCAGTTTGTTACTGGATTTATTCTTATTTCACTTTATTATCGCTTTGTGGCCCGCGTGTGATAAGGTCCATAGATAGCTACGGTTGCAATGCAATTGCCAGTAATGTGAAGCAGGGAAACAAATGACATGATGGTGTCACAAAATGGGGTAGACAATCTGGGGCTTTCCCAGATTGGTCTAAAGACACGTGACATCTTGTTATATAGCTCCTTTGATTTTGCCAGGTCTTGCCAGTGGTGGTTGCCTCAAGGTGTGTCTACATTGCAGAAATAAAGTGGTTTGACACTACTTTAACTGTCATGATTTTATCCTACAGAACCCTGAAATTTGTAGTTGGTGAGGCATCAGACCTCTCTGACAAACCAGGCTGAATACAAACCTCACCAAATTTCGGATCCCAGTGTTCCACATGATGGAGCCATGACAGTTAAAGTGGTGTCAAACAGCTTTATTTCTCCACTGTGGATACATCTTTAATGTCCACTCACTCCATTCAATTTTGTATTAATTTTTGTAGCTATTTCTTTGATCTGCACTAGGGTTCTTCCATATATATATTTTCTTTAAAAACTGGGGCATGGCTACTGAGGATTGAAGGTAACATTTCTCCTCTCTGATTTTTTTCAAGTTTAGACTTCTTGTGCTATTGTTCAAAAGTACCATTTCACCAATGCACTAAAATGTTACAAAAATTACAAAAGGGAAAGGGGCACAGGATACCTTTTTGTTCCACAACATCTTGGAACTAAAAAGAAACCCACTTGAAATAGGAATTACAGTAAAAAGATTCTCTCTAATGGGGAAGGAATAAAATGTTGCAGTTCATGCTGAAATTGGCAGAAAACAGTCCAGAGCAATAAAAACATGGTTTGGATGGTTTTTTTAAAAAAAATTGAGAACTTCAGCAGAATCCAACCTCTGAATCCGGATACATTTGCCCCACCTGTAGGAGTCCTACTTGTTATATATGGGAAAGAAGGAACTCAATGCCATCACATTCTTGACTGAACGTTTTGTATTTTCAACAATGCAGACATTTACATTCAGCAAACTTTATTGCATTGAACGGCTAAAGAACTTTCTATTGTTTTCTGAAGAGGAAAATGAATTAGGATTTAGTCTATATCCCACTTTAACAAATGCAAGTTCTTTGTTCCTGGGAGTTTACTGACCAAGTTTTTAAACTCTGTCATGGTTTATATTAGATGTAGCATTCTGCATTCATCCTTTAAATGGAATGCCTTGACAGATGATATGTCATCTTTTCATCTTTTCAATTATTTTTTCCCTTCATGTTACTTGTGATGGCCAAATTACCACTGCAGGGAAAGGAAGCAAATATACTCCGTTGCAATTGCAGTTTCTGCCCCCTCAAAATTCATAAACATTTGTCAATAAAGGAAATATTACCTGTATTGTTTATCTTTGCTGTCCTATGAAGAAATGATCTTGATTTAAAATGAAGAGCTTTCAAGATTAAAAGTACCTAGGGCTAGCTGTTCACAACCCATGCTGCATTGGATACTTTCTTTAATACTTGTAAGACAATTTACATAGAGATATAGCTTGTCAAAATATTTCTAGAATTTCTTCTCACATTACAGAGACCCTCTGTAGGACCCTCTGACTAGGGCTGAAACTCTCTGCCCATTTTTCTTTGGAAGCTTCTTTGAACCCAGTGGGACATGTAGTAAATATGGACAGAACTCAAAGATATATAGCCATGTTAGTCTGGAAATCAGATGACAAAGGGATCTTGTAGCACCTTTGAGACTAACTGAAAGAAAGAAGCTGAGAAGCATCTGAAGAAGTAGACTCAAGTCTATGAAAGTTCATGCTATCAAGATCCCTTTACATATGCATAGAACTGTGAGACTAGCTTTGCTTGCTCTCAGTCCAAACCTGTGCTGAGAAGGAAGTTGCATTGCACTCAGTGAAGCATTGCATCCCAGGGATGTGTGCATAGGATTCTGACCAAAATGATGCATTACTTTTAACATTTATATCTTGCTTTTCTTCCAAAACAGGTATTCAGAGTAAGCTACAACAATGTGT
Source organism: Phrynosoma blainvillii (assembly GCA_026167975.1). Lineage (NCBI taxonomy): Eukaryota > Metazoa > Chordata > Lepidosauria > Squamata > Phrynosomatidae > Phrynosoma > Phrynosoma blainvillii. Next base: position 143,986,491 of record JANUYF010000001.1, read on the forward strand.
CTAGCTCCAAGTTAGATCCCTAAACTTCAGTGTTTTCAAAGATGCACAAGATTCCCTGGCATCCTTACAGCAGAAGTTTCTATGGTACAATTGTTGTGCCTCAAACATGGAATTTAATTAGGGGTACGTGACGGGAGGGAATCCAAATGACATCGCTCTTTATTTGCAACCCTCCCATATTTAGTTACTACTTCTTCATTCAGTTTCCTTACCACAGAAAGTCCATTAGGGAGGAACAGTTTCATAATGCCTCTTAATTGGTTGTAGTGCTCTACCTCAGAAACATCTTTGGTTCATATGGGACCCAGCTACATCCAGATAAAACATGTGTTTCTCTTAAGACATAGAAATGGATCCCAAGAAGACATCCCAAGCTGGTAAAATATAGCATGTCAAGTTAGCCCTCATTTCTTTACTTTTAACTAACCTAATTTGTGAAGATGATACAACTAAAACATTTTTATTTTGTTTTTAACCCAAGGTTCATTTTTCCCATTTCATCAGTCCATCATTGCCAACCATTAATGTTAATTTGTCTCTGTTCTATCACTGTGGAGCATTATTCTTCCCAATCCTTGCCTGGTCAAACATCCAGAATTAGGAGTATAGCAGGGGGTGGGATAAAACTGAGGGCATTAGCCTTCAATAAGATTTCTCTCCCCCACCCCCAAAATGAATTTTTTCTTCAGTCTCCAAATTTCTAACATTGTAGTAACTTAAAAATGAAAATTTTCTTCAGTCTCCAAATTTCTAACTTTGTAGTAACTTAAAACTTCAGTTGAGCATTTACACATTGAAAGACGAGGGACAGCCAAAGTGACTAGGGGCATGCAAGCATAGCAAACAGTTCTATGTGTGAGCCATTTTCAACATCTTACTCTCCGCAATGGTAAAAATGCGGACACTGAAGGAAAATAAATAAAGATGGTCTTATTTATGCATATCTTTAGTCTGTAATGAAGTCATAGCTCTGAATGGATTAGCTGTTACCCAGTTCCATTTTAGTGGTTTTCCCCCCACTGTTGTTTTCTTTAATTTTTGTTTTGTTTTGTTTTTGTTTTTCATGTTCTGTTGTAATATTAACTTTTGCTGTATGCCACCTTGGAGGACTTTGTAAACAAGGGGACTATAAATTTCAAACAACAGGAAAATATTAGTAATAGCAGCAGCAATATCAGTGGAATATTTCTCTCTCTGTACAAGCCTCTTTTGCTTTCTGCCACACATGAACTTGTTTAAATCTCATGGATTTTTCATGTTATGCAGACACTTGGAGATACTGATAAATTCTTATCAAACACAAACAAAATGCTCAACCTGCTGCTGTGGTTAAATTCAATCAATAGAGCTGTCCCCTACATGAAGATCTTGTTATATCTGTCAACCATGTTGCTGTTAAGGTGAGAGGACTAAGAAGGGGAAAAGAGAGAAATAAAAAACAACAACCTTAATTCACCCCTGAAAACATGGATGAATACGCAGAGGTTCAAGGCGAGATTCCTACGTACTTTCGTAAGTACTCAAGTACTTTCTATTAAATTTATGGTGAACTTTGTGAATTTGGGGAAAATGTTGTAAAATTTTTTAACTTACTGTATATACTCATGTATAAGTCTAGAAATTTTAGTCAAAAATTGATTTTAAAAATCTGGGTTGACTTATCCACGAGTCAATGCAAGTACTGTACTTTAACTCTTATATTAAAAAAAGGAACCATCCCCTGGTGAAAGGCAAGAGCACAATCTGTCCTGGTAGCACTGACTCTCTCTTTATTCTCTCATCCATCCAGCCTTTAGTATAAGCACAAACAGTTATGCCTGCTGGAATGTTGTAAGTTCTTTGGTATTGTTTTCCTTTGCTTATACTTTGGATTCTTTGTTAGATGCCCATAAATTTTACTCTCAACTTATCCATGGGTCATATCAAAATCCATAATTTTGACCCCAAAACTTGGCCTTGACTTATACGTGTGATTGACTTATAGTCAAGTATATATGATAATTCTCACCTATTCCTACTCTATACCAGCTCTGCCTTGGATTTCCTTTGCAAATGTGCATGTCCTATTCTCATATTATCAAGTGAAAAGGCTCTGAGGCTGCATGGGTTTGCTCCTGGAAAGGGCTAGTGCTCTACCACATGGAGTGGGAATGTGCAGAACAGTGGTTATCATATGTGATGGATGAACTCCAGAAACAGTGCATTAATTTGATTGACTTGGAGCATAGCAGGTGAACAAATCTGTTTTCTTTGGCCATCTAGGATTTGCCAAAGCACCTGTAACTCTGATTAGTTGATTTTTCTGCTTGTATGGAAGCAGTAATGACTCAGATTTGCTTTCTCTGGTTTGGCCTCTTTGTTTTGAAATTCAGATGATTGCCTCAACGAAACAAAATGCCTGTAGAGATCATTTTGCTACATGACATGGGGACATGGAATTAATAAACCTCCCAGCTGTGCAGTATACCAAATATTAAGCAAAATAACAGCAGAAAAGCCCTGTACACAAACAAAAGTCATGGAGCTAAGAACTTCAACAATATTATTCAATTTCTGTAGCTGAGAAAAAGTTATTATTTCTGAAAGATCTCATTGCATGTATTATTAATGGCTTTCACAGTTCCACTTGCTTGATGCAGCAAAAATGTATATTCCATTTATTTTGCTATGTTCCTTGAGGGAAAAGGACCTTGCTATGCTGTTTCCAAACTTTTAAAAATTATGCTATAAAGTTAATGGCTGCAAGATACTAGCCAACAAAGTTGTAAGAGCCAGGAATATCAATACAGCTTGTTACAAATGGTTGTTAATGTTTTTGTGCCTTCAAGTGATTTCTGATTTATGGTGACCATACCACAGGGTATTCTTGGCAGGATTTGTTCAAAGGGTTTTTTGCCTTTGCCTTCTTCTGATGCTGAGAGAGTGTAACTTCACACATATGGAACATATGGCTGAGTGGAGACTCAAACCTTGGTCCTCAGAGTTGTAGTCAAATATTCAAATCACTACACCATGCTGGCTTTCATAAATGGTAGTATGTGTACATAGCTCTAGAAGTATAGTACCTCACAGAAATATTTACTACCCTTTGACTGTTTCCACATTTTGTTGTGTTGCAACATGGAAATAAAACTGAGTCAATTGGAGTTGTTATGATTTGATGTATATTATTAGTATTCCTCTGGGTACTCAGCACTAATGAAGGTGCGGAATAGTTTTATTGGGTCACAAACATGAAGTAAATAAAAACAGATAGCCACTTGTTGGTTGCATAAATACCTCCCTCCCTTTTGCTATGACACTCCTAAGTAATCTCTAAATGAACACCTTGGATGGGGACTCAAATACCCTAAAGGTACAAGGCCCCATCTGATCTTGGAAGCTAAGTAGGGTCAGCCCTAGTTAGTACTTGGATGAAAACTGCCAATGTATACCAGATCCTATAGGCTATATTTCAGAGGAAGGAACCAGTAAAAAAAATACTGCATATTCCTTGCCTAAGCAAACTCTGTGAAATCCATGGAGTTGCCATAAGTCAACAGGCAACACACATATACGCACACAAGCACCTTGAATAGCTCTATTAAAGTTTAGTTTAAAACCTAAGTAGACTCATCAGCAAAATGAACCCCTACAAACATGCATAATATATTTGAGAAGAAGTTATAGTTCAGTGGCCTTTTAATCTCGTAAGCACATGGTATACCATTTAATGGAGCCTACGTGGTGTAGTGGTTTAAGTGTTGGACTAGGACTCTGAGAGACCAGGGTTCAAATTCCCGCCCAGCCATAGAAACTCACTGAGAGATCTTGAGCAAGTCACACTCTCTCTGCCTAACAGGAAGTCAATGGCAAACCTCCTGTGACTAAATCTTGCCAAGGACAGAGTCATCTTAAGATGATGATAACAACAAAAACAACAACAACATTTAATCACAATATTAAGAATTGCTTCAATAGCCTAAAATGTGGTCGACTAGAAAGAAAATATGTGGGAGAAATTGTTTTGTTTGTACAGTTGGCCCTCCTTTTTCACGGGGGATCTGTTCTGGAACCCACCCACCCCCACAAAAATGGAACTTAGTAAGTATTCAAGCCCCATAGGTGGATTTAAATGGAGGTTGCCCCTCTGTGTATATGTAAAAACGGGGACATGAAGGCTGCAAGAACGGAGGGGCAACTGTACATGCTTTGGTTTGTTTGTTTGTTTAGCAGATCTTAGAGATGCCATCCCTGAAAATATTTCCTCTGATAAAGCTGCTGTAGAGAGGCATCTGTTTCAGAAATGGTTGGTTTGTTTTTCACTTGCTGAATTACTTTTATATTTTGCTCCTAGACACCTAATACAATCAGCCTGTTCTGTTAAGCAAACTTCAAAGAGACATGGTGGATTGGCTGCTTCATGTGGTACACCAGAATGTCAAGGCATGAATATATTGCATTCATTATGGAACTTGTTATCACATTGAAGCAGCTGTTGACTTCACCAAATGAAAGGAAGGGCAACTCAGACAAATCAGTTGTTCTTCAAGAAAGACCGAACACAGAACTTACATCTGTGCCTCTATTCTTGGTAAAAACCAGAGCTTGAAATTCTTTTTGTTTGTTTTCATTTTGCATTACAACTTCATCAGTCCTCCAGCCAGCATGGTAACTAACCATGCTGGCTGGGACATTCTTGGAACTGTAGTCCAAAAAGTAACTTTTCCAAGCTCTGGTAAAAGGTAGGATGAAGTCTACTCAGTAACAGAATGTGTGTATGAATGGCACAGCTACAGTATCAAGAGAAAGACACCCCCCGACGAGTTGGGAGGGGTTTCTTGTTGTGCTGGCCAAATAAGGACAGGAGACGCCTGGTTGGTCAAGGCGCACGGGAGAATAAGCACACCTGCACCCCTTGCCCAATAAGTTTGGCTTAAAACCAAGTCTCGCAAAGTTTAGGGTTCTGCGAGAATTGGGGCGAGAGTTTGTTATTCATAGCTCTGTGCTGCCACGTGCAGGCAGCCATTTTAGAGTTGAGACAGAGTGAGTAACATCGCTCCGCTCTTTATGACCCCCACCCCACAGAATAATTTAATTCAGCTAATCAAAATTGGGAAAGAAAATTGGCAGAAAACAAATTGGCAGGAAATGACGTAGGCACTTAATGCTTGACGTCATAAAACTACATGACGTCATATGACGGAATATTACATCATTTCCGGGGAGGGGTTTGTTATTTGTTGATTTATTGCCTATTGTTTATTTGCTTTGTCACTTGCAGTGAAGGACCACCCACTTGGGTGGATACACCTTCACTTACACACGTAACAAATTGTTATTATTTATTGTTTATCATTAGACCCTGTACAGTTAAATAAATGTTGTGGCCTGTTTAAACCCAAAAGAGGTGTCTTATGTCCTTTGTGCCAGTGCAAAACTGTGTGGGCTGAAGTAATGTTACAAGACTATCATCCAAAGAGCTATTTCACACACCTTGAAGGATTTTGGGGGTAGGTAGACCTATTAGAAATGCTGAAAACTCCCTTTTTAAAAACTTTGAATGGCACACACCCTCCCAATACCACAAACTGTTCTCTCAGTTTTAAGAGGATTGCCATGAAGCACAGTATTGTTTGAGAAATCCAGGTACCAAATGCCCCTTATCATGCACAGAACTAGTCATATTGTACTTTGGATCCTTCAGAGCTTAATCTGGAGGAGGACAGTTATTTATTTGTATGTGTGTGACGGTGTCCTCCTTAGTTTAGAGCAGTGCTACTCAAAGTTGTGTTTCATGAGGTGTTGTTAGCCACAGAGCCAGCTGGCACTGGTCACCATGCCATCTGCTACCCAGTAGATGGAGAGCTTCAAGGGACGAAAGGAACAACTGAAGCCAATGGGCACAAATATGATACCAGTGGCTTGTAAAATGGGAGAGAGAAAAATCCAGGACTCGACATCAAATAGCTGGTTTAGAGTAATATATATTCCTCCATACCACATCCTGGAATTCATTTGTCTCTTAACTTGTTATTAAATTATTATTTCACTAGTGATTTTGCCTAATTTGCTAGATTTCTCAATTAATGCTGACATTTAAAAAAGCTTTTGTGGACTGGGACATTGGCATTGTAAAGGTATCCTCAGAGGAGGAAGAAAAACTAGAAATGGAATGCGGGGGGGGGGGGGGAGTCTTGAAATGGAATGAAAGTGGGATAGTTTGCCTGGAGACCAAGGTCCCCAAATAACCAGGGTCTTTTCAGAAAGTCAGGGTTTTAGGCATGAAAGACAAGTATGGGTCTGTATGGAAGGAAAGTGTCTTTCTAAGGGATCTTTATCCCACTGCTCAAATAACCTATTTTACCTCTTCCAAATTGAAGTCTAATTCAGGAGGCAGCTGGGTCCTATCATAAGGATTTTGCCGCCGAAGCCATGAGCAAGTCCAGCCCGGCTGCAGCCCAGGTCCCCAGGAGCTTTCTGACTTCAAAAAATGGTCACCAAAGTGCACCGGGGACCCAGCTGCAGCTGGACTGGACTCACCAAGCAGCTTTGGCAGCAAATTCCTTGTGATAGGACCCGGCTGCCTCTCGAATTATTTGCCGAGTTATTTGAGATAATAACCCGGTGGGATAATCTCCTAAGAGTCTTTTTCTAAGGGGCCTGGATGTGTTGTGACTGTCTTCATTAGCTTTTTTTCATTTACTGATTCTATTCTAGACTGGTTTCTACTGTATAATATACTATCTTCTATAATATTATTTGGAGTGAGCAGCAATGAATCCCTTTGTAATCTTATTTTGCTTACATAGTGTATTGCACTTCGATAATTAAGTGAACAGTTTTCCTCACCTCCCTATTTCTGACTTTCTGGGCTTCTCCCTTTATCCCCTCCTATTCTACTTATTAGCCCCCCTTTCTTCTTTTTAACCATCCTTTTAAAATCATTGTTTTGTTAGATATGTGTTCTAACAAATGCCATGGATTGCATGTGTCAGTCCTAATTTCTGTAAAGGTCAGTGTCAGAGCACATGTTTTGCAAGCAGAAGCCAAGGATAGTGAATGGATTGCATTTGCTATGCTTGGCTTCTGCTTGCAAAACATGTGCTCTACCACTGACCTTTGCAGACCATGTGCTTTAATTGGGTTTACACCTACATGGTAAAATGCAGTTGACACCACTTTAAGTGCTGTAGTTCTATCCTATGGACTCCTGGGATTTGTAGTTTTACAAGGTCTTTAGCTTCTCTGCCAAATAGGGTGACCTTCAGCAAGTCACACTGTATTGATATCACTTGAAATCACTTGAAGGTAAAGGACACTCCCCCCCCCCCCGCCATACAAGACTTGCCAGGAAAACTCTGCAATGGCATTGCCTTACACGTAGTTGGCACATAACAAAAACAACAAATAGTAAAGCATAAGGAATATATATAAAATGCCATACACCCTCCCAAGAGTTCAACTGCTCAACAGTGCTGACATCAACTAACTACTCTATGTGTTGCATACAGTTTTGTTTCTATTAAGAAATGGATAAATTACCAAGAACTAGTTAGGGGACAGAGAAATCCAATGTCAGGGACAGCCAGGTTGAGGACTTGGAGGACTCTGAGGGGGAGGATGTTGAGCCAGGTCTGTGAGCTGACAAAGCAAATAAACTATCTAGTCCGTGAGCTGCTCTTCATTTACGATGCTGCCCTTGTTGCTGTCATGCCCTGCCTGGAGGATGATTCAGAGGACTCAGGGGATGAGCTGGAGCCCCTGGGACCTGAACCTGTAAGGGAGGAGCCAGGGCCCCTGGGACTTGAACCTGTAGTGGAAGAGCCAGAGGCTGGCCCTAGTTCTGCTGTAGCAGAGGCTGTGGGCCCTCCAGAGGTTCAGCAGTCAGGGCTGCCTAATGCTGTAGTCAGGGAGGAGGATCTGGGCAGTGTGCCTACCTTTAAGGAGCGTCGAGCAGAAAGAGAGGGCTTGCGAAGATCACGGAGGCTTCAGCAGAAGCGTGTTAATAATCAGACACAGCTGAAGGCCAGCTCCTTGCCTTCTTAAGAACTTGGAGCATGGGTGGTGCTTTGCCAGTGGATATCTGACTCTTCTATGGGAAAGACTTTGTCTCTGGCTCCGTGTCTCCTAGATCACCTTGACTATCCGGAAACCTTGACCTTGGACTGTTTATCGATCTGCCTATCTGATACCTCAAACCTCGGACCGTCTGACAATTCTTTTGGTAAACCCTATGGTAGAGTTACTGTGTAGTAACACTGACTTGCTGTGCTGGGGATTTTGTTTGTTTGAAGCCAGCTGTCTTATCAGCCCTTTGGCTGCTTTCCCGGACAGTTGCCCACACAGAAGCAGCTCTGCAGTGCCTAACATCCTGCTTCGCAACAGCTGCAGAAATGTTTGGGCTGGAAGTCAACCTGAAGAAAATGGAAGTTCTCTACCAGCCTACACCACAGGACAAACGCCACCATCCCCACATCGCTGTAGGCAAATCTGTGCTTAAGTCTGTTCAGCAGTTCACCTACCTGGGAAGCATCATCTCCTCAGACGCCAAGATTGACAAAGAGATCGATCACAGATTAGCAAAGGCATACAGCGCATTTGGAAGACTTTACAAAAGAGTCTGGAGTAACAAACACCTGAGGCGAAGCACAAAAATCAGTGTGCATAGAGCAATTGTACTGTCTATTCTACTTTATGGGTCTGAAACATGGGTCACCTATCGCCAACACTTACAACTCCTCGAACGCTTTCATCAGCATTGTATACGCACAATCCTAAATATACACTGGACTGACTATGTGACGAATGTTGCTGTCCTTGAGCAAGCAGGGATCACCAGCATTGAGGCCATGCTACTGAAAACGCAGCTGCGCTGGGCAGGGCACGTTTCTAGGATGGAGGACCATTGCCTCCCAAAAATAGTACTCTACGGTGAACTCGCCATGTGTCAACCTAAGAGAGGCGCTCCAAAAACGCGATACAAGGACTCCCTGAAACAACATCTCAGGCTCAGCCAAACTGATCACCAACAATGGTCCACCCTGGCCTCACATTGGGAGGCATGGAGACACACTATCTACAATGCTGCAGCCTTATTTGAGAAGTCACGCCGAACAAGTCTCGAAGAGAAATGACAATGCAGAAAGAATCACAACCCGGAAACATCACCCAAGGAGATCTTCTGCTGTGCTTTCTGCAACCGGACTTGTTTATCTCGGATTGGCCTTTTTAGTCATCAGCGCACTTGCAAAAAGCATGGAATGAGTCCTTCCTGAAGCTTCGTTTGCGAAGAAAAGCCAGAGAGAGTTAGGGGACAGAGAAATCCAGTGTCAGGGACAGCCAGGTTGAGGACTTGGAGGACTCTGAGGGGGACGATGTTGAGGCAGGTCCTAGCTTGGTGCTACCAGCTCCCACAGACCTAGCTGAACCTGGACCTAGCTGTGTGGGACCCATTGAGGCACAGTCCCTGCCTCAGCAGCCTAGCCTCCCTCCTCAGCAGCCTATCTTCCCTCCAGCAGAAAGCCTTTCCCCAGCAGAGGTTTCAGGCCTGGAAGAAGCAGAGGAGACTGAGATCCCTACCTTTGCTCAGAGGAGAACAGATAGGACAGGGCTGCGGCGTTCTCCAAGGTTAGCTGAGAAATGCGCAGCTAAAGATAAACACCTGTGAGAGAGGAGCTGAGGCTAGATAAGCAGCTGGGGAAAGCCAAGCTCTTCATCAAGGTTTTCTTGGATTCCCTGGTGAAAGCTCTTGGCTCTCGGCTTGACTCTGGACTGGTTTGGATCTTGTGACCTTTGGAACGGCTCTGGACTACCTGCTCGTGATAACCCTGAACCTTGGATTGCTCTCTTGACTTGCCTTTTGGAACTCTGGACTTGTTGTTTGCCTGCTGCAAGCAAACATTGGTACGTTACTTGCAACTGTGTTTGTGTCTTGGAAAAGGGCCTTGTCCTTATCAGCCATGTGTTGGCAGCTTTCCCGGACATCCAGTGTTTTTCATCTATAAAGTTATGTGACCTTGGTTTGGGACATTTTTGGCATTAGCATATTTGCAAAGCTTGGAATCATAGAATCATAGAATCATAGAGTTGGAAGAGACCACAAGGGCCATCCAGTCCAACCCCCTGCATGCAGGAACTCCCAATCAAAGCATTTTGGAAGTCTCCAAACATTTTGTGTCAGGTCAATGACTGCTGTAAACATCCGCTAAACATGGACTCATTGAGAAAAACAAAAGAACAATGGAACAATTAAAAGAAACTAGCGCTCCTGTGTGCCTTGAACAAATAGTATAGGGCAGGGGTAGGCAACCTTTCCCCTTTAAGGGCCGAGGGACTTCAGCTCCCAGAAGCCTCAGCCATGTTGGTCAATAGTCCCATGTTGGCCAATAGCTCCTGGGATTCTGGGAGCTGAAGTCCCTTGGCCCTTAAAGGGGAAAGGTTGCCTACCCCTGGTATAGGGGGGGAAAGCTAGAACTTTAAAAATTCCTTTAATGTATTGGACAGCTACAATAATTCCTTTAATGTATTGAACAGCTAGTATATAAAAAAGAAATTACTCTCTCTGGTGAGATTATATGAGTACTTAAGGAGGAAAACACTTCCTAGAAAGAACCTTTCTCTTGTTATTTCATGCCTAATGAATCCTGGTCCCTTTAGCAGAAAAGCTGCATAGGTCATAAACCAACCTCAGATGAACTTTGGAGATTTTTTTGGTCTCATACAATCATGTGTGCAAGACCAAGCGAGAGATCAGTCTTAAAGACATTTCAAGTAAATTTGTAAGACAAAGTGAAAGTAGTGCCTAGCAACAACCACATAAATGGAATTCAATGCATGTTTACTCCCCCCAAAATCAGCCCCCCCCCAGTTTTCAGTGGAGCTTACTTCCTCATAAGTGTGTTTTGGGTTGAATGCAAAATTATTTTTTTTTTAAAAAGTATATGGGAACATAGGTCACTCTGACGTAACTTGATAGGATGTATATACACTGTAGAAACAATGCAGTTTGAAACTACTTTAACTCCCATGGATCCATCGTACAGAATCCTGGGACTTGTAGGTTTGTGAGGTACCAGCACTCTTTCGTAGAGAAGGCTAAAGATCTTGTAAAACTAGAAATCCCAGGATTCCATAGGATGGAGCTATGGAACTTAAAGTGGTGTCATACTGCATTATTTCTACAGTGAAGATGCAGTGGTGTCACTAGGGAGTGCGGGGTATGTGGACCACACAACATGTAACTCTAAGGGGGGTTGACACCATTGCTCCTCAAACATCTCCTTTTTGGCAAAAATGGGCTGTGGCATTCACCTGTGTCCCATTAAAATGCTGAAGAGATGGTGTGGGTGGAGTCAGGCTCGGTGGAAGGAGAAAGGAGAGGCCCAGGTGTTTTTTTTAATTAAAATTTCAAATTTCAAAAAATTAATTTGATTTTTAAAAAAAACATTAAAATTATTTTTAAATGTTTTCTTTTAAAACATCAAATTTTACCAAATTTTCACTTTAAGCACATGAAATGATATACATGTAAACACATTTAGACTGTCAGATGATATTGTAATTTAAAAGAATATTTTAATTGTTCTGGTTGTTTATGTCACAACTGTTGCCATTACATTCAGTGATGTATGGGGATTAGGATTTATGAGTAACATTAGTACAAAAAACATTACTAAGGATTCTGTATGGTGTGGTCTGGGAGGAGGTGAATGTGGCGTGACACTGGGTGATGCCAACCCTAGGAACGCCACTATGTTGATGCACCCCCAGAGAATAATTATGAAGTGAAACACAAAAAAAAGAGGGCTGATTGGATTGGACATAATAGCCACCCTCTTTCCCACATGCTGAGATCCACCATTAAATGGACAAGAAAGCCAACAACAGAGGGCAAACAAGAAGGTACCATCAGGAAGCAAGATAGAAGTCAGGATCAAAGAACAACCAAAGTGTAGAAGAACATGCCAGAGCTCAGGAAGACCTTGTTGCTCAAGGCAGGACTAAATGCAACAGGAACCTATTAATCCGCTCAGCCCTATGTTGCTGCCCCACCCAAACTTTTCTTGATGCCACTGGCAAATATCACCATGGTCTGTGACAAGCAGAAGTCTCAATGAGTGCCTTTAGCTAAAGTAAACTTCACAAATATTGCCCTAATGCCAAAGCTTTTGATTAGCATGTAGTGGGTATGTATTGATTAGCATGTAGTGGGGGGCGCGGCAGCAGCGGCGGCGGAGGCAGCCCCAGAGAGGGCGCTGGACCCTGGAAGCGCCCGGCTCCTCTCTCCATCTCGGAGCACCGACGGCGCTGGGGGCGTGGCCCCGCAGCCTAGGACAGGCATAAAAGCCTGCCAGAAGACCAGGCAGCGGGGGCGCGGCAGCAGCGGCGGCGGAGGCAGCCCCAGAGAGGGCGTTGGACCCTGGAAGCGCCCGGCTCCTCTCTCCATCTCGGAGCACCGGCGGCGCTGGGGGCGTGGCCCCGCAGCCTAGGACAGGCATAAAAGCCTGCCAGAAGACCAGGCAGCGGGGGCGCGGCAGCAGCGGCGGCGGAGGCAGCCCCAGAGAGGGCGTTGGACCCTGGAAGCGCCCGGCTCCTCTCTCCATCTCGGAGCACCGGCGGCGCTGGGGGCGTGGCCCCGCAGCCTAGGACAGGCATAAAAGCCTGCCAGAAGACCAGGCAGCGGGGGCGCGGCAGCAGCGGCGGCGGAGGCAGCCCCAGAGAGGGCGTTGGACCCTGGAAGCGCCCGGCTCCTCTCTCCATCTCGGAGCACCGGCGGCGCTGGGGGCGTGGCCCCGCAGCCTAGGACAGGCATAAAAGCCTGCCAGAAGACCAGGCAGCGGGGGCGCGGCAGCAGCGGCGGCGGAGGCAGCCCCAGAGAGGGCGTTGGACCCTGGAAGCGCCCGGCTCCTCTCTCCATCTCGGAGCACCGGCGGCGCTGGGGGCGTGGCCCCGCAGCCTAGGACAGGCATAAAAGCCTGCCAGAAGACCAGGCAGCGGGGGCGCGGCAGCAGCGGCGGCGGAGGCAGCCCCAGAGAGGGCGTTGGACCCTGGAAGCGCCCGGCTCCTCTCTCCATCTCGGAGCACCGGCGGCGCTGGGGGCGTGGCCCCGCAGCCTAGGACAGGCATAAAAGCCTGCCAGAAGACCAGGCAGCGGGGGCGCGGCAGCAGCGGCGGCGGAGGCAGCCCCAGAGAGGGCGTTGGACCCTGGAAGCGCCCGGCTCCTCTCTCCATCTCGGAGCACCGGCGGCGCTGGGGGCGTGGCCCCGCAGCCTAGGACAGGCATAAAAGCCTGCCAGAAGACCAGGCAGCGGGGGCGCGGCAGCAGCGGCGGCGGAGGCAGCCCCAGAGAGGGCGTTGGACCCTGGAAGCGCCCGGCTCCTCTCTCCATCTCGGAGCACCGGCGGCGCTGGGGGCGTGGCCCCGCAGCCTAGGACAGGCATAAAAGCCTGCCAGAAGACCAGGCAGCGGGGGCGCGGCAGCAGCGGCGGCGGAGGCAGCCCCAGAGAGGGCGTTGGACCCTGGAAGCGCCCGGCTCCTCTTCCCATCTCGGAGCACCGGCGGCGCTGGGGGCGTGGCCCCGCAGCCTAGGACAGGCATAAAAGCCTGCCAGAAGACCAGGCAGCGGGGGCGCGGCAGCAGCGGCGGCGGAGGCAGCCCCAGAGAGGGCGTTGGACCCTGGAAGCGCCCGGCTCCTCTCTCCATCTCGGAGCACCGGCGGCGCTGGGGGCGTGGCCCCGCAGCCTAGGACAGGCATAAAAGCCTGCCAGAAGACCAGGCAGCGGGGGCGCGGCAGCAGCGGCGGCGGAGGCAGCCCCAGAGAGGGCGTTGGACCCTGGAAGCGCCCGGCTCCTCTCTCCATCTCGGAGCACCGGCGGCGCTGGGGGCGTGGCCCCGCAGCCTAGGACAGGCATAAAAGCCTGCCAGAAGACCAGGCAGCGGGGGCGCGGCAGCAGCGGCGGCGGAGGCAGCCCCAGAGAGGGCGTTGGACCCTGGAAGCGCCCGGCTCCTCTCTCCATCTCGGAGCACCGGCGGCGCTGGGGGCGTGGCCCCGCAGCCTAGGACAGGCATAAAAGCCTGCCAGAAGACCAGGCAGCGGGGGCGCGGCAGCAGCGGCGGCGGAGGCAGCCCCAGAGAGGGCGTTGGACCCTGGAAGCGCCCGGCTCCTCTCTCCATCTCGGAGCACCGGCGGCGCTGGGGGCGTGGCCCCGCAGCCTAGGACAGGCATAAAAGCCTGCCAGAAGACCAGGCAGCGGGGGCGCGGCAGCAGCGGCGGCGGAGGCAGCCCCAGAGAGGGCGTTGGACCCTGGAAGCGCCCGGCTCCTCTTCCCATCTCGGAGCACTGGTGGCGCTGGGGGCGTGGCCCCGCAACTTAGGACTGGCATATTAGGCCACAGACGCCGCTAGTATAAGTATAAGTATAAGTACAATTAGAGTCCGTGCCTCCTGACCTACACAGGATTTTATTTGATATTGTAATGAATTGGCCCGTGGATGATCTGATAAGTGGGGTGGGATAGAATTGTCTATGCATTGCTGCCTGGCCCCTAGTAGGGTTAGGGCGTTGCAGGGGACAGATATGGATCAGTTGGGCTGATTGAAACACAATTGTAGCTGTCCTATTTGTTTAGACCTATATCTTCTCAACTGTGATACCCACTGTCACCGGGGCGGGAACTGCAATTGGGGCGACTATCGAAGTAGTGCTGGGGAACGGGAGATATGGCTGGAACAGAGTGGACAAATGTTACAAAAGAAGGAGGGATCGCTGTTTAGTAGCCATCCCTCCTTCTGTCCCCTCTGTTTCCCAGAATAGTTTGGGGAGCAGACCTTCCATTCCACAGAACCTCACTCTGCTCCTTTGCAATGCCAGGTCGGTGAAAAATAAGACGCATATTATCCAGGACCTTCTCCTGGATGAGAATGCCGACCTGGCTTGTTTCACAGAGACCTGGCTGGGAGAGGATAGCGCTGTTACTTGGGCGCAGGCCCTCCCAGCTGGGTACTCTGTTAGTGAGCAGGTGAGGGGAAGTGGGCGGGGGGGCGGTGTGGCTCTAGTCCATAAGAACACCTTGTCCTTGACCAGGATACCTCTCCGGAACACGGTCCATATCGAGTGTATGTACCTAAGCCTGAAGACCAGGGATAGCTTGGGGATTCTGCTAGTCTACCGACCACCCCGTTGTCTAGCAGATTCCCTGACCGAGCTGACACAGCTGGTCTCTGAGCTTTTGTTGGAGTCTCCTAGACTTTTGGTTTTGGGGGACTTCAACATTCCGCTCGAGACCAGTTTAACAGGTGCGGCTCGGGAGTTCATGGATACCATGACAAACATGGGCCTATCCCAATTGGTCAACGGGCCCACACACTGTGCTGGTCATACACTCGATGCGGTCTTTAGTACGGAACAGGAATATCCGTGGGCGGAGGTGGTAAGTACCTCTGCATTGTCATGGACGGATCATTTCCTGGTCAAGATGGAACTTAGAGCCAACACCTGCCCAACCGGGGGTGGTGGACCTATTAGAATGGTCCGCCCTCGAAGGCTGATGGAGCCAATTGGATTCCGGAAAGCCTTAGAGGGATTAATGGTTGGGAATGCCGGTGACCCTGTCGAGGCCCTGGTGGACACTTGGAATGGTGATCTTACCAGGGCCATCGACACGATCGCTCCCAAGCGCCCTTGCCATCCCGCTCCTAATCGGAAGCCATGGTTTACACCTGAGCTGAGGAGGATGAAGCGGTATGGACAACGGCTAGAGTGCGAGTGGCGGAAATCTCGACTCTTATCTGACAGAACTCGCCATAGGAATTTCCTTAATTCCTATCGGGAGGCGCTGCGTGCAGCGAGGAAAGCTTTTTCCTCGGCACGCATTGCGTCTGCAGAGTCTCGTCCGGCAGAGCTGTTTAAGGTGGTGAGGGAAATGACGCAGGTGCCCCCTGCGCCAAATCCCTTGCTTCACCCGACTGCAGCCTGCTGTGACGCATTTAACAACTACTTTGCAGATAAAATCTCTCAGATAAGAGCCGACCTTGACGCAACTATTGGGACAGAGTCTATAGGCGAGGCATCCACCGACTCCGCCGATGTAGTTTTACTGGATCAGTGGCAATCTGTGAGTACCGAGGACGTGGACAAACTGCTTGGTAAAGTGAGGAAGACGACTTGCCCTCTCGACCCTTGCCCATCATGGCTGGCCGTCCAGGGGGGGGATGCATTGGTGCGATTCCTTACGGATATTATCAATGCATCCTTCAGGGAGGGACATGTTCCATCATGCTTGAAGGAAGCGGCAGTTAGGCCGCTTCTGAAAAAGCCCTCCTTGGACCCCCTGGACATGAAGAACTATAGGCCTGTTTCATTGATGCCATTCTTGGGCAAGGTGATCGAGAGAGCGGTCGCTCTTCAGCTCCAGGCAGTTTTGGATGAAACCGATTATCTAGACCCATTTCAAACCGGCTTTAGGACAGGATTTGGGGTTGAGACTGCCATGGTTGCCTTGACCGACGATCTGCGTCTGGGCATCGACAGGGGTAGCGTGACCCTGTTGGTGCTCTTAGACCTCTCAGCGGCGTTTGATACAATAGACCACGGCATCCTCCTGGACCGCCTGAAGGGGTTAGGTATCGGGGGCACTGCTTTGCAGTGGTTCCGGTCCTTCCTCTCGGGTCGGTCCCAGAGGGTGCTGATTGGGGACTGTAGCTCCGGTAAGAGGGACCTCACTTGTGGGGTCCCTCAGGGGGCTATTTTGTCCCCAATGTTATTTAACATCTATATGAAGCCGCTGGGTGAGATAATACGGAGTTATGGTGCTGGGTGTTATCAGTACGCTGATGACACCCAAATCTATTTCTCCATGTCTCGTTCGTCGGCCTTGAATTCCAATGGCACCTCTCCTCTCAATGAATGCCTTGGGGCGGTAATGGGCTGGATGAGGAAAAACAGATTGAAGCTGAATCCAGACAAGACGGAGGTGCTCACGGTATCGGCCCCGAAACCAGGAATTGGGTTGCAACCTCCAGTCCTGGATGGGGTCACGCTCTCCTCCAGTGACTGCGTTCGCAGCTTGGGGGTGCTCCTTGATTCGTCGCTCCTGATGATAAATCAGGTTAATGCGACGGTCAGGAGCG
Organism: Phrynosoma blainvillii; assembly: GCA_026167975.1. Classification (NCBI taxonomy): domain Eukaryota; kingdom Metazoa; phylum Chordata; class Lepidosauria; order Squamata; family Phrynosomatidae; genus Phrynosoma; species Phrynosoma blainvillii. Next base: position 144,003,600 of record JANUYF010000001.1, read on the forward strand.
CCTGTTATCAGCTTAGGCTGATACGCCAGCTGCGCCCGTTTCTGGAAGTAAAGGACCTTGAGACTGTGGTGCACGCGTTGGTAACCTCACGCCTTGACTTCTGTAATGCACTCTACATGGGGCTACCCTTGTGCTTGGTTCGGAAACTACAATTAGTTCAGAATATGGCGGCCAGGCTTGTTACGGGAACATCTCGGAGGGACCACATTACTCCGGTTTTGAGGTCCCTCCACTGGCTGCCTATTAGTTTCCGGACCCAGTATAAGGTGTTGGTTATTACCTTTAAAGCCCTAAATGGCTTGGGTCCAAGCTATATCAGGGACCGCCTACTCCCATATAATCCTCCCCGCGCCCTTCGATCCTCCGGGAGGAATTTGCTGCAGCCTCAGAAATCGAGGTTGGCGGCTACCTCCCGGAGGGCCTTTTCTGTTGTCGCCCCTAGCCTCTGGAACGGCCTGCCGGACGAGATCCGTCTATTAACATCTTTGGATAGCTTCAAAAAGGCTATTAAGACGGATCTCTTTCGGCAGGCCTTCCCGGACTAGTTAACCTCCCCCTTCCCGGGCACAAATACTGCCGCTAATGATGCCCTACGTGGCCCATCGCTAGATGGAGGGGATCATTTAGTTGAGCACTAGTTTTTTCTGTGTAGGTTTTTATAAAGGTTTTTATAAATTTTATAAATTTATAGTTTGTATTAATGTTGGTTTTAATAATTTGTCTGATTTAATATTGTTTTAAGGGGGGGGGTTATCATGTGTTATTTGGCCCGTTTTAACTGTAAGCCGCCCTGATTGGGTTTCCATTGGGCGGGGTATAAATAAATTTTATTATTATTATTATTATTATTATTATTATGTATTGCTGAGCAATTCCCAGGGGTTCTTAAATGAAAATAAACAGGCTTATCTCATTCAAAAGAAAAAAGAAAAAATCTCTTTGAAATGGCAGCTGCAGAACAGGTCATGTAGCTCACACTGATGCAGAGCGAGGCAAGGGGAACAATATTTTGTATTAAAGGAACAATATTTTGTATTAAGTAGGAACACTTCACAGCAGGTTAAAAGTCATGGCAAAGATGATCAGTTAGCAATCAAACTTCTTAAAACAGCAGTAATGTCCTCTCTTTCCTGCAAATGAATGATGAATAGCTTTCTAGATTAGTACTCAGGTCAATAGCTGAGACACTTGTTTCTCCCAAATAGACTGTGCTTGCTGATTTAGCTTATGAAACAAGCCCAAGACAAAGGAATCCGTTTTATGCCAAACTCTAGAAATAATTACAATGGCATAAATGAACTGCTTGGACATAAATTATGCCATGCATCTGTGTCATGTGTTAAGTATTTTCATGCAATCTTTGGACTATTCTAGGCTGTGATGTTGGTGCCAAACCAGTTCCCCTGGGTGTTGTAACAAAAGCAACAGAGGACTGTATAGCTTCTTAAGCATCCGTTTCTATGCACATTTGAAGGAAAGGTTGGTGGAGGTGAGTCCCATGAAACTCAAAGCGAGTTACTTCTCAGTAAGTGAACACCATGTTTTCAACCTCAAGGATGTATTGGCGGGAGAAATAGGACTGCACAAGATCACTAGAGCTGCCCACCACCACCGCCTGGGCATCTAATTTTTGCCTATCTATACTATTAACATACCCATAGTTAGTTACATTTCATGTAAGAAGCAACTGGGCTGTATTATGACTGAAAATGTCAGCCACAACCAACATAGCAACCCACTCTTTTCCCATCCAGGTATGTATTTGGACCTATAATCAGTTGTCAAGAAGCTTAACAGTAAATGTCTGGTATTTGACCAGAACTGATTGTTTTCCCCCTTTTGAAATACTGTTTTGACTTCAAATAAGTTTGCATCTCCAGCCTGTTAGATAAGACAGCAGGGAATAGCTAAAAATACACTCACTCCTGCAGGTTTAAAGAAATAATTTACTTTTATGGCCATGATAGCTTTTCCTAGAATAAACCAACTATCATTTGTTGCTTTTTCTGAAAATGTTTCTGATGTTAACAAAGTGTTGCTTGCATGAAATTTTCAAAAAATACAATTAATGAAGACTTTACTTAGGTTCAAACTACAGGTTCCAAGGAATCATGTATACACCACTGACCCCATATGTCTCCCACCCTTTCCCTATATCTCTGTGAGTATGTATTTGAGGTATAAAAAGCATGATGGGGTGGGGTATAAATATTATTATTATTATTATTATTATTATTATTATTTTGTTGTTGTTGTTGTTGGGCAAAGGCATCTTGTAGCATCTTGGAGACTGAGAGAAAGAAATTGGTAGCATAAGATTTTGTAGGAGCCAGTATGATGAAGTACTTTGAGTGTTGGACTATGGAGCTCAGGATTCAAATCCCCACTAGGCCATGGAAACCTACTGGGTGACTTTGGACAAATCACAATCTCAGCCTCAGAGAAAGGCAAAGTCAAACTGTTGGGGATTCAAGTTTCCGAAGGCTTCAGCCTTTGTTAAGAAAACAAAAATATGGGAGGCAGTGAAAGAGGAACACCAGGCTCCAAGGAGGGAGAAGCAACAGCTGACTGAGAGGGCGGGGTTTTGTTTAACTTCTATATAAGCATTGTCAGCTTCGACTTCTCAGTAGCAGCGCAAGTTAAGCATCAGACTTCTTAAGGAAAGAAAAAACATTTGTGTTGTATAGTTTTTACTTGCGCTTTATTTCATAAGCTAAGAGTGTGAAATAGAGACACTGAAGAGAGAGCTATACTTAGAGTAAAAAGGGATGTTTATTTGAGTGGTTAATGTATGTAAGATCATTGTTCCATATTTCCTAATAGATTGATATGTATCTAGACAACAAACGACAGTATTCTATCTGTCTGTTTGTTTGAGGCTTAAGCAAGGGGTTTGCAGGGTGTAATAGCTCTGTATTTCAAACCTCTGGGAAGGGGAGGGTAAGGAGGGGCCTATAGGAGGGGAAGAAAGGATAGAGATAGTATCCTATTCAACCGGAAGAGGCAACCTCCCTCTTGCTTAAGGTGTGTGCTGTTAGTCAGCCACCCATCTGGATACATATAAGAAGCTTATATAATATAGGCCAGGGTGATTCTGTATGTTACTGCTTGACTGACTTCACACAAAAAGGCACAAAAGTAATTATTATTAGTTTAGCTTCAGTGAAGTGGATTATTATTTAATCCTAAGGATTATTATGGGATATGATAACTGTGTTAGAAATATAGCGGGTGGTTTATTGGGATTCTGAGGTTGTCCACTATAGCTTTCCAAAGTAAATCATATTAAAAAAAAATAACTAAACTGGGAATATAAAAACCAGGTTACACAAAGAAACCTTGGTTATTATGTCAATAACTACCAGGTTGCAGACAGCAAAACTACAATATAGTAGGCGTGGGTCGGTAGAAATGCCTCCAAAAAGTCAAGACACTATGCAAATGCAGGCCATGTTCAAAGATCTTCTAAAAAATTTTCAAAAAGAAATTAGGCAAGAATTAAAAGATCACAGGAAGGAATCTAATGAAAATATGAATAGAGGATTTGAAAAATTTGAAAATAAGTTAGATGAGATGACCAAAGAGATTTCCAATCTAAAAAAAGAGCAATCTAATATTAAAAAAAAGGACAGAGAAATTAGAAGAGAACATAGAACGATTGGAAAATCAATGTAAGATAGAAGAAAATTTAAGTTTACTACAGGAATTAAGGTACAGAGAGAAATGTCTGAAATTAAGAGGAATAAAGGAAACACCACGTGAAGATCTTTATGTTAAGGTAATTCCTGCACTGGCAAATTTCATGGATATAGCTGAGGACTACTGGGAAATAGAAATAGACAAACTGTTTAGGATAAATTCGGAAACCGCAAGAGATAAAAATCTTCCACGAGATGTAGTAATCAGATTTGTTCGTACCAGGGTTAGAGATGATGTCTTAGAAAAAAGTTATAAGAACACTTTCCAAGTTGAAAATCATACTGTAAAAATTTTCAAGGATATACCCGCGGTACTACTGAAACGCAGACAGGAGTATAGACAACTAACCTATCTATTAACTAAACACAATATAAGATACTCCTGGGACAGAATAGAAGGGATAATTTTCAAATATAAACAAAAAAGATTCAGGATAAACAGCAAATCAAAGGTGGAAGAATTTATCAAAAGATTCAAGTGGGAAAAAGAGAAAGATCAGGACAGTTCAGATAATCAGATGAACAAAAAAGAACCAACAGTAGAGGAAGGAAGATCAGAAATAGAGGAGACACAACGAAAAATAGAAGAATTACTTTCATAAAGGGATATCTAATTTGGTTTTTAAAAAATTGTATTATTTTTACGCTGTATTTTTTGATTGGCTTCGTCTTTTTCTTTCTCTGTATTTTTTTTCTTTTTTTAAACTCTTTTTCTCTCTTCTTCTCTCTCTCTTTTTTCTTCTTCTTTCTTTTCTTTTCTTTCTTTTTTTCTTTTTTTTGTTTTTTTCTGATCTCCTTTTCTTTTCTTTTCTTTTTTCTCCTTCTCCTTTTTTCTCTTCTGTTCCTTGATATTTTTTTTCTGCCTCCCCGATATTGGTGTTAGAGAATAACATTTTGTAATAAAAACGATATGGGAAAAACAATCAAATTATGCTCGTGGAATGTAAAAGGAATTAATTCAATAGATAAAAGGAAAAGGATATTTCATTATATGGAAAAGAAACAATGTGATATTCTTTGCTTACAAGAGGTTAAAATTAAAAGAGAAGATGCATACTACATAAAGAATATAAAGTTGGGACAGACATTTCACTCTTTGAATGAAAAGAGGAAGGCGGGAGTAGTGATGTATATAGGAAATAATATACCAGCAAAAGAAATAGTTAAAGATAAAGAGGGACACTTCATAGCAATAGAGATAATGCTTCAACACACTAAAATATTGCTTGTGGGAATCTATGTCCCAATTGAGAACAAATTAAAATTCTTTAAACAAATATACGAAGAACTTGAAAATTACAACTATGGTAAACTAATATTTCTAGGAGACTGGAATGGGGTGTTAAACCCAAGTACAGACAGATCTGGAATAAGTAGGAAAAAGAAAAAACAAGGTAAACTCCCTTCTTCCTTTTTTCAATTAAAAAAACAATATGACCTACAGGATGCATGGTCAACTTTACATCCAAATGAATCAGGTTTTACCTTTTATTCACCACAATTTAATTCCTTTTCAAGATTGGATATGTTTCTAATATCATCATCATTGTTTACAAGCATTAAGGATATGTATATATTGGTGAGAACTGAATCGGACCATAACCCGATTGCATTAGAATTAAAAACAGAACAAAGTCAGTTTAATTGGCAATTAAATAATGTAATACTCCAAGATAAGCAAACTAAGGAAGAGGTAAAGGAAAATATTAAAAATTACTTTAAAGAAAATAATGTAGAGGAACTAGCAAAATGGACTATATGGGACGCACACAAGGTGGTCATAAGAGGCTATTGCCTAAAGAAAGGAAGTGAAATGAAGAAAGCAAGACACAAAGAAATTGATGACTTAGAAACCGAAATTAGTAATATCGAAAATAGAATGATAAAAAAGCCAAACTCCTTAAAATTAAGGGACAAAAGCTTATATTTAAGGAAGAAGCTTGAGGCCACTTTGGACCAACAGATAATACAGGAAACAAAAGCATTTAAGAAAAGAAACTTTGAACTAGCCAATCATTCTGGGAAATGGTTGGCTGACAAGATAAATAGGGCAAAACAAAGGGAAGTAATTACTGAAATAATAGATAATAAGGGACGAGCTACAAATCAAGAAGGAATAAAGAATAAATTTCATGATTTTTTTTCAAGACTTTATAAAAAAGAGGAAAAGGACAGCAAGGACATGAAAGGAATAGGAATGTTTTTGGGAAGCAGTGAATATTTACAGCTGGACAGCGAAGAAAGGGAATTTCTAGATAAAGAAATATCATTAGAAGAAATTCAGAATGTCATCAAAAATTTAAAATTGAATAAAGCACTAGGCCCTGATGGCTTTACGCCAGAATATTATAAAAAAATGGAAGAAGTATTGATTGAACCGTTAAGAGAAACATTTAATGATATCATCGGAAATGGAATACCTGAAACCTGGAGACAGGCTAACATTATTCTGATTCCAAAGGAAGGGAAAGATAAAACAAAGGTGGAAAATTACAGACCCATTTCATTAATGAACATTGATTACAAAATCTTTATGGGTGTATTGGCTAATAGGCTAAAAGGAATATTAAAAGAGAAGATACAAGATGATCAGGCAGGCTTTTTGCCCAAGAGACAGATTAAACAGAACATAAGAACGGTGATAGATGTAATAGAATATTACGAAGCAAATAATGATAAAAAACTGGGGATGATATTACTGGATATTGAAAAAGCTTTTGATTCGGTAAACTGGGACATCATGTTTAGAATTTTGGAGAAATTAAATTTTGGTAATAAATTCATTAGATGGATTAAAGAAATATATACAGAACAGAGGGCAAACCTGATTATAAATGGAGAAAAATCAAAGGATGTAAAAATACAACGTGGGGTTAGACAGGGATGTCCTATTTCCCCTTTATTATTTCTTATAGTGATAGAGTTGTTATTGAACAATATAAGAAATAATTCAAATATCAAAGGCCCAAAAGTAAAAGGATATGAGGTTAAGGTTAGAGCATATGCCGATGATGTTGTAATGATGGTGGAGGACCCGTTGGATAGCATAGACACAGTTATGAAGACATTGGACAATTTTGGCCTTTGCACTGGCCTTAAGGTAAACAGATCTAAATCTGTTATAATTACAAAAAATATGTCTTGCAAAGAAGAACAGATATTAAGTGAAAAAACACAATGTAAGATCGTTAAAAAAGCTAGATATCTTGGCATTTACATAGCTAAGAAGAACACGGAGTTGTTTGATTTAAACTATTTAAAAGTATGGAAAGAAATAAAAAGAGACTTGTTAAAATGGAGCAGACTAAAACTATCACTATATGGAAGAATCGCAGTTGTTAAAATGACTATTTTGCCTAAACTAATGTTCTTGTTTGTTAACTTACCAATAATACATAACAGCAAACCGTTCATAACCTGGAATAGGGAATTGAAAAGGTTTGTTTGGGAAGGCAAAAAACCTCGCATAAAATGGAAGAATCTAACTGATAAAAAAGAGAACGGAGGGTGTGATCTACCGGATCTAGAATTATATTATCAGGCGGCGGCACTAAACTGGATACAGGATTGGGTAAAGTTGGAAGATAAAAAAATATTGAAACTAGAAGGATTTGACTTGAGATATGGGTGGCATGAGTATTTATGGCATGACAAACAAATGATACACCAAGGATTCACCCATCATATAATTAGAAGGGCATTAATAAGAATATGGAATAAAACAAAAACAAAATTTTACAGAGGCATTCCAGGATGGCTGTCCCTGCAAGAAGCTACAATGAGTAAATTTAAAATAACAAACAAGTGGTTAAAATATGAAGAAATTGTGAGACAAGATCAGAGAACAAGAAATATAGAACTGAAAGAGTTAGAAATAATAAAAAAGCTTGATCCAGAGATTACTTGGTTTCAATATTACCAATTACAAGAAATAACTAAAAAAGATATAAAACAACAAGGGATTCAGCTGGACAAAAATGAAATAGATAATATTATATTATCAGACAAACCAAAAAAAATTGCAAGATTGTATAAAACTTTTTTAACAAGAGAATTGGAAGAGGAAGTAGTTAAAGAACATATGATAAGATGGGCTAGGAACATTGGTAAAGAGATTACTTTAGAAAAATGGAATAAGGCAAGAATAATAACTTATAGATTTACAAAAAATCAAACAATGAGAGAAAATTACTATAAAATGGAAAACAGATGGCATTTAACTCCAGCTAGACTTGCAAAAATATACAAAAATAATAATGACAGATGCTGGAAATGTCATAAGGAATATGGATCTTGGTACCATATGTGGTGGACTTGCCCAAAAATAGTGAAGTTTTGGGAAAGTCTACATGAAACAATTTGTACAATCTTAAACATCGAATTTGAATGTTCTCCAGAGATATATTTACTAAATATGTTGGAAATAATTGATAAGACAGATAGAGAAAAAGTATGGAAAATATTGCTTTATATGGTAACAGCGGCTAGGCTTTTGATAGCGAGTAAATGGAAATCTGAAGAACCGCCTACAATAAATATCTGGTTATTAAAAATGATCGAAATATCTAAGATGGATAATCTAGTGGACAGAAAGGAGGAAAGATGTACTGATATAAAGATGATAGATTGGAATAATCTTTACGAGTTTTGTGATAAAAAGTGGGATTAATAATATGTAGTAAATAATGATAACCTACAATATTGTGGCTTAGGAACATCAAAAAGAGGAAATGAAGTTGTTGTCGTAAAAGAAGAGGCAAAGATAGAAGTGGTTTATCCTGTAAATATTACAGTGACATATAGAAAGGACATATGGAATAATAGAGAAGTTTAATATATATGGAAAACAATACATAGAAATAGATGTTTATATGATAGTTATAATCATATAATCACATAATAGATGTTTATATGATAGCTATAATCACTGTCGAAGATTGGACATAATGGACAGAAGGTAACTAAAAACAAAAAATCCTTTTCAGAAACTGCCACCCTTATTATTAGTATTATTTTTGTTTTGTTTTGTTTTGTTTGATGTTGTGTTGTTTTTTGTTTTTCTTTATGTTCGTATGTTGGTAAGTGTACACTTGTTAGTGTGTATTTGATAAGGATGATCAGAATGTATGAGATAAATGTATGTTTGCATGTATGTTTATTAGTGGTGGGGGGTGATACACATAGTATATGTATGTAATATTTATTTCTTTAATAAAAAAAAAAGTAAAAAAAAAAAAAGAAAACAAAAATATCAAAATATCAAAAGCATCAAAGCCAAGCCTGCTAGGGTCTAGTTTTTAAATCAGCAGAGCAGCAGAAATGTGTCCTTGTCTAACTGCTCCTCTAGGAACTGAGCTTGACTCAAAGACAACACAAATAGCTTGTAGTTTACAAACAAAAGTTTACTAACAGTTTCAGTCTACATATGCATAGAGGCCACTCTTCTGTGGCTTCATGGGCTAACTCCAAATACCCCATGAGGCCCACCTATCCTTTTCTGTTTTGGGAAAGCTCCTTAACCCTTTCTTTGCAGTTTTGGCATTATAAACCTCCAAGAGGGTTACAAATGGGTCCTCAGTAAGGAAACCTCTGGACTTCCATGGGTTGGGTCCCTTCTTGAGTATCCATTTTTTTAGCCTATCCTGGACCTGCTCCTCCTTGAGCAATCTGGCAGCTGCCAGTGATACCTCCATTTTCTTTTGTGGGAACTCTGTTTCTCTCTAACAACTTCTGGTGGTAACCTCTTCCCCGCTAGCCTCAACTGGGAACCACTTCCCGCTAGCAAACTCTTCCAGCAGGCCTTCCTGGAATAACTTCCCGGCTCAAACAGAGTTGGATTGCTACCCACCCCCTTGCCGCCATTGCCTGTTTTTGTTCTAAAATCGTTTATTGTATTGTATTTATGTTTGTCTTAATTGTTATTTTAAATTTACATCAGTTTAATTTAGTTTTAAGGGGGTGGGAGGGCTAGGGATTGGGATGAAGGATTGTTTTAACTTGTTGACTGTTTTAACCTGTTGTACGCTGCCCCGGTTGCCAAGCAGAGGGGCGGGATAAAAATATTATTATTATTATTATTATTATTATTATTATCATCATCATCATTATTATTAAACTCTGGGTCGGCATCAGATGCTGCCACCCACCTCACAAAGGTTACCGGATCACTTCTGCAGTAAGTGCTGCATTGTAACCTCCGCTAGACCCGGCCAGAGGATCCAATTGGCCTCACGCCAATTCCCTCACTAGGGAGCCCTGATGCTGCCATCCTCCTTGGGATGCTACCCTTGGCAGGCTCCAAAACAAACACCAGAACTTGAGTCCTTAGCTAGACCCTTGCCTGAGTATTTTCTACTTGGGAGCACCTCCTCCCTGTTTTCTCAACCTTGTGCTCAGACTTACGGCCTCCCTTTGCCTGCCTTTGCTCATCCAAAGTGATCTGTACTTTGACTCAAAGGGCTTATGGTCCTGCTGTACCTGCCTTTGTCCGGTCTGTCCAACCTTGCGCTCAGATTTACAGCCTCCAGCGGAAACATCTTTCTGCTTTTGCCTACCTCATTCATCCAAGGTTGTGTCTGTGTGGTTTTTTTGGGGGGGTTGGTTGGTTATGGGCCTGGTTTTATGGTTTGAATGGGAAGGGACCTGCCTCTGTCTCCCAACCCATGATAGAGAAAATAAAAATAAGATGTCAGGATCTGCTCTGACAACACACCCAAGGGTGATTGAACGTTTATCATTGGATTGCTCGCACTGAGCCAGCCAACAAGCCATCCAATCAAAGAATGAAACAGGATCAACCACCCAACCTTTTGCCCTTATGGCCAGTCACACAAGAAATGCAATCACATTTTCTTATTTATCCTTGCGTCAGCAACAATTTCTCTCGATCCCTGTAAAAGCAGCTTCATTTATGTACCGTTTCATACCGTGCTATGCAGTGTCTAAGCAGTTTACAACTATAAGCTTCTTGTCCCCCAACAGCTGGGTACTCATTTTAGCAACCTCGGAAGGATGCAAGCCTGAGCCCTGGCTAGTATTGAACTCACAACCTTGTGTTTTATGAGTGAGTGGCTGCAGTACAGGCATTTAACCACTGCACCACCAGGACTGTTTACATCTGGGATCTGAATACTTTGATTGCATGGTTGGAGTGTACGGAGCTCGGGGAAGATTACTTTCACCTAATTTGTATTTTGGGGGGAAAGCCAATGAAATGCCCACATTCTCTACCAAATTGTAGCTAAAAGTCTAGTATGGGGAATTTTATTTAGCTCAAACTGAGGGGGGGTTGGCTACAAAGACCCTGCAAGACCGTCTCCCACTTGTATACCAAGAGGTTGGTGGATCTAAGAATTGATGCAGAGACAGAATTCTCCAATTAAAGTATTATTTTATTAAAGGGACAATCACACAGTAACTCACACTCATACATGCATTCATTCAAGGCTCAGGAAATCAAAGGTTAGCTTGTAAAAGATCTTGAGGCAAAACTACAGTTGATACTTACTACAGGTGAGGCTTTCTCCAGGATCCAATTGGGTGTAGTAGCATGGGACACAGCAGTTCCAAGAACGTTCGTTTGAACAAAAGTGCCGATAATTAGACTAGAGATCACAGTGATGCAGTGTCCCCATGAACTCCAAACTAGCACACTGAGGGGGGAAATCCAGGGTTTTTAAAGGGATAGAACCAACTGCAGGACAAAGGTGTGAGATTGTATGGGTGAGGTAATCTAGTCTGGCAATATTCAAGGTGAATGGGAAAAGGATTAAGCCATTAGCTAGCCCACCAAGTGAGACATCTAGGCAATTATCGCCTATTCTTTCTGATTATGGAGGTGATGATGGTCCATTTGCAACTCCCACACTACCTGCCTGAGATGGTTTCTGTAGGTCTTCCAAGTGACCTTGGTGTGACCTGCCTGTCATCACCCAGGTGGCACTTGAGGTCAAATGCAGGGTACATTTGGGATCATGTGGAATGCCACACACACAACAAAATTCAGAAAAATGTGAACATGTGAGCATATTAATATGTGCTGTTATATTGTTCCTTCTACTATGACAGTTGTGGAACATTAACAAAATAACATCATTCAAACACATAACTGTTTCTTGATCTATATGCAAAGGGATCTTGTAGCACCTTTGAGACTCGCCGAGAGAGTCTCAGCATAATCTTTTGAATACTTAAGTCTACAGCAGTGATTCCCAAAGTGGGTGGTATGGTCCCCCTTGGGGACAGTGGAAAGATCCAGGAGACCAATGAGGGGGAAAGGGACAGTATGGGGGCAATGAGGAGGAATGGGGGGGCTTCAGCCAATGTATTGGCATACAAGAAAGACATGAGGAAGTAGCACCCTTTAGGACCAAGGTAGAGATGAGTTAGAGGGATGCAGTAGCTCAAGTTGTTAAGACGTTGACTCTGTTGATTGCAAGATTGGCAGGTTGGCAGTTTGAGGCCCAGGTGCTGCTTGATGGGGTGAGCTCCTATCATTAGTCCCAGCTTCTGCCAACCTAGCAGTTCAAGAGCATGCAAATGCAAGTAGATAAATAGGTATCACTTCTCAGTGGGAAGGTAAACAGCGCTCTGTGCAATCATGCTGGCCACATGATCACAGAGTAGTCCTCGGACAACGCTGGCTCTTTGGCTTAGTAATGGAGGTGAGCACTGCTCCCTATGGTTGGACACAACTTGACAACCTTGTCAACGGGGAATACCTTTACCAATGTGAAGTCGTAGGCTTTCATGGCCAGCATCCATAGGTTTTTGTAGGTTTTTCGGGCTGTGTGGCCATGTTCTAGAAGGGTTTCTTTCTGACGTTTCGCCAGCATCTGTGGCTGGCATCTTCAAAGATGCCAGCCACAGATGCTGGTGAAACGTCAGAAAGAAACCCTTCTAGAACATGGCCACACAGCCCGAAAAACCCACAAAAACCAATACCTTTACCTTTTTTAAGGATGCGTTAGAGTAGTGGCAGGGGGGTAGGAGAGAAGTGGCAGAAAAAATGAGCTTTCACGTCTGAGACCCTGCATAAGCTTTGTGAGATGTGCTGGGACTTGGCTGGAAGGTTGGAGATGCACTGCTGCTCCTGCTTTCTTTAATCAGACAAGCCAAGAGAAGAGGTGGCAGAAAAAAACAAAGGAGGGGGATGAGTATCTGGGGTCAATTCTTCAAAAGAGTCCTCCATCTCTCTCAGACTGAGTGGGAAGCTAGCTGCACCCTTTTCTGCCCCAGCAAAGAAAGGTTAAGAGTCCTTTCTTGTCAGCGAGAAGGTTATCCTTTTGTACCCAGTCATCTTGAAATCAACAACTGAGCAGCTGGTCAAGCAGCAACTAAGAAGTCTCTCACCTGTGCCAGCCTTTGCTGTAAGATCAACATGTGCAAGAGTTTTTTTGGTTGCTGCTCCCAAGGTTACTGGATACAAAGGGAGCTGCAACCAAGAAGCCTCTTGTCCATGTCTGCCTTTGTCACATAGTCAGTGTGAGTGAGAGGCTTCTCGGTTGTTGCTCAGCTGGTTGCTCAGTTGCTGCTCTCTTTGCACCCAGTCAGCCTGGGAGCAGCAACCTAGCAGCCACCCAGACAGCCAGCCAAGCATATGGCCTTCCTTTTGCTATAAGGCTGGTGCATTTGAGACAGAGGAGCAGGTCTGGGCTGCTACCATTGCTGTATTCATACATGAGAGTGGAGATAAAGGAGGAAGAGGTGGTAGCAAGTTGGATGTGGTGAGGTATATGTCACTGACCAACTGGCTGCTGCACAAATAGTAGACCTGATACCAAGAAATAGCCACGGGGGGCACTCAGGTTGTTGCCCAAGAGGAAAGGGGTTGGTAGACCAAAAAGGTTTGGGGACCACTACCTTATAGCTATGAATGAGCTGCTTGTATGTGTGAATAGGTATAGAAATGCAAGATCTTGCCACAAAGTCAGACACAATTCTGTCCACACATCTACTCAGGAAATGTCATCACAGAATCTAATCACATAACCCACATTAGAGGTACTTTCACTTGCTCATCCTCTAACATGATATATGCCATCCCCTGTCAACAATGCCCTTCAGCACTCTACATTGAGTAAACAGGCCATTTTCTGTACTAGAGTATAAATGGACACAAATTAAAAATGGGAATACACAAAAACCAATTGTAGAACATTTCACTTTTCCTGGGCATTTCATCCCAGATCTCAGAACAGCAGAACAAATAAAATAAAATAAAATATTTTTTAAAAAATACAAATGAAGATTGGAAAAAGAAACAGCAGAATTGGAATACATTCACAAACTCCAGCACATCAGCAGTAGATTGAACGTGTCCTGGCACACTACACAACTTATAAAATTAGTTAACACACCAACCTCATGAGGGCTCTCTTGTTCTCTGAATCCTCTGCACCAGGAGTAAACTATTAAACCACATGTTCCTGTTTCATTTCTTATTCATTTCAGGTTCATTCACTTGAGAGATAGATTATGGGTTTGATGATGTAAACATTTCCCCCCTGTAACATGCAGATTGGGCCTGATACTCATTCTTGAAAAAATAAGAATGTCACTAATGGGGAAAAAACATTATTAATATTACTCATCCTATCTGGTTGCTTACTTGGAATCTGACCTTGAGTGTCATATGGCTTTCTTGATCCTGCCTCTTGATGTTCACATATTGAGCATGGACATCTGAATAGGAGTTTTTGAGAGAAATGAAAACACAATCATGGGAGGTTTCAGCTCAGCAGCCCTCATTGTATGCCACAGTCACAATCCTGATTTCCTCCCCCTCAGCATTGCTGCTTAAAAAAAAACTAGAGTAACCATATTATTAGAGTAACATGGAGCTTGAGAGCCAGCATAGTGTAGGAAAATCAGAGTTCAATTCCACACTCAGCCATGGAAACCCACTGGGTGATCTTGGGTGAGTCACACACTCTCAGCCCCAGAAAACTCCATGATAGGTTTGCCTTAAGGTCACCATAAGTTGGAAATGACTTGAACAGACAACAACAAAAGAAGGAACTTGGTTTTCATGATAGGGTGGAACAGACCTGTAACATTCTTTAAAATGGTAGGCTATAACTGTTACTCACTTCATACCAATTTTTGCCAATATCATATAAATAGAGGGAGAATACATTTGGCCCTGGGGCCTCCTGTGAGCTGTCCCCTTGTATGGAGACTATCTCTCCCTCTTTCCCTCTGACATGTTATTTCTTCTTATGTGATATAAACTTGCCCTGGATTCCCAATTATAGCAGTTTTAAGTGGTTAAATTTCAGAAGGCAGAACACACATATTGTTTATTAGTTCTTCATTGTTTGACTATACTGAACTTAGAAATATTCTCTTAAATCTGGTGAATGAAGTGAACAAACACATTGCAGACTACTTTTAGAAAATTCCAACAGAACCCCCTGCTAATTAAAGGCCAGCTACTACTGTTGAAATAGCAGATTACTTATGATCTGTTTGAGGCATCAGGTTGATGCCAACAGGAGGTCAGAGCCTATGTGGCAGAGGAAACTGTGAGATCAGTCATGTATAAGACTGCTTCTGTGAAGCTTTTTAATCATACTCATAACTTAAACACTTTATGCCACTGTATTTCAATACCCGTTGTTTGCAGAGGAAAAAGCAAGATAAATCATGAGCCTCCCCTCCCCTCCCCTCCCCAACAGCATGCGTATGATAAACTCTTTCGTCAAGTTGTTTCTCTGTGTGAATGTGAGTATCACATTCCAATGAGGAAGAGAGTCTTAACCTTGTGGGATCATAGACCTGTTTAAGAATTTGCTGAAAGTGATGGACCCCCTCTCTGGAGAAAAATATATATGCTATTTTCAAAGTAACAAGAAGAAAATCAAAAGAAAAAAATTAAAAATTGTGCCCAGTTCATGGACTGCCTAGGTATTCATCCATGCCCCCCTTGTTCTAAGAGTCCATGGACAATATATTAAGAACCCCTGCCAAAAATAAAAACCCTTTGTTTTCAACAAAGGAATAGCCATATACTTTTCAACCAGAGATCTTGCTATCCACAGATCAGTTAATGTAGATACTTCTTAATGCAGCACTCCTCCTTTACACACTTTCCTAGATTATGTCAATAAGCTTATTACTTCTGAATTTGTTGTTACTGGGTGACTCCAAGTCATCTCTGAGTCTTATGGTGACCCTATTCATGGGGTTTTCTTGGCAAGTTTCTTCAGAGGGGGGTTGCTATTGTTATCTTTTGAAGCTGCGAGAGTGTGACTTGCTTAAGGTCACCCAATGAGTTTCCATGGCCAAGCTGGGATTTGAACCCCGGTCTCCCAGTGTCCTGGTCCAACATCCAAATCACTGCACCACGCTGGCACAATAAGACAATTTAACCAATGTACTTGTGCCTAATATCAATGTCAAAAAATTGATTTTCCCTTCCTCCCCCCCTTTTCAAAAACAGATTCATGTGTGCATACGCTTGTGATTGTGGGCAGGGAACAGCCACAGGTGGGAACAATTCTGGAATAAATTAATGTGGAACACAAAGATATGATCTTGTGTAGAGGAGGAAATTTCATGTAAAAGTAGACTGAAACCAATGTTGTATTTAGTTCTGCATTTTGCATTACTATGGCAACCTGCTTATAAAGATGTAATCAGAAAACATGCTAATGCATGCCAAGGTTTTATTTTCTTCCTATTCTTCCTCAACAAGGGTGGAATGACATGTTAAAACAAGGAGCAGAGGGCTTCAGCTGAAAAATGAGGATCCCTCTTTCCTCTCAGGACTCATTCCCACTATGATTTACAGCAAATTGCGAATTGCTCTATATGTGCCTTGTTCTTACTGTGAACGGTTTCAGAAGAGACTGTGATCGTTTGGAGTTGCTTTGAACTGCAATGAATAAAAAAAAACAAAAAACAACAACAACAAAACCCCACTCTTTTTGAAGAGCAGTTTTCTGGTGGTTCTTTTGAAAAAAAGCGATTCAGGAACGTGTTCAACAAGTGTGAACGATGGGCCTGAATCACATTGCATTACACTGGAGGGTTGCTGCTAGCACTAGGGTTGGCTGTCCAGCTTCCTTTGGCCCAGCCCTGCTGCTTTGGGGGCTGCACTGGCTCTCACCAGCTTCCCTCAGCTCAGCCCTTCTCTGGTGTTCTGGGGGCATCCCAGTGGATAGGAGCTGCATGCAGAAGGAACCAGAGGTTCATATTCAGAAGGAAGATCTGTGGACTGTTCTTTGGGGGGCAGGGGGGGATGATGAAGCAGATCAGTGCTTGAGGGGGAGGGGGAGCTATGTAGGGGGGACGGTGACCAGATGTGTCTTCACCGCAAAGGAGGACCAGGCACTACAAATGGAGGACATTCATGGAGGACACCACAAAATCAAAGCTCCAAACCCTCCTAGAGATATCAATAGAGGTCCTCAGAATGGAGGACCTTTGGGAATACCTCCTGGACAGGAGACAGCAAGAGGGAACACTTCCTTCACAAGGGGAGCCCGGTGGGTCTGGCACTTGGCTGCGATGAGGAGAAAGGAAAGAGGGCAAGGGAAAGAGGCATCCCCAGCTGCAAAGCAAAGCCCCCTTTCCTGGGATCCATCCCCCCCAGTCGAGCACCATGGTGCCCAGGATCAGCTGCCTCTGCCGCTCCACCTCCGCTGTGCCTGGCTCGCTGTTCTCCAAGCTGCTGGTTCTCCTGCCTGGCTTCTGCAGGAAAAGGGACAGGAGAAGCCAGTCCCCAGAGGGAGCAGGGGGTGGTGGTTAAGGGCTCCTCGCCAGCATCAGGGCCATCCTCCGCCCCCTCCATCACAGCCTCCCCTCCCTCACCTTCATCCCAAGGATGCCGCCTCCTCCTCCTCCTCCTCCAGCTTATTCCATGTCACTAGTGGGAATGACATGGAATAATAAGGGCATGATTCGAATCCATAATGGGAACAATGCATTGGCCTTGATCGAATCAGTGACTTGGTGTCAACACGATTTGCTAACCGGTGTAAATGTAAGTGGGAATAACACCTACTACAACTCACCTTTTCTCCTGGCATTTGCATACTATGCATAACCTTGTCCCCAAAAGAGATGGAATGAATATTTGAAAATATTTTCAAAATGGCTGAAAAACATGTTTTTCAAGTGTTCACAACTTTAACAAGAAAAAAAAATATCTCAGACTGATCAAAATCTTTGCAAGATTTTTATCACACAGGAGGCAATTCCGTTAATCAAGTGCATTTAATCCTGAAAATATCCCACAAGAGCAGGATGATTTTCAGACGATGCCCCCAACCTTGCCATTATTCCACAATTAACCCATTAATAAAATGACAAAATCTCACTGCTTTTTATTTTGGGGATTTTGCTGCTTTAGTCACAGGTTAATTGTGGGATAATGGCGATGTCACTCTGGGGTTGTGGTGTGTGGTTGACGTGGCCCCAATCTGGTTTCAGGAGAGGTGGCTTGAAGCCACCCCTTCTAGGCAGTGTGTTTCACCCCTTAGTAAAAATAAAATTAAAAAATTACATTCCTAATTCCCAACAGCAGTAGATTGTGCTGTCACTATAATACCAGGGGTGCATCTTCATGCAGAAATAATGCAATTTGACACCACTTTAACTACCATGGCTCCATCCTACAGAATCCTGGGATCTGTAGTTTTACAAGGTCTTTAGCCTTCTTTGCCAAAGAGTACAAAACCCAAGGATTCTGTAGGATGGAGCCATGGCAGTTAGTGGTGTCAAACTGCATTATTTCTACAGTGTAGACTCATCCCTGATGACACTGATATCCCTCCATGGACAGAATGCTCTTGGTTATGACAGAGGCTTTTTCCCTGGAATAAGGAAAGACATCATTTTGGAAATATCTCGCTCCCCCACCAACCCAAAGGATTGGAATAACATTTGGAAGAGTATGGGAATGGCTCAAAACCTGCTGGAGATAGGGGAAAATTGCCTCCTTTCCCATTCCAGTGATGGTAGTTCCTTCACTGTTCTACTGAGGGAAGCACATTCCATCAGCAGAGTGACACACCAAATGCATACAATTCATGATGAACACATTATGGAAGGGGAGAAGTCCATTTGCATTTACAGTGGCAATTTAATACTCAGTTCTTCCTCTCTTCTGGAAATCAAGCAGCTTGGTTTTCAAAGCATGCATTAACCTGTTCTTTACAGTCTGCCTCCTCCTGTATTATTTACATTATTGTTGTAATGTTATGTTTTTAATTTGTATCATATGTTTGTAAGCTGCCCTGATTGCTCAGGCAAAAGGCGGGATATAAGAAATAAATTATTATTATTATTATTATTATTATTATTATACTTCCCATCCTTGACACATGCTGCTGCTTTCTTTTTATTCTGTCAATACACTCATCCCTCCACATTTGTGGCTTTGATTATCTGGATCCATTTCAAACTGGCTTTAAGACAGGATACGGAGTGGAGACTACCATGGTTTCCTTAGCTGATGACCTTCGTCTGGGCATCCACAGAGGTAGTGTGACCCTGTTGGTGCTATTGGACCTCTCAGCGGCCTTTGATACAATAGATCACAACATCCTCTTGGAATGCCTGGGAGAATTAGGAATCAGAAGCATTGCATTGCAATGGTTCCGTTCCTTTCTTTCGGGCAGATTCCAGAGGTGATGCTCGGGGACAGTTGCTCAGCAAAAAAGAAGCTTAATTGTGGCATCCCTCAGAGCGCCATCCTGTTCCCGATGCTATTTAACATATATATGAAGCCGCTGGGAGAAATCATCTGGAGACATGGGGCGGAGTGTTATCAGTATGCTGATGACACCCAGATATATTTCTCCATGTCTCGGGCCACAGTTTTGACTTCAGATGGCGTCTCCCCTCTCAATGAAGGTCTTAAAGCGGTAATGAACTGGATGAGGAAAAACAGATTGAAACTGAATCCAGGCAAAACGGAGGTATTAACGGTAACAGCCCCGAACCCAGGTATTGGGACACAATCTCCAGTCTTAGATGGGCTCACACTCTCCTCAAAGGACTGTGTTCACAGTCTGGGGGTGCTCCTAGATCCGCTGCTTCAGATGACAATCAGGTGAATGCAGTGGTCAGGAGCGCCTGTTATCAGCTTTGGCTGATATGCCAACTGCGCCCTTTCCTGGAGGTCAGGGACCTTGAAACCATGGTACATGCGCTGGTAATTTCTCGTCTCGATTTCTGCAATGCACTCTACATGGGGCTACCCTTGCGTCTAGTTTGGAAACTTCAATTGGTACAGAATATATATGAGGTTGGTCAGGAAAAACCAGAAGAGACCACATAATACTTATTCTAAAATCACTTCACAGGCTGCCTATCAGTTTCCGGGTGCAGTACAAGGTGTTGGTTATCACCTTTAAAGCCCTAAATGACTTGGGTCCAACCTATCTTTGGGACCGCCTTCTTCCGTATAATCCACCTTGCACTCTAAGGTTTTCGGCTATCGCTCCCAGACTGTGGAACAGCCTGCTGGATGAGATCCATCACTTGACCATCTTAAACAGCTTTTAAAAAGCCGTTAAGATGGATCTCTTCCGGCAAAGCCTTTCCTGAGTACATAACCAGCCACCAAAAATAGTTATGCCTGACCCTGATTTCTCCACTACAGTTATTTT
Source organism: Phrynosoma blainvillii (assembly GCA_026167975.1). Taxonomy (NCBI): domain Eukaryota; kingdom Metazoa; phylum Chordata; class Lepidosauria; order Squamata; family Phrynosomatidae; genus Phrynosoma; species Phrynosoma blainvillii. Next base: position 144,023,917 of record JANUYF010000001.1, read on the forward strand.
AACTTATCTGTTATTTATTGTGTTTTATTACAGTTTGTTATTTTTTAGTTTGTTTTCAAACTTTGATAGTTTAATTGCATTTTAGGGGGGGGCTATTGGGGGAGGGTATTGTTCATTTTATTATGTAAGCTATTATTATTATTATTATTATTATTATTATTATTGATTTTTGTGGATTTAATTATTCATGGATTTTATTAATATGTTCTCTCTAGGCATATCTAGGTCCTCCAGCCCAACTCTATGGTCAACTTTAACCAAAAGACACACTGAAGGACCTAGAGATTCCTTGAAAAAGCACTCCACTAGGCATTTGTAGCTCCTCCAGCATAATTCTATGGTCAGTGCCTGGCAAATGTTGACCACAGAGTTGCACTGGGGAACCTAGAGATTCCTAGAGGTGTTCTCTCAGGTGAAAAAATTGTGTTTTTGTTATTTGCATTTTTTCCATATTCATGGGAGTCCTGTGTTCCTAGCCCCAGCGAATGTGGAGGGATGAGTGTATATTTAGATTGCAAGGCCACTCAGCATGTAATATCATTTTTGTGATCTCTGTAGCATCAACAGCTACTGGCTGCTAAAGAAAAATCAGTATATTTGCTGTTGGAAGAGCCGGTGCTTCAGAAAAAAATGAGAGAAAGAATGGAAGAGAATTAGGAGGAAATTTTAATGTTACTCTGTGAATTTATAGTCAGAAATGCACACTTTGGCCCTCATGGCAAATTGTGTCCAGATTCAAAAACATAGTCATGTTAGTCTGGAAAATCAGTATGCAAAGGGATCTTGCAGCACCTTTGAGACTAAATGAAAGATAGACGTTGGTAGCATGAGCTTTTGTACACTTGAAACTATTTCCTCAGATGCATTTGGTGGAGTGGAAAGCTCAGGAACAGACCCATATAGCAGTCTGTGTATGAGAATGTCCATAGGAATGTAAACCTTTGTGTGTATGGAGATAAGGCGACAAGTTCAGTTTTAACAATGGTCATTGGAAGACAAGGCAAGGATGTTGCCTGAAGGCAAGGTTAGTAGATAACTATATGAATGAGTATTGGGATGTGGTGTGGGAGCCAAAAAGAAGATGTGATGAACTGGTCAAGAGAGCGCCCATGAGGCTGGGGAGTCAGCTAGTGTAGTAATGTGTGTAGTGTGCCAGGAAACCATTGTCTCTGTTCAAGCCACTGCTGATGGACTGCAGTTTGTTGATATATTTCAATTCTGTCATTTCTCTTTCCAATCTTCCTTTGTAGATTGAAGTGTTCTGAAGTGATTTGCATCTGGTTTTTGTATACTCCCATTGCTAATGTTTGATTTATGTCCATTTATCCTCTGGTGCAGGGACCAGCCTGTTTGCCCAATGTAGACTGCTGAAAGGCATTGCTGACATAGTATAGCATACATCACAATAGAGGATGAGCATGAAGAAGTCCCTCTAATACTGTGGGTGATGTCATTAGGTCTTTTTATTTACCCATTTAGAGCTCTGTGGCGCAGTGGTTAAATGCCTGTACAGCAGCCACTCACTCACAAACCATAAGGTTGCGAGTTCAATACCAGCCAAAGGCTCAGGCTCGACTCAGGCTTGCATCCTTCTAAGGTGGCTAAAATGAGTACCCAGCTTGTTGGGGAAAATTAGCTTATACATTGTAAGCCGCTTAGGGAGTACTTAAGTGCATTGATAAGTGGTACAGAAAGGTACTTGCTATTGCTATTGCTGTGATTACATTTCCTGAATAGACGGGAGGGCAGAGTTTGCATCTGGGCTTTTGGCAAGGCTTTCTACCCACGTCCACGTCTGTGTTGTGTATTCTTCTGTAGGTAAATGTGTTCAGATTGTGATTGTACCACTTCAAACCACAGTCACATAAATAAAAATTTATCCTTTATGTGAATCATTAACATAAAAAAAATTGCATGTCAAGTGGACATGTAGGGTAGAACCTTGCTTTCTAACATCAAGTTTTCTATAGGAAGGTATTTTTAATTTATGTATGGAGGCGCATTGTGTGTTCCCATCTAATTTTGTAAACTGTGTAGTAATAATTAAATTACACAGGTTTATCATTACAGTGAGAATTAAGCCACTGAGGAGAACAACTGAGACAGCACATGCTCCACAGTTGGAGCTTTAAAAGAAAATTCAGAGGGAGTTTTCACGTGCTCAGGAAATGCCAAAATCAATGGGTTTTGCTGTTTCCCTCTCCAGCCTCCAGATGACTATAGGATCAAGCCCTGTATTAAATGTCTAAGAAATACCACACTGGCAGACGGGGGCCGGGGGTGGGGGAGGGCTCATATATGCATTGACATGCACTTGTGGCTGCAGAGTTGTGGGAGTCATATGACATAATTAGGGCTGCAAATAGTTTTTTGCAGGTTTTTCAGGCTGTGCAGCCATATTCTAGAAGAATTTATTCCTGAAGTTTCGTCTGCATCTGTGGCTGGCATCATCAGAGGATAGTGGCATGGAAGTGAGTGTCCTATATATATTGTGTCACCCTTGGCTGGGAGAAAGTGATTTACATATTAATCTGTGTATTGGTCTGTTGTTGAATGGCAAGGCCTCAGGATGGGAGGATATGTGGGAGGATGTGTGTGTCTATTTAATGAGGCCTTGCCATTCAGCAACAGACCAACCCACAAGTTGGTCCTATAAGTAAAGTTTTAAAAAGATTGATAATTTTATAACAAAAAAGATTGATCATTTTATAACAAATGGGGAGAACGATATTTGAAAATAGCTAAGTATAGTCAAAAGTGGAGGTTTAGCAATACCACATATTCATTATTATTAAGATGCCTTCCAAATTACTAAATTTACAAAACTTATTAAAGGTAAAAAAAAAAATTAAGTGGGTGGGATTGAAGCTAAAAAGGATGGATCCCATAGATATGAGTTATCACCTTTGAAAAGATAAGCAAGAGGCAACTCATAAAATACAATAGCCCTTTCTTGAGAGAATAAGTGAAAATTTGGAATAAATGGTCCAAGATATTACCTCCAAATTCTTCTCCATTAAGGCTCTCTCTAATGCTGCCACAAATTAATAGCTCTGACAACCTCAATTATTTTAAGCAATAAGCTCCAGGGGGCATATTACGAGCAAGAGATTTGATTAGTTCTAACAAACCAATCATAAAAAGAGAAAATAGTTGACAAAATATGAACACACGTGGCTACAGATAGAACATGTCTTGGCTTTAGCTAAAGAAAGATGCAGGTAATGCAAGGCTGTTAACATTTTTGAACATATATGATATAATGAGGAAAAATAGTAGAGGGAATTACCAGCAAAACTACATGAAGGGTTTATAACATAAAAATGTGCCAGACTGATGAATATTCAGTTACTATGGGAAGCTGATATTAGATCACCTAATGGCCACAAGCCCCCTCATCTCTTGTCCTGAAATCCACCTCAGCATTAAGCTGGGAAAATACACTCAAATTGCTTCACAGACAGCATTATACATCACTGAAATTAGATAAAACAAATAACAATATTTCTTCTTAGTGCTGGAGGAAATGTGGACAAAAAGAGACTTATATTCACCTTTAGCTAGAATGTTCAGAAATGTTTGTGGAAACATGATAGTAACAATAATGAAAATTACAAAATCAAAATAGAATATTTTGCAGGAAATTACTGCTGTTGCCAACATTCATTGAAGCAAAGCAAACCCTACAGCATAAAAATAATCATATTTTCAGTATATGCAGTATGTGCAATAATGAGTAAAAATTGGAAATTCTTGGAAAGCATAAATATGAATGCTGGTGGAATAAAATCTGTGAGATTATAGTGATGGAAAAGTTAACATGGATGGCTAGAGCAGTAGAAAACAGAGACCAAAGCAATAAATTTTGGAACACTTGGTCCCCCTTTATAGAGTATATGAGCAAACATAAAGAAGAAAGAGAGCCACCAAACATGTACAGATCAGTTTGGATAAATGTTTTCTGAAAGCCGGGTGAAATACTGTAGGTGTCCTTTGTTCATGTAACAGTTTTGGTCCATTCTCGTGCCTACCTGCAGATCTTATCAGATGAGAGTTATCATTTTTGAAGATGTCCTGCAATATATATAGATAGCTCTGCAAGGAAGAAAGAGATGCTGAGGGGAGGGAGGAATACTGCTCTCTAGTGACCTGAACTTTGTTTCTTCTATAGCGGAGAAGCTATTTGCGTTAATGGAACCAGTATATGGGTTTTGTTGATGAATTCACTCAGATTTTTGATCATGCCAATGGCTTTTTGGTTATAGTAATAAATATAGTGTTTTTTTAATAAAGGATTTACTTATATCTTGACTCATCACTGAACAAGTGATGCAGTGAGTCTATACTAGCTGAGGTTAACTTATAGGATTCAAGACCATAGTGCCCAAGGTCAAGGAAGTTATTGTGACACCTGCAGCAGAGAACACCATAGACACCTGTCTCCACCCCACCTCTGCTCTAACAGTAATATATATATATATGTATATATATATTAGTTGCTTTCAACTTCCTGTATTTTTATGGCTAAAATCTGCAGCATTAGCCAGGTGTCTCACTCTGTCTAATTATAGGCTTGTCCCCTTCTTGTCACACATAGTGCTGCAAATCCAGATAGTAATTTCCAGTAAGACAGAGAGACTTTCCAGTAATGCACTAATGAAGTGCATTCCCCACTAATGCCTTTAAAACAACACCGACAACAAAGAAAAACAATGTTATGTGTACTGCATGATTGAAGACAGTTTAAAATAATTCAAATTTATTGATTAATTTGTTTAATATGTCTGAGTAAATATATATTCCGAAGCAAACAGCAACATTTTAAGTTGAAGTAATGCATTCACTTTATAACAAGCAGCATCTGAGAAGAGACATGTATTACTTATGTGAAGCCCCATCTCGATGTTAAGGTTGTGTGCTTAATCCATTAACTGGTTGAAAGCCTATTAAATTCCATCAGAAAGAAATATTCTGCCAGCGTTGCTATAATGGATGACTTGTCATGCCTCCTTACTCAGAAGCTGGCTCTTTCTGGAATGGAAAAAATTTTCAATGCCTAATCTTAGAGATCTTGGAGCCCTTGGGGCCAAGGCATAATGGGGTTTTTGGAAAGCACTTTAAAAAAAAAAAGTCACAGCTGAGTTCTCTAGTCACTGATCCCATAGTGCCTTGGATCCAAGGAACCCTCAAAAACAGGCACTGAGGACAGAAACTTCTCTCTTTCTTTCATACTTTGGCTGGAGATATGCAATAGGTGGCTTCCTCCTCTGGTGGTAGCATCATGTATCTTTCACATGTGACCATCTGCTGCCAGTTCCACTGCTCTTCCACTTATACCTGAAGGTCTTGGATACCTCTTGGCATAAGCAACAAAACTGTCAATAGCTTGTATATTTACAGCTCATATTTTCGTATATTTTGTATATATGAAAAAGTAGTTTGTATATGGCACTCGATAACGTTTTCTTTTCACAGCTTAAAGCATTTACATACAGTAAACTGATGACAATACTATATGAAAACTGCAAAGTTGTGCTGGGCAACGCATGGCCAGTGAACCACGTACAGCCCTGCTGCTGATGTTTGCAGACTATGCTGTCTGAGCAGGCTACCACAAAAATGTGTGGCACTGCTGCATCATCACACAACAGGTATGATTAACGCTGGACACTGAAATCTCCTTCTGCTCCATTTTCTTCCCAGAATGGAAAGAGACATTTTGCTCTGCCAGTCTGCAGGTCTCTATGGTATTAAAAGGACCAAGTGTGGAGAACCCCAGACCTTAAGATTTCAGAAGCCCAAACCTGAGATCACGGGTGCTTAGTGTTGAGGTCAGAGAAGGTGAGCTTTCATGATGCAATTGAACCATCATCAACCATAGTTGCTCAGAGCCTTATCTCAAGAAAAGAAAGCTGAAATAGAATAGGGGAGTAGCTACTTTCTCCATGCCTCTCCGCATGCTGTCAAAAAAAAATCTGTTCTCCTTCCCAAGGGAGATGGTCATAAAAGCATTGTATTTATAAATTGCAAAGAGGGGGGGAAAGATTTCCATTTTGCCTTTTGCTTTTTTTTTTTTTTTTTTTGGACAAATGGATTTTTGCAACATGACAAAAGGCACGCTTTTATGACAGAAGTGCTAAGACGGCATGTGGAGAGGCATGGAGAAAGGTTCTGCTCTCCCACTCCATTCCAGCTTTCTTTTCTCATGCAGTAAGGCTTTCAGAGTATGTAAAAATTCAAACAATATAAATAAACTGTAACAAATGAGAAAATATTTATTTGGTTGGAAATCAAGTTTTACAAGTTCTGCATTGAACAGAAAAATCTCTTTTCCCAGCTCTGTTTTCAACACCTTTCCATGAACTGCTTTTAGGAACACATGAGAATTGCAGTCCAACCAAAGAAAGTTTTTCAAGCCCTGCAAGCACACTTTAAACCACATGTAATTTTTACCTACCCTCTAACTGTTCCTATTTGGCAAGGACCTTTCTGATTAATCATCTGCTGTCCCCCTTTTTCAACTGCTTTAAAAATGTCCCAGTTTCTTTCTCTTCCTCCCACTTTCCCCCTTTATCCTTAGCTTACTTCTGTTGCTGTAATGGAGCTCAAAAGGCAAAAGCAGTTTGTACTCAGTTAACTCAAAACAAGGGAGGGGAGAGGAGGGGTGGAATCTTGTCTTTCCCTGTAGGTCCAGGCAAAAACAAGCTGCTGTAGCCTCTCCTGGCTTGTCTGTTCTTTCCCAATAATATAATTTCTGATATCCTGACCTCACTCTGATGTTGCTGTCTTTCACATTGCCCCTAAAAGGGAAATACCAGAACAATAAGCTTAATGTGTTTATTGCTCAGGCATAGCCATTTGATTAAGGTTTTTTTTTTAGAAAAATATTTATTTGTTTGTTTAATATGCCACTTTTCTCCCAGAGTGGAACCCAGGGTGTCTCATGGCAGCAAACTAATCAAAATTCACAGTGCAATCTTAAAAGCAATTAAAATAGTCACAATTAAAACAATATAAGAACATTTTAAAATGTACAAAAGTTTAAAAATAAATACACTGAACGTAGAATTTAGAAAAAGTTGATGAAAGGGCAGGAAACACAAATCTGGATGCAGGATTTGGAACCAGGGCAGCATATTTGGCATGCATGTATTTAGGGAGCAATGACATGAAGTGAAAGTGAGCCAGGGTGGTGTACTGGGTTTGAGCATTGGACTATAATGCTGGAGACCAGGATTTAAATTCCAGCTTGTTCATGTGAACCCACTGGGTGACCTTGGGCAAGTCACATTCTCTCAGCCTCAGAGGATGGCAATTGCAAACTCCCTCTGAAGAAACGTGTCAACAAAACCCCATGACAGATTCACCTTAGTTGGAAATGAAGGTACCCCCCCCCCCAAGGATGTGAACAAGGATGTCTGTGCTTGCTTGTCAGGGACAGCCAGGTGGAGGACTTGGAGGACTCTGAGGGGGAGGATGTGGGGCCTGATCCTAGCTTGGTGCCACCAGCCCCCATAGACCTAGCTGAACCTGGACCTAGCTGTGTGGAACCCATTGAGCAACAGCCCCTGCCTCAGCAGCCTAGCCTCCCTCCTCAACAGCCTAGCCTTCCTCCAGCAGAAAGCCTTTCCCCAGCAGAGGTTGCAGGCCAGGAAGAAGCAGAGCAGCAAGAGATTGAAATCCCTACCTTTGCTCAGAGGAGAACAGATAGGGAGGGGCTGCGGCGTTCTTGAAGGTTAGCTGAGAAACGTGCAGCTAAAGAGAAACACCTGGGAGAGAGGAGCTGAGGCTAGATAAGCAGCTGGGAAAAGCCAAGCTCTCTGTCAAGGCTTATCTTGGATTCCCCGGTGAAAGCTCTTGGCTCTCGGCTTGACTTTAGACTGGTTATATCCTGTGACCTTTGGAACGGCTCTGGACTATCTGCTCGCGTTAACCCTGGACCTTGGATTGCTCTCTGACCTGCCTTTCAGAACTCTGGACTTGTTGGTTGCCTGCTGCAAACAAACAGTGGTACGTCACTTGCAACTGGGTTGTTGTCTTGGGAGAGGCCCTGTCTTTATCAGCCACGTGTTGGCAGCTTTCCCTGACAGAATAAGCCTTGACCATAATCAGGCTGATAAGATGGAGGAGAGCTCGTTAGTAAGAGAACTTCTTGAACAAAATCGACAGCTCTCAGAGAGGATGGGGCAAATGATGCACAGCATGGCTTTGCTTCAGAATCAAGCCCAGCCCCAGCCACAGGGGAAAAGCCTCATATCTCTGCCAGAGAAATATTCTGGTGAAAGAAAAGAACTGGAAAGTTTCCTAGCTCAGTGCAAGCTGCACTTTAAAATCAGGGGAACAGAATTCACCACTGATACACAGAAGGTGGCTTTCATTATCAGCTTGTTGTCTGGACCTGCAAGCAAATGGGCCACTCCTTACCTCAATGAGGATAACCCTGTCCTCAACAGCTTGCCGGACTTCCTGAGGGAGATGAGGACTGTCTGGGGAGACCCAGTCAAAAGGGAGATGGCAGTGCACCAGATTAAGATGCTTCAGCAAGGCAAGGGCTCTGTGGCAGAATATGCTACTGCCTTTCGCCTTATAGCACAGGACTTGACCTGGAACGAGAGTGCTCTGCAGGACCAATTTCATTGGGGTTTGGCTGACCCCATCCAGGATGAACTGGTCCGCTCAGAGCCTCCTGATACATTGGCTGCCCTGATCTCCCAGGCGACCCGCATTGACTGCCGTCTCACAGCCCGCAGGCAGGCTCAACGGTCCAGCCTGCCCCTTCCTCCTTTGTCTGTGTCATCGACTCCTGCAGCTTCCCTTGAGGCTGCCTCTCCTGGGCCTGCAGAGGAACCAATGCAGCTGGGAGGGGCCCGGCCATGGCTCACCGGGGCTGAGAAGGAACGAAGGAGGAGAGAGGGCCTCTGTTTGTACTGCGGGATTTCTGGGCACTTTGCCAGGGAGTGCCCTGCCAAGGGACGCCGAGCACCGGTGCAGGGAAACGGAAGGTCCCAGGTGTAAAACAGGTTCATCACCTGGGAGCATCTCTTGAACCTGCTCCCCTCCATTCACCCTGCAGCAGAGACCCCTTGTTGGTGGCAGCCAACCTCAGGCTCCCAGCCCAAGAGCTCATTCCCCTGGGAGCTATGATAGACTCGGGAGCCTCCAGCAATTTCATGGACTTGGAGTTTGCTACTTGCCACCAGATCCCCATGGAGGCCCTAGCCGAGCCAAGACCGGTGGAGACCATTGACGGGCGGCTCTTACAATCGGGTCTGGTGACGCACCAGACCTTGTTATTGCACTTGGAGATCCAGGGCCATGTCGAGGAGGTCCGATTTCTACTGGCTGATGTGCCACATTTCCCCTTGGTCCTGGGAATGCCCTGGCTCTCCAAGCATGATCCTCATATCTCGTGGGCCCGTCGGGAGGTCCTCTTTGCCTCCGAGTTTTGCCAAGATTATTGCTGGCCAGAGAGGATCCCGGCGGCGGTAGCAGCAGATGCCACGGAGCCCTCAGTAATGCTACCTGAGAAATACTGGGATTATGCTGATGTTTTTGATAAGAAGGAGGCGGTGTTGTCCTGGCAGCCCCCTCGCAGTCGGAAGGATGTCCAGCGGTTCCTGGGGTTTGCCAATTTCTACAGGAAGTTTATAGCTGACTACACAGCCCTGGCGAGCCCTCTGTCCCAACTGCTGCGAGGGACAGCCCACTTCCTGTGGATGGAGGAGGCCCAGAGGTCATCTGACACCCTCAAGGAAAGGTTCACGTCAGCCCCGATCCTGCAGCACCCTGACCCGCTGACTCAGTTTGTAGTGGAGGCAGATGCCTCGGATGTGGCAATTGGGGCCGAGCTGCTTCAGCCCATGGGGGCCGAAGGACACCTGCTACCTTGTGCCTTTTATTCTCAGCAGCTCTCTTCTCCCGAACGCAACTACACGATCTGGGAGAAGGAGCTGCTGGCGATTAAGGCAGCCTTTGACACATGGCGACATCTGCTGGAGGGGGCGGCTCATCCGGTCCTGGTCCACACCAACCATAGGAACTTGGAACATCTCCAGATGGCTCGGAAGTTGTCTTAGAGGCAGAAGTGGTGGGCCCTGTTTTTTGGCCGCTTCAACTTCTGGCTTCAGTACGTTCCTCGGGCCTGGAATCGACAGGCTGACGCTCTCTCCTGTAAGCCTGAATACGCCACGGACCCAGAGGGGGAGTCTACGTCCACCTTGCTGCGCCCAGAGAAATTTGCCGCCACTGCACGGGATGCTATGCTGCTGGACCAGGTCTGGGACCTCCAGGGCCGGGACCCATTTGTGGCACGGCATTCAGAGGAAGGGGACGCTTCTCCCTTTACACTTCAGGACGGCCTGCTGTACCATCGGGGCCGTCTGTATGTGCCTGCAGGTCCCTGTCGGGAGGCGGTCTTGCAGTTGTGCCTTGATGCCAAGCCAGTGGGGCACTTTAGCTTTTGCAAGACCTTGCACCTCCTCACCCGGGAGTTTTGGTGGCCTTGAGTCCGGGCGGAGGTGGGCCAGTATGTGGACACATACCCAGTGTGCCGCCGGGCCAAGGACCACCCTGGAAGGCCTGCAGGGTTGTTGCTGCCTCTGCCGACGCCGTCGGGGCCCTGGAAGCTCATCTCAATGGACTTCATCACGGACCTACTCCCCTCTGCCGGCTGTACCACCATCTGGGTGGTCGTGGACCTTTTTTCCAAGATGGCACACTTCGTGCCCTGTGTTGGCCTCCCCACGGCGAAGGAGATGGCCCGGATGTTTCTTCAGCACATTTTCCGGCTCCATGGCTTTCCCGAGGGGGTGATTTCGGACCGAGGGGTCCAATTCACAGCCCGGTTCTGGACTAGCCTTCTGCGGCTCCTGGACGTGGCGCCGCACCTGTCCTCGGCATACCACCCAGAATCCGATGGACAGACGGAGCGCACCAACGGGACGCTGGAGCAGTACCTCCGCTGCTACTCCAGTTACCACCAGGAGAACTGGGTCGACTTGCTGCCGTTGGCTGAGTTCGCTTATAATAACTCGGTGCATGCCTCGACGCAGCAGACGCCTTTCTTTGCCACCGGAGGCTTCCATCCACGAGGGTTTCCAGCTGTGGCTCCGGTTTCGGCAGTTCCTGCAGCGGATCAGTGGTTCCAAGAACTCCGGGCTGCTCAGTCCTTGCTGCAGGAGCAGCTCGAGGTGGCGAAGGAGGCATACAAGAAGGGTGCAGACCGGCAGCGGCAAGAAGGTCCTCCTTTGCAGGTGGGGGACGGTATGGCTGTCCACACGCCATCTCCCACTTCGGTGGCCCTGTCGGAAACTGGATGCGAGGTTTGTCGGGCTGTATAACATTGTGGCTGAGGTGAATCCCGTGGCATTCCGACTGCAACTACCACGGACGTGGCGGATCCACCCGGTCTTCCACCAATCGTTGCTGCTTCCGGCTTCAGGGGTCAGGCCCGATGCGGGTTCCATGCCTCCCGCTGATCCGGTCCTGGTCGATGGGGAACAGGAGTTTGAGGTGGCCCCGATCCTGGACTTCTGTCGATACAGAGGCCGGCTGTAGTATCTGGTCGATTGGGTTGGCTACAGGCCGGAGGACCGCTCTTGGGAAGATGCCGCTGATGTGCATGCTCCTCGCCTGGTCCGGGCATTCCATCGTCGCTTACCTGACCGGCCTCATCCTCCGCCGGAGGTGGGGGAGCATGATGGGAGGGGGAGTGATGTCAGGGACAGCCAGGTGGAGGACTTGGAGGACTCTGAGGGGGAGGATGTGGGGCCTGATCCTAGCTTGGTGCCACCAGCCCCCATAGACCTAGCTGAACCTGGACCTAGCTGTGTCGAACCCATTGAGCAACAGCCCCTGCCTCAGCAGCCTAGCCTCCCTCCTCAGCAGCCTAGCCTTCCTCCAGCAGAAAGCCTTTCCCCAGCAGAGGTTACAGGCCAGGAAGAAGCAGAGCAGCAAGAGATTGAAATCCCTACCTTTGCTCAGAGGAGAACAGATAGGGAGGGGCTGCGGCGTTCTCGAACGTTAGCTGAGAAACGTGCAGCTAAAGAGAAACACCTGGGAGAGAGGAGCTGAGGCTAGATAAGCAGCTGGGAAAAGCCAAGCTCTCCGTCAAGGCTTATCTTGGATTCCCCGGTGAAAGCTCTTGGCTCTCGGCTTGACTTTAGACTGGTTATATCCTGTGACCTTTGGAACGGCTCTGGACTATCTGCTCGCGTTAACCCTGGACCTTGGATTGCTCTCTGACCTGCCTTTCGGAACTCTGGACTTGTTGGTTGCCTGCTGCAAACAAACAATGGTACGTCACTTGCAACTGGGTTGTTGTCTTGGGAGAGGCCCTGTCTTTATCAGCCACGTGTTGGCAGCTTTCCCGGACATTGCTGTAGTGACTGTGAGAAGGATTTTGATAAAGTACAACATGTCAAGTTAATGGAGTTGCTCATAAACAAGAGTCTTGATTCAAGAGATATTTATATAATTGGAAGCTTGTATTGCCAGCAGAAGCTGAAAATCAGATGACAGAGGACAGGGAAATACAAATAAAATAGGACAAGGAAATATATACTTTCCCTACTCCTTTTTAATTTGTGCTTCAGGAAAATCTTTAAAGAAACACTTGATTGTTCAAATGCAGCATCATTCTTAGTGGAAGGATTATCAGTAATATCCAATATGCAGATGAAAGAGAATGATAAAATGACAGCTTAGATGGTATGCAACGATTACTCAATAAAGTCAGTAAAATAAATAATGATCACAGGTCAAAAACGATAAGAAAACCAATTTCATGATAATTAGTAAAAAATAAGCACCCCAAGGGACTGAACAGTTAAAAAATCCAAAGTGAAAATGTGGAATGTGGCTCAAAAACATAAATATTTTTGCAGTGGGTTGGATAAGCAGGATGGGTCATTATCTGCCAATAAACGTTAGAATAGAGAGGGTTGGGAATAGCTTTTTTTAAAGTTGAAGGATGTAATGTACAAGAAAAATGTAAAATTAACCTTGAAAATGTACATGCTAAGGTCTTATGTATTCTCAGTTCTACTGCAAGGCATGTAATAGTAGACTTTAACAAAGGTTACCACACCAAGGGCACTCTCTCACACGAGTACCAAGGTTTGGGGAGTTATTTTTTAAAAAATAATAATAATTACTTTTCCTGTTATACTGTTATAATTAAACAGTAATTGTTTAATTCTACTGATAAAATTTCAAGGACACCATAAGTAGTTAGCTACTATTGCAGTTTTAATTTTTGGAAGTAACTCATTGCTTTCCCATTTCTCAGAACCAGTTTAGATTCTTTTCAATTTTTTTATTTTAATAATCTAAATAGTACAAATTACTGGCTTGTGGTATTAAACACACTCTCTTTCTGTTCACCCCACCATTACCTCCATCCCGACCACAAAGCATGAGACAGTTAAAGTGAGCTCCTCCTCAAGCACTTAGTGAGGCCATCTCCTTCATGATTATCAAAGCTGCAAAAGGAATGAAGCTATCTTTTGCTAATTCAAGTTGCAATTGGAATGTAATTTAACTATACCCTTTCCTTAAGAACAGTGGCATCTCCGCCTGGGGTGTCACCCGGTGCCGTGATGCGGGGCTTCTTGCGATGGGGCTTCCGGGGCAGAGCCAAAAGGGCACTCCACCCACCTCGCTGTTGCGGCACATAAATGGCACCGCAGCAACAAGGTGGGGTGTGTGCTCAGCCATTACAGCAGCACCCCTGGCCTTCCAGTCCTGCATGGCCATGGCCACATGGGACTCAAAAGGAAAGGGTGAGTGGCTGTTACACAAGACCCAGAAGGCGGCCACCCACCCCCTCAGCCTTCTGACTCCCATGTGGCCATAGCCGCTCAGGACCCGGACTACAGCCACCACCACCCCCGGCCTTCCAAATCCTGCATGGCTGTGGCTGCATGGGACCTGGAACGCTGCTGCTTGCTGCCCCTGGGGTGTGCCAACCCACTGGGTGACCCCCCCCCCCAGGGTGTCACCAGGTGTGGTCCACTCCACCGCACCCTCCCTAGTGACGCCACTTGCTTAAGAAGATGAAACTTATTACAAATAACTCATTATTTGCAGTGGAACACTTGAAAGCTCCAACAAGAACTTTCAAATAAAATAATTAAGCAACAAACTCACAATTTATTTCTGCCAATGCCTCATTCTTAACACTTTGATAGTGAGGAAGGGCTGCAGTTTAGTGGCATGCAAATGATTTGCATGCAGAACAATCGCAGCTTCAGTCCATAGCATATCCATTAGCTGAGTGGGTTATTAGGTTAACTTGATGGCTCTGAGAGCAGGAAGGCAAAGAGCACACATGGGAATACCATACCCTCCAACTGTCCTGATTTGTCAGGGATAGTCTCAATTAATCATCTTCCTTCCCACTTTCTCAGCTGTTTTTAAAATATCTCAGTTTCTCTCTTCTCTCACTCTCCCTGTTTGTCCCCAGCTTATTCACTTGCTGTAAAACTCAGTTAAAAGTACAAAAGTTTGGACTCCATTGACTCAGCAGGGATGAGAGGAGAGTAGGGGGTGGAATCCCGCCTTTCCCAGTAGGCTGAAGCAAAAGCAGTCTCTCCTAATTTGTGTGTTGTAATCTCTCCTAGCAATCTCTCCTAGGAGTTTATCACACGGGGGAAATCCCGTGCAGAAACGGGGCTTTAAATTATGGTAAACAAAACCCGCAAAAGAGGGTGTTTTTTCAGACAACGTCGCTGTTAAAAGGAGGTTAATCCAAACAGGAATTAAACAAAAACTGCTTCTTTTTATTTTCGGAAGATCCCAAAAGTAAAAAGAAGCAGTCTTTGTCTAATTTCTGTTCGGATTAACCTCCTTTTAACAGCGCTTTCACTTTTCACACAGGGCAGAACGGGAGAAATCCCATTCATTGAAAGCTTCCGCTTTTGTGTTTTTTTGTTTGTTTGTTTTTTATTGTAAAGCCCATTTCTGCACGGGGCTCCCTGTGTGATAAACTCCCTAGTTTGTTGCAATCTCTCCTAGTTTATATTCTTCCTCGTTAAAGGCTTTTGACATCTTGACCATACTCTGATGTTGCTTGGCCACACGTTTTGGTTTTCATCTGTGAAATGTTGGAGGTTATGGAACTCAGCACATCTTAGCTGGTCTTGGTAAATTAAGGAAAATAACCCACCCACCCCCAATCTGGTAATGTTGGCTAATATTGATAAGTAGCAACTGTCCCTAAGAATGTTGGAAATGATTTTAGTTATTAGATATGAACTCTGCTGACATTCAGCAACTCTTCCTCCGGCAAATTTCATACAATCTTGATTGTTGTTGTTGCTGTTGTGTGCCTTCAAGTAGTAGTAGTAATAATTATTATTATTATTATTATTATTATTATTATTATTAATTGTATTTGTAACCCGTCCCTCTGCTCGGCAATCGGGGCGGCGTACAGCAAGGTTAAAAAGACAACTATTAAAACATTCCATCATCCCACACCCTAGCCCTCTCACCCCTTAAAACTGAATTAAACTGTAATGGAAGTAAAATCAGAATTAACACAAATAAAATACAATAAAATAAATTCCTTGGTTAACATGTAGTTCTGGCTTTTGGTGACCCTATGGAGTTTTCTTGGCAAGATTTGTTTAGAGGAGGTTTGCCTTTGCCTTTGCCTTTCCCTGAGGCTGAGAGCATGTGGGTTTCATGGCCAAGCAGGGAATTGATGCCTTTAAGTTTAGATTAAGGGAAGTACATTTGTTTAATAATGGCTGGACACATGCTGTGGCTCCATGAATTGCAGTTTACCAGTAAAGCACATGATTTGCAAGCAGAAGTTTCCAGATTCTGTTCCTGGCATCTCCAGGTTGTCTAAAACCTCAGAGATGTGTTGCCAATCAACACAGGTATTACTGTGCTGGGCAGATCAATAGTCTGACTTATTATAAAGCACTACTATGCTTTTAAAAAACAGCAACAGAGCATCACTTTAATTCTGCACTCCCATCATTTTGAACAAAAACATATCAGAGATGCATTTGGCCAAAACAACAATTGAAAAAAGACATTGTATGGCCTCTAGTGAAATATGCCAGACTGCATTCTAATCTATTTGTGGTTCAGTCACTCCAAAGTACATAGCTTTAGAATCATACGTAGGAGCTTATCGCACTGCTAAAATAAAGTGTTTTACCTGTCCCAAATTCAATCTTATTTGGGGCTGCATCTGGACCCTATAGCAGCGATTTTGCCACTAAAACTGCCACCCAGGTCCACCCAGGGTCCCAGGGGCACTCAGGATTCCTCTTTTTGAAACCGAGAATTTTCCGACATAAAAAAATGACCGCTGGAGTGTTCCTGGGACCCAGGGTAGATGTGGGTAGTGGTTTCAGCTGCAAAATCGCTGCAATAGGGTCTGGATGCAGCCCGAATTAAGATTGAATTCAGGACAGGTAAAACATTTTACTTAGCAGTGCGATGAATAGATTGTACTAGTTCATCAGAATGAAATTTTAAACCAACTCTTTTTAGATGGAAGTGAAATGCAGAGGACTTCAATGTTGCTTTGATAGCGTTGGCTATTCAAAGTAACCTTGAAGTTCTATTAAGGGAACCTAACAATACATCACTTTTGTCCAAATAGATGAGATCTGAATGAACAAATGCATATTCTGTTCCAGGGTGGGATGGTGGACAAAAAGCCATACTTTGATCCAACACTTCTGGCAAGTGAAATGCTTATGTTAGAACGGGAGCAGCAATAACAAAAATATAGCAGGTAAATTAATCTCTTGCCTCAAGCATCACAGTTTGCTCACTCTGCTTTGCAAAGACGGCTCCCTGCCACAGGGAGATCTTAAGTTCTCTGTTTTTATTAAGTCGCAAATCCCTTCTTAACTAAACCTGTCAGCTTGGCTGATCTTCAGTAGACTTGTGACCAGAAATGAGATTACTCCTCCATGGCTATGCATATCTTTTAAATCAGGCAGGCCTTTCAAATAGAATTCAGGCAGTTCAGAAGCAACAAGTGTCAGTGTTTGTCCTCTTTTTAGCAGAAGGAGATGCTCTATGTTGACCAGTTCCCAGCTCTACCATCTTCTGGCATCTTCTGTATAGTATTTATTATATTCTGATCACAAAAGAGTGGCTTGTTTTTGTGTGCCATTTGCCACTGCTTCTTCACCAGCAGAACAGACAGAATATCGTATGCCTGCTGCTTGGGCTGGAAGCAGAAGGGGAAAATACTGTTTAAGAAACAAAATACCTCACAACAGTGGCATCACTAGAGTTGGTGTCACCCAGTGCAGTAACTCCAGACATTACTGCATGAGGATTTTAAACCGCAGTCTCACAGGGAAAAATAGCAGCTTTGGCAATACTCATTGCACAACAACACTTGCAATCCATAGCCGCCCTGTTCCCAACCCACCCCTTTTCATTCATGGAGGAAACCCCTGAATGATCTGGCAATTGTGTAAGTTCCAGGTGTGAATTTCACTAGAGAGAACTTGCATGGGGGATCTCCAAGGAATGTCGGGTGCTGTAAGCCAATGCATCTCAGATTATATGAAATGGCAAACCAGGATGATTCCTCCCCCTTCTCCTCTCCCCACAGCTGGATCAACTGAGCACAAACTGCTTTTGCACTTTACATTCAGTTTGTAGCAACTGAAGTAAGTTGCAGACAAATGGAGAAAGTGGGAAGAACAGAGAGAAACTGGGATAATTTAAAAGCAGCTGAAAAGTCAGGGAGGGGACAACAGAGGATTAATTGAGACTGCTGTTGTTGTTATTGTTGTTTTGTGGCTTCATGTCATTTCAGACTTATGGCGACCCTAAGGCGATGAATCTATCATGGGGTTTACTTGGCAAGATTTGTTCAGAGGTGGTTTGCCATTTCTGTCCTCTGAGGCTAAGAGAGTGTGTTATCCAGTGGATTTCATGGCTGAGCAGGAATCGAACCCTGGTCTCCAGAGTCATAGTCCAACACTCAGACCACTACACACCATGCTGACTCCCCCACTGCCCTTACCAAATCAAGACAGTTTGAGGGTATGAAGTCATCTGGTAACTTCTAGACACATAAGTGCACACATGTATTTATTTAATATCCCACATTTCCCCCAGCACAGAGAACCAAAGTGGCTCCCAATATGAATAAAAGCCAATATACAAGATTAAAATGCCAAGTTTCCATGGTCAAGCAGGGATTTGAACCCTGTTCTCCAGAGTCATAGTCCAATACTGAAACTGCTAACCAAGCAACCAGCCAACCATCTATTCCCATGCCAAACTTTGGGAATTGCAAACCTAGGTTATTCAGTTAACAGAGGGCATACAACAGGATGGGTAACAAGAATACAGCACTATGAAATGTTACAAACCTGTGCTACATCATATATATTTCTGGTAGATATCTACCATTTGTGGTCTTGATTGTGGAAAAATAAGTGCTGGAAGGCCATATATGTATTGATTCAATTCCTTCTGTCTATATCTGCTTGAGCAGCTAATATCCAAATTAGCTGTTCACTCGCTGTCAGTAGTGTTATCTGATGGGGCTGGAGGTATTTTACACATGCATGCACACAGAGAGTTTTTCCTCTGATAACTTTTAGGATATTCTTTTTGGTTTCACAGCACTTTCAAGAATGTCTATCCATTCAAGGGAGAAGATGAAAAACAGGTTCTACAGTTTCCTTAGCAACAAGCATCTGTTAACTCACTTTAATTCTGCTCATCTGTGGTTAGACAGTTTAGCTTTTGAGGTAGTATGTAGTCCTGATCTTTCCACAAATATCTTCTGAGAAATGTTGCTTAACGTTTCTATAGGTAAATGGTCAACAAAGTAGACATGGGCTGTATCAACAGGTGGCCCATGGGCTGTACACAAGTCTTGTGCATTTAACCCCCCAAGGATGCCCAGACCCCTTGTCATGCTATAGCTGGTGTGACTTAGACTGCATCTATGCTGCAAAATTAATACAGCTTGACACTGCTTTAACTGCCATGGCTGAATGCAAAGTATTCAATAGCCACGGCACAGTGCTATGGAATTCTGGGATTTGTAGTTTTGTAAGATAGTGTCATGCCCTGTGAAGAAACTGGAGACTTGGAGGAGAAAGCAGAAGAACCCAGCCTTGAGTCTGGCCCCAGGTCCTTAGTGCCAGTGCCACTGCCAGGCGAGACTGCTGCCAATAAAGACAGTCAGGAACCTGGCACCAGTGTAGCAGAGGTCCCTGCCAGCTTGGGCACTGAAGAGCATGAGGAGGCAGACTTACCTGTGCCTTTATTCAGCAAGCAGAAGTCTGAAAGGGAAGGCACATGGTGCTCACAAAGAATTTACACTAAACGCTGAGCAATCAGGGAACAGCTGCACCAGTGAGAGCCAGAGACAAAAGCCTGGGAAGAATGCCAGAACCTTTGTCAGAGGTTAGCTGACTTGCCTGGCGAAAGCATCCTTGTAGATTCTCTTGTTGCCTGACTGTCTAGATTGGAGCTTTGGACTGATGATTCACTCTGATTCCTCAAGCCCAGACTCTTGGACTCATTAATGACCTAGCTTGCAGAACTCTTGGTATGCTCTGGCTTCTGACCATCTGATACTCTGAACTTGGATTGTTGCAGATGCTGTGTTTTGTTGCTCTTTTGCTTTGCCATTATCTCTGTTGCTTTGTTGCTATTGTCTGCTGGCAGCTTTCCCAGGATTGTGCGTATACAGTGCTGATGAAAGCGTTCGAGGAAACGTAAGTGTTGGTGATAGGTGACCCATGTTTCAGACCCGTAAAGGAGAATAGACAGTACAATTGCTCTATACACACTGATTTTTGTGCTTCGCCTCAGGTGTTTGTTACTCCAGACTCTTTTGTAAAGTCTTTCAAATGCGCTGTATGCCTTTGCTAATCTGTGATCGATCTCTTTGTCAATCTTGGCATCTGAGGAGATGATGCTTCCCAGGTAGGTGAACTGCTGAACAGACTTAAGCACAGATTTGCCTACAGCGATGTGGGGATGGTGGTGTTTGTCTTGTGGTGCAGGCTGGTAGAGAACTTCCATTTTCTTCAGGTTGACTTCCAACCCAAACATTTCTGCAGCTGTTGCAAAGCAGGATGTTAGGCGCTGCAGAGCTGCTTCTGTGTGGGCAACAAGGGCAGCATCATCAGCGAAGAGTAGCTCACGGACTAGATAGTTTAGAGTCTTAGTACGAGCCCTCAGACAGCTTAAGTTAAACAAGCTACCATCAACACGGTAACGTATATAGACGCCGTCTTCTTCTTTGAGCTCTGCTGTAGCCCTTTGGAGCATCATGCTGAAGAAGATTGTAAATAAAGTTGGAGCAAGAACACAACCTTGCTTCACTCCATTAGTTATTAGAAAGGGCTCTGAAAGAGCATCGCCGTATCTGACTTGACCATGCTGGCCCTCATGTAGCAAGATAATCATTTTGAGGAATGGGGGGGGGGGATCCTAGTCTTTCCAGGATCTGCCATAGACCTTTTCTACTCACAGTGTTGAAGGCTTTGGTGAGGTCGACAAATGTTACATAGAGTCCCTTGTTCTGCTCTCTACATTTCTCTTGCAGTTGTCTAAGGGCAAATACCATATCTGTAGTACTCCTATTGGCTCTGAAGCCACACTGGCTTTCAGGAAGGAGTCCTTCTGCAATAGCAGGAACTAATCTGTTCAGGAGTATCCTTGCAAGGATTTTTCCAGCAATAGAGGGCAGTGTTATACCACGATAGTTTGAGCAATCGGATTTTGCTCCTTTTTTCTTGTACAGGGTGATGATGACTGCATCTCGGAGATCTGATGGCAGTTCCCCTTTTTCCCAACCACTCACATGGAGTTTGTGGAATTTAGCATGGAGTACATGACCTCCGTGTTTCCAAACTTCAGGTGGGATTCCATCAATCCCAGCTGCCTTGCCATTTTTTATCTGCTGTATGGCCTTAAGGGTCTCTTCCAAAGTGGGAGCTATGTCCAGTTCGTTTTTCATCAGTTTTTGTACTATATGTTGGATAGCTGAGCCTTGGACTACTCAGTTGGCACTGAAGAGACTTTGAAAATGTTCAGCCCATCGATTCAGGATGGAGGCTTTATCAGTAATTAGTGTTTGACCATCTGTACTGTATAAGGTGCTTTGGACCTGATATGTAGGTCCAAAGACTGTTTTAAGAGCTTCGTAAAATCCTCTAAGATCACCCAGATCTGCACAGTGTTGTGTCTTTTCTGCTATATTGATCCACCACTTGTTCTGAATGTCTTGGAGTTTTTGTTGAAGTTTACTACACATGAGACGGAAAGCTGCTTTTCTTACATGGCAAGTTGGTTGGGCGAGGTATGCCTGGTGAGCAGTCCTCTTCTTTGCCAACAGCTCCTGGATCTCTTGGTTGTTTTCATCAAACCAGTCTTGATTTTTTTTGTGGGAGAACCGGAGGGATTCTTCTGCAGACTGGAGGATACTGTTTTTGATATGTGCCAAAGCACTGTAGGAGAAGGATCTGTAGGGAGGTCTTCAAGTTTTGTTTGCAGATTTGCCTGGAAGTTGTCTCTCATGGTAGCTTGTTGAAGATTGTTGACTTGGAGTCTCCTCTTTAAGATGCCACTCTTCTTAGGTTTGAGCTTGAGATGAAGATTTAGTTTACATCTTACGAGGCGATGATCTGTTTGGCATTCTGCACTGGGCATCACTCGAGTATGACGGACATCGCAAATGTTTCTCTGGAGGACTAGAACATAGTCAATGAGGTGCCAGTGTTTGGATTGGGGATGCATCCAGGTTGTCTTCAAGCTATCTTTCTGCTGAAAGATAGTGTTTGTAATAGTCAGCTGTTGTTCTGCACAGAACTCTAGCAGGAGGTGTCCGTTATCATTGCAATTTCCAACACCATGCTTGCCTAAAACACCTTTCCAGGCTTCGGAGTTCTTTCCTACTCTGGCATTGAAGTCACCAAGGATAATAATTTTATCTTCTACAGGGACTTTTTGTATGAGGTGGCGTAGGTCTGTGTAGAATTTGTCTTTCTCTACAGGGTCGGCTTGCATAGTTGGGGCATATATACTGAAGAGAACAACATGTGGGGAGGCATAAGGAGATAATGCGATCAGAGTAACCTGTTGGCAAGGTTTTGAGTTTGGAGGCAATGGAGTTTTTAATCATAAAGCCTACTCCTGAAAGATGTTTTTCAGTTTTGGGTTTGCCAGACCAGTAAAGTGTGTAGCCTGCGCCGTGTTCTTTAAGGCTGCCTTCCTCATGGAGAAGAACTTCACTAAGAGCAGCAATGGCAATATTAAGTTGTGTTAGTTCATGGGCTATTAAAGCAGAGCGATGCTCAGGACGTCCACTATCTGCAGAGTCTTGCATGGTTCTGATGTTCCAGCATGCAAGCGTCAATTTATTTACACCTATGGAGGCCGGTGTGTGCCTTTGTTTCTTTGTCTTTGTTCGACCGCATCAGAAGATGCCTGTTGGCTACAGCTAGCCAACCGGGTAGGTGGGGATGAGTTTTCGTTAGGCCACCTTTTCTAGGCCCCTCTCCGTATGGAGCAAGCAGTGCTCTCCTTAAAAAGGCTGCTTGGTCATTCAGGATGCTGCCGAACAAGACTGTCATCTCCCGGGTCAGCCTCAAGCGACCAAAGTCCTGAACCGCCTGTATGCAGGGTTGGGTCTGCGGCTTCCAGTGCATCTTTACACCTGCCGTTTCGTCCCTCACCTATCGCTACAGGGCTTTTTCAAAGATTGGATTTGTCCTTCGAGCCTGTGCAATGGATGTTTCTGGTGGAGCGCAGCGTGCACAGAACTGGCCTCACCCTTTAAACCAGGGGTAGGCAACCTTTTTGAGCCAGGGGCCGGGTTGCTGTCCCCCAGACAATTGGGGGGCCGAAGCACCAAAAATAAATAAATAAATAAATAAATTAAAATTAAAATTAAAAATTAAAAAAAATTAAAAAATATGCATGCATACTCTCTCAGCCCCAGAAAAGCCATGGCAAACCCCCTGTGGAGATTTTGCCAGGAAAACCCCAAGAACAAGTAATAACAACAATAATCAATATCATCATGGTGGGCGGCGGCGGCGGTGGCAGGACCAGCCTGGGGCCAGTCCAAAGGCCTCAGGGGGCCGCATCCGGCCCCCGGGCCTTAGGTTGCCTACCCCTGCTTTAAACCAAAGGTTTGTCTGCTGTGGCCTTGCAAGCATGGACGGTAGCAACGAGATCCTCGGGTCGTAGGTTTGTTTAGAGTTTCCTTCTCTTAGATGGTTGACCTTACAGGGTTGGACGAGCACCATCTGCCCGGGTTTGGAATTAGAGTTTTCCTTCTCCTAGGATGATTGCCATAAGGCTAGGGAGCCCATCCTGCTCTTTGACTTTCTTTGTCAGACCCTTCGGTTTTGACCTGTCTGGCATGGGAGGCCCTACTGGTGGCTATTATACCATTGCCAGCATAGCTCAAAACTACATTAGGGTACGCAAGCCTCTCCCCCACAACAAGGGGGTGTCAATATACAATATTAGCCACCAACATACAATTATGTAAGAGTGTGCATTTTCAATTTCCTCTTCAAAATAAAATAGAGCAGTGCACTCCTCCTCTGATGGTGCTGAGAGGGGCAGTTGGTGGTAGGCTTGCCTTCAGAGGCTCTGCCTCTGGCTCCTCCTCTGATGGTGGTAAGAAGGGCAGTGAGTGAGAGTAAGGTACTTGTTTTAAATGTATTAAGTTATTGATCTGTTTTGTTATGTTAAACTTCTGTTAATAAAGTATTGTGTGAGTTTTTTTAATCAGATGCTTTTGGCTTCTGGGTACACTAGATATATAAATATTAGATTCAGACAAGGTGTATGTAGTGGCAGCAAAGGAGAGAGGGAGTTGGTGTCCAGTAGGAATAGAGGTTGTATAATATCCTGCACAGGAACCTTGAGGGCATCTAGTGGGTGCCCACAGCTGGTGGTCACAGCAATGGGATAAAAAGAAGTCTGTACATTGGTGGCAGAGGTGGGCATAAAGAAAAGGCCTCAGTTTTGTTGGCAACAGCGAGGATTGTGGATGTCTTCATGTACACTGGCAGTGGAGATTGAGGCAGGGCCTTACATCTGATGGGAAAAGTGAAATAAGGGAAGAAGCCTCACAGTGCCCTCCTCAGCTTTGCCTCCAGAGTCAGATGGGGTTAAACAGAAGGAGTGGTCCCATACTCTTGCCCCTGGGCTAATTAAGAGGTCAAGGGGATGTGCATCCTCTTCACATCCACAGAAGAGAAGGATTGTCCTGAAGTTTAGTCTATTAGGCTTCTGGGTTGATCAATTATGAGGAAGCGCATTATATTGCAACTGGCTGTTTTCCACATCTTTAAGTGGATTACATTTTACTGGCATTGTGGGTGGCAGGCACACAGCAGACAGAATGCTTCACCGTACAATCCCCTTCCATCATACAGTCTCTGCTTTTCCAATTTCAGCCACCTTTTGACTTAATGAAGCAGGCTCCCTGAAGCAGGATGCTTACTATGGGCAAGGGAAATGTGAAGCACCACTGACATCTATCTCAAGATAAAGAGACTTTCACAGAAAAGCTCACTAAAATTGAAGATATATTTAATACAGGAAGCAATGCAATTCCTTTCGGACCCATGTAAAGGGATAGTTAAAAGCCACTTGTACTTACTGCTGACTAAACAATTTTGCCAGAAATTCTTAGCTTTCTATTAAGTTGGAATCACTTAATGTAACCTGAATTTCATGACAGTCTATTTAAGCTGAAGAGTCTTAGAATATTTCCAGGAATTCAATGAGAGTTGAAATCCCAGTTTGAAGACTTTGACAAAGTTTTCCTACCAGAGTTTCATACCTTCCCCCAGAAAATGTAGAACAAGGTTAGCCCTCTTGATGTTTTGAATTAAAACTCTCAGAAGCCCCAGTTGTCATGGCCAGTGTTACAGAACTAACTACAATGTGAGTTCTGAAAGATATGTTTTAGCACCATGCCAGAAGACTGCTGTTATGTTCTGTACAGTGATTCATAATATTGGAAATCACCTTTCAGATATTTTGTATGTGTAATGTAGAGCACCATGTGCACACATAAATCCAATGTCAAAAGTCATAGGGCCTTATCACACGGGGTCCCAAGCAGAAAATATCCAAAGGCAATCCAAAGCTAAAACGTTTTTCCTTTCCTTGTGTCCACACAATATCCAAAGGCAATCCAAAGCTAAAACGTTTTCCTTTCCTTGTGTCCACACAATATCCAAAGGCAATCCAAAGCTAAAACGTTTTCCTTTCCTTGTGTCCACACAATATCTAAAGCTGAAACGTATTTCACCCACTTGATCCGAAGTCAAAGGGGATCTTTTGACATTCGGATTTTTGTGGATGTACCAAGCGAGGCGCGGGAGGGAGCCTCCACCGCCGCCTCCTCCGCGGCCAGAGCCGCCTCTCCGCCGGTGCCTTGGGCCGGCTGGAGAGCTGGCAAGTGCGGAGGGAGGGCGAGGCGTGGGAAGGGGCCTCCGCCGCCGCCTCCTCCGTGGCCAGAGCTGCCTCGCGGGAAGGAGCCTCCGCCTCCGCCTCCTGTGCCGGAGGGAGGGCAAGGCGCGGGAAGGAGCCTCCGCCGCCGCCTCCTCCGCGGCCAGAGCCGCCTCGCGGGAAGGAGCCTCCGCCACCACCTCCTCCGCGGCCAGAGCTGCCTCGCGGGAAGGAGCCTCCGCCGCCGCCTCCTGTGCCGGAGGGAGGGCAAGGCGCGGGAAGGAGCCTCCGCCGCCGCCTCCTGTGCCAGAGGGAGGGCAAGGTGCGGGAAGGAGCCTCCGCCGCCGCCTCCTCCATGGCCAGAGCCGCCTCTCCTCCGGGGAGATGCCTCTCCACCGGGGAGATGTCCGAGGCCCCAAACATTGCGCAATGGCCACGCCGCCGCCGGCAGAAACATTGCGCTATGGCCGTGCAAGTGAAACGGAATCTGTCTAGTTCACTTTAACTTCACTTTATACTTCGCTTGCTGGCCAGCGTTTGATAAGGTCCATAGACTCATAAAATCTTAGAGTCATAGTATCTTAGGACGTTATCACACGGGGAGTCGCGGGGAGAAAGTGGAAATAAACGGGCACGAGCGGAAGTCTTTAATTTACGGGATTTGTCCCGTTCTGCCTCGTCTGATAACTAAATTCGAATTTAAAAGGGGGTTAATTCGAACGAAAACCTGATCTTTTCATTTTCGGGATTTTTGAGGATTTGAAAAGATCAGGTTTTTGTTCGAATTAACCCCCTTTTAAATTCGAATTTAGTTATCAGATGAGGCGGAACGGGACAAATCCCGTAAATTAAAGTCTTCCGCTCGTCCCGTTTATTTCCACTTTCTCCCCGCAACTCCCTGTGTGATAACGTCCATAGAGTTGGAAGAGACCAGAGGACCATCCAGTCCAACCCCCTGCCATGCAGGAACCCACAATCAAAGCAACCTTGACAGATGGCCATTCAGCCTTTGTTTAAAGACTTCCAAAGAAGGAGACTCTGCCATTCTCCAAGGCAGTGTGTTCCACTGATAAACAGCTCTTACAATCGGGAAGCTCTTCCAAATGTTTAGGTGAAATCTCTTTTCCTGTAGCTTGAATCTGTTGCTGTGTCCTAGTCCCTGGAGCAGCAAAAAGCAAGTTTGCTCCTTCTTCAATATGACAACCTTTCAAATATTTAAACAGGGCTATCATATCACCTCTTAACCTTCTCTTTTCCTGGGGAACATAACCAGTTTCCTAAGCCACCTTTATAAGGTATGGTTTCCAGACCTTTCACACACATTTTGGTTGCTCTCCTTTGGACATGCTTCAGCTTTTCAACATCCTTTTTGAACTGTGGTGCCCAGAACTACACTCAGTAATCCAGGTGAGGACTGAACTAATCAAAATATACTGGTACTATTACTTTCCTCGATCTGGACTCTATACTCCTATTGATGCAGCCTGAAATTGCATTGGTTTTCTTAGCTGCCGCATTCTCCAGTCTTCCTCTTACTTTCCCACTCCTTCTCTATTAGAGGACAGAGATGCATGTGCCCCTCAGCTTGCCATATAACCTGTTATCCCATTCCCAGTATCAAAGTAAGATTCGACAGCCAATGTTGACGAAATGGGATAGGTATCTGTCCCCATGTATTCATGGCCATGCTGGCTGGGAATAATATAGTTCAGTACAACTATAGGTCTTACAGATGGGGAGAAGGTTGTTTGGAGGCTGTACACGTAACAATATCCTGATCTCTCAAACAACTGCAACTGCTTCCCAGAAAACCTATTTCCCAGGAAGCCAAGTTGGCAACTTCCCTGGTAGGGGGCTGATAGTCCAAAATATCTGGAGGGTAGCAATTTTGCTATCCCTGGCCTACTTGATATTCCTTCTCTTGGTTTTTTTTAATTCCATCTTTTTCTTGAAACCTTGGACAAAAAAATCCTTAGTACTCATCCTTAACAGAAATTAAAAACACAATGGAACTGAGTCCATATTCTTCCTTTGATTCACTTCACATCCCCTTTTTCACCTCTCCATCAAATTTTAAACTGTAAGATCTTCCAGGTCAGAGATCTATTTCATAGAATCATAGAGTTGGAGGAGACCACAAGGGCCATCCAGTCCAACCCCCTGCCATGCAGGAACTCCCAATTAAAGCACCCCCAACAGATGGCCATCCAGCCTCTGCTTAAAGACCTCCAAGGAAGGAGACTCCACTATGAACGTTATCACATGGGGAGTCACGGGGAGAAAGTGGAAATAAACCGGACGAGCGGAAGACTTTAATTTACGGGATTTGTCCTGTTCCGCCTCGTCTGATAACTAAATTCAAATTTAAAAGGGGGTTAATTCGAACAAAAACCTGATCTTTTCATTAACCCCCTTTTAAATTCGAATTTAGTTATCAGACGAGGCGGAACGGGACAAATCCTGTAAATTAAAGTCTTCCGCTCGTCTGATTTATTTCCACTTTCTCCCCTGACTCCCCATGTGATAACATCCTATTTGTTGTCACTCTGAAGTTTTGTGCAAGCAAATGGTGCTCTAAAAACAATGGCAACAGCAACACTGATTCTATGAGTGAAATGTTCAGCCCAGTCTTATATATGTTTACTCAGAAGCATGTTTACACATTGAAATTAGGTTGAACTTGGGCCCTTTCACAATTCATAATTACAGCACTATGATTTTACTTTGACTGCCATGGTAACATCCTATGGAATTCTGGGATTTGCAGTTTAGAGTGGGGTTTTTTAGCATAGAGTTCTAGTGCATTATCAAATGACAAACTGCCGTATTTCGCAGGGTCTATAAACCATGGAAGAACACTATAGCTGTGTAGTGTGAAAGTGTTCATGATTGTATATAGGGCAGGAAGGCAGGTTTGTAGTCTCTCTGAGCATGTGTTTCACTCGCTCTCTAAACTAAATTAAACTTGGAAGTACTTAAATTTGGCTGGATGGTGTCTTAAATTGTAATTTTATTTTGGTTTACTTAAAAAAAAAAAGAATGGAGCTACAAAATTAACCTTGGTTACGCATCTATCATCAAATAATGAGTAGAAATAGTTTTTTATAACATAGTTTATGGTGGCTGCATTTCAATTTGGAAGACTGTATTACTTTTAAGACAAGTTTTAAGTCAGAAGCAGTGGCCCAGCTATGGCAGATGGAAAAAGATTTAGCACAGATAATTTCTCATCATGGTACTCAGTGAGATGTGCACCAGAAAGCAAAAAGGTTGTGCTTCATTGTTTTCTTCCTGAAGGTAAACTGTATTTAGGTAAATTATTTCATGTTTGTTTGAATGCATCAGTGCATTTATATCTCTCATTTAAAAGTATTTATCATTCATTTCATAAACAGAGATTGATGGAGTCGATGGAAGTGAGTGAATGCAGTGGCTATATGGACGTTATCACATGTGGGCCAGAAAGCGATAATAAAGTGGAAATGAGGCATTCCGAAAATAAACCGAAAATAAACCTTGATTCCGCAAATGGCTTTCACACGTAATTACCTTAATTGCGAAATTACAGTAAGCGCATTTAATGTTCACACACAAGTGAGAAAAGCCCGTAAATGAACTAGAAATGATCTTCTTGCACATGCAAAGATAGAGGAATGCTTGCCGTGGAACCATGGGAAAAGCAGGGAAATGCTCCCAAATGCGCATTTACTTTTCACATTACGGTAAATGTGAAATTAACTTAATTTCACAATTGCATTTCCTCAAAACTACCGAATTTCAAAAGATCTCGGATAACACCAGTTTCTGTCCAGTTTCTGTGCGACGTTGTGTGAAATCGTGAGGCACAAATCCAGTTTCTGTTTGGGATTTGTGTGGATTAACCAGCAGATTTCCCCCGTGTGATAAGGCCCTATGTGAGGCAATATCTCATAACAGAATGTGGTATAACAAGCACTCAAGGCATTTTCAAGCCGTGACAGGGAACAGGAGTCTAGCAGGCACCTCCAGATCGCCATACCTCTCCCCTTTCCACTGGGTTTTCACAGACTGAAGGTTTGGGCTGGACAGGGATTAGAGGCACCCATGTCACATAATGTTCCTGAATAATGTCTGAAAGTTGAACATGAGCCAACAGTGTGATATGGCAGCTAAAAAAGCCAATGCAATTCTAGGCTACTTCAATAGAAGTATAGTGTCTAGATCAAGGTACATAATAGTGCCACTGTATTCTGCTTTGGTCAGGCCTCACCTGGAATATTCCATACAATTCTGGGCACCACAGTTCAAAAAGGATGTGGACAAGTGGGAGCCTGTCCAGAGGATGGCAACCAAAATGGTAAAGGGTATGGAAACCATGTCCTATGAGAAAAGGCTTAGAGAGCTGTGTAGGTTTAGCCATAAGGAAGAGGAGGTTAAGAGGTGATATGATAGACCTGTTTAAATATTTGAAGGGATGTCTAGATGTCTGTTCTAGAGACTAGGACAAGGAGTAATGGATGAAGCTACAGAAAAAGAGATTCCACTTCAACATTAGGAGGAACTTCCTGACAGTAAGAGCTGTTTGACAGTGGAACACATTCCCTTGGAGGGTGGTGGAATCTCCTTTAGCGGTTTTAAAACAGAGGCTGGAAGGTCATCTGTCAGGGGTGATTTGAGTCTGTGTTCCTGCATGGCTGAATGGGGTAAGACTGGATGACCCTTGTGGTTTCTTCCAACTCTATGATATGTATGTTTGCATATGCATGTAAATGTGGCAACTACCTTGGGTCTCATACTGGGGGAAAGGAAAAATACGAATGGCTGGAATTCAGTCTTGAATCTGCAGGAATAGGAGTCTTACATCAGCAAGGGACTGCCATTACTACGCAGGGTAGCCAGCAAAGTGACTGTTGCATATCAAGATCATTGTGCAATGGGTGTCAATGGGCATTGGATGTTCGTGAAGGCCAACCAGACAATGGCTAGGGACTGCCAATGTGCATTGGTAGAGCCTGATGCACATTAGGATACTCTTCCTGTCGCCCTGATATGCATCTTTGCAATTCATTAGGAGGGTTACACAATGCCTTTGCTACATAGCTAATTGTGTAAAGTTACACAACAGTGTAGACCACAATATAACATTGCAGCCAACATAATTAAATAAGTAATTAATTAAATGCATGTTCCAAGGGAGTGAGGAAAAACATAAGTTTATTTCAGAACATTGCTTCCACTTTCCTTTGATTTAAAAAACCCAAAAGCTGTTAACAATACATTCAAATTACAATAAAAGCAGTAGCTAGAAGGAACAAAAAAAGAAACAGCCATCCATCAATCACCATATTGCATTTCTCATCAGGAAATAACCATTCCAAGGGTATCAGCTTCTACTGGGGTTCATGGAATTTGTAATGCGTGTCTCTTTCTTTGAACTGCACAAAATGAAAACAAACACCACTTTCAGCTTAAGCAGGGTGGGCAACTTCCCCAGGTCCATGGGGCCAGTTTTGCACAATCTGCCTTTAAAAATGGGGGGGGGGGGGGGAAAGAAACCCAAAACACAGCAACAAACAGAAGTGGCCAGAGGTTGAGTTCTGCTGCTGGGGATTTTTTTTTTTAATGTTAAACAGTGTAGTGACCTCATGAGACATATATAAAAATGGAGTGATTTTCAGAATCTATAAAACAGTAGCTCATCCCAGCCCACTGCACAGCATGGTATAGTGATTTGCATGTTGGACTATGCCTCAGGAGCCCAGGTTTCAAATTCCCACTTGGCCATGGGAAAACCACTGGGTGACCTTGGCCAAGCCATGCTCTCTCAGCCTCCGAGGAAGGCAATGAGAAAACCATCTCTGAATAAAGTCTTGCCAAGAAAACCCTGTGATAGGGTTGCCTTAAATCAAAAATGACTTGAAGGCATACAGCAGCAACTACAAAATTGCTTCTGATATGAATATAGGAACTTGGATGCTGCTTCATACTGAGCAGCTCAGTGGTGTCAACTCTCCAGTGTTTCATACAGACTTCTTTCCTAACCCTACTTGGAGATTCCTGTGCATTACTTGGAAGTGTCCCATCAAAAGTGCTGCATTAACCAGGCTCTACCCTGCTGAGTTTCCAAAACACAGACAAGGTCAGTGTATTCTGTTTGGCACAGAATAGGTGCAAACAGCCATGCAGTTTTGGGAGTGATTTTCACTATCTTTTCTAGGGGAAAAGTTGAGAAGTTACTTGTTTGTGCTTCCTATTTTCTGTTTCAAATATATATATATATATCTGTCTCCGTCTTTTTTTTTTTTTAATTAAAGGCTGGGTATAGCTTTCTCATTCTGTAGATTAGATAAAAGAAAATCAGTTAAACTATCAGGGAGGGCAATTCTAGAGAGAAAATTGTCAGTTTCAAAAGGCACTAGTAGCCAGTGAGTGCAACAAACCTTTTGTATTCCAACATACATGGTCAACCTTCACTTACAGTGTTCCAAAACTGTTTGGCAATAGACCAGGAGCTGCAGACTCATTTGTATTAATTTAAAGCCCATTTTTCAAACACAAATAGGAAAAATTAATTCCAAAAAATTATTGTGTGTGTGCATGTGTGTGAGAGAGAGTGAAATTAATTAAATACCTTGTGTTTGATTGCCCCCTATTGGTCATAAATGGAAGATACTATAGTAATTTCAAAATTAAGCCACTGCAAACTTTAGAGCCAGTGTCATGTAGTGGTTTGAACACTGAGTTGACTTTAATGTCACACCTGGCTCATAAATCACCACAATCCCGTTAGTCTAGCAAATGCAAACATATTGGGTTTGACACAATCACTATTGAACAGCTCTTCAAAAGTGTGATAGTGCTGCTTTATTCCATAGCCCTGCCTCCCTGCCCTAACCCCTTCCCAGCATGTCTTTTGGACTGTATTTATTTTTATTTTTATTTATTTTTAGCACAATTGCACAATCATGTCAATCTATTGCACTGTGTGTGCATATAATATAATATAATATAATATAATATATAAAAGAAATGGGGGGAAAAGAAAAGAAAATCAACCTGCTTGGGAATAACAAGGGAGAGGAGAAAGAGCAGAAGAAGAGCAAATCATGCCCACTTGCACCATCTGACTGCCTGCATATTGGAACTGCATCAGGAGGAACATGTCACTCTCTCAATAGTGAAAATGGTGATTGGGGGACACTGACAGGTTTTGTCTGTAAAAGAGAAGGGATACTCCAGCAGCAAATGGACAACAGGCCAAATTTGTAGTTTGTTGTAGCACTGGAGCTCCCCGACAGAAAAAGCTAAATAGCTCTTTATATCTGGTCACCCTGAACACACACCACCAATCGAGAGACTAAGAGCCTTTGCAGACTGCCAGAAATAGTGCAAATTGAGTCCACTTTAACTGCCCTGACTCAGGACGTTACCACACTTGCAGCAAGAGAGCGGCGAGAAAGCTGGTCGGAATCATTTCGGAACCATTTTGGGCTCATTCCGGAATGTGCCCGGCAAGCGGAACACATTACCACACTAGAATGGAATCAGTGAGGAATGTGAGATTCCGGAATGGTTCCGCTCTGGGGGCTCGGAACTCCTGTTCACACACAACTTGAAAGATCCCTACCTCGATCCGGCAAGGATGTTCATGCACATGCGCAGACAGGGCAAGGCAAGGGGTCCAGGAGGGGATCCCTCTCTGGCGCTGGCAAAGAAGGGCAAGGCAAGGGGTCCAGGAGGGGATCCCTCTCTTCTGGCGCTGGCAAAGCAAAGCAAGGCAAGGGGTCCAGGAGGGGATCCCTCTCTGGCGCTGGCAAAGCAAGGCAAGGCAAGGGGTCCAGGAGGGGATCCCTCCCTGGCGCTGGCAAAGAAGGGCAAGGCAAGGGGTCCAGGAGGGGATCCCTCTCTTCTGGCGCTGGCAAAGCAAAGCAAGGCAAGGGGTCCAGGAGGGGATCCCTCCCTGGCGCTGGCAAAGAAGGGCAAGGCAAGGGGTCCAGGAGGGGATCCCTCTCTTCTGGCGCTGGCAAAGCAAAGCAAGGCAAGGGGTCCAGGAGGGGATCCCTCTCTGGCGCTGGCAAAGCAAGGCAAGGCAAGGGGTCCAGGAGGGGATCCCTCCCTGGCGCTGGCAAAGAAGGGCAAGGCAAGGGGTCCAGGAGGGGATCCCTCTCTTCTGGCGCTGGCAAAGCAAAGCAAGGCAAGGGGTCCAGGAGGGGATCCCTCCCTGGCGCTGGCAAAGAAGGGCAAGGCAAGGGGTCCAGGAGGGGATCCCTCTCTTCTGGCGCTGGCAAAGCAAGGCAAGGCAAGGCAGTGGACTTACCACAAGTTCCCGGCTGCGCTCCAGCTCCAGGTGTGCTGGTGGGGAAGGTGTTGGTCCCCCGGCAGCCCCAGCGCCTCGCCTCTCCCACATACCGCAAGGAACCATCGGCCGTAATTTTAAGGAATACACCCGAGCGGTCGGCACTATACCGGAATGACAAGGATCTCGTGTTTATACCTATGCCGAGATCAGCGTCATTCCGGTATAGTGCCGACCGCTCGGGTGTATTCCTTAAAATTCTCAGAAGTCAAAAGGACTGAAACGAAGCTGAAATGATGCCGAGACGAGGTAGGGAAGGGCGGGGTTTGCTGTGACGTCGTGTGAACACACGGAAAAAAAGTCTGAAACGAGGCTGAAACGAGGCTGAAGTGAGGCTGAAATGACGCTGCTGTAGGGCCAGTGTGGTAACGTCCAACGTGCTAGGGAATCATGGGAACTGCGGCACCAAGCTCTCTGACAGAGAAGGCTCAATGTCTCAGAAAAAACTACAATTCCCATGATTCCCTAGCATTGAGCCAGGACAGTTAAAGTGGCCTCAAGCTGGATTATTTCTGGCAGTCTGTTCAGGCCCTCAGTTTGCAGTAATTCAAGGACAAAAGAGGGAAAGTGAGAGGAGGAAGATAAACAGGGAAAAATTAAAAGCAACTGGGGATTAATCAGGACTGTCCCTGACAAAAGGCCCTCCAACATGATGAGGGTATGCAACATGAGCCCTAGGTTAAGAAGTTCCCATGTCTAGCAAAACTAAATTCCACATATAAAAAAACCCTTTCAATCCAGTCTCACTTTCTCTGTTATGTGCTTGCAGCTGCTGATTTTGCTTCCTCCTATATATGTCCTCTATACTACACATCTTTCTGTTCCCATACTGGCTGATCTAGGACAGCCAGCATGGCATAATGGTTTGAGTGTTGGACTCTGGAGACCAGGGTTTGATTCCCAGCCCAGTCGTGTAACCCACAAGGTGACCTTGGGCAAGTCACATTCTCTCAACCACCTCTGAACAAATCTTGCCAAGAAAACCCTATGACAGGGTTGCCTTAGGGGGCCTTTGCAGACTGCTAGAAATAGTGCAAATTGAGTCCAATTTAACTGTCCTGGCTCAGTGCTAGGGAATCATGGGAATTGTATTTTTTCCTGAGACATTGAGCCTTCTCTGTCAGAGAGCTCTGGTGCCACAAAAAACTACAGTTCCCATGATTCCCTAGCACTGAGCCAGGGCAGTTAAAGTGGACTCAATTTGCACTATTTCTGTCAGTCTGCAAAGGCCCAGGATCACCATGAGTTGGAAACAACATGAAGGCACACAACAACAACAGCAGCACTGGCTGATCTGCCGCTTCTTTACTTACTGAGTGACTTTCTACACAGCTTACACCAGGATGTCTATGTAACACTTTGCCTTTTGCATTATGCCTGCTTGAAGACTGCCTCACCACCTTTTGACTAATTTATGATCCTGCTTTTCTAACTACCCTTTCTTCTGAATGAAACAATAACAGCTGTGTTTATACAAACAAATGTCCTTATTGGACTTTATCACATGGGGGAAATCCCGTGCAGAAATGGGATTTAAAAGCTGGGGAAACCCGCAAAAGTGGGTTGATTTTCAAACATGTCATCATTAAAGTGTTGTTTACCCGAATAGAAAGTAGACAAAAGGTGCTCCTTTTTACTTTTGGGTTAACAACACTTTAACAAGGACGTCGTGTGAAAATCAACCCGCTTTTTCAGGTCCCCCCCCCCCCCGATTTAAAACCCCATTTGTCCACAGGATTTCCCCTGTGTGATAAAGTTTGAAATTATGTCCTATATACTACACAGGGCTATTAACGGCATAGGGCTGTCTTTAACCTGTTTATCAGCCACTTCCCTATGGTGTATATCTCATTTATATTCCTTTATTTAGCCAGAAGCAAAATAACTCTTCCTCTGAGATGAGATTCATATGAAGTCAAAAATTGCTATGCTGGCAGAGTTCAATGATCCTTTTAGAAAGATCCCATGCTATCAGGTCTGGAGAAATATTTAGTCGGTGTGACAGGCAGGCCAGGCATGCCAATGAACCAAATCAATATTACTTTATTTTGTTCTTCATTAGCATCAAGTCCATGTGACAACAGACAGCCCACTCCCTTCAGATTAGGATTTGCCTGCTTCATGGCTGTGTGGTGTGGGGCATCCTGCTTGTCATCCATTCACAATTGTAAGTTGTAGTTGTAGCAAGACAGACTACAACAGCTCCATCCTGAGGCAACTGCAAGCACTTGCACATCACGCTTTTTGTCAGTATAGCAGAGATCAATGTTTGATATTCCAAGATATGGGAAATCTTTTAACTATTTCTATTTTCTCATTGTCTAGGTTGAATCTATGTAGATCCTCTGTGGCCATTATTTTTATTTTCTTTATTTTTTTGCATTAAACCTGCCTTTGCACTTTCTTCTTTGACCTTCTTTAGTAATTGTTCTCCTTTGCAGACTGCCAGAGATAGTACAAATTGAGTCCACTTTAACTGTCCTGACTCAGTGCTAGGGAATCATGGGAGCTGTAATTTATTGTGGCACCAGAGCTCTCTGGCAGAGAAGGCTCAATGTCTCAGAAAAAAATACAGTTCCCATGATTCCCTAGCACTGAGCCAGGGCAGTTAAAGTGGACTCAATTTGCACTATTTCTAGCAGTCTGCAAAGGCCCTAAGTCTATGATGTTTTCCACTTGTAGTATGGTGTCATCCACGGCCTCATTCCCACTTACAAATAAATCAGTTTGCGATCTGAATCGATGGATCGGTTCGACAGTAGAGTGTGGTTTACAACTCTTGTTGTAAAACAACCCACTTGTCATTCACATTGACTAATGAATCAATTCAAAATGAATCCTCTTCAGCCGGCCGGCAAATTTAAAGAGCAAATTTAAATTGATTTCCATCCGCATCCTGTTCACACTTGTGCTGAATTGATTTATTGTAATAGATGCTGAAAAAATGAGCGTCAAAAAGACACGCGTTAAATGGGTCTAGCGCGGGGGTCCCTAATAAATAATAATAATAATAAAGTTTATTTTTATTCCGCCCCTCTGCAGCGCAAACTTTAATAATAAAGTTTATTTTTATCCCGCCCTCACCAAACTGCTTTAGCGATTCAGCTCAGGTGTGAATCGGGGTCATTTAAACCACTTCAAATTGGTTTATTTGAACCGGTTTATAACCTAGTGGGAATGAGGCCTATGGTTCCTTTATCAAATTCTTGACTTCAGACAAAACCATTGTGACAAAACTCTTCACAGAATAGGCACATTCTCAAATATCTAGAGTCCACACCCTCTATAACTGGTTGCTATGATAGAACAATTGAAGGAGTCAATGGCTTATAGCTGAAAAATTGCATTTTAAAATGATTGTCTATTGTCCAGGGGTGGAAGATTGGCTTTGCAAACTACTAGACTGTGTAGTAGCAGATAAATTGACTGTACTGTTGAGAGAGAAATCTTGGGAGAAAAATAACAAAATATGGGAACCGCTGATAAATTATTTGGAAAATAGCAAATATCGTAGTTGTCAGGGACAGCCAGGTGGAGGACTTGGAGAACTCTGAGGGGGAGGATGTGGGGCCTGATCCTAGCTTGGTGCTACCAGCCCCCATAGAACTAGCTGAACCTGGACCTAGCTGTGTGGAACCCATTGAGCAACAGCCCCTGCCTCAGCAGCCTAGCCTCCCTCCTCAGCAGCCTAGCCTTCCTCCAGCAGAAAGCCTTTCCCCAGCAGAGGTTGCAGGCCAGGAAGAAGCAGAGGAGCAAGAGATTGAAATCCCTACCTTTGCTCAGAGGAGAACAGATAGGGAGGGGCTGCGGCGTTCTCGAAGGCTAGCTGAGAAACGCGCAGCTAAAGAGAAACACCTGGGGGAGAGGAGCTGAGGCTAGATAAGCAGCTGGGAAAAGCCAAGTTCTTTGTCAAGGCTTATCTTGGATTCCCCAGTGAAAGCTCTTGGCTCTCGGCTTGACTTTGGATTGCTTATACCCTGTGACCTTTGGAACGGCTCTGGACTACCTGCTCGCTATAACCCTGAACTTTGGAGTGCTCTCTGGACCTGACTTTCGGAACTCTTGGTTTGTTGGTACGTCATTTGCAACTGGGTTGCTATCTGGGAAGAGGCCTCCGTCTTTATCAGCCACGTGTTGGCAGCTTTCCTGGACAGTAGTCTATATATGAATTTGCTGAAGTAATAGAATTTTACTAAATAGCAAATACAGCTTTGATAAGTGAGAAAAGATGTATCTTACATGATAAGAATATAAGAATATTTTACAAATGTTTAAATATTAAATATTATAATTCTATGCATATATTATTGCTCTTCACCCAATTGATATCATAA
Source organism: Phrynosoma blainvillii (assembly GCA_026167975.1). Classification (NCBI taxonomy): domain Eukaryota; kingdom Metazoa; phylum Chordata; class Lepidosauria; order Squamata; family Phrynosomatidae; genus Phrynosoma; species Phrynosoma blainvillii. Next base: position 144,062,023 of record JANUYF010000001.1, read on the forward strand.
ATCGTGAAGTAATATGATGTAATTTTTTTTATGTTATAAAAATAAGGTAAAGCACCAGTGATGTAACTAGGTAAGAAGTATGTAATTGCGAGTTAAAGCTCAGGAAGTACTTTGTTATTTGTTATTTTATTATGTCTTTTTTTTTTTTAATGTGAGTGTTTTTGGAATGTTCTTCATGTTTCGCATGATTGTTTTCTATGTTTGGTTTAACGTTGGGGGTTTGAGGTATTTTAGGGGGTGGGTGGGATGGGATAGGAATGGGGTAGAGTGATTCAGAGATATCTGTTCGCTTTTTTTTCCTGTCTAGTATCTATGTGTATTTTTTATACTCAATAAAAGATTTTTTAAAAATGACTATGTTTGCCTATGACTGCTATTTGGGGTCAGACTAGATAATCAACTGGGACCCCAGATGAGACTTTGAAAATTTTCCTGTTTCCTTGGTTGCTCCTTTTTAGCTAAGCTCAGGCGATGTTCTGTACTAAAGATAAGGTTCACACTGATAAGGCCTCAGATGTCCTGTTCTGCAACACAATAAAGAGTCTTAAGTCACCTTAAAGACTAACACTCCATGTTGTTGTTGTTGTTGTTGTTGTTGTTATTTATTACTCCTACTCCTACTATTTAGCTCCATCACTGTACACAGCACTTTAAAGCATGTACAGGTTGAAGGGTGATAGGATTGCCAACTGGGAACCATCCTGTTTCTCCATATTTTGTTCTAACAGTAGCTTCTTTTCCTGAGTACAGATTTCTAACCAGGACTATCAGATGTTGTGGCACTCCCACATCTTTAATAATAATAATAATAATAATAATAAAATTTATTTATATCCCGCCCTTTGGGGACCCAATCCGGGCGGTTTACAACAATAAAATCACATGAGATATCCCAAAAACAATCTATGCAGTCAAAGATTTTTCTATAAAGCACATGCTGATTTTCTTCTGGAATACCTTGATGTGTGCCATTAACCATCATATGTTTGCAATGTGGTCCCTAAGTGCCTCTTCCTTTCCTAAACCCTGCTTGAACCTCTGGGATTTCTCTCTTCATGCATGATTGGAATCTGTGCTGCAGACTTTTGAGCCTGTTGTTGTGTACCTTCAAGTCATTTTTGACTTATGGCGATCTATCATGGGCTTTTATTTTTGACAAGATTTGTTTAGAGGAGATTTACCACTGCCTTCCCCTGAGGCTGAGAGAGTGTGACTTGCCCAAGATTTCCCAGTGAGCTTCCATGGCCGAGCCCAGATTCGAACCCTCGTCTCCAGAATCATAGTCCAACATTTAAACCACTACGCCATGCTGGCTCCCCATCACCAAGGCAATGGAGAATAAATAAGGCATATAATTACAGCCAGTGACAACATAATACATAAATCACTTGCAGAGGCTGTATCGAAACACAACCCAAAGCCCAAATTTTGCTAGATTGTGACTGTTATATTCGCTGGTATAAAAAGGACAGAAAATCAACAGACTTATTTTTTAAAAAAGTAAATAAAGTAGGGGTAGTTTTATTTTTTTTTAAATGGAAATTGGATGGAACATTCCTTGGCACCTTCTCTCCCCTCAGAAAGCGTGTATTCATGTTGCAGAATTGAAGCAGTTTGAGACGGCTTTAACCACCCTGACTCCATCCTATGGAATCCTGGGATTTGTAGTTTGGCGAGGCACCAGGGTGCTCTGATAGGCAAGGATTAATAAGTCACCGAACTACAAATCCCAGGATTCCATAGGATGGAGTCAGGACAGTTAAAGCTGTCTCAAACTGCTTTAAATATGCAGTGCAAAAAATAAATAAAAATTGGACAGTGAAGGACAGATGTAGAGAAGAATGCTGCATCTGCACTGCAGAAATAATCCAGCTTGAGACCACTTTAACTGCCCTGGTTCAGTGCTATGGAATTCTGGGAATTATACTTTGTTGTGGAAGCTAAAGTCCAAAACCCACTGCAGGAATAACCCAGTTTGAGACTGCTTTAACTGCCCAGACTCAATGCTAGGGAATTCTGGGAACTGTAGTCCTGTCAGACATTTAGCCTTTAGTCAGAAAGAGCTCTGGTGCAACATAAACTACAGTTCCCAGAATTCCCTAGCACTGAACCAGGGCAGTTAAAGCGGCCTCGAAAGGGATTATGTCTTCAGTGCGCATGCGCAGCCTAAGAGGGCCAACATTTTAAAAAGTCCGTTGACGAAGTGTTTTAAGGAACAATGGACTATGGTGAATGAATGAGAAGAACTAACTCCCTCCCAGCTGCGAAGTATAGAGTGGCACGCGGCCCCCTCACTTCCGGGTCTCTTCATCCAGCCTCGGCACAGAGAGCTCCCCGGGCAGAAGATGGCGGACAAAGCAGTCACAACCATAGAGAGGAGGAAAGTCACTAGCGGGACGCGGATTAGAACGGATTTGTGTAGCTCTATGACTCTATCTTTTAAAAATCCCTTCAGAAACGTCTCCTTCCTTGCCTCCGTCCCCCTCCATTCTACACTCCCCTTCTCCATAGCCAATGAGAGCTGAGTGGGTGGGGCCAGCCTCGGTTTCGTTCCCCGGAGCCTATATAAGGCGCTGGTAGAGCAGCTGTGCTTTCTTTCGGATCGCCGCATGGGAGAGGCTTAGGTCTTAGGTAAGAGGAGGCGGGTAACGGATTAGGGCTGCCGCCATTTTGTGTGCTGGTTGCTCTCTCACTCATTCCTTCCCCCGACCCCGCCCCGCCATAAATACTTTATAGGCATTCTCTGTCCTTGTTTCCTCACTAGTCATACTCTTTTATATCTATTTTCAGACACGCTTAGTCAGCGTTAATGTCTTTTCTGCTTCAGCTGCCTTGGGAAGGGTAGCAAAAGGAGCGGAGACCGAGGGTCCAATCCACACTGCAAAAATAATCCACTTCGAAATTGCTTTAACTGCCCTGGCTTAATACTAGGGAATCCTGGGAACTAGTTTTGTGAGACATTTAGTCTTCTTGTCAGAGAGAGCTCTGGTGCCACAATAATCTACAATTCCTAGGATTCCCTGGCACTGAGCCAGGGCAGTTAAAGCGGCCTCAAACTGGATTATTGCAGTGTGTTTCAGACCTTAGTCGCCCCGTTGGCAAAAGTGTGGAGGAGGGCATGGGGTACTTTTGTGGGAGAGGAGGGCTCCTTGGGACTTTAAACTATGGACTCAGATTAAGAGTCCCAGTTTCTCACATGGCCCTTGACTTACATTTTAGGAAAAGAAACCTTGCTGTGCGGTTCGGGACTGTATTTGACCCCACCACACCCTGGCATCGTTTTCCCGCCAGAAATTTAGAGACGCCCCCAGACAGTCTGTGGCTTATAGAGTAGATGCCCTTACCGCCAAGGAGGACAAGGCACTGCAAAATTGGAGGGCCTCTAAGGGAAAAAAATGGAGGCCATGACAATGGAAAAGCTAAAAACAGTCATGTAGATACAAATCCATGCTTCTTAGTCATGCTCAAAATGGAGGGCCATTTAGGAATTTGACTGAATGTTGGACATGTCCAGTAAAAGGAGGACCTCTGGTCACCCCGGATTGGGTTAAAAGACGCTTTTCTTGCTTACCAAGAAATGCCTGTATTTTGACCATTACAGTCAAATTAACAGCTGAGGGAAACTCCTCTGTTTAGAGTATTTATGGGCCTTTGCAGATTGCCAGAAATAGTGCACATTAAATCGAGGCACTGCCCTGGCTCAGTGCTAGGGAATCATGGGAACTGTAGTTTATTCTGGCACCAGAGCTCTCTGACAGAGAAGGCTCAATGTCCCAGAAAAAAATACAATTCCCATGATTCCCTAGCAATGAGCCAGGGCAGTGCCTCAATTTAATGTGCACTATTTCTGGCAGTCTGCAAAGGCCCTATATCCTTGTCTTTAGCCACAAATGCTCTCGGAACAATCCTCTCAGCCAGTGATTCCCAAACCGCTTCTCTAGGTATTTAGGACTTCAGCTCCCAGAATCCCCAGCCCTCTTGGCCAGTAGTCTGGGATTCTGAGAGCTGAATCCAAAACACCTGGAAGGCCACAGTTTGGGAATCACTGCTCTAGGTAATGGGGAATGGCTGTTAGGACATGGTCGACCTTAGTGATCTGCAGCCTAAAGGCATCTGGTATTGGAAGCTAAGTAGGGTTAGTCCTGGTTAGGACTTGGGTGGGAGACCACCCGCAAATACCAGGTGGAAGCCACTATGAAATTCCATATCAGTGTGGTTAACATTCTGTCTTAACTTTGTAAGAAACTCAGTAATAGGAATGCCTCAAATAATACAGGAAATATATCCAGGGTAACTGTGTTAGCCATATCACAAAGTATGCTAACAATCCAAAACCCACAAAACAATGATGTCTTTATTGGGCCAACTAAAATGCCTAAAATATGTGTTTTGTGCATTTTGGTTAGCCCAATAAAGGTATCACTGTTTTGTGCATTTTGGATGTTACTGTGTTAAAGTAATACAAGTCATGAAAAAACTGCCTTATGTTCTATGGAGATCAATGCTCTAGCATTCATGAATGGTCAAGGCTATGATCATGAATAGTGTACCTTGAATAGTGTACCGCCTAGCCCTAACTGATGCAGTGTGTGAGATTCGTCATTTATAGGCCAGGCCTTAATGGAGAGAGTCCTTTATATTAAAAAAGACCCAGGTTCAATATAAACTGTCTTCAATGAAATAATATTGCATGATGGGAAAGGAATTTTCTTCAGATTCTGAGCTGTTAAGAGTTCACTGTAGTCGGCTAATTTGTTCAGAGCAGTTTACATAGTTTAGTATAAATCTATATAGCTTAGATTCCTCTTTGTACCTTTTGTGGATTTCTACAATTATGCAGCTTTGGTTGTAAATTGGTGTAGTGTTCTATTTGATTTTAATTCTCTGATTTTATTTATATTCCAGGGACTATGAGATTAAAAGCTATATTGCTGTTGCTGCATTGCAAAATGATCTCTGGTAAGTCGTAGGTGCCTAACTTGAAAATATTTCATATTTACAAATTTAAAACTATTTTGGAAATCAAATTCTAGAAAAGTTCATGGCACGTAAGCATTAGAACAGCATCTTCTGACCTGGTTCCTTGCAGAAGTTTTTACATGGAATTATATCCATGGCTTTGTAGGATTATTATCCCATATTATTTATGGCATAGACTGGTGGACGTTTTGTCAAGACAGTGAAAATTAATCTTAAAAGTGTGCCTCACATCCCATGTTCTCAGCCACTACATTAGTTCATAGTATCTTGGATGCATAATTTTGTGAACGCTCATGCCTGTGTATGTGTGTACGTACGCACACCTGTCAACTTACAGCAAGCCCATGAATATACATGATTTTAAAAGGTTCTTGCTTGAGTATACAGCGTATACCTTTGTATACACGGGGATCCGTTCCAGACCCCCTGTGTATGGAAAAAGCCGTGGGACCTCAACAGGACCAGTTGGTTTCTAACGGTGGCATGCTCCCGCGTATACCATTTTGTTCCCCCAGGCTTGCCATCCATGTGACCTCACGCCTGTGTATGGGGTGGGCAGGCGGTACAGAATTCTGGCAATGGCGTGAGCCTTAGCTTGACGTGAAGAATCTAGTTTATCTTATTCTGCATCACATAAACTGCTTGCTTTGACTTTATTTGGGCAATTCTCTACTTCTGAACTTCTACAATTTATTTTCAGATTATGGAAACATTACATACCTAGAAGAATATTTGATGGATAAGAACAACTGATCCTGAGTACGTAAAAAAAAAAACGCTTACATAAAAATAAAAGCTATTAAGTCTACAATGGGTACAGTAGAACCCATAGAATGCTCTCTTTTAAAGCTTAGATACAAGAGAATTGACCATACCATTAGAGAGATTGACAGATTTTAATGCTCTACTTGAAGGTGCTATAGTGTGAATTGATTAGCCTAAATACCAGTATTTAGGCCAGTTCTAAAACAGTTGTCTTAGCTTCATGACTAGCTCTATGCAGAGTGGATTTAATGACCACTCTGAGAATGCATACCAGTGTGGACTTCATTTTTATGCAGTAGTTAATATATTTAGTCCTCAGCAGGTGTCCATATGTTTTTGAAGACTTTGCAAGCTTTCTTAGATCCTAGTGTATCTTCATCATGTTATGATTACATCCAATAAGTTGGGAATCGCTTTGTGCTCAGTTGATCACTTTTTTCTGCCTATTGATCTGTGGGGAGGAATTTTAATTTTTTTTTTAGAACATACAGGATATTTGCTTGTACAGTTGTCCCTCCTAGTTGTGGATTTCCTGTTCGTGGTCTTGAATTTCCGCAGACAGGAAGCCAGGGGGTACAAAATGGTGCATGTGCGGGAGAGCGCAGCAATTATATCCAATGCGGCTTGAATATTTGCGGGGGTTTTTTCCCAATTTGCGAGGGGACTGATCCCCTGCGAATCGGAAAGGACGACTAGTATCTGTTGTGTTGGGCAGACACGTTTGGGGGAAAAACTGCCATGTAGAGCTATACCGTTGATTTCCTGCTGGCAAATATAATTAGAAATAAGAAAATAAATATTTTACAAACCTTGTATTTTGTCTTTTCAGAGTTGACAAAAGATGTACAAGGATAAAGGTAAGAGTGTTAAATACTTGTATTCAGTAAATAGTTAGCGTTGATCTAACCATTGATGAGCCTATCCCGAACCTGATTTCTCTGATGAAAAACTGCCAATATGGATCCGGCTTCTGAGGTTACATTAGTAGTTAATATGTTTGCTATTTGGTTTGCAGAAAACTTTCCTAGTAGCTTTTATTGATGTATATGCTGTTTTCTGTGTACTTTTTAATGTCTAGGTTAGCAGCTGGAATCCAGGAAGCAACTGAGAATGATTTAGTTCAAGGCTTCTAGTTTTGATTTCAGACTACAGCAAGTAAGTATAATAGCTTGGATTATTAAATGTGTTCATATTTCCTGAGAAACCTGATTTAGGTGAAGGACTGCTAGTTTTATGATAATTAAGTTTGCTGTCTTGACTATGCTTTTGACTATGCTTTCAGGAAAGGCGTATGCATTAAATACACTGATATATCTGAATAAGCATGCATTTCATTAATTACTGGTTCCCTCAGCTGTATTGGTATCTAGGATCTTTAAAACAGGGGAAAGTATATATGTGGAGATGGCAGTTCAGCAGAACATAAAGCTAATAAAATGTTGCATTGTTTTTGAACAGTGACATGCGGTATTCCTTAGGCTGAAGACTGGATCACTTTCATGATGCTTATGGGGAAAGGAAAGTGGTAAGTCATTCAAATTGGAAAATGCAATATAAACAAAATTAATGATCGTAGGACTCAAATAACAGGTCTGTGGAGGCATACAATGCATGAATATGTCCTGGTTAAATTAAAAGTAATTGAAGTCATCCCAAGTGTATAAGGAGATTCACAAGAATTTGAAGTGAAATGTCTAGTACAGAAGTAGTCAATATGCAGGTGCTGTGCTCCCCCTGTTTACCAAATTAATGGTTTCCCAAAACAAGGAACATTGTATTCCCAAGATGTACAATTCATTAAAATAAGTGCACACTCACCACACCAACCATTTATTTTAATGAAAGTAGCAGCCTTTTTAAATGATATACAATGAAATAATTTTCAGTTCTGGTAGGGATGGTGGCCTGTGGCAGATTTTTCAGAGGTGGGAAATGATCCTCTAGATATGCTAGTAGACTGCCCTGATCTCTATTATCAGAGAAGACAAAGATGCATTTCTGCTACTAGAAATCTAAGCTTATTTGATTTTCTAAGTAAGATTGCATAGTGTACAGTCTCATAATTAAACAAAGTACATTAATCTGCATTCACCCAACTAAAATCTTTTTTTTTCCATTTTTAGTGCTAAGAAGCCAAATGGAAGCATGATCTGGAGGGAATGACCTGAAGAAATCGCATCCTGAATGTGTTCCAGTATTACTGAAACTGTCCTATACTTTGAGAACTTACCTTTATAATTGTGCTGTTTTGGGAACACCAATAAAGTGAAGTTCTTCGGAATTGCTGATCCCTATCTGTATTACTCTAGCTGAGATATATTGATAACTATCAAATTGAGTAGGTGAATGGTTCTGAAAAGGGAAAGAATACTTGAAGTAACAGTCGGGAGGAAAGGCAGTGTGAGAAATTGCTCATAATGACTTTGGGAAAGATCCTGGATTTTTAATAGAAGGCTCCTGGAAACAGTTGCATATAAAATGGAACCAGTTAGTTACAACATGAGACCAAATTGCTATACAGTTTGAGTCTTGACAGTTTGATGTCAGGGTAAACAGCTGATGTCAGGATAAAGAAGGTGACATTTCTATAAATGCCTGACAGCACAGTGGCATATTATAGGAATGGAGCCATGCAACCTGATCTTATGTGTGGCTTACAGAGTATCACAGCAGATACATGCTTTGCATTGAAAAGGTCCCAGGTTTGACCTGGCTTCTTCAGTTGGGAGGTGGAATATATTGAACACTTGTAGCCTGTTGTCAGTTAGTAGAGAATACTGTGCTAGCTGGACTACCAGTCTTGATTAAGACAAACTACCTACATAGCTACTGGCAAATCTGGCAAACTTCTCTGCTCTCTCCCCTTAGGCAGAGACTGCTACTCTAAGCACCCGCCTCTGTAAGGAATATGGAGAGCAGTTTGTCATTTTGCCTCAAAATCATAATCTTGAAAATGTCTCCTTGGCCTATAAAGTATAAGAACTACAAAGTTCATTTTACTGTTGTGTGGAAATGCTATGAACAAAACATCTCCGATGACCTTAAGGAAATACTTAAGGCCATGAGTTTAGAAAGGACTAGTTTCAAAATAGTGGGGATTTTGTCCCCTCAATCAAAATGGATACAGTTTTTCAACTGTGAACTTAAGTTTTTCTCCATTTATAGCATAAGACCCCAGTAGTTGTCCTACCAAAATGCCCACAAGAACAAACTGGTCCATCATTGAATAGTCACAAGAAGACCATCACTAATCATCAACGTAGCTGGGAAAAAGCACTTTGGTGTTTCTCTAAAGCTTGATAAAGATCATGGTAGACAAAGAACTTTTGTGGCCTTGCCTCAATAAAAATAATTTGATGAATACTGAATTCAAATAGAAGAACCTTGTTCCAACCATCAAGCATGGTACTGTCATTGACACTGCAGAATTTGTGGTTATTTAAAGAATCTACAACTGCTACTCCAAAGTGGTCTGTAGAGCATTGGCTGCTGGTTCACAGCATTTTGAAAGAAACAGTTGTATGAAGAGGAATAAATGTTATTTGTCCCTAGCATATTTGAGGGGGGAGGACCTCCTTTTTGGCTTATGGTGACCCGATCATGAGTGAGGTGGAGCAACATTTGTTCAGAGGGGGTTTGCCTTTACCTTCAGATGCTGAGAATGTGACTTGCACATCAATGGGTTTCCATGGCTGAGTGGAGGATTTGAAATGTGATCTCCAAATTTGTAGTCAAATGCTCAAAATATAACTCTGGCTCTCAAAAAAGAAAAAACTGCCAGCCTTCCATATCTCAGATAATTTATGAAGTACTATTCCAGAGAAGTGGGCTAGGCAAAGTAATTAAATATGCAAACATCTGTATTCATGAACTGTTTATGGTGACACTAGCACTGGTTTTTATTTGCAAGTTTTGTTCAGAGGGGTTTTTCCTTTCCTTTGAAGGTGAGAGTGTAACTTGCCCAATTTATCACCTGGTAAATTTCCATAGCTGAGCAAGAATTTGAATCCTGGTCTCCAGAGTTGTAGGTCAACACTCAAGCTACTATGTTACACTGGCTCTAATATCACTGAGCCAAAGTAGTTCTCTTAAGAAATGGGCCATAAACCTTGGAATTAATGTCAGGTTGACCAAATTGCAGAAAACACTACTTGAAGTCATTGCTTGAATAGTATCACAAGGTACTGAATCTAGGGGTACACATGCTTTCAAAAATATTATGTGGCTATTGACTGTTGATTCACTTGTGAATAAATGTTGAAAATGTATCATGTTTCTGTGTTGTTTACTCAGATGATCTGCTCTTTAGGATTATAACATTTTAGTTGGGAATTCTGTCGCAATCCAAAAGGGTTCACAAACTTTCTCACCAACTGCACAGACTGGTTTGGAAAAAACCCAAACATTAGGAATCCCAGGAGGCGCTCTCCAAACTGAGGGAATGAGCACTGAAATGGCAAATGAGATTCAGTAAAGTGGCATCATTTATGCTGATGGGATCTGGCTGGTGAGCTGTGATCTTGTTATGGTGGACACTTCAATGCAAATCTTGATCCAATGTGTTGCAGATATGTGTAAAAGCAACAATAGTTTGACTTAATTAAGGAATTAAACAACTGGTTTTGTTTTTACAAATAAATGGTTGAAATTAAATTTAGAGGTACTGTACATAGTTCTTGTCACTGCACAAGTTAGACAAGATGCAAAAAATGCAACTAAAGTGATCAAAACTTGGACAAAATTTTCTTTAGTTCAAAGGAAGTCAGGGGACTATGACACTTGTACAGAATTAGGCATATTGTGGAGAAATTGAGTAGGCAGATGCTTTTCATCATCTTATAAAATTAGAACCCAGTCATCTGCCAAAACTGAATGACCAGCCTAGCTAAAAAGAGATTATATTGGCATTCCCAACCACAGCATTCAGTAGTAACTTTCAGTTCAGATGGCTTTAAAAAAGAACTGAGCAGTTTGATGGAGGATGAAGATTTCTTACCTCATACTTTCAAGTTTCCAATTTATGGCAACCCTATTACGGGGTTTTCTTGACAAGATTTGCTCGAAGATTTCCCTTCACCATCCTCTGAGTGAGAGTATGACTTGCCCAAGATGGGTTTCCATGGCTGAACAGGGATCCAAACCCTGTCTCGAGAGTCCTAGTCCAATGCTCAAACCAACACATGCAGGTAGTTTGCAACTAAGCATTAGTCATGATAGGTACATATTTAGCCTTAGTGCTGGAGGCAGTTTGTACATCAGGTCTTGGGGAGATGCTGTTGCACTCAAGCTGTCTGACCATGATATGAGAAGAATGCTGGATTAGGTGGGCCTTTAGTCTGATCCACCAAGGCTTTTCTTATGTTCCAAATCTAAATTTAGAGAGTGTTTTGTCACACTTGGCATTAAATCATTTTTTAAACGTCCACCCTTCTAATATTTTAATAACTGTAGCATCCTCTTTCTCTTGCACCAGAGCCATAAGCTGGTTCAGAACTGTCTAGAAATGGCAAAATTGCCACATTATTCATAATTGTACATTCAAGTAGGATTTTCAGAATATGCAGTAACAGACTCTTGCTGGACCACCTAGCTGGAAGGCACTGCTTTGCAGTAATTTTGATCCTTTTAAATGCCAGAACCTCAGAAGTGTGAAGTGAGTAGGTGGTAAGGCACTCCTTTGTTCTTTTGATTTACAGGTTTTTGCAGAGTTTCATGCTGTTTAATATGACTTACTTACATAAAATATTATGAATCCAGCTTCTTCCCATTGTCATTCTTGTGGCAGTGGTTAAATAGTGGGAAGAAGGAGACAAACAAGGAGGAGTACAGATGAATGCATGAACTTGAAGGCCCTGACCATAGGTTGCTGTGTCAGAACATCCTTCAAATAAATAAATAAGCAAGCTAGCAAGCAAGCTATGCTGGTCAGGTAAATGTCTTCTTAGATTGTATTTGAGCATATGTGCCTGCCTCCAGGCCTCTTGTTTTTGTAGTTGCAGATTCATCACGAGGAAGGTGAGGAAGAAAGGTGATTGCATGGGACATATGCCTCATCCTTGATCTATATGAACATGTCACCCAGAGGTTTTGTCTTGGGTGTCTTCAGCATACAGGAGAAACACTACTTTGATTCCCATTGAGTACAACATCCAAACCAGTGTTTAAGGGCTGTTTTTGATTAGAACTGGGTGAACAAATTAAAGTTACCTAAGGTAATATGGAAATGTGGGAAGCATGTAACCAATTGGATGATGATATATCCTTAAGGTATGGGTTTGTATTTTGAGTCCATTAACCCACCTAGATGCCCAAGACTTGTGTCTTACTAACTTGTTCTGAGAGAGTAACTGCTCCCTTGGAGGATATGACATCATTCTTCATGCGCAGTTATCTCCAATTTAGATTATAACGATGAACCTCAAATTCTAGAAAATGTGGTGGAAGCTGCAATAAGAGAAATTGGGAAAAATAAATCACCAGGAACAGATGGATGATCAATAGATGGTATTCCAATTGAATTGCTACAAGTCACATAGAGTCAACTCTAGTGCTAACTAAAATATGCCAACAAATATAGAAAACAAAATGGTGGCCAACAGATGAAATGATCAATGCATATTGAGAAATTGGAAAAGACTGGAAGCAATCAGTATGTATCCCCATCTACAAAAAAAGGAGACACAAAAGATTGCTGCAAGTATAGTACCATAGCATTAATTGCCCATACAGGCAAAATTATGTTTTAAATCCTCCAGATAGACTCCAGCCATAGATGGGGAGAGAAATCCCACAGGTGCAAGTGGGGTTCAGAAAAGGAAGAGGCACTAAGGACCATATTGCAAACATATGATGGTTAATGGCGTTCACCATGGAATTCCAGGGGGAAAAATCAGCATGTGCTTTATAGACTATAGCAAAGCATTAGATTGCGTAGACCACAAAAAGCTATGGATGGCTCTTAAAGGCATGAGAGTGCCACCACATGTGGTAGACTTGATAAGAAATCTGTACTTAGGACAAGAGAGTAGTGTAAGAACATGATATGGAGAAACAGAATGGTTCCCAATTGGCAAAGGGGTCAGACAAGGCTGCATCCTATCACCCTATCTGTTCAACTTGTATGCAGAATATATTGTAAGGAAAGCAGGGTAGGACATAGAAGAGGGAGGAGTGAAAATAGGAGGAAGAAATGTCAACAATCTGAGATATGCAGATGATACCATAATACTAGCAGAAAACCTCACAGAACTGGAACACCTACTAAGGAAGATTAAAGAAAGTGCAAAGGTAGGGTTACTGTTAAACATAAAAAAAACAAACCCAAAAATAATGACCACAGAGAACTTACACACACATTCAAACTAGACAATAAGGAAATAGAAATAGTAAGAATTCTCATATCTGGGATCAAACACTGATCAGAATGGGGACTGCAGACAGGAAATGTAAGATTAAGAATGGAAAGGGCAGCTATGGAAGAACTAGAAAAGATCCTATGAGCAGAGGGGGCATGATGTCTGCATGTAAGCAAAGCAAAGCAAAGCAAAGCAAAGCAGCTTTATTTATATACCGCTTCATATGGCGCTATGGGATGTCTAAGCGGTTTACAACTGTAAGCTCATTGCCCCCCAACAGTTGGGTACTCATTTTAGCGACCTCAGAAGGATGCAGGCCTGAGTCAAGCCTGAGCGCTGGCTAGTATTGAACTCACAGCCTTGCGGTTTATGAGTGAGTGGCTGCAGTACAGGCATTTAACCATTGAGCCAGAGGAGTAGACGTAAAGGGGGTCACAGGGGTAAAAAGTACGGGAAGCATTGCCCTGAAAGTGTATGTGCCTCTGGCTTATGGTGACCCCATGAAGGTTTCTCAAGCAAGGAATAGTGGTAGCTTTGCTAGGGTTCCTTTGAAATATAGCCTACAGCCTCTGGTATTCATTGGTGACCCTGGATCCAAGTACTAACCATGCCTGAACCATGGTTAGTACACCACATTGGCTTTCAGAATTTGACAGGATGTGGTGCCCTTAGTCCAGGCTTTCTGTATAGGGGCTGTCCCAAAAAATATTCCCCTGCACCTAACAATCTAGGTTCTTCTCTTTACCACTAGCTGGCTTATATAAAGACCTCAGTTTTTTGTTTAAGTGGGCTATTACAGGCTATTTATTATATATATATAAACTTTTATTGAAGTGTAAAAATGAATATACATAACAAAAAGAAAAAGAAAAAACACACAACAAAAGAAGACAAAACAACCATACAAAACGCAACACACTACACTAAAAACAACACAAAAGAAAAAAACATTTAACTTCCTAAACTGAAACCTAGGATTCAAAAACATCAAATCGAATAACCACATGAAAATAGGTCAATAAGACATCACGGGTGTTATCTTAAATAAAGTAACAGATATGGTTAAGTGAATCGACATATTTTCAAAATCTGCTAAACTCTATGATACATTTATCTGATATGTGTACCTCTACATCTCGATCCAATACTTATATAAATTACTTAACAATTTAGAATCTGGATTCAAAATGTTTATGATATTAAACCTTAAATAACTTCAATACTTATATGTTTAATTCTAAACACCGATATATATATATATATATATATATATATCCTAAATTCCTGTCCATTTTACAATGTTTGTATAAAATAATAATCCTAATTATAATAACCTACAAATGAGGCATGTTACATATATAGCTTCCGTCCGACATTAACCTCAAATCTCTGCTTTGCAGCAGTAGCTATGTAGGTAGTTTGCCTTAATCAAGACTGGTAGTCCAGCTAGCACAGTATTCTCTACTAACTGACAACAGGCTACAAGTGTTCAATATATTCCACCTCCCAACTGAAGAAGCCAGGTCAAACCTGGGACCTTTTCAATGCAAAGCATGTATCTACTGCAGGGGTAGGCAACCTTTCCCCTTTAAGGGCCGAGGGACTTCAGTTCCCAGAATCCCAGGAGCTATTGGCCAACATGGGACTATTGGCCAACATGGCTGAGGCTTCTGGGAGCTGAAGTCCCTCGGCCTTTAAAGGGGAAAGGTTGCCTACCCCTGATCTACTGTGATACTCTTCAACTTACCAAGTTGTCTGCTGTGTGGATGCAGCCCCAGTGAAGGAGTGCAAGATATCCAGCTCCTTTCATGCTTTATTGAACCTGGATCTCCCAAATCATAGTCCATCATGCTAAAGGCTAACAACTAGTGACAGAGGCTATATCAATGCATATAACAATAAGGTGGGTATTGGTTTTGGGGGGGTGGGTATTGGTTTTAGGATTCTATACTATGTATTTTTACATACATAGCCACCCCGATTGCACTCAGAGGGGCGAGATATAAATAAAATTTTATTATTATTATTTAATCTTGAGTTAGTATTAAGTATTTGTAAGCAGTTTTCATAACAGTTCAGTATGCAAAGGAATCTTGCAGCATTTTTGAGACTAAGGTCCAAAACACACTGCAGAAATAATCCAGTTTGAGACCACTTTAACTGTCCTGGCTCAATGTTAGGGAATTCTGGGAACTGTAGTTCATTGAGACGTTTAGCTTTCTTTGTCAGAAATTTGTTGCCACAATTAACTACAGATCCCAGGATTCCCTAGCACTGAGCCAGGGGAGTTAAAGTGGTCTCAAACTGGATTATTGCTGCAGTGTGTTTTGGACCTAACTGAAAGAAGGAAGCTTGTGGCATGAGTTTTTGTAGACTGGAGTTTACTTCCTCACTTGCATTTGGCACTGAGATCCTGGACTCTAGATTCAGGGCTAGGCAGCTTATGCTACCAGTTTTCAGATTTTATTTTGGCTGCTTTAGAAATAACCCAGATTGACACTTTGGCTGCCATGGCTCAATGCTATGGAATTCTGGGAACTGTAGTTTTGTGAGACATTTAGCCTTCAGTATCACAACAAACTACAATTCCCAGAATTCCATGGCAGTTAAAAGTGGTGTGAAACTGGGTTATTTCTGCAGTGCGGGCTGCGAGATCCCTTTACACACTGACTTTCCAGACTAAGACGGTGGCCAGATGTGTCCTCACCACAAGGGAGGTCAAGGCACCACAAAAGGTAGGACATTCATGAAAAATGTGGGAATTGGCCAAATAAAAGCTCGAAACACTCATATAAATATACATTCATGCTTTTCAGTCCTGCTCAACATGGAGGACACTTTGGAACTCCTCCTGGGCAGAAAATAAAAGCCAAGAATGCTAATATAAATATAAATTCATGCTTTTCAGTCCTGCTCAAAATGGAGGACAATTTGGAATTATTATTATTACTATTATTATTAAAGTTTATTTCTAAAGCATTGTTATTTCTAAAGCGATTTGTACACAGCGCTGTACAAAGAGACAATCAAGCATAAAATAGAATAAAAACCTGCCAAAGGCTTACAATCTAAAATACAAAACAATAGGTAAAATAACAAAAGTCAATTAAAACAAAAAACAATTACAACAATTAATCCCTCCAGGAGAAAATGTAGGACGTGTCCTGGGAAAGGAGGACCTGAACACGGCCATGCCTTTGAATTCTAATAAATAGTGAAGAACTGTTTCAAAATTCACATTTATTTATTTTTAAAAAAGCATTAAAATACAAAAAAAACCCCACTGAAACACTTGTGTAGTAGATAGGATCTGAGTATTTCTCAGAGTTCTTCTAACAGGAGCGGCCCAATAAAGCTGCGAAGGGGGGGAGGAGGAGGAGGAGGAGAAGTGGTGACCTTCTCTCTCCCTTAAACACCCCCCGCGGCCTTTCTTGGTCTCTTCCATCTAGTACTACTAACTATAACGTGGAATCCTTCTCCTCTCTTCCTGAAAAGGTCCAGCGTGGAGGAGGAATGTCTACGTTCGGACTGGCGTGCGCATGCGTGGACTTCATACCCCCCCCCTCCCAAAATATATCCTTCTCCTCAGAACGAAGCTCACGGGGCGTGGTCGTGTAACCCCTGCGGATCAGATCAGGAGACCCCGGGTTTGGGGCCGCGCGCGCACGGGGGCGCATGCGCGCGCGCACACACACACACACACACGACTCCTCCTTCTCGCGAGGAGGAGGAAGAAGGAAGGAAGGAGGAAGAGAGAAGGAGGAGGGCGCGCGCGCGCGCTGTGGGGTTGGTCGGTGCCAGCAGCGGCGTGAGCGCTCGAGCGGCCGCCATTTTACGCAGGCTCTCCTCCACATTCTCCGGACACGCTGAGGGAGCGGAGGAAAGGGGGCAGCTCCGCAGCCGCGCCCGCTCTCCGGGAGCCCCTTTCGCTCGCCATTCGGCCCAACACAGGTCAGCAGCACGGAGGGAAGGCTGAAGAAACCGGGAATATGGTGGTAGGGAAGAGAGGGAGGGAGGGAGAAAGTGTCGGTTAAAGAGAAGGGAGGGGGGAAAGAGAGAGAGAGAGAGAGAGAAACCCCATTTTCCTTCCCTTCAAAAATACATAATAAAACGGTCTCTTGAGAGGAGGGCGGGGGTCAGCGGGATAAGATAGCTGTGAGGAAAGAAAGAAAGAGGGGTTGTGTGTGGTATCACGTCCATAAAAAATAAAATAAAATGGAGCCTGGGTAAACAAAAGAGGAGGAGGAATAGGAATGATAATGATGATAATAACAATAATAGCGACCCTAGTTCAAGGGCCTGGCCTTTTAAGGAGCGGCGGCAGTGGTTTTGGGGTGGCTTTCTGCTCCCACACGCGGCGCTAGGCCCCACAGGCATGACACGGAAAGAAAGGGGGGAGCGGAGGGTTGAAGGGGGAAGAGAGGGATAGAGAGGAGGGGGAGAAAGAGACCCTCCTCTGCGCCTCCCTCCCTCCCTTTCCTTCCTCCCTCTCTCTCTCTCTCTTTCTCTCCCCCCTTTCCTCCTCCTCCTCCTCCTGCCGCCGCGAAGGGGCTCCTTCAGCTGCCTCATTGTCCAAACGGCAGCGCCATTCATTGGCCACGAGGCGCCTCCGGGGTGGGGTGGGACGACGGCGGGGAGGAAAAAAGGAAGGAGGGGAAGGAGGGAAAAAAGGGGGAAGGGGGCGACCAGGGTGCCGCATGCTTCCAGTCACATAGATAGGAAGGAAGGAAAGAAAAAGGAGGAGGAGGAGGAGGAGGAGAGCATGGCGGGCTGCTTTTGCTGTTGGTGCTGCTGTGTCTAGTCTTTGCGAGTCGGATCTGTGTCTGCCTTGTCCTTCCAGCGGAGAGAGGTGCCGTGCACTCATTTGGCTCTCTTATTTCTCTCTTCTTCTTCTTTTTTACACCTTTCCCCTCCCTGCCTTTTTTCCCCCTTCTCTAACCCTCATTCCTCCTCTTCTCTTCTCTTCCCCGCGTGGCGAAAGAGGGCCCAGGGTGTTGCAATGCTTCTTCTCCCGGGGGAAAAAAAGGAAAGGAAAGGAAAGGAGGGAGCGCGCGGGGGAAAGGGAGGGAGAAAGAGAGAGAGAGAGAGAGACCGAGGCTGCTTTTCCGGCAGGGAGGGATTTTTGGAGGGAGGGAAGTTGGTCGCTGGAGGAAGTTGTAAGGCATCTGAACGCGCCGAGCACGTGTTTTCGTCGGGCTTATGGCGGCTGGGTGTGGACTGGGAAGCGCTTTGTTCCTTCGGCTTGGTTTGCTTCTTTTTTTTAAGGCCCTGTCCGCTAAAGGGTGTGCGTCTGCGCTGCAGGATTAACGCGGCTTTGACACCGCTTTTTAACCGCCTCGGCTCCGTGCCATGGAGTCCTGGGGTTTTGTAACTCGTTTTTTTCTGGCCCCGGAGCGCTCTCCCATATCGGGGTAAAAGGCTGGATAAGGGCCTCACACAAAAGCTACAGATCCCAGCATTCCGCCACATCCAGCCACAGCGGTCGAAGCGGTTTCAAACTGCGTTAATTCTGCAGCCTCTGGCAGGAAGGAGGTAGAGCGAGTTTGCGTGTAGACGAGGGGGAATGGAAAAGGTACGATGGGTCGAAATGCTGCGGGTTTTTAAAAGGGTAAAGGCAGTTTTGGATGGCAAATGGCTGTGGCTCACGGTTGTGGCTGCATGGTTTCTTCTTTTCTGTCCTCCCACCCCCCGCCCTTCCCTCCGCTTCTTGTGTCATTTCTAACTTTTCCAGAGCTGCTTAGGGCGTGTTAGGACGATAGGGAGGTGAGTCAGAGAGTTTGGCTGGGTCGTGTGTAAAACTCGGCAAGTACTGTACAGTCCTCTAACCACCCCTGCTAAGGTGTGACTGTAGGGTATGCCTTTGGTTGGTTGGCTCTTCCGCTTGAAAAAAGGCTCCTAAGCCTTCTGATGTGAAAAGCAGTAGGGAAAACCAGTTACACTCTGCAATTCCCTAGTAGGAGGCTGCATGTATCGACACCCAAATTGTGTGGCTTGTAAGGTTAATAGCTTAATTATGCCTATTGCGTTTGAACAGATATCTGGAAACATGGCTTCTGAACATGTTAATGGGAATGGTACTGAAGAGCCCATGGATACTTCTGCTGCAGTTACCCATTCTGAGCATTTCCAGACATTGCTTGATGCTGGTTTACCACAGAAAGTTGCTGAAAAACTAGATGAAATTTACGTTGCAGGTAAGAAGTAAAACTTGCAAAGTCACTATTTTCTATTGGACTTTACTTGCTTTGGGCTAAAATAGCAACTTTTTGTGGTTTCCAAAAAAAGTATGGGGACTGCAGTTTCCTTAGCTTTTTGGATGACCAACACTTAATATGTAATGTTAAGTTACATTATAGTTGAGAGCAGCCTCTGGTACTGAGTGTAGGGGTGGCGGTGAGGGAAGCCATTTGGAACTTCTGCAGTTTAGGAATACTGTAGTTGTAAGTGGTTTATAGTTGTGTATACTTGGAGCAATGAGTAGTGTAGCAAGTGAAACTGTAATTGTGTGCATTTCTGAGTTTAATAGTTGGTCCAGTGGGTGCAAAGGCTATGGAGTATTCAGTCAGGTTTTGGAGAGCTGTTTTGGAGAGCAGTAGAATTGTTGAGTGCTTTGCCTACTTAAAAGATTCCATCAAAGACACAGTTCAGTTCAACTATCTATGGACATCTTGACTTTTTTCAAAGAATTTGGTGAAAATACAGTAGCATTATGTGCAAATATAGTGTACTTGTGTAAATGTAGGTACTTTGCTGACTAATATAATTATAGAATTTTAAAGATTCACAGTCCTAGCTTTATTAATATACACTGATCAATGTATCTACTTCTAAAATACAATACAGTAGCTGATTCAAAATTGCTAGACTCTTAATATTTCTTTTTCTAGGGCTAGTTGCTCATAGTGATTTAGATGAAAGAGCTATTGAAGCTTTAAAGGAATTTAATGAAGAAGGTGCATTGGCAGTACTTCAGCAATTTAAAGACAGTGATCTCTCTCATGTTCAGGTAATGTACTACGTTAATGTTTTCTTATTCATTGTTAGTACAAAAGTTTGTGGTAGTATATGTGTGACACTATCTAGAATGATCTAATATACAATTCAGCCATGATTAAATCTATCCATATCATTTTAGAACAAAAGTGCCTTTTTATGTGGTGTCATGAAGACATATAGGCAGCGAGAAAAACAAGGGACCAAAGTGGCAGACTCCAGCAAAGGACCAGATGAGGCAAAAATCAAGGTATGTTTTTAAATAGGAACTCTGTTCTTTGTAGTTCTTATTATTTGGCACTTCAGTTCTGTGGGTATGCTGTGTATGCAAGAATAGTTTGTGCTGAGGTATCTAACAGCCTTTTAGGCACGTGTCAATTCAGTCATGGCATGCTGAATGCCTATGACTTAAGAAGTTCAGTTTTTTCTCTCTTTAAGTATGTCACACTTCACTGCATAATACTCCTCTCTGAAATGAGTCCTGTGAGCATCTGATAGAGTGAGATGTTAGGCACAGTGCCTTTTACAATGTACTTCTGAAACCTAAATTGGTTGGTGGTCCTGGGATTATACCACATATTCTGATGGCATAGTAGTCTTAGCACCACTCTTAACACTTAGTGCTAACACCATGTTTAAAAAGTTTTTTTCTTCCTCTCATGGATATTCTTGGATATTAGTTCAGACACAAATGACTCATGAACTCTTATTATTACTCCATCAGCACTGTAACCTGATGTCTGATTGTGTACGCCAGTAGTTGTAAATAATTTGGGTGCAGCATGGTCTGATATTGTAAGGTCTTCAGTACTTAGTTGTGATTAATCAGAGCTAGAGTACTAATGGGGGTATCTGCATCCGTGATCTCTATGCAAGAGAGAAATCATAATAAATGTTTTAGTTTGTTCTGACAGGAAAAATGACCACTTTTGAGGGTAACTGTTTAGCATGAAAAGACTTAAAATTTGTTCAGAGAGAATAGAAAGGTGATAATAGCTCTGAATAAATACAACCCTCTCCCCAACTGCAGGCTTACCATCCGCAGATTGGCCTCACGTGCACATATATCCCACTCTTTGGGTTGTGTTTTGCACTTACCTCTGAAATTGCATTTTTTAAAAAACAAAACACCAATTCACAAGCCAACCAATGAAATAATTGAGGTTTGTACAAATGCAGGATCTGTAGGGCAGGATTAGTTGGCAGTCCACTTAATGAGTCATATGCAAAATTGTTACTTCAGAGTGAAGGAACATATCTTCTAGCATTTATAGAACTTCCAGCAGGTCATTCTCTTCCTTTCCTCCTGCAACCCTCCACATCTGGAGGGCTTTCCTAGTCCTCTAGATTTGATGTTAGGATGTGTAAGGGCTGCATGGGAGAGCAAGGTTACCTGCTCCTTCTACCATTACATCCCAACAGTAGAAGTCTGTTGGATCTTGCCCATATTCTTAGAACTAAGGAATAGGATTGTCTTGGAGCAAATGCTCAGCCCAAGGATGTTTTAGAATTAAGGTCATCATGCAGTGACACAAAATTCTACTCTGTTCATATCTAACTTAATTTAGAAAGGCTGTTCTTACTGTTGTTAAACCATTGAGGCTCAGAAACACTTGGTGATTGGCCTGTAATCACTGAAGGTCTATCAAATTTCAATCTTACCTTCTCACTTCTCTAAATTGCTCCTTCCATGTGTTGTTGATTAATGTAGCCCATAGACTACCCCCCCCCCCAATTTTAGGGGCATGGGTATTCCAAATATTATAAATGGGTTCTAAGCTGCATAGGGGCAAGAGGAGGTTATTAAATGTTGTTATATGATACATGGAGGGATATCTTAGAGGGGTAGATCTAGCAAGGTGTTTCATGCTTAACTGGCAGCTACATAACACAGAAGCACATGATCAGAAAAAGGAAAACTGGGTTTTGGGGCTTTCACTCAATGTTCAGGATTGAAGTGCAAAACGTTTCTATTGGAATTGTGTGCACAAAATATTGGCTTTGTGGGGAAAAAGTACAGTCACTAGAAAGCAATATAGTTGGGAAAGTATATTCAAAACCTAAATACAAGCTTTTATAAAATACAGGAGGCTGCAAAGGTAGTAGTTTTGCAATTATGCATTTCCTTTTTCTGTCTGGATGGTGTAGTGTTGGATAAATAGTAGATAGTTATATTAATTAAAAACTCTAAATTTGAAGGCACTTTTGGAGAGAACAGGATATACGCTTGATGTAACGACTGGACAAAGGAAGTATGGTGGTCCTCCCCCTGAGTGTGTCTATTCAGGACAACAACCTTCTGTTGGCACCGAGGTAAGCAAAATAATACTTTGGGATGGCAAACATTGTATTTGTGTGCTTACCTGTGTGTGATATGTTAAAAAGAAATATTTTTATTACAGATATTTGTGGGTAAGATTCCAAGGGACTTATTTGAGGATGAGCTTGTTCCATTATTTGAGAAAGCTGGGCCTATTTGGGACCTGCGTTTAATGATGGATCCACTGACAGGCCTAAACAGAGGATATGCTTTTGTCACTTTCTGTAACAAGGAGGCTGCTCAGGAAGCTGTCAAATTGGTAAGTTTGTCCTCATTGTGTTCTTCTGGCACCATCACAGGCAGCTGCTCTTATCTCTTTACAGTCTCTGAGAAATATCCTCATCAACTTACATCTATCTTAATGTGTAGATTTGATTTGTGTAGATGTAATGACTTTGAGAACTTGTACACTCCTACTGAAAGGGCAAATTAAATCTTAAGAGCCATTTTATTCCATGATCATGACTTATATGCAGCTTTCAACCTTTTCTTTAGAACAATATTCCAAACCCAGTGGACCAGTTTACATGTCATGTTAAGCCAGAATTTCTGAGAGTTCTGGTTTACTACAACCAAACCAACATGTTGGTTCACATGGCTGACTTGTCCCCATTTGGCTTCTCCTGTCCAGTGGAAGTAGCTAAATAAGGCCCAGAGCATCGCTGTTTGTGATTTTTAAAGGATTGTGTTTGCTTTACTAACATACCAAGAGTTGTTACAAAAAGATTAGAATATTCTGCTTTACTGTGACGTGTGATCAACCAGGGATCACACTGAAGAATCAAATACTTATTAAGCCCTTTTGTTCAGTTGACTTAGAGTGTAATTTTACATGTGCCATCCCAAAAGTGTTCTGTGGTACCCATTTTCTAAGAGGAATTGTGAGGTAAAGAAAAAAATACCCCAGTGCTACTGCTGTATTAAGTCATGTATAATGACTAATCCTATTAAGAGGAAATTAGCACAATAATCATAGACCTTCAGTTTTCCAGCAGAAAAATGGAAACATGGATGCTCAGAGAATGATGTGTAGCAGGTTCTAACTTGTTTTGTTCCTGCTTAGTCTTAACATAGCATGATTTCTGTATTTGTACTGCAAATCTAGATTCCTGTCGTAAATAAAGAAAGATACATAGTGTTACATATAGCCTTGGAATAGAGAATATGTGGCCCTCCAGATGTAGTTAAGAGTTCAGCTCACATGCTGTCTCTTGATTAATGGGAGTTGTGCAACAGCATCTGAAGAGCCATGTGATTCCTATACCAATTTGAGTGAATGATTGATGGAATTCTTAAGCTACTCTTTTAAAGAATCGTGTTAAACCTGAATAGTGCTACTTCTGGGGGCTTCTTCCTTGACATTTTATAAAGTAGTTCTTAGCAAAGTGGTGGGTGCTTTCAAGGACCTGTCATCTTGTGCTGGCCTGAGCAAGTTGGGGTGGCTTATTTACCTCCCATCTTTGGTTTCTTTTATAGCTAAGGTGACTACAGTTCAGGTAACTAGTTTCCTACTATAATTCTGCTCTCCATATCCATGGACTTGCCCATGTGGAGGTAGGGCAGAGGAGGGGGGGAAAGGAGGAGGAAGAGCAGTGGTGGTGGGGGGGTGGGAGGAGGAGGAAAGACGAGGAGGGAGGAAGGAAGAGCAGCAGTGGTGGGGGGGGTGGGAGGAGGAGGAAGGGAGGTAGTTGACAACCTCAGCAAGGCTTGGGGGCAGTGGGGCAGCAAAGTCCCATTGTCCCCAATGGCTGCGCCTCTATTGAGGACGATGAGACTTGAGCATCTGCGGATTTGATATCCGTGGGGGGATCTGGAATGGATCCCTGCAGATACTGAGGGCCCACTGTATACTGTTAGTTTTCTTCATTTAAAGTGTACCAAAGTTGTATATAAACTAATAAGCTATTTGACCACAAGCTTTTATTAGCCTTTCTATAATTGCCTCTCTTGGTCTTTTAAAAAGACAGAGATAGTATATGTTCTGAAGAGGAAGAGGCTTAGTTGTCAGTATTATATAAAGTTTGTCTTGTCTGCTTATTTAGAATAGATTGTTATTGTAGCTGGACAGGTTAGTGCCTATTTCCAAGACTGGGGTGTAACTCACTTATATTATTTTTTAGGCCAAGTGTCTATACCTTGAATAATACACATTCAGTGTGAGGTTCAAAATTCTGTGTTTGACTACGTTCTGTAGTTTAATATGTATGTATTAACCAAAACATGACAACAAAATCAGCAGAGGACAGCATGACATGATTTTATCTCAAAAGTAGTCCCATTGACCCAATTTTGCTTAAAATAAATATGACCAGACTCTTGAGTATAATTAAGTCTGGATTCAGCTCTTGGCTTTTAAAAATATACATTGTATAAGACAATTGATAGTTTATCTCTTCCCCCACAAAGTGAGATGAGTTGCCCATCTGTTAAATTGATTTTAAAAATCTACTTAGTGATCTTTGTAATGTACTACACTATGATCTAAATTGAAGGGAAAGTTGCTGTAGCTCCAACTGCGGTTTCTGCTTTTATAGCTAAATATTACCTTGCTTCCTGGAAAGTAAAGAGGATAAAGCAATTTTGCTGCTGTTTTTCCTTATTCCATGAGAATAGTTTGCTGTTTGGTTTGAGAGCATCCTGTAGAATACTCACAATCACTTTCGTTGTGTTTTGGTCCCAGAATGAAAAGTTGGTCCCTGAATTGGTTCTAGGAACATTCACTAGATTCTCTGCATTGCTACCTTAGAAAAGTCACAGTGGTTCATTGCTTCTTATAAATCTAGGTGGACTGATTTCATGCTGACAGTTTCTGCTTTTTTAAAAAAAAAAAAAAATAACCACAAAATCCACTAATCAGAGCCAAATGGAAAACATGCAAGTGCAAAATGAAATAATTCTGAGACCACAAAGTTGTTTTGAACAAAATGCAGCTTGCACTCTTTTCATGCACAAATCCATCCCTTGCTTGCTAAATTTCAGCAGTATAATTTAGGTCAGTAGAGAACAATAATTTTATTACTACTACAATTAAAAGATTGGGAGTCAGTGTTTTGCAAACCATCCTTGAGATCTACCAGTATATGTTAGTCTACCTCCTGTGCATTCCAGTTATAAACTATTATCAATTGAGTTTACTTCAAACAAATGTATTATACTTTCAAGAATTTGTTGGAATTCTCTCATGAGGAATGTCTGGTGTTTTTGTTTAGTGTGTAGGATGTGTACTGTAGAGAGAGAAGTTGTATGTTGAAGCAAACAGATGTTATCTGCTTAATATCAATAGAGTAAAAAATAAAACTGATAATCCTTTACTTTTTTCTGTCAAACTTGTATTTGATTTAAAAAATTAACATAGAAGATGAGTGTGTTAGTCTGTTCCTTAAAAACATTTCTTGTGACACTTCAGAAACAAAGTTTTTATGAACTAGAGTTTCTTAAATAATAAAATAGTTAATAAATCATAATAGAATAGTTTATATTTTCTCAACAATCTTGATGCACAGTCACCCCTGTTTTCGCGGGGGATCCATTCTGGACACCCCCCCCCCCCCGGGTGAAAACAGAAAATCACAGATATTCAAGCCCCATTGGCTTGAATAGCCATGTGCTCCTGCGCATGTGCCATTTTAACCCATGGGGCTTGCCAGTCCGTGAAGGACTGAGACCACGGAAACGGAGGGGCAACTGTATTCAGTTTGTTATTAACCATAGGCCAAATAAGTAGTGGTCATTTGTATTGTGGCTAAAACAGTTGAGAACACATTGGCATGTAGGGAAAATAATTACACTGCAGAAAGTAGTGCCTCTGGTTCAACCTTCCAGATATATTGATTGAGCCAAACAACATACTATGAGGGAAGCATTCTGGCACCTCCCCTTAGAAAAAAACATAACATACATTGACATTTCTTCAGTGAATCAAAAATCTTAAACTTAGCAAGTGAAATGGGTGAAAGAGTAAAGCATTTGTGATAACCTATCCTTGTATAACTCTCTTTTTTCTAGTATAACAATCATGAAATTCGTTCTGGAAAACACATTGGTGTATGTATCTCTGTTGCCAATAATAGGCTGTTTGTTGGCTCTATTCCTAAGAGTAAAACCAAGGAACAGATAGTTGAAGAATTTAGCAAAGTAACAGGTAAGTTAATAGGTATCTTGAGTATATGAAGAAAAAAGGAAAGCATTCCTGTTCAAGTGATCAGTGATGAATTGTTTCACCATCTTTCGGCTGATGTTGAATGATGATGATGACATTGTAAACTGAGATCATAAGGAATATATTGTAGGATAAAAGAAGTGAATCGATACTTAGTGCTGTTGTGTCCATTAATCATGCTGGAGTATCATTGAATGAGCTTGCCTAGCTTTACTTCATTATTTTCTGTAAGAGCGAGGGACCATATTTCCACAGAAGGGGATATTCTGCTGTCTTGCTAAATTATGTCCAGTAATTAGAATATTCATGAACATTCAGTCACATTGTTAGAACTGGCCTTCATTGGTCTGGTATATCAGTGTAGGACAGGGGTAGGCAACCCAAGGCCCGGGGGCCGGATGCGGCCCCCCAAGGCCTTTGGACCGGCCCCAGGCTGGTCCTGCCGCCGCCGCCGCCACTGCCGCCCCCCCCCCCCGCCATGATGATATTGATTATTGTTGTTATTACTTGTTCTTGGGGTTTTCTTGGCAAAATCTCCACAGGGGGTTTGCCATGGCTTTTCTGGGGCTGAGAGAGTATGCATGCATATATATATTTAATTTTTTATTTTTTTTAAAAAAAAATATATATTTTTATTTATTTATGGTGCTTTGGCCCCCAAATTGTCTGAGGGACAGCAACCCGGCCCCTGGCTCAAAAAGGTTGCCTACCCCTGGTGTAGGACAATATATTATAGAAATAGTGTATTTGAATCAATTGCCTGAAATGCTTGAGTGGTCATGTATCTGGCCCCATGCATTGTGTGCACATGAGCTGTAACTTTTTTCTTCACAATTAGGGATTGCTTTCCAATCTTAGAAAATATTACCTTTATTTTTATATTTATCTTAGATTAGGGGTGTATGAAGTCTCATTAAAGCTTAGTTAATTTTAATAAACTTGATTATTGCTATATATTGGTATAGCTGATAGATTAATTAAACTTATCCAACTGGTTTCAATTTCAGAGGGCCTCACAGATGTAATACTGTATCACCAACCTGATGACAAAAAAAAGAACAGAGGCTTTTGTTTCCTTGAATATGAAGATCACAAAACAGCAGCACAAGCCAGGCGTAGGTTAATGAGTGGAAAAGTGAAGGTCTGGGGTAATGTTGTTACAGTTGAATGGGCTGATCCCATAGAAGATCCAGATCCTGAAGTCATGGCAAAGGTAAAAGATTATATATACATGTATCAAATAGTTTTTAAAAATCCAAGCCCTGCAAGTCCCCTTGAATTTGCTGGTATATCTACTAGCTTTCAAAGTTACTTCAGGTACCAACAAGCTGAAAGACAAGTGAGCTTATCGCATCATACTCTTAAAACGGGGCTAGGTGTCTTTAACTGCTCTAACTGGCTAATTTTGGGGTTTGTCATTCAGTGAGGCTTAAAGGCTCTCTGGCTGAATATTCTAAATGCCCCTTCCTAGACTACAAGTTCCGGAATGTAACAGGAGGCAACCAGAGCTTTTAAAGCGACCTAACCCCATTTTAAGAGTGGTAGTCTCAAAAGTCAGCTTGTTTTGTAAGATATACTATAACAGACAAAGTGTTTTAGAAGGAATTACCTTTGCAAATACATGCTCTTGCAGTGTTCACAGCAAGAATTTTTGCAAAAGTTTGCTCAGCTCTTTAACCTAATTATGTAACGATGATGTAGCACAGGGACCGGCAACCTACGGCCCGGGGGCCGGTTAAGGCCCTGGGCCCCGGACTTACCGGCCCAGGCCGTAGGTTGTCGTCGCCACCGTTGGGGTGCGTTTTCAGCCGCATTTCTGCGGCCGCCATTTTGGAAGTCAAAATGGTGGTCACGGCGCGTGTGCGCAAATGCATTGCGCCACGATTTGGACTTCCAAAATGGCGGCCGCGTGCGCTACGATGACAGCCGCGGTAGTGGGGGGTCGCGCACGGCGGAGGTGGGTGCGCGCGTGCGCACGCCACCATTGCCCCCCCCCCCTCGGCCCAGCCGAGACCTGGGTGGCGGGAGACCGGCCCAGGTCTCAAAAAGGTTGCCTGTCCCTGATGTAGTATATTCACACTTAGGGTTTGGCTCAGATTTTTGTCTGTTAAAGGCTTTGAGTCATTGGATGCATTTTAATGAAGGGAAAGGCAAAACTTTGACTAATACTTCCTCTTGCAGCCATCAGCACATTGTTCTAAAGGGTTCCCCAATAACCTAGATCAAATTTTCTGAGGCTGTTACTGGGGAAGAGGAAATGGACAAAGTTGCCCTCTTCCTTCATCCTCTCTGTGGTGGAACAGAAGTCTAAATTCAAGTTACAACTAACAAAGTCAACAAAATTTAGAAATAAGACGACTGAAAAATTGATTTTCACTGCTTGTAATACACATTTTTTTAATTACAACTTGGTAATAATTATCCTCAAGCCTACCTAGGGGTCAAACAGGAAACAGTGGTCAGAAACTGCTTCTTCCAAGAGCAGACTGAGACCCTGCAGATCACACCGCCCGCTCCCAAGGCAGCCCACTCACGCTGCTGGGTATTTTTAATTTACTCCCACCATCCATGCGCACCATCACAGAACACACTGCCGGCAACTGCCTGCGGCCTAGATGCCATCTCTTTGGATGGTCGCCCCCTTAGACCATGCACACAATCGCACCTATGACCTTCCACCAGGACAGGGCATTGGAGCGGTGTCGCCAGTAGAACATAGACTGCACAATCATGCCCCCCTACATGCCCCTTTCACCCCGTGCCCTGTCTAGAACTGTCTGGTTTGTGTATGTTTTACTTATAGCCACTGTAGGTGTCACACTTTACCTTTTTTGCATTGCTGCCCCGACCGCTTGCTCCATCCTTTTAAAATGTGCCTTGATATGCCGCTTTAGGGTTAGGGTTAGGATGGAGCACTCCTTTGGGACCAGTGTGGTGTTGGGCCGTTTATATGCAGGGTCGAAGATGTGCACTTTTCTGGCGAGAGGTGATTTATTTCGGCTCCTTTTCAGTCCGGCTCCCCCCCCCCCCCTTTTAGTGTGGCTACGGTACTGTTTCCAGCCACTCCAGGGGCGTGCGTCATTTAAATGTCATGCCCCCAAAGTGGCCTGAGACTGCTGCCTCTTTTGGCCTGTCTGTTTAAGGCCTTAGTTTAATTAATAAGACAAGCTAATATTTGTTTTGTGCCTCTTTAGTCTGCATTAATCAGGCTGGTCTTGCAAGGTTTGGTAGACATAGGGCCTTTACAGACTGTCAGAAATAATGTAGTTTGAGGCCACTTTAAACTGTCCTGGGTCAGTACTAGGGAATCATAGGAATTGTATTTTTTTTCTGGGACATTGAGCCTTCTCTGTCAGAGCTCTTGTGCCACAATAAACTACAGTTTCCATGATTCCTTAGCACTGAGCCAGGACAGTTAAAGTGGCCTCAATCTGCACTATTTCTGGTAGTCTGTAAAGGCCCATAGTTAGGAGCTTATCACATGGCAAAAAAAGCTGGCTTACTTTGTCTGGCTTCCATTCTCTTCTGGGATACATCTGGGTATTATCATACACAGGAGCTCTGTAAATTACCGCTGGGTACAGCTGCCCTCAGCTGGCCAATTTTTGAAGCTGGAAGCTTCTGACTGTCTATTAATTGTTACTTGCTGGTGTGAGGCTCCACTTCCAGCAGTGCAATTGCTTCATTCTTCCAGGTGGAAAAGATACTTGCTTTGGGGCAGAAGACTTCATATCAAAACTACAAATGTTAGATATAAACAGCACCACAAGAATAAGCATAGTACTTTATATGAAGAAAGTGATTTTAAAAATTAATATTTGCAGAGGAAGTTTGAAATTAGTGATCTGAATATGAGTCAAGTGGAAGAGTTTGTGTAGCTATAGTTTGGATATACTGAAACTAAACAAATGGTGGCCAAGATTCTACAACAGTCTACATTTTGTAACTTTACAAATCAGTAACTGCATTGCAGAAATGCAGTGGTTGTGAAGGTGCAAATTTGGTCACTGGCAGGAGTGCTTCAATGAATATGAAGTGCTGCTGTTGTGCTCTGGCAGTTCCTAATTAGTAATCAAGTGCACACTGGTGAGCGCCCTTATGAACATCATTGGGTATCAAGCCATGGCATGTCATTTCAACATTGTGCCAACACATGCCTGTATGTTGTAACATCACAACAGCCCCTTGGTCAGTGTGGACTTTGCAAAGTTACTCAGTTCAATTTTGCATATACATAAGCCCATTTACAAAGATGTAACTCCCAAGCACAAAGCCAGCCAGTTTCAGTAGAAGCTGTCATCTGAAATCTTTACTGGGATTTCAAATTTTAAGAGATTGGTTGGAGCTAAATTCAGAAGTTATTGTGATAAATGTTATTGTGATAAAAGTATGTTATTGTGAAGAATAACAAAATTTTATTCTAAATCAAGTGATACTTTGTTTCAGGTGAAAGTGTTATTTGTGCGGAACCTTGCAAATTCAGTCACAGAAGAAATACTAGAAAAGGCTTTTAGTGAGTTTGGAAAACTGGAAAGAGTGAAGAAGTTGAAAGATTATGCTTTTATTCATTTTGATGAACGTGATGGTGCTGTAAAGGTAGGTTTTGAGTGACAGTGAAGTTACTGATGAATTATCAAATTCTTTAAAAAAATGATCTTAGCTAAAATATCTAATTTTTAACAGATTTACCTTATATACATTGTAGCTAGTCTTGGGTTCTGCTCTGCTATCTGTAAGTTGTTATTGAACATTATTTAAAAGCTTAAAACGATACTTTTAGCAGAAAATAGTAGATTCTAGGTCAGTGGTTCCTTGGTTGTTTTGGATTTTAGCTCTCAGAAGCCCCAGCCAACTTGGCCAACAGTCACGAATTATGAGAGCTGAAGTCCGAATCATCTGGAGGATCAAAGGTTGAGAACCATTGCTCTAGGTTATGAAATTATGCAATATTTTCCTATTAATGTTTAATGCATTTCTGTATTACAAGGCCAGGTTTTTGGTAGCTTCTGTACAGTGTTCTTGTTAAATATAATATGTTGGATACACAGCTGGTAATAATTAAAATGGCTTATTGAAATAGTTGAGACTTAGGCATAATGGAAATGTTACTTATTTCATTCTATATACAAAAGTATTTGCTTTCCTGCTCAAAACATCTGTGATTTGGATTCCCAGTTACAGATAACATTTTGAAAAACTAGGGCCTGAGAAGACAAGCGGGATACCACAGGCCAAGCCAGGTATTCTGCCCCTGCTTCGAACCTGGGCCACTCCATGGGCTGGTGCGGCAAGCCCTTACTTGTCGCTGCCATTGTGTCTTCTCTGAAGGCCCTGTGTTGCAGTCCAGAAGGTCGGAAAGGGGGCACCTGGCTTCATCTGCGTGGTCCGGCAGCCCCATCCAATGTCACAGGCTACGATAGTGGCCTTCAGAGAAGACAGGACAATGGTAGCAGGTAAGGGGCACACAGGGCTGTGCGGTGTGCCAACTTCACTGGAGTTTTCAATACACTGTGGGGAACAGCTGGTCTTTTTGCCTCTCACTAAGGCCAGGATTGGTCCAGGACTGCCAGATTGATGTCCGAATTGGGCAAACCCGACTCAGGGCTAGATGCAAGAATGAGGGGAACACAGTTCTTTTGGCTCATGCATATAGACCCTACATAATGACTAAACAGGAGTGTATAGTGGAAAGGAGATAGCGAGATAGTCCAGAATCATGTCCCAGTAATAAAAAATATCTGGATAGGCTGTGTTCTTAGCATATTTTGACCACAAACCCTTTTAAGAATTCATTTTATCTTTCAAATGTTCCTCCATAGGCAATGGAAGGCATGAATGGCAAAGATTTAGAGGGTGAAAATATTGAAATTGTTTTTGCAAAGCCACCAGATCAAAAAAGGAAAGAAAGGAAGGCACAGAGGCAAGCTGCTAAAAATCAAATGTAAGTGTTGGTGGAATGAGTTAGACACAGAAATTCCTATTTCATATTCTGGGTTGAAAATATTAATTCCACACAATTTTAAATTATTATATAACACAGTAACAATTCTGATAAATAAAATGTGCATTGTGCCAAAGAACATGGTTCTACGATCAGTTAATTCTCAAGGTATCCATTTCTCTTATGATGGATCCTTTTCCAAAAATAAAAGTGTGCTGCCTGTGCATTTGGTCTATATTTAAGAGAGAATTACTGTGTTATGTCAATAACGTGTAGGTGGTTAGTAGGTTCCTTTCTTGCTTAATCGTGTATGCACGTTATTTTAGTAATGCATCCCTGGAAGTGATCAAACAAGTCCTACTTTTTGTCCAGGGTAATTATAAGGTCAATTATAAGTCTCCTTTGGGGTTCTTTGAACAGAAGCTGGGTGGCCATCTGTTGGGTATGCTTTGATTTTGAGTTCCTGCATGACGGGGTTGGACTGGATGACCCTTGTGGTCTCTTCCAACTCTATGATTCTAGGTGAAAAATACCATGAATGTATACTGCTATGATTTTGCCAAAACCATAGCAGTATACAGCTGAGAATTTTAAAACATTTTCCTCATAATAGGAAATTTTAGTTTCTAATACACAAGCATAGTAATTAAGTCTAACAGATTACCTTCAACCTTGTAGTACTGTTACTGTGGTAAATATGTAAAGTGAGGGGGAGAAGCATGTAATGAAACTGAGTCTCCTTGATGCATTTGAGGTTGTTCCTATCATATGGCAGTCTCTGCAGTCTCCATCCTGCAGAGGCTGGAGAAGGGAAGTATTCTCATGGTCCAAAAAAATCCAGAGATGCTTACAATATGACTTCTTTGTGAGTGTCATCTCAGTTGTTTTGGTTCTGTATTTGCATTTCTGAGAAAAATGCAAGTAGGCTTACTAAAACTATAACAAAGTGTGCAGGCTTCCACTATGCCTAAAGACTGTATTCATAATTATCCTGAAGTTTGAGAGTGAGAGAACCCAAACAGGCCTGCATAAACACCTCTTTCAACTCACAACATTGATAAGGTGGGTTGTCTGCCTCTAATGTTTCCTCTCTTCAGGTTTTTAGTAGTGTTTTTATTTGTTTCCTGAGGTTCTGGATGCAGCAGTAGGTTGTGATTTCTGAACTTAGGCAACCATAATCATTATGCCTGCTTTGCTTTCTTTACGCTAGTTGCACATAGAGCAACAGATTAAATTTGATTGCACAGTTAACATGTGTGCTGTGACTGGATTCAGGTCCTCTTAGAATCTTGCTGTGTGGGTATCAGCCTTAAATAGGAGGATTGTCAGGTCTTTGCTCTAGTGGGCGCCTGGTTGTGGAAGGTTTATTTTAAATAATTATTAACCCTTCTTTGCACTTTTTAATGTTCCTGTCCATTATTTTTGCACTGTAAAAATCCAGTTAGAGTGATGTTACAAATAATTTAATCTCTGCATGTATCAACTTCTAAATCCCCACTCCTTGTCATATTTAGAGGGGTATGGGACAATAGATTTTAATTGATATTCAGAATCTTCACTACAATGTATTTGAAGAATTTAATTACGGTTGCCCCTCCCAATTTGTGGGGGATCCATTCCGGACCTCCTCGCGCAAAAATGGCGGCTTGCAAATATTTAAGCCCCATTGAAACTAATGGTGCGCATGCCTGTGGCCACACACGGGTGCACACAACCATTTTAGGTATAGCTGTTGTCTCTCCCCGTGAAGAGCAAGACCGTGGCCTCAAGTCCGCGAACGGGGAGGGACAGCTATGTATTTCCTCCAGAAATGTTGGTTTTCTTAGTAATTATACTGGTCTTTGACAAATATCAACATTTTCAGTTTGATGAAACTGGGTAAAAATACCTTTAGCCTGGGTTCTTTGTGAAGGCTGCAGAGTAACTACTGCTTTTAAAATTCAGTTAAACCTTAATTTTGCAAGAGAATGTCTCTATTAAACTATGGCTTCATTTGAATGTAATGCTATTCCATAGTTTAGTGTTACAAAAATTAGCTGCAGTGAACCTTAGGATCATGTATAGTGAAGCCATATGAAGACATTTCTATCCACTTTTCATTTTTCTTCTGAATTTCACCATAACATCATCATCATCATCATCATCATCATCATCATCATCATCATCATCATCATATATTTTTATCCTGCCCCTCTGCGTAATGCAACTGGGGTGGCTTACAACATTAAAAATACACTTCATATCCCACAATCCCACCCACCCCTTAAAATACCATTAAACAATAAACAATTTAAAACACACTTAAAATAAAATACAAGTAAACAAATAACAATAATTGCAGCAGAGTCAGGGGAGCAGGTTGGGCTGTCTCTTGATGGCCAGGATATCTATTCAGGAAAGGCCTGCCGGAAGAGATCCATCTTAACAGCCTTTTTAAAGCTGGTGGTAGTAATATGACTGATCTCATCCAGCAGGCCATTCCATAATCTGGGAGTGGTTGCTGAAAAGGTCCTCTGGGCAGTTGCAGACAGCCTAGTTTTTATAGGCTGCAGCAGATTCCTCCCAGAGGACCTGAGAGTGCGGGGTGGATTATACAGGAGGAGGCGGTCCCAAAGATAGGTTGGACCCAAGCCAAGCTTGCCCTGATGTTCAAACAAAGAACAAATTAACTCATAATTTAAGATTGTGACACAGGTATTTTGACATTTTCCTTGAAGACCTCTCTATATGAGCAGTGACAGTGGTGGGGCTGGCTGTCTCAGCCACGTGCGTGTTATTGCCAGAGGAGGAGATAGCCATACAGCACACACCTCCCAGAAGAGTCTGGCTATGTCAAGTGCTGACTGATTATTTTATGTCTCATATAGGTGTTAAAGAAATGGGTGGCTCTCAATAAAGGTCTGCCCGCTTATGCACTGCATGTCTTGAAGTACAGTAGTGCAACAGTACTATAGCAAACAAGTTTTTAATTTTTAGCGAAAACTTACTTTAACCTCTGAATTAATTTTGATTGTATAAATTTGTTGAAAGTACACACTTAATTTCTTAACAGGTATGATGACTATTACTACTATGGTCCTCCTCATATGCCCCCACCAACAAGAGGTAGAGGTCGAGGAGGTCGAGGTGGCTATGGATATCCTCCTGACTACTATGGATATGAAGATGATTACTATTACTATGGCTATGACTACCATAACTATCGTGGTGGATATGAAGATCCTTACTATGGTTATGAAGATTTTCAAGTTGGAGCTAGAGGAAGGGGTGGTAGAGGAGCAAGGGGTGCTGCTCTTTCCAGAGGTCGCGGGGCTGCTCCTCCCCGTGGCAGAGCCGGTTATGCACAAAGAGGTGGTCCTGGATCAGCAAGAGGTGTTCGTGGTGCGCGAGGAGGTGCCCAGCAACAAAGAGGCCGCGGGGTACGTGGTGCAAGGGGTGGCCGCGGTGGAAATGTAGGAGGAAAGCGCAAAGCTGATGGGTACAACCAGCCAGATTCCAAGCGGCGCCAGACCAATAATCAGAACTGGGGCTCCCAACCCATTGCTCAGCAACCGCTCCAAGGTGGTGATCATTCTGGTAACTATGGTTACAAATCTGAAAACCAGGAGTTTTATCAGGATTCTTTTGGGCAGCAGTGGAAGTAGAACAAATAGGGCTTCTGTAAAATTAGAGACTAATAGGTTGATCAGAAACTGGCCCTTAATCTGAACGGTTGCCGCTCTAATTTGTGACATCTGGCAAGATTCCCTTTATGTATATATTTTAACAATCCGCTTGGATGTGAACAAAACCACACTTCTAACTGCTTCTGGCGAACTGATTTTATTTTCATTTTATTTTCATTTTATTTTATTTTTTCAATGAAGGCATTCATAGACATTAGTTTGCATTACTGCTTGGGAAAACTTGGCTCAAGTCTATTTGGCTATAGTGTATGCGATGTTTCAGTAGTATTTAGTCTTGATGTTTTTGAAAAAGATAGCTGATAAAACTTAAGTGTCTCTTCAAATACCTTGTATCAGAGTATTTGTATGTTACCAACTTAAATTGCTAGGAAAAAAGTAAATTTACACAATTGCTTTCTAATTTAGAATTTTGAACTAATTTGACTTTTTCAGTTCATTTTGGCTACCTGTATCTTTATGCTGTTGTTATTTCAATAAAATCTCACACCTAAATGTACACATTCTAAAACTGTGTTTACAATTCGTTTTTGGCAAATTTATGGCAAATTTGGTTCAAATTTCATGTAGCATGACAAGGCAAGTTAAAAGGTTTTTGTGCCTTGTAATTGTGTATGGAATATGTTTGGCACAATATGCTGATTTATTGCAATACTTTGCTGCTGGTATAAAAGTGATATTTTTGGAAATGACATGTTTCTATCAAATGATAAAGTTCCTGTAGTAAGTTAAGTTGGTAAGTATTTAAATTCAAAAGAAGAACTCTCATAGTTTCTTCCAATTCATTTCTTAGATGATATTTCAAAAGCAAAATTAAATCACTAACATTCAAGTTTCTTTCAAAATAAATTCTGAAATAAAAACTGCAGTAGTAATAGTAGTAGTAATAGATACTAGTATTCACTTAGGTGTAGTATGTAGATTATGAATTAGGCAGCATTTCAGAAAGCATGCATGTTAGAAGATGAAAAATTACTTGCTTGTTGCATCCTCTTTAAATTGTATTTGTTTGAACTTTCAAGTAGATGTGTGCATGTATGTACTGATTATTTTTGAAAGTTGAATTAAAGAGGATGTATGGTCTTTAAAGCTTTGAAAGAATTTAGTTGATATGTGGTCTTAAGCCTCACCTTGAGAATTCTCTTGAATGGTTGCCTAGACTTTTAAAATTTATTTTTCAATTCACACCCCCCAAATTAGAGCATGCACCGTATAGCAATAAGGAATGCATGTGATCGTATAACTGTAAATTAATGATAAGAATATGATGGGAATTACAGAATTCATTATAGAATTTTCAGTGTTCTTATGCTAATTCTTAACCTTACTGAAAATTATGTAAAGATATTGAACTTAGTTTTCAAACCATGAAAGATGGTTGAATTTGTAAATAAAATCAGTTTGAACAAAATAATAAGCCCAAAAAGCTGGGGAGGGCATATAAAATATGTAGAAATCATATGATAAAATTTTCTTGGCTTAATTTATTACAAATTATTATGTTCATATTTTTTTCTGAGTTGATTTCTCTAACTGATTCCTTTTGTTACCTGGCTAGCAGGGAAAAGGGGTCGAGGCCGGTCCTGACCTGTTACAATGAAGACTGACTTGCTAAGTGGGATTACACCAGAAGCTTGCAGTGGAGTAATGGTAAGGAAATCAAGCAACCTTAAGTATCTCGACTGCATAGGAGCAAACTATTTTGTAGAAGATACTTCATGCGAAGATCATGGAATCAAATATGGGACACTTGGACTCTGATATGAATTTCTATTAAGTTTTCTCTGCAGTGCAAATTATAAATCTAAAGTTAATATTTTTCCCAATGTGTTCAACAAAATTATCTCTAGCATGGCCTCTTAAATGTTCTGTACTTTAAAAAAAAAGAAACATCTACTTAAAGTAGACTTTTCCCTGGAGTTTTTAAAATGGATTCCAAAAGTGGTATTCTCTTATTGCTCTGAAAATTTTATTGCAGTTATATTAGGTGAATACCATCCTTGGTATCTTAAACTTTTATTTCTGCTCATGAAGGTTAATCATGGTTGTCTATATATAGTAATCACTTTGAAATGTGTTCAGATACAGCAGTTTCAGGTGTAATCATCAGAGCTGGTTAGTCAGGCATTCCAGATAGTGGTTCTTTTCAGAACCTTTTTTAAAGGGTTGGTTAACTACCTCAGTAGCAGAGGATTGAACTATACCCTATCTGTACTGTACATAGAAAATCTTTGTAGATAAAATCAAGGCTTGTTTAATTATGACAGGAGGGCAAAAATATTTACCAAATGTAACATTCTTAGTTGCCTTTAATTCAGAGGCTTTGTAAAAGAGTCCCTCTTGTCCATCATAACAGGCCTTGTTTTTGTCGTATTTTGTGGCTGAAAAAGCAGCCTTGCTTCTTCAGATATTGTAGTTATTTGGATGTATAATAGTTTAGCAAGATGTTACTTTTTGTAAGACATCAAATGTTCAAAAAAAGTGCATCAGCAACTTGTACTAAATACTGCAGTGTCCCTTTATAAAAGGTCAGACTAAAACTGACAACTGTACAGTGAAGCCTGACATTTGGATATTTTGAAGTTTTTCATAAATCATAGAAAATAGTATATGGCTGTAGTTTAGCTTTTTAGGTAAAGGTATGTTTTCTCATTAGTGCATTTCTTACTGCTGATTGCTGTAAAAACAAACAGATCAGCTATCCATTTTCTCTTTATGCAGATCATGATAACCTGTAGAGTAGAATACAATCATTTGTGCTATGTTTTAATTTTCTGAAGCACCTTGATGACAGTGAGTGTTAAGTGGTGAAGCATCCTCTATTGAATCACCCTTCCAAAAAGTTTGTCAAGTCCAGATATGCATAGATAAGATAAAAACTATGGTTTAATATAGACTTGGCAGAAGAGCTTCCCTGATTCCCTTCCCCAAAGGGATACTGCAGTTGTAACATACCCGTAGGTAGGCACCACAGTAAGATCTGAAACACCAAATTAAGGTTTTATACACACCAGTTCCCCAGTAAATGAAAAAAAATTAACAAAAAAATAGATGTCATATGTTAAATGCTCATTGCAAACAATCATTTTGCATTCCTGCAAATAAAATTGTTTTATACTGTAAGCTGGAGGCAAGTGTAACTTATTTTTGTAATAAAGTTTTTATTTTTTTTATGTGTCATTAATATAAATGTGTGTTAGTGCAGAATCTTCTGGTTTAAAAACTTGTGCGCACACATTTCAGTTTGTTTACTTGTATTTACATTTTTTTAGAATAGTGGTTTCCAGTAGTCTGTCTCTCACATTAATTGAATTTTTGTTACCCTAATAAACCATTTTAGTATATTGTATGTCAATTACTGGGATAGCTGGGACATAAAGTGTAATTTAAAATTTGTCAAGTATTCATGGGAATATGTAAATGTGCCTTGCTAGTTAAGAGAGAAACTAAGTGGGGGGTTGGTTAAAATGTTACTGCTTAATGAGATGCCTATTGCCACAGTTTCATATACTGCCCATGGTAAAGTTCTTCTTTCCATATTTGAATAAGAAACATGAGTGTTGCATTCAGCTTCTGGAATCTTAAACTTGATAGGATGAGGCTTATGGAACGTAGGTTTTCTAAATGTAGCCTTAAATACTACTTTGATTTCATTGTAATCCTTGGTGCTGGCAGACCCAGTACCAGGGAGGTTTAAATGCTCCCTTCAATAAGGCTGTTGTGCCAACTGGCATCTTTACTGTCATAGTCTTATGAAGAACACTGTCAAGGTGTTCATGCCAAATTTGACCTGATAACTAATGGAGGCCGAGGAAGAAGGAGAAGCTTTCTGACTTATATCTTCCAAATCTCTCCCATTGCTGGAAAAATAAACTTGTAGGTTTACAAGCATCCCTAATTCTGGCCTGGGGAAAAAGAGAAAATGGTAGATCAGTCTTTTATTCAGAACTGTATTCATTTGATGATGCAGTGCAAAATAAAAATTGATAATATACAAGCTGGAATTGAGGTAAAAGATCGATCAACTTCAACCATGAAAGTAGGTGGGGTGTGAGAATGCATGTCAACATTTACTGGGAGTGATCTATATAGTTTATGAGCAATGGTGAGTAATAAATACCAGAATCTTGACAGTGTTCTTAAATAATTATGAATTCAAGCCATTATGACTTTTACAATTAAACATTATTTGCACTGTTCTGATATTGGTGCAGTTTTTTAGCAGTATGAAGTAAAACCTACAGTAAAATGCATGTGGAAATTTGTGTTGTGAAAAATTGATCTTTTACGAGATAATGCTAATGAATGAGCATTTTAAAATTGGATCTGTAAATGATACGAAAATTTATTGTTAGATAGTGAAAGTTATGAAGCATGGTTGGGTTGGTCATGTTGGGTATCAGTCCTATACATACTATCTAATGTGAATGATGTTATTGGAATAGGTGTGTCTAGTGAATATATAGCAAGATGGAACTTTAATCTTGTATTGCAGAATAATTTCTGGCAGCACAGAGATCTGTGTTGGCTTACACCAGTGAGGCTTTATCTGTTCCAGAACTGAAGGGGGTAGCTTGTTCCAGGCAGTGTTGCAGCTTTTTGACAGCCAAGAGTTTAAACTTTTCCTGACTTTGCAGTTTCCACAGTATACTAGATATTGGGGCTTCTAAAGTAAAATTGATAAATGACAATAACTCTGAGTTCAAATGGTAATAAGATTCTGAAATTTGTCCTATAATATAAAAAGAGAAGTTCCTGGGTTTTCTATAAAAGCCACCTGTTTATTTTAAAATAAGCAAGTTTTTGTTTTCTCTTCCATTATATTGTGGTAACTATAGTGGAGGGGTACATACTTCAGACATATTGACATGAGAATTCAAGTTACTATACTAGAAATGAGACTCTTGAAATGGGGCCATAGTGGGCACATAGTAGCTTGACATGGCCCTTCAGTGATATTATATAGCCTCTTTTGGAGATGTATGAAGTATGGCTGCCTTGCAGTTCTGCAGCCAACCCAGTAGGGATCTGTACACTAACATGCTTGGAGGATGAAATATTTGCTTGAAAGGAATATCAACATGAATTAGCTAGATGTTGAGTCTATGTTGCACTGAATCTTTTGTTAAATGAATTCCTGTAGATGGGACAGAAATCTATGACAATTTCTATGGTCAAGTCTATTAGAGCTTGTGCTAGTGAAACTATATATCACATAGATACTTCAGCAGTTGGGATGAAAAACCAAAGTGAGTGGTATCACAAAAGGTTTGGAATTTTTTGTAGTGGGGATGTTTCCCTTGGGAATTTAACTCAGTAGTAAATGAATAGCTTTCTTAATATATAAAGGCATTTTACCATAATAGTAAGACAGTGGAATGGTGGAAATGATGACATAATTACACTTTTCTGAATCATTGGCTACATAGTCAATGAATTTGCAGGTAAGTAGGTAAACAATGTAGTCTATATAGTTGTGTACAAGAGTTTTAAAAGTTTGTAAGAAATTCCAGAAAGATAAGGGGGTTGGATCCCAAAATTGTAGAAGGTAATGGAGTTGGATCCTCAAATTCCAGAAGATAATGGGGGTTAGATCCAGAAATACCAGTCTGTGAGTGGAAGGAATCCTAATGTCTCAGAAGCACCAAGTAAAGCAGTGGAGGGGATAAGAGACAATTTGTATTATTTTCCCCTGACAGCCTTCCACACCACCTCCTGAACTATGTATTTAAGTCCTGTAAAATTCTGGACCAAAATATAATTGCTTAATTCAAATCATAGTTAGATTAGTGCAATGTCCAAATGATCATGATCTATCAGCATATTAATCAAATATGGTACTTTTGGCAAGATTAAAGTGGTTGGAGTATGCTGCACAAGAAACATGAGAATTGCTAAAACACTTTATATGCAATGTGTAGTATACCTATATAAATGACATGACAAATAAAGGTTGTCAGTTAAATATTTAGGGTCAGACCAAAACAGTTGCAGTTTAACCTTCACAAAATCTGGTTAATGTGATTCTCACATTAAAGAAGATTTTCTTTCCCATGCTGTCATACCTGAGGTAGTAAGAAAAGAGCATCTTCTAATTCAAAGGTAGGCTGGTATGGGGAGTTGCGTTCCTGAAGATATTGGATCTCAGGCTTATCAAGGCTTTAAAGGTAAGCACCACTGGGCTCAGAGTGTATACAGAGAAGATGATGATCATACTGAAAACCATCAGAGTTGGATTAATTTACTTGGAATGAGTTTACACTAATCTCTGCTGTTTCTTAAACAGTTTAAATGAAACTTTG
Organism: Phrynosoma blainvillii; assembly: GCA_026167975.1. Lineage (NCBI taxonomy): Eukaryota > Metazoa > Chordata > Lepidosauria > Squamata > Phrynosomatidae > Phrynosoma > Phrynosoma blainvillii. The sequence goes on from JANUYF010000001.1 coordinate 144,104,521, forward strand.
TACTGGCATGAAATCTGGGGAAGGATGGGGAGAAAGAAAACATAAAAGACTAGTGTTTCTATGTTTGGATAGTCTTACTCATCTAGTATAAGGAGCAGTAGTTACCCCTCAATAGTTTGCTTTAAAAATGGGTTTCTGCATTCTATCATAGATGCAATTTTACTGCTTTCTGATAGCCACAGGAATTAGAAATAATAAATGTAGCGCCCCCCCCCCCCCCCCCCCCCCCCGTGTGGTTTGGGAGTTGTTTTCACTGTTTGAATAGCAAGTACTTACAGTAAAACCATTGTTCAAAGATACTGCTACAGTATAACAAATTTTAGGTCTATTTGTGTATTATGAATGCTAAATCAAAGGACATATTACATTCTGTATATATCTGAAGTTTTGAAGAAATTTATTGTTAGAGGTCAACCAACTTGTAGCAGACTTCTGAAGTACAGGACCTCAATGCATTTTGAAAATGGTTTTAAATGTTCTCCCTTAGTGCCCCCTGCCCCATAGTTAGCTAATGAAGTAGAAACCACTTCCCATCCCTTTTAGTTCCTAGCTAGATTGAGAGACTTTCTAGGCCAGGGCTTGACAACCACCAGTGCTGGGAGTGCATCTGTCTCCTGTGGGAATGGTGAGTGTATGCTGTGTTTTTACCAGCCTAAACCCAACCATATTATCCTAACATCCATCAGTTTCTGCTGAAGCCATTTTTGTTTCAGCTACTATTTCCAAACATGAAGTTAATGTTGTAAGCTCCGTTTGGGCCTGAGAAGGAAGAAAGGAGATGCAAAATGGCCTCCAAAGGGGAAAAAAGAATGGAAAAAATGGCTAGTATTATTCCCAGAGTCCCTTGAATTGGGAGGGGGTCACACAGAAATGGCCTTGTGGGCCCTGCATTTGCCTGACTAGGGTTCATACACTGTTAAGAGCCCTAAAGTGCACACGCAAAAAGCTGGTTAAAATTATTTTGCTTACATGAAGGCTATGCCTTTGCATTACTACCACCTTAGATCCACAGTTATGCTATGCAAATAGTGTTCCCTGAATCAGTGCTGGTTCCTGAGTTGATAGCCCTTGGCAAGTTTCTAGAAGAGTTAGAAGCCATTGTAGCCAATGGGCACAAATACAGTGTGGTTAAATAAGAATGGTGCAAAACCAAGTAAGAACAGCTTTTGCACCATGTGTATTTTAATCACCCAGTATGGGGCTGTTCCCTGGATCACTGGAAATATCCTTGCTGTTCCTTCACATCAGATAGACTTCAGTAATATCAAAAATCCACCAAATAGTGATATCTTTATTGCCAACCAAAATGCGCGCACACACACACACACACACACACACACACACATATATATATATATATATATAATTTTCACTGAATTTTTACTTTAAGCACAGGAAACTACAGACATACCTTCTGATTTTGTGGGAATTCTTTCTGAACCCCACCCCACCCCCACGAATTGGAAAAATAATATTTGGGTCCCATTGATTTAAATAGCCACACACCCCATTTTGTTCCCTCCCTATTCGCCATCTGCGAAGAGCGAGACGACCCCAAGTCCGCAAGTGGGGAGGGACTATATATGTGTGTATGATACTGCAATTTACAAGTATAATTTTAATTTTGCTAGTTGTCTATGTCACGACCATTGCCGTTACATTCATTGATACATGGGAATTAGGATTTATGAGTAAGATTAGTACAAAAAACATCAAGGATTCTGAATGGCATATGGGAGGAGGTCAGTGAGTGAGGGGTGACACTAAGTTGCTGCCCCGGTGATGCCAACCCTAGTGATGCAACTGCAAGTGGTCATGTATTTTCTCCAGTTTTGTCACTATGTGCTCAGGGCCAGGGCCCAGTTTTCTACCTTGGGAGCCACATGAAGATAGCCAGCATAATGGTGTGTGGTTTGAGCGTTGGGCTGTGACTGGAAACCAGGGTTTGAATCTCTTCTCAACCATGGGAACACATGGTGGGAGGAAGGCAAAAGCAAACCTTTGAAGATATCTTGCCAAGAAAGAGCCATGACGGGGGTCACCATAAAGTCAGAAACGATTTGGAAGGACCACAATAACAGTCATGAAGTGCCAGAATGTAAGAGGCTGTATATCTCCAAGTATACATTTCATGATATAGGCTCTAGCCCAGGGGTAGGCAACCTTTCCCCTTTAAGGGCCGAAGGACTTCAGCTCCCAGAAGCCTCAGCCATGTTGGCCAATAGTCCCATGTTGGCCACTAGCTCCTGGGATTCTGGGAGCTGAAGTCCCTCGGCCCTTAAAGGGGAAAGGTTGCCTACCCCTGCTCTAGCCCCTTAAGGGTTCTGTAAACATTTAGAACGTAGAGATCTTGTAGCACCTTTGGGACTAACTAAAGAAAGAAGTTGGCAGCATGAGCTTTGATAAACTAAAGTTGCTTCCTCAGATGCATTTGGTCCAAATGCATCAAAGCTCATGCTGCCAACTTCTTTAGTCTCAAGGGTGCTACAAGATCTCTCTACATACTGATACTACAGACTAATATGGCTATATCTTTGATTTGCCTAGAATAGTGTTGATGTGGAGAGCCAGTGTGGCGTAGTGGTTTGAGCGTTGTATTAGGACTGGAGACCAGGGTTCAATTCTCAGCTGGGCCTTGAAAACCCACTGGATGAGGATGAGCAAGGCTCACTCTCTTAGCGTCAGGGGAAGGGAGTGGCAAACCACTTTTGAACAAATCTTGCCAAGAAAACTCCGGGATAGGTTTCCCATAAGTTGGAAACGACTTGAAGGCACTTGCAAGAACAACAGTGTTGATATGAATGGTCCCCACTGTGAAGTTGAGAAAACAGGCTGGATGCCACACAGTTATGGAAACGCCAGTATCCATCTGGCATTGGTGAGTACTTGATTACTGTAGAGCCCATCTGTAAGATGTAAGAACTGGGGTCTGTTGAAGTGGCAGCAGCCACGGGGACCAGGGAGGCCTTTGGCTGCTGCTATTTCCAACTTTCCTTTTCCTTCCTAATTTGGGTTGGAGCGGGAGGGTTTGGCAGTGGACCCCATAGATAGCCTGCATTGCTTCCATCATGGGCAAACAACAGATTAAGGGTCCATCATCCACAATACAGTGGGACACCTTTTCAGCTGCCATAGCTCCATTCTGCAGAATCGTGGGGACTGTAGTCCTGTGGGTCACCACGAAGTCTGACCAAGTAAAACTAGAAATAATAGTTCAAACAAAAAAACCATCAGTGATACCTTTATTGGCCAACCAAAATGCACAATATTCTTGTTGCAAGCTTTTGAAGCTCCATGGGCTTCTTCTTCATCAGGCAAGATGTTACAAACCAAACAGGAGAAAAAAACACTTGGAGATGTTAGTCAGACGCCTATATGTTATTTCAGTCTTTAGTTAAGATGGTAGTATATGGTGGGGAGGATGTCTTTTGCAGGCAGGATCCTCCTCCTCCTGGCCCTGTGGCTATAGGGAGATTTGCAAAGTCCCGGAAATTTAAAATCCATTTGCCTCTCAACAGGGACCCCTCTTTTGCAATCCAATTTGTCTCCATTCCAATGAAGCCACAGGCCTCTTTGTGTCAGAGAACAATGGATATACAGTACCAGGATTCCCCAGAATGAGATGAACTGATTTAATAAGAGGGAGGCTTTTTCACCCCTTTGGCTGCATAGATAGGCCATGAAAGAGTATGGAACGCCCTTAAAGACATGGGAGTGCCAACACATCTGATGCATCGCCGAAAGCGGTGTCAAGCCGCGTTATTTCTAGAGCGCAGAGGCGGCACCTGGTCGTCGCACTCTCCATAGAAGGGCTCAGTCCTCTCCCCCCTCATCTTGCCAGCTCTGTCTCTTTAAGAGGAGAAAGCGTCTTCAGGCCACGTGATGCGGGAGGGCGGTCACGTGGCGCTGGTCACATGGCCGGAACCGGAAGTTGGACGAGGGTCGGGTCTCATTTAGTGTCTGGAGGTGCCTGCTGGGGGGAGGTTTCCGCGCTGCTCCCCCTCCCCTCCAGACCCGCGGGGCTCTTTCCTTCCAGGATGAAGTGGGCGCGCGCGGCCGGGGAGCGTTTGTGCCGGCGCGTGCGCGGGGCGGAGGCGCTGCGCGAGACCTGCCGCCAGTACCCGCTTTTCTGCTGCCTCCTCCTGGGGCTCAGCCTGGCCACCCTCCTCCTCAGCCGGTAAACAACGAGCGAGGGAGGGGGGGAGGGAGGGAAGAGGTCCGGGTTTCGGGGAATCGAGCTGTGGGGCTTGGACGGAGCCTGGGAAGGGGTACGAGGAAAGTGTCCTGGATGAGAATCAGACCAACTGGTTTAATAAGAGGGAGGCTTTTTCACGCCTTTGACTGCATTGACCATGAAAGGCTATGAAATGTCCTTAAAGACATGGGAGTGCCAACACATCTGATAGTCCTAATGAGGAATCTGTACTCAGGACAAGAGGATAGTGTCAGGGCAGAACACGGAGAAATATAATGGTTCCCATTTGGCAAAGGACTCGGACAAGGCTGCATCCTATCACCCCATTTATTCAACTTATATGCAGAACATATTGTAAGGAAAGCAGGCTTGGACATGGAAGAGGGAGGAGTGAAAATAGGAGGATGAAATATCAATGATCTGAGATATGCTGATGACACCATAATACTAGCAGAGCACCTCACAGACCTGGAACACCTATTAAAGAAGATCAAAGAGGAAAGTGCTAAGGCAGGCTTAATGTTGAATATAAAGAAAACAAAAATTCAGCCTAGACAATGAAGAAATAATAAAAGAATTCCCATACCTGGGATCAAACATGGATAGAAATGGGGACTGCAGTCAGGAAATCAGAAGATTAAGAATGGGGAGGGTGGTTATGAAAGAATGTACAACTCAGCACAAAAGTCAGAATCATACAAGCCATCGTATTCCCTATTATCATGTATGGATGTGAAAGCTGGACAGTCAAGGAAGAAGATAGGAGGAAAATCAATGCATTTGAGATAATGTGGTGCTGGAGAAGAGTAGTGAGGATCCCATGGACAGCCAAAAGGACAAACAAGTGGGTCCTAGAGCAGATCAAGCCCAAGATATCCCTAGAAGCCAAGATGACAAGGCTTAGACTGTCGTACTTTGGACACATCATGAGAAGGCATGAATTGTTGGAAAAGACAATGTTAAGAAAGGTGGAGAGAAGTAGGAAGAGAGGAAGGCCACATGTTAGATCAGGGGTAGGCAACCTTTCTCCTTTAAGGGCCGAGGGACTTCAGCTCCCAGAATCCCAGGAGCTATTGGCCAACATGGCTGAGGCTTCTGGGAGCTGAAGTCCCTCGGCCCTTAAAGGGGAAAGGTTGCCTACCCCTGTGTTAGATGGATGAACTCTATTAAGGAGGTCACGGGGATTAAGGAGCTGCAGGAATTAAGCAGAGCAGTGGAGGACACAGGGTCTTGGAAAGGTCTCATCCATAGGGTTTACAACAACAACAAAGGCATTTTCATGGCGCACACAAAAGCTCAGTGGCAGTGTTGCCTTGATTTGCTCCTGGGAGGATTTGCTTTGACCGGAGGTGAAGTTTGGTTAGTTAATCCTTTTGTAGTGCAGATGAGTCTTGGGCCACATCCACGCTGCAGAAACAATCCGCTTTGACACTGCTTTAACTGCCTCAGCTCAAATCCTGGGAGCTGTAGTTTTGTGAGACATTTAGCCTTCTCTGTCAGAGAGCTCAAGTGCCACAATAGACTACAGTTCCTAGGATTCCATATCACTGAGAAAAGGCAGTTAAAGCGGTGCCAAACCAGGTTAATTCCGGATGCAGCCTTAGTCTCAGCCATTGTGGAAGATACAAAGCTGAGCAATATCTGTCAGAAGCAACTACAGAGTCTCTCTTCATGGCCAGAGTAGTCTATCACCGCGTGGAAGCACGCCTCAGAATTAAGATTTAAAACAACAACACTGAGCAATGTCAATATTGTCGTTTGTCTGTCTGTGCCCTTCGGCAGCCATTCCTCCCTTTGTTGGTTGCTCCTTTCTACCTTGCACTAATTTCAGCCGAACCTAAGGAAGGTCAGTAGTTGTTTGCCTTATTTCCTAGGAAGGGATGCAACGTCTTCTTGTTTCCTAATAGCCGACTTTGCCTTTGTGTTGCCCGCCATGGGGTGCTGTGCTGATGTTGTTGTTCTTGTGTTCCTTCAAATCCTTTCCAACTTATAGCGACCCTAAGGTGAACCTATCATGGGGTTTTCTCTGTAGGTTTCTTCAGCGGGGGTTTGCTGTTGCCTTCCTCTGAGGCTGAGAGAGTGACTTGCCCAAGGTCACCCAGTGGGTTTCCTTGGCTGAGTTGGGATTCGAACCCCGATCTTCAGAGTCATAGTCTGACATTCAAACCACTGCGCCTCACTGGCTAACTTGATAGAGTTTTTTGAGTTTTTAAAAAAGTAATATTGGGAAAGGGCTGAGAAATTGTGTTTGTGGGGCTTGTTGTCGTGAGGTGATTGTGTGTTTTACAAAGCAGGTGCCATTCTGCTTTGGTCAGGCCTCACCTGGAATACTGTGTCCAGTTCTGGGCACCACAATTCAGAAAGGATGTTAAAAAGCTGAAGAGTGTCCAAAGGAGGGCAACCAAAATGTTGAAAGGTCTGGAAACCATGTCCTGTGAGAAGAGACTTTAAAGGGAGCTGGGTTTGTTTAACCTGGAGAAGAGATGGTTAAGAGATGATATGATAGCCCTGCTTAAGCATTTGAAGAGATGTTATATTGAGGATGGATCTAGCTTGTTTTCTGCTGCTCCAGAGGATAGGACCTGGAGCAATGGATTCAAACTACAGGAAAAGAGATTCCACCTCAACATTAGGAGGAAGTTCCTGACAGTAACAGTGGTTTGACAGCAGAATGCTCTCCCTCAGAAAGTGGTGGAGTCTTCTTCTTTGGAGGTTTTTAAACAGAGGCTGGATGGCTGTCTGTCGGGTGTGCTTTGATTGTGAGTGGCAGAATGGGATTGGACTGGATGGCTCTTGAGGTCTCTTCCAACACTATGATTCCATTATTAGTAATGTTGCTATTGTTATTAGTATGTTCTTTTATATCCTGCCTTTCTCCCAATTATTGGACTCAAGGTGACTAATATATTTAAAACAATACAAGACAGGAGAGGCTTTTACCTTTGCCCTTTAAACTCTGTTTGCCGGAATTGACATTAGCTAGGATGAAGGGGGAAAGTGGGAGGAGGAGGAGGAGGAGAGAGAAATTGGGGCATTGTAAAAGCAGCTCAAAAAAAGTGGAATGACAGATCAGTTGGGACTGCCTCTGTCAAATTCGGTCATTGGAGGGCATGCCCTTACTGAGAAGAACAACAGTCTCTCTCTCTCTCTCTCTCTCTCTCTCTCTCTCTCTCAGGTTTTCAATCCAGCAAACAGGGCAGCAGACCACCTGAGGGGAGGGTTTTGATGGTGTCCTCCTGCATGGCAGAATGGGGTTGGACTGGATGGCCCTTGGGATCTCTTCCAACTCTAGGATTCATTCTCCAGCACTTTAGTAGCCTTTGTGGCAGTACACCAGGGGCTCCTCCTGTGTGAGGTGGTGGTAGTGGTGGTTGTTTAATGCTTGGCTCCTGCCTCTCCTGAGCAGTGTGTCCCATGCTGGGAAAAGCCAGCTTTCTGGTCGTGTCCCTTGGCTCTCGAGTGGAGCTCCCTCTCCTTCCCTCACACCCCTCTGTCTGGCTTCAAGTTGGGAAGAGAGTCTCCTGAGGGAAAGAGCTATTACGTTTCCCTCTCTTGAGGTTCAAAGGATATCCTTTTCAGTTCATGAAGTAGTAAAAAGGCCTGCCTCCCAAGCATTCCTCAATGGCCCATAGGAGAAAGAGGAGGATGGTGATCTCCAGATCCAAAACATGTTGCAGAAATCATCCATTTTGAGACCGTTTTAACTGCCCTGGTTCAGTGCTAGGGAATCCTGGGAACTGTAATTTATAGTGACACCAAAACTCTCCATCAGAGAAGGCTAAATGTCTTACAAAGCTACAGTTCCCAGGATTCCTTAGCATTGAGCCAGGGCAGTTAAAGCAGTCTCAAACTGGATTGTTTCTGCAGTGTGTTTTGGACTGAATCTGGGCCAAATAACCAAGGATTAATCTGCGCTGCAGAGTTAATGCTATTTGACATCACTTTAACTAGTCCATGTTATGGAGCTGTGGGATTCTTTTTTTAGTTTCGTGAGATATTTCACCTTCTCTGTCAGCAGGGTGACCAGATGTCCTAACTGCAAAGGAGGACAAGGCACCGTAGCATGGAGGACATTCAGGAAAAAATGGAGGACATAAAAGCTAAAAGCACATAAAGATAAATGTATCTTTCTTTGTTATGGTCAAAATGGAGGACATTTTGGAATTTCTCCTGGACAGAAGGTTGAAATGGAGGATGGGTCCTGGAAAAGGAGGACCTCTGGTCACCCTGTGTCAGCACGCTCCAGTGCCACAACAAACTATAAATTCCAGAATTCCGTAATACTGAGCCATGGCACTTAAAGCAATGTCAAAGCGCTTTATTTCTGCAGTGCAGATAAGCCCCAAGGCGCAAAGTGAGCCACTCTCAGCTCCCCAAATGTCAGAATAAATACTCATTCCTTGCCCTGAAGAGAGACCAAAAAAAGTGCCACTGCTACAAAGTGATGTGTTGAGAGCGAGCATGCGCGCCTCCCTAACAGCCATGTTTTTTGGGGGGGAGGAGGCTGCTAACGCTTTTCTGTGCATGCCGCTGGTTCGGTCCTTTTTCGGGTTGGAAGAAAAGCACCTTCTTGCACATGGAGCACCTGGTGCGGGTCATGTGAGCGAAACCGGAAGTTGGGGTGGGGCAGAGTCCCTCCCAGTGCCCAGAGACGGTTGGGGGGGGTGTTCTGCAGTTGGGCCTGAAGCTGGACCTGGCCCGCTTTCTCCCTCCGGCTTTCCCTTGAGGATGAAGTGGTCACGTGAGGTGGGGGAGCGTTTGTGCTAGCGCATGTGCGGGGCTGAGGTGTTGCGCGAGACCTGCCATCAGTACCCACTCTTGTTGCCTCCTGTTAGGGCTCAGCCTGACCACCCTCCTCTTCAGCTGGTAAAAAGGGACCAGGTTGACAGGCTCGCAGGGAAAACATGGAGAGGGTCCCTTGTCCCTTTGAAGGAAGGGTGACCAGAGGTCCTCTTAACCACAAAGGAGGACAAGGCATCACAAAATGGAGGACGTTGAAGAAAAAGAATGTAGGGGATTCCAAAATAAAAGCTAACAACACTAATATAGGTATTAAATCTGTGCTTCTTAGTCATGCTCCAAATGGAGGACCTTTTGGAATTCCTCCTGGACACAAGGTGGAAATGGAGAGCAGGTCCTGGAAAAGGAGGAGGATGCCTGGTTACCCTGCCTCAAAGGTTGTGTTGGACGACGACTCTGGAGATCTGTAGAGAGATCTTGTAGCCTCTTTAAGACTAACTGAAAGAAAGAAGTTGGCAGCACGAACTTTCCTAGCTTTCAGTCTACTGCCTCAGATGCATTTCATCAAATTTCATCAAAAGATGCACTCCACCATATGCATCTGAGGAAGTAGACTTAAGTCTAGTTAGTCTCAGAGGTGCTACAAGATCTCTCTACATACTGATTCTATAGACTAACAGGGCTATATCTTTGAATTTTACTAGCAGGAGTTTAACATAACAAAACAGGACAATAACTTAATACATTTAAAACAAATATTTCCATCGCTCTCAGACTTTTATCCTAGCTAACTTTAGGCTGGATCTGCATTGCAGAATTAATGCAGCTTGACACTAACTGCCATGGCTCCATTCTGTGGAATCCTGCTATTTGTAGTTTGTTGTGGCACCAGCGCTCTCTGATAGGAAAGACTAAATATGGGTGTGAAAGCTGGACAGTGAAAAAGCAGAAAGAAGAAAATCAGCTCATTTGAGATGTGGAGCTGGAAGAGTGCTCAGGACCCCATGGACAGCTAAAAGAACAAACAGATGGGTTCTTAAACAGATCAAGCCTGACATCTCCATGGGAACCAGGATGATCAAACTGAGGCTGTCATAGTTCGGCCACATCATGAGAAGACATGATTCATAAGAAAAGACAATAATGCTAGGAAAAGTGGATGGCAGCAGAAAGAAAGGAAGACTGTATGCCAGATGGTTAGACTCATTCAGAGAGGCCATGGACCTGATCTTGGAAGACCGAAACCAGTGATAGCAAACCTTTTAGACACTGAGTGCCCAAACTAAACAGCCTTCCGGCATCCCATGGAACTGGACTTCCACCTTATGGAGTGGGACTTCTTCCCCTGATGCCTTCCTGGGTCTTCAGCTGCCTGTTCCTCCTCCTCCCTCAGCCCCCTCCCTGGCCCTCAGCTGCCTCTTCAGAGGCAATTGAAGGCCCGTGAGGAGGAGGAACAGGTATGTGCCTGTTCTCTCCCCCCCCCCCCCACCTTCCTGGGCTTTCAGCTGCCTCTCTGAAGGCAGTTGAAGGCCTGGGACGGCCGAGAGAAGAAGGAACAGGCGCACACCTTTTCCTCTTCTTCCCCACTCTGCATGCCAAAGAAATTGACTTCGCGTGTCATCTCTGGCACGTGTGCCATAAGTTTGCCAACATGGACCTAAACAAAGCAGTGGAGGATAGAGAGTCTTGGAGATGTCTCATCCATGGGGTTGCCATGAGTTCAGGTCAACTCAAGGTCAGTTAACAACAGCAATCTTACAAAACTACAAATCCCAGAATTCCATACCATTGAGCCTTGGCAGTTCAAGCACGTGCCAAATTGGAACTCAGAGTCTGATTTCCCACTTGGCCATGAAAACCCACTGGGTGACCTTGAGCAAGGCACACACTCTCAGCCCCAGGGACTCCCATGAAGAAGCCCTGGTGGTGCAGTTGTGAAATGCTAGTACTGCAGCCACAAGGTTGTGAGTTTGATCCCAGGCAGAGCTCCAAGGTCCACTCAGCTTTCCATCCTTTCATAGGTTGGTAAAATGAGTACCCAGCCTGTTGGGGGAAATTGGCTTACACACTGTAAACTGCTTAGGGAGTGCTAGTTCACTCGTAAGCAGTACAGAAATGTATTTGCTATTTCTATTGCTATGATAGATTTGCTGTAGAGTCACTGTAAGCTGGAAGTGACTTGAAGGCACACCCCACCACCACCACAAGAGGTACGTTCTGCAGGTGTTTCTTATCACACAACTCTGCTGAAATAGCTTCTTCAACACAGCCATTAAAAAGGCAGGAACCCTATCCAATTTGCAGTCTAGCAACCCTATGGGGAGTGGCTGTTTTGATACAGGGTGAAGGCAGTCTTTTATTTCCCCCCCTCCCCCCGAAAATAAAATATTAAAGTCTGGCGAAACCTGAAAGACTAACAGGTTTTATTGGGCATGATCTTTTGCAGACACCAGCCCTTGATGTCACTAATGAAGTGGGCAGGAGTTTAAACTCAGATTCTGCTGATTTAATTTTATGTGTCAAATGGGAAAAATCAGTATCTGTACAATTTCTGGGTCCAAATACCCTAAAGGCACTAGATCCTGTCTGATTTTGGAAGCTAAACAGGGTTAGTATTTGAATAGGAGACTGGGTGCTGTAGGGTGCTATAGGTTATATTTCAGAGGAAGGAATTGGCAAAATCACTTCTGAGTGTTTCCTTGCCTAAGAAAACCCTGTGAAATTCATGGGGTTGCCATAAGTCTACCTGCAACTTGAAGGCGCGCGCACACACACACACACAGAGACAACTGTATTGTACTGTTGCAGCAAAATCAACAATAGTCAGGTTTTATTTCTCCTTTGTTGTTACGGGTAGTTAAAGCCTACAAAAATGAATGAACAGAGGGTTGCCTCTGTTGAATATCATTTCCCTCTCACTCTACTAATTATATTCTCCACCTACTCATCCTCCCGTATAATTTGCCAACTCAAGCAAGACCGGATGTATCTGTATAGTACTAGAGTGGGTATGAAAAGGATGTCAGAAGGGGAAGGAAATAGCATAACATGAATCAGCTATTCTAAAATTATTCTGATAAAAAAGGTAAGGTGCAAATTAATAACTCAGTTATTCTAAGGCTGCGTCTATGTTGCAGAAATAATGCAGGTTGACATTGCTTTAATTGCCATGGCTGCATGCTTGGAGTTCTGGGATTTCTAGTTTTGTGAGCTATTTAGCCTTCTTTGTCACAGCTCTGGTTCCACAACAAACTACAAATCCCAGGATTCTATAGGATGATGCCATGATAGTTAAAACATTGTCAAACTGCATTAATTCTGCAGTGTGGCAGCAGCCTCAGTTCTAGGGGAGATTAAGTTGCTATTTAAAAGCAAAACTTTTTAATAAGCATTCCAAACCACAGCACCAGCAAAAGGAGAATAAATATCGCTAATAGTACCACTTTGTTTTCTGTTTAGAGTGGGATTACTGTGGAACACAGCTTAAAATACAAAGACACTTTTTGTCCCTAAGGCTGAATTCCTGAAGATAATAGTATTTATTTCAGCCTCAACTACTAATTTCTGTTTGCATTAATTGGAAGGAATTATTTTATGCTTGTCAGGGATGCAGTGGCTCAAGTAGTTAAGACACTGACTCTGTTGATTGCAAGATCAGCAGGTTGGCAGTTCGAGGCCTGGGTGCTGCATGATGGGTGAGCGCCTGTCACTAGTTCCAGCTTCTGCCAGCCTAGCAGCTTGAAAGCATGCAAATGCAAGTAGATAAATAGGTACCACTTCAGTGGGAAGGTAAACAGCATTCTGTGCAGTCATGCTGGCCACATGGTCACAGAGTAGTCTCTGACAATGCTGGCTCTTCGGCTTAATAACAGAGATGAGCACCACCCCCTATGGTCAGACATGACTTGACAACCTTGTCAACAGGGAATACCTTTACCTTTATTTTATTTTATGCTTATTAGAGGGGTGCATATATCCAGAAAGAGTTGTGTTGTCCATATAGCAAAGTACAATAACATCCAAAATCCACAAAACAGTGATACCTTTATTGAGCCAACCAAAATTCATAATATATATGCTCCAAGCTTTTGAAGCTCCACTGGCTTCTTCATGAGGCAAAGGTGTTAAAAATAATAAAGGAGAAAAAATCTGACTAAAGTCACAGGTCTGCATTTTGCCAAGATGTTGGTGTTCTGAGTACAGAGGGATATCTCTAGGCTGGCCTCCCTTCCTTCTGGGCATGTTGTACTGGGAAACAAAGTACAGTGGGCCCTACACATTTGCTGGGGTTAGGAGCACAGGACTTCTATGAAAGTGGAAAAACTGCAAATAAAAGAAACCACTATTTTTTCTACCTGAGAGAGCACCTCTCTAGGAATCTCTAGGTCTTCCATTGCAACTCTGGTCAATATCTGCTGGAAATTGACCATAGAATTGTACTGGAGGGCTTAAAATGTCTAGAGAATTGTTCTCTAGGGATTTCTATGTTCTCCAACACGACATATGGCAGACTTTGACCATAGAGCTGTGCTGGAGGACATAGAGATTCATAGAGAGAACAAATTAACCAGATCCTTGAATAGTCAAAACCACAAATGTAGAGGGATGACTATATTTTAAATTCTAGGAAATGTAAATTCAATTAACACAAGAAAGAGGTACTTCCTATGAGATCCAGGATGTCTCAGTCCTTTGTGAGGCCAGAAACCTCTTTATTGTAGGGGGAAAATGGGTCTGGGCAGGTATAATAAAACTTTGTAAAAAGGAGCTGCTTTGTCAGAGACTCTGTCTGAATCTGCACTGAAGAAATAAAGCAGCTTGACAGTGTTTTAACTGCCATGGGTCCATGCTATGGAATTCTGGGATTGGTAGGTGTTTTATTTTAAGAGATTTAGCCTTTTCTTGGAGAGCCTTGGTGCCACAACAAACTACAAATCCCAGGATTCCATAGCATGGAGCCATGGCGGTTAAAGCTGTGCAGTACAGATTTAGCCATTGTTAATTGAGGTATGCCTGTATAGTTCAGAAATTTGGAGGTAATGTGTAGCTGCTTGGTGAACCCAGTTGCAGTGGTGAAACAAGGCACATGGGGATAACTGTCCTTGCCTACTTCCTATGGCAGTAGCCATAGCAGGGAATTGTGGGGTGGTGGTGGTCAGATCATCTGGGGCTGGCTGCACAAATGGCCTCCGAGAGTCACAGATAGCCCAACCTTAGGGCCTTTACAGACTGCCAGAAATAATGCAGCTTGAGTCCACTTTAACTGCCCTGGCTCAATGCTAGGGAATCATGGGAACTGTAGTTTATTGTGGCACCAGGGCTCTCTGACAGAGAAGGCTCAGTGTCTCAGAAAAAACTACAATTCCCATGATTCCCCATGAGCCAGGACAGTTAAAATGAACTCAAGCTGCATTATTTCTGGCAGTCTGTAAAGGCCCTTAATCTGCATCTTAGAAAGGAACAAAAAGTCCATTTTAAACTCCTTACTGAAAACACTTGCACTGAGTGGGTGTTCGCTTCGTATTTTCCAGATCAGTGGGCACCTTTTGGCTCTCCAGATGTTGTTGGGTTGTAGCTCCCATGAACCCTAGCTGTTGTAAAGACTGGTGTGGAATATCAACATCTGGAAGACAATACTTAGTACAACCACTGTCATCAATGAACCCAGTGTAATTTGGGCTACAGATACTCACACACACAAACACACGTATAGAACCAGAACATACAGGAGGAGATATGAAGTATCACAGAATTCTGAAATTGTGAGATAAAGTGAGGGGCAGGCTTCCTTGTGTTGTAGTCTACTCAATATATACTAACACTTTTAGTGGAATCAAAAGGTATTCTCCCAATGATATAACGTTTTTGGCAGCCGAAGGCTGAAGAAGCTGCAGAGCTGACTTTCAGGAGCTGTAAGGGGAAAGCCCCTAGTTTATTAAAGGCAGATTACAGATCTCCAGTCATGCAACATTAGATTTCACTCTTGCTTTTACTTTGTTTCTACTCTTGTTTCTGTTACCACTTTGACTAAGGATTGCATCAGTTTAGGTTATCACTTCAGTATTGCGTCTGAAATGCTTGTTTTGTTGAAAGAATAGCAAGTGGTCCCATTTAGATCATCAACAAATTACTGTTCTCACTTGCTTTAATTATGCTTTAACTTTAATGTAATAAATATTATTGTATGGAAGATGAATTTCATATAGGGTTCTTAATAATAGTGAAAATTTTATATGAGAGCCAGCAAGGTGCTGTGGATTGAGTACTGGACTATGCCTCTGGAAACCAAGGTTTAAATCCCAGTTTGGCCATATAAACCCACCTTGGGCAAGTCACATGCTCTCAGCCTCAGAGGATGCCTGTGGCAAACCTTTGACGAAAACTTACTAAGAAGACCCCATGGCCTTAGGGTCGCCACAAGTCAGAAACAACTTAAAGGTACACAACAACAACAAATTTTATACATAGTGGTATGCATATGTGCTTTTTCAAAATTGATAGCTAGAATATAAGAATCTACATTTTGTTGTGAATTGTAATTTTTCTCTTTGTTTTTTTAGGTACCTTCATGTTTTAATGATCTTCTGGTCATTTGTGGCAGGAGTTGTCACATTTTATTGTTCCTTAGGACCAGATTCCCTCTTACCAAATATTCTATTTACAATAAAACATAAAACCAAGGTAATATATAACTTCATTTATAAGATTTGATGCATCACTGAACATTAGCTAAATGTTTGTATTTATGATGAGCATGCTGTAAAATTTACTTAGTTTTAATGGACAGATCAACTAAAATGTCAGCTGGTTAACCAGTGAGAAATGTTTTTCGTTGTCTTAAGTTACAAGTATCCATGATTTTGAAAAGGAAGGAATATTGGGTGAAATAGAATTTTGTGTAAGTAGATTTCTGATTGTAGATAGTGAGTGGATTTTGGATGTTATTGTGGGACAGTGCAGTGGGACCTCTTGTCTTCTTCATAGTCTCCCCCACCACACACTCTTCTGGAGAGTTCTTCAAATTTGAGGGCTTCCATTACTGTCAGGGTAAGAGTCTCTCATGTCAGTCATGCTTGTTCTTCTGGTAGATGGACAATGTTAGGTCACTGTTAAGTGACCTTTGGAATAACTAATCAGTTTTACAGTTGACTCTCCATTTTTGCGGGGGATCTATTCCGGACCCACCCTGGCAAAAACGGATATTCGCAATATTCAAGCCCCATAGGCTTGAATGGGGGGGGGGCGCCTGCAAAACCGCAGACTTCAAGTCTACGAGAACGGAGGGGCAACTGTATTTAATTACTGTATCATCCAGTTAGCTAATCTTGAGAGAGAGAAGGAAGTGTGAAGAGAGCAGGCAGTTAATCAGCTCAGTTCTTTGATAGCCTTTTGTTCTGTCTGTTTGTATTCAACCTCAGTTGAAAAAGATCTGCTTAACTGCGAGTTGCTGAGCTCTTCTGGGCACATTTTAAAATCAGATCCCAGCTCAGCTTAGCTGAAGAAAAGCAGTACGTGAAGGTGAATTTCTAGCATCTTTACCTATGTGGTACTTTTGTACTTTAGCCACTCACTATTTTACGTCTGATGAGGCATGAAGAAAAGGGGTTTTGTCACAGTGGGCTTTCTGTTTAAAGAGCTGAATAAGCTGCTATCAAGCACAACTAGGGGCCAGTACAGACTGGCACTAAAAGCTGCCTTCCGGGTGGCTGCAGGCAACTTGAGGGCATGGTGTGCACACACCGCATGCTTCCATGACACCCTGAAGGCACCCAGAGCAGCCTCATGTCAGTGGGCTTCTGGGCGTCTTGGGGACATGGCGATTACAAGCTGCAAGCCTCCAACACGCTGGGAAGTTGCCACAGGGCCGGGAAAAGCCATTAGAGTCAGCTTTTTGGGCTGACACCATGGCAGATTGGGGCTGCGGCATGCAGCTGCCGCAGCTCCAATCCATTTTCGGGTGGGGTGGCTTCATGCCACCGTATCCGGGGCTGTCTGTAAAACCCTTAGTTTATTAAAGATTTCATATTAATCTTGTTAGCTGTGAGTATGTATACTGAGGCCTCAGACCCTTATATTTAGGTACATGTGTGTTACACGTACCATTTTTACTTTCCTGCTATTAACATGTGATCAATTATCAGTAAGCATTTTTCCATTTAGCAGCAGGATATGATTTTGGGTGAAGGAAGGAATCGGCAAAAGCAGAATAAGTTTATAAGAGATTTATAAACTTAATTAGAAATACTGATTTCTAAATAAAGTGTGCCTGCTCCATCCGCGGACTTGAGCTCATGTGAATGGCAGGCGTGGAGGGGACAAAATAGTGTGTGCACTCATGGCACACGCACAACCATTAGAATCAACAGGACTTGAGGTCCCGTGGTTTTTTTCATATGCGGGGGGTGGGTGGGTCCAGAACAGATCCCCCACTTATAACAAGGGCCCACTGTATTTGAGATGTGTTGCATTGTTTAGATTTGTTGAACTTGCTAGCTCTCAAGACCTGTTTGTAGTGGTGGAATAAATAAATCTCTTTTGCCTCTTCAAGAACACTATGCCTTCATTTCAATCCAACATTTATTATTTATTTTAATTGTAATATTTATTTATATGGTGAATGATTCTAATAGTTATATCCTGACCTATATGAAAACATCTCAGGATGCAGTATAGAGAGCAAGTTAATACTGAACAGTTGAAAACATTCTAAAACACTTTAAAATAATCTCAACAGCCCTCTTGCATCATTCTTATTACATACAATTAAAATGGCTAATGCAGACTGCTTTCCTGGTATTCTGCAGAATGGAACTTTTCTTTGTTGGTGTTGTTTCAGCAATTAGAACTACAAGAACCCTATTCCCAGGGGTTCAGCTGTGATGTATGCGGTAACATCAAGTGTAATAGGCATAGGTGAGTTGAATATTCATCATTTTAATCATACTTATATGCCTTGGGTAAAAATTAATAGAACACAACTTAGCAGTCTTTTTGCTGTTTAATAGGCTTGCATTACTGCTAGAAAATTATCAGCCATGGCGAGACCTGAACGTTCCTTCTAAAGTTGATGCTTCTCTCTCAGAGGTAACATTCCCCAGAATAGAAATCTACTAATATTTCTTCTAAAGCATTATACTCAGATTGCTTTGAGTATCAGAAGTTTATGTTTAACATTCTTCTATGGATTATCCAAATACAGGTATTTCTGAATAATGAGTGTTTCTATCATTTTCTCAAAATAATTATCCATCTTAGCTTCTTTCACTCACTCTCTTTTACAGCGTTCAGTATTTTTAGAATCATTGTGTCAGCTGGATAGGCTGTTGTTTCCAATTACTGCTAGTCACATTATAGATATTAAATGGGCCAGTGGGCTTCATTAAGAGTACTTAGGGCCTTTACAGACTGCCAGAAATAATGCAGCCTGAGACCACTTTAACTGCCCTGGCTCAGTGCTAGGGAATCATGGGAATTGTATTTTTTTTCTGAGACATTGAGCCTTCTCTGTTAGAGAGCTCTGCTGCCACAATAAAGTACAGTTCCCATGATTCTATAGCACTGAGCCAGGGCAGTTAAAGTGTATTCAATCTGCATTATTTCTGGCAGTCTGTAAAGGCCCTTACTCTGCCATAATTTTAGCCACCTCTTTAACTACATTCTAGTATATGGAAGCAGAATATTCCAAAACCACCCCACACTGCTTTTTAAAAATCTAGGTTTGCGCTTGTAGCTATACCAGTGATACGCAGTGTTCACAGTATACATATACTGCTCATTGCTTCCTTTGGGAATATGCCATCTCCATAGTTTATTATAGGTGTGCAACTTGAATTATTCAGGGTGCACTGAGCAGGCATTTTCTTCTTTCCCAGATGCCAGGAGTGTAGAGAACTCTACATTTCTCTTGTGATAGTCTCTTCTCTTGTTGTCTGTACTGTGGAAGAGACCAGTGCACAAAAATTGGAAAGCAGAAAATTGGGGAGCATGGCCACTGTTCTGGGAGTTATAGCTGAAGAAAGTAATAGTGTTCTTCATGTCTTCTGAACTTTGCTGGGTTTTGAGGTATGCATGCTAGATATGATTGCTGTCAGCTGTCTTGCTGGGCATACTGTAATCTATTACCCAATGTTTTATCTGATTGACTGCAGGTGTTTGAGCTGTTGCTGGATAATTTTGTTTATCCTTGGTACAGGTAAGATTTCCTCTGTTGCATTTTCACAAAATATAATACTTTTGTCTGGAACATTAATCTAAATTCAGTTGCTAGTCCCAGCTAGAGTAGAGCCATTGAATTGATTGCTAAATGGTGAGTCACATCTTCTAGAAATCAATTCCAGTCTACTCTAGCAATTAGAATGTGGTTGATATCTTTTAATCTTGTTTTAATGCAGGAGTGGTAATTGTGCAGAACCATATGAGAACCTTTGAGAAGTCCAGGGCAACCCTTGGAGCTCAAGGCACCCCTTCCCTTTCCTTAGCCACCCCTCCCCCCAGATATTTAAATGATCCAGACCCCTTTTGTGGGACTGTTATATGTTCTTTAGAGAGATCTCCCTGTAACAGCTAGCTCCTATACTCATAACACAAAAGGTGAGTAGTAGTAGCACACATCACTTCTGGTTGCCCACAATGGCCTCTGCAGTGATGTGCTCTAGAATACTAGAGGAGCTGAAGGTAGAGCAGTGCAGCTGTCTAGGGTCTGGGCCACCCTGCTTTAATGGTTATTTGGATCCTACATTAATGTGTGTATATTTTCTGCACATCCATTTTATGGCCTGTGCCACATTCGTTTAGAGGAATATTCTTACAGTTAATGATTTAAACTGTTGCCTGTGTAATGGCATCTGATTTTGTTCTGAAGGTTGCCTTTAGCTTTGTTTTCATGTGATTACGTTTGTGATTCCCCCTGTCGTGTGATTGATTGGGTGATCTCCTAGGTTGAGCCAGTGGTTCACACAAGCCCAATATAGCCCTGGCTCCACCATCAGTATGCCTGAGTGTGCTCCACTCTTGTACAGATGAGCAATGCATAGCATGAAAAAGAATGACATGACTAAACGCCCACAAAAACTTAACTTAAGGAGTAAGAGGGAAGGAGTAAGAGAGATCATAGCAAGGATGCAGATGTGTCTGAGTGTTGATTTGAATGTTGTGAAAAAGGAAGTGATTTAGTTGGGTTTTGTTCAGAAAAAAAATTCAGAATACAATTGTGATAGTTCATGTCTAGATGATTCTTGTATCTTAAATTTCTTTCCTCTCCAAAGGTAGCACTTGATGGGGACCAGGTTTAACCTTGTCTTCTCCCTGGTGTGCTTCTGGGAGATTTCAACTTGGGCATTTAAACATACATTTTCCCCACTTTTGTTCTAGAGTGCACATTCTACAAAAGTGGTTCTTAATTTTTTGGTCCTTTAGATGTTTTAGATTTCATTCCCAGATGTTTCAGCCATCATGGCTAGTGGTCATGAATTCTGAGAACTAAGGTCTGGAACATCTGGAGGACTAACATTTGGGAACGGCTGCTCTAAAAGGCCATGCCATATTTATTTATTTATTTTTGGAACATCTAAATATTCTTACTTGCCAGGGGGGTGATACAGGGCTTAACTTGCTGTAATGCATTTTTCTGTTTGTATTGTGGCAGTTAATGTGGACTGAAATTACTGGGATGCCTGAGTTCTGTGGCTGAAAAACATACACACAGGATAATGGATTTGGTCTAAATGAAACTAATTACATTCAAGTCACCTGAACTCACCTAAAAGTTTGTCACAACCCTTGTTGATTCAGTAGAAACTGTTCAATTAATATATGTCCAGTTGACTAGATGGTACACAGTTCTTTCGCAGAACTGTGGAGTATACTAACATCCACACATGAGAAGTTCCCAAGACTCAGTGCTGTGTATCAAAACTTTGCTTCAGTGAAACACTAGAGGGAGCCTAAATACTACTTTGTGGTAAAATGTTTTTAACATTTGTTACTATTAGAGACCTTTGAAGTTTTTTTTTTAACTGAATAGATTCAGCCATGAAATGGCATATTGAAATAATATGCAATATTATTATTTAAGTTGTTTGGGGGAAATTGAAGAATTACTTAGGAGATAATCTAAAAGTTGTATGGCTGTTTTATGCTGATTTAGTTTCCTTTACCTTGTGAGATGTTCTTACAAGTCTCTGATTTTTAGAATAAGCTTTGATGTGCTATTTGTTATTTAACATAAAGATTTGGAAGTGTGGCTAAGGGGATTTGTGATATTGATGGTTTTTTTTTTTCTTTTAAAATGTTGTTTGATCTGCCTTGCTTCTATGGGATAGCTTCAGGGGTTCCCTGAAATGTTTTCTTCAGTTACTCCCTGGATCATACCTAAGAGAGATTTTTTAAAAAGACAA
The DNA here is from genome assembly GCA_026167975.1 of Phrynosoma blainvillii. Lineage (NCBI taxonomy): Eukaryota > Metazoa > Chordata > Lepidosauria > Squamata > Phrynosomatidae > Phrynosoma > Phrynosoma blainvillii. The sequence continues at coordinate 144,125,851 of JANUYF010000001.1, forward strand.
TTTCTTCATCTTGGTCTTTGTATATTGCATTCATAAGGCCTGCTCCTGCAGAGCCCCACTTCAGGACCTTCCAGAGCTAGTAATTTGTGTTTGGGAAAGGAAGGGAACCCCTACACACACCCCTTTATGAAAGCATAGGAATATTTCCATTCATTTCTGCTTCATCTGCCATGTCTGTAGCATGCTTTGTTGAACCCTTCAGCTAAAACAGTTATTTCTCTAGTTCTTTCCTTATTCCTTCCCCCTTTTATTTCTTTCTTTCTTTACATTTTCATTTTATTTTAGTTACTGAGAAGCTTATTGCTTCTAAAGTTGTTTCTGAGCCTTGCATAGAATGTAGGGGTAAAATCTCACAGGACAAGTAATTTTTCTATTTGGACAAGGAACACAGTGTTGGCGCTTGCCCAATGTTGTTGAAATTTTACTAGGCAGACTTGTTGAAATTAGTCAACGAATAAACAAGGTTGTGGCTTTTCACAGATTCCCCATCCTCCCTCCCTACCTGGATCCTTTAAAACAGTGTGAGAGATGAAACCAGGGTCTGCAGGAGAGAAGAGAAATTGCTGAAAAATGCTTCCATTCCCCACATCTGCAAAGTGACACCCATGCAGTATATCCCAGAATGGTTAAAATATTTGGGATACTTCATGTTGAATAAAATTAACTGATTTCTCAAGAAATTAGTTGAACTAATCAAGTAAACAGTACTATGGAAATGCACTGATACTCTACATCACTAGTAATGTCTCCTAGCTCACCCATCCCAACCTACCTTTAAAATCAGTCACTCAGAGGGATGGAGGTCTGTTTTGCTGCTTATTGAGGTTTGGGGATGGCATTTTCAGCCTCCTTCTACCAGTAAGCTGTAACCCACCAAATCCCCTCCTCCATTTTAAAAATAAATTTGGGGTGATTTGGGTTGGGTTCCCCCCCCCCCAACCATGCCTGAATCTCTCAAAGTGGCATAAAAAGACAGTAGGTTGCTCGTTTAAGCCTCCCAGCTCCATAAACCTCCCCAAAATGGTGGGGGGGGGAACAATGGCCAAAATGGCAGCCAGAAATGACACCACATCACTTTGGGTGTGCTGAAATGTGCTGCTGCAGCTCGCCAGGTGGGCACCAGAAAGAAAAATGGTCCCTGCCTTGTTTGCAGTTGCCCACATAACATAAATAGATATATAAACTGTGAACATCCAATAGTATACAAACATAGTACAGAGTAAAATTCAGAGATCTATCTGTGTTAGTCTGGAATATCAGAAATCGGTAGGGAGTAATCTTATATATTGCAAATATCTTGCTTCAATATAGAGGTTTAGTGATTATGATTTATTTAGTTTACTATTCCATATTATGCTTTTTCAATACATTGATTGTTGTTGTATGCCTTCACTTGTTTCTGACTTATGGTGACCCTAAGGCAGTGCTTCTCCATTATTTTCTGTCACGCCCCCCCTAGGAAAGAAGAAAACATTTCGCGCCCCCCCGCGCGACTGTAAATAGTCACATGGGTGGGTTTGACCAATCAGGATAGAGCACATTGGGCTGCTACTGGGGCTGCGCTGGGACAATCTCCCTCTCTCCAGCCGTAACGGGCCCCCCTTTACGGAGCCTCGCGCCCCCCCCGGGGGGTGCGCCCCACTATTTGAGAACTGCTGCCCTAAGGCAACCCTTTAATGGGGGTTTCTGGAGTTGAGAGTATATGACACACCCAGGGTTACTCAGGCTGGTTTGACACCACTTTAACTGCCGCCACTCAATGCTATGGAATTCTGGGAGTTGTGGTTTGTTGTAGAGAGAGAGAGATCTTATTTATTTATCTAAACATTTCTGTAGTGCTTCTGAGCCCACAAGGGCTCCTGAGGCAGTGAACAAATAAAAACCAATTTAAATCATTCAAATATAAAAACATTTTTAAAACACATTAAAATACCCTTTATAAATTCCTGAAACCAGCCTAAAACAATCCTAGAGTCCAGTTTTAAAACAGTTAAAACAGCAATGTCAAACATGGGATGCTATGTAGACCAGTACTGTTTTGGTTGCCTGCTGAAAGCTTAAAAAAGAGATGAGGCCAGTCTAACTTCCTTCAGTAGAGAGTTCCATATTCAAGGTGCTGAATATACAGAGAAAGCTCTGTTAAATATATTCACCAACCTAACTTCCAAAGTGTTGGGACACGCAACAGAGCATACTCTGAAGATCTCAAATTTCTGGCAGTTTCTTACAGGAGAAGGCAGTCTTTCAGATCTCTTGGCCCCAAGTCATTTAAGGCTTTCTAGGTCAACACCAGCACCTTGAATTGAAGCTTTGAATCAAATTGGAAGCCAGTGCAGTTCTTGTAAAACCAGTGTTATACGGTCTCTAAAATGCATAGCTGGTACCAGTCTGGCTGCTGCATTTGCATTATCTGCAGCTTCTAAACACTTTTCAAGGGCAGCTCCATATAATTCCCCCCTCCTTGTTTTGTGATATGAATTACTTTTAGATTGTGATTAGACTACATTAGGTTACACTTTGGTTAATTAGAATTTTAAAATGTTTTTGCTCTCCTAATTTAGGTTTTTGTATGTAATCAATTAATACATTTTATATGTAATGTGCCAGTCTATGAATTATTTTAAAATGATTAATAATATAGACTGACTGTAGTTTCTACTAATTTTGAGGTTTTTATAATGTGCTTTGTTTTGAAATTTGGCAGGGATATAACTGATGATGAATCATCTGTGGATGAACTAAGGGCAACGTTAAGATTTTTTGCATCTGTAGTAATACGCAGAATTTACAAGGTAAACTCTACAACATCTGAATCAAAAACAGATTTTTAAAGTGAGGTCTTTGGGATAAGAGTGACAAACATTATTTAATACTCAATGTGGGTCCATCTTAAGTACAGCTGCATGATATCAGAATAATGGTTTGGCATGCTTTGCAGATGCCTGAACATTTTAGTTTTGTGAGAGTGACAGGGGCTTTATGATGGGGGAAAGTACAAGACCTGGAGAACTCCAAGATGAGACAATGATTTTTAAAGAGATCTTCCTCAGTAGTATATCTACAATAAAAAAAAATCCAGCATATCAGGACACTGATTGTGTACGTTACTTCTAAGTTGAATGGTGTTAGTTTCAGAAAACCTAATTTATTACTGGATGCTTTGTATCTGAAAACCAGGATCTTAAATACCATTTATACTCAACCATAAGTTAACTTCATGTATAAGTTGAGGGCAGGTTTTGGGACCAAAATGATGGATTTTGATATAACCCATGGATAAGTTGAGGGTAAAACTCGGGCATATAACAAAGGATCTAAAGAATGAAGCAAAGAAATACAATACCAGAGAATTATACAAAATTCTGGCAGGCATAACTGTTTATGGTCACACCAAAGGCTGGATGGATGAGAAAGCAGAGGGGAATCAATGCTTCCAGGGCAGATTACCCTCTTGCTTTTCACCAGGGGAAGGTTCCTTTTTTAATGCAGAACTTACATTGACCCGTGGTTAAATTGACTCAGGTTTTTTGAGTCTATTTTTTGACTAAAATTTCTAGACTTATACATAAGTATATACAGAACTTCTGCTATTTTTGGTTAAGGTTTTTAAATGCAGCTAGAATGTTTCTGCATTAGAAAATATACTTTGTTACTTAATAGCAGAAATAATTTCTGTGTTTTTTTTAAAAAAAACAGGTGGATATTCCAACAGTTATAACACAGAAAATGCTGAAGGTAGCCATGAAGCACATAGAAGTAATAGCCAAAGCCAGACAAAAAGGTAACAAGCATTTTAAAATATATATATATATATTATAAAACAGTGCTGCCAGACTGGCACTCATTTTAATAAAATTTCCAAAAATGAAGCAAGTTGTATGATTTATGGCACACAAATGTGTGTGTTATGTGGTTTACAGCAAAATTAGTTCATTTGAATTCAGAAGGGCTCACTCCAAAGTAAGGGGCTATGCAGACAGGCGAAAAGGGGTGCTTTGAGGGTGACTTGTAAGCGTAGCCTTTAGACGAAGCACGCCTAAAAGTCTTCAGGAAAGCATCCTCTAGCCGTCGTATGCTGAGGAAAGCCGCTCCAAAAAGGAGCCACTTTTTTCTGCTCCTTTGGTAAAGATATGCACCTTCGCATGTGTGTATGTATGCAACGACACTAATGCACCAGAAAACGGCCTTATAAATGCACCATCACACATGCAGCAGAAATTGACTTGGTGATCCAGAGCATGCACCCTATTATGCAAGCTTTAATTTAAAGTGCCCTGTGCTTCCAGGTATGGATGCACTGGCGCAGGTGCGCTTGAATATTAGAACCCTAACCCTAACCCTAATTGTAACCCTACACATGTGCCCTAGCAACTGTCCTCTGTTATAACAATAAATGCATTCTGTTGCATGTACGCTTGCTGTCAGCATGCACAGCAGTTTGCATGAAAGAGGCTTTTGTGACCTCTTCTGTTCAGGTGTGCATAAGACCTGCACACCACTTCCTGGCATGATGGGGGGGGGGGGAGCTCCTGGAGTAACGTTTGTCCGTGTGTCCTGTTGACCTTGTCCACCAGCTGCATGTATCAAGTCTGTCCACACAAACCTCCCTTGCATGTACCTCTCCCCTCCCCCCTGATCTGTGTGGGACATGTTTTGTGGAGGACGATGGAGTACGCGTCTTTTTAGTTGACACACTCTTTCCTTCGCCCCAAGGGTGGCACAGTCAGACAGTGGCATCTGTCTACTGCACCCTCTCCTTGGGGGGGGAAGCGGAGGTCAGTGAATCCTTGCATGATCTGTGGGTATATGACAGGTCCTGTGCAGGTGCACAGGGATGCCGAACTTTAGTCACCTTTGTACACAGAGAGTGACAGACTGTATCCTAGCCTATGACAGGTCCTGTGCAGGTGCACAGGGATATTTTCCTGCACAGGTGTGGAGAGATGTTCCTGCGCACGTGCGCATGCATTTGAGAGAGAAAAAAAAATTAAAGCAGCTGCTGCTGGCCTATGCAGTTACTCCATTTCCCTTTGCGGCATCCTTGGGGCTGGCAGTGCGGTTGCTGGGGCTTCAATACAGCCTCAGAAAAGCTGCATTGACTCCCCCCAGTGCGGTTGCTCCGTCCACATGTAGGGCAATCTCAGGGCAGGCAGTGCGGTTGCTGCAGCTTAGAGGAAAGGCAACTTCAGGCCACCTTTTCCTGCCTGTCTGCATAGCTCCTAAATGTGCTTGTCATGCAATTTTGAAGTTCTTTCAAGTAGGTTTCTGCTAAACTGTAAGAAATGAAAAGGTGCATTTTCTTTTTTTAAAATCCCTTATATGTAATAAATTGCAGTTTCTTCAAGTACTACATTAATGTAGTCACAATACAGTTGAGTAGATATCAGTAGTCTACATCCTTTCTTGTGCAAGTGACTGTAATGGGACTTTATTCTGCTTCCCTTTTTCTACTGCACTCTGAGCTGCCTGAAAACCAGCTCTGGAGATCTTCCCAGCCCTGGGGCAGACTTGAGGAGTTCAAAGGGAGCTGCAGAGGAGAGAGATCAACCTTTCTCAGTTTCACTAATGAAAGCAGTTAGATCAGCAGAAATACCCTCTTAGATCCTGATCAGTGTTTGCAAAATAGGCGCTTGTCATTTTTTCTGGTAATTTTCAGAACAGTATTGTGCTCTTAAGTTATTTTCCAAAACTTGTTGTGGGTGGTGGTGGTGGTGGTTTACAAGCATTTGGGTTGGTTTGCATGACTTTCATGTCACTCCAGGCCAAAGGAGATGGGCCAAATAAAGAGGCTTCTGTCCACTTTGAGGGTGTGGCGTTTAGATGACGCAGGCCCCCGAAGTGGACGGAAGCCGCGCTGAGGCCGCGCCGGCTGGAAAATGAGTGCAAAAAACCTACTCTTGCCAGAGGCAACTTGAGACCACTGGCAGTGGCCTGCTTTGGGAGTGGGCCATCTGGTTGCTGCGGTCCTGGGGGAGCAATTGTGGCCAGAGCGGCCACAGATCGCTCCAATTTGCCCATCTGCTTTTCTCCTCTGTTATAAAAATAACCCTCAATTCATTTCTGAGCCCAGTTTAAGACATTAATTTGACCTTTAAAGCTTGCAACAACTTAAGTTTATGTTGTGTAAGGGAAAAATACTTTCGGTGTAAGATCTTTATAACTTGCGAACTTCTAATGAAATTGTCCACCACTTTATGTGGATCATGGAATAGCCTGCATCAGGAACAGGACCTTCTCAGTGGCAGTCCTGGCACTTTAGAACTCTCTTCCAAAAGAAGTTCTGCTGTCTGTTTTGGAGAGGTACAAAACTGTTTAGGAAGCCTTTGGGGACCATTTCCTACTATATTTGCTATGCTTTGCATTACGAGTTTAGATGGAGGTGGGGAGACACGGAATGTCCAGTTTTCAAGCACTCCAGACCCCAGGGCTAAAAGACTCCCAATTTTTTCAAAATCAGAAGTGACCAGAAGTGACAAGTCATGTCTTGTTTTGAAAAAGTATTTTTCAGCCCCAAATTTGGGGAGGAGAGTTCCTGAAAATTGTGGCCCCCCCCCAAGTTTCTGGAAATGTAGTTCTCCATTGGAGAGCCAAAACACAATTAGTTGGTGGAGCGACTAGGCAGGTTGCAGGTGTTTTGTAACCCACACAATTCCCACCTGCTACTTTATTGCTTGTTTTCTTTTGATTTTGTTTTGTTGTTGGTTAATTAGTATTAGTATAAATCTAGTTGCTTGCTCCACCTAGAGCAGACCCCTAGAATCAGTTGCTGAATAATAAATCAATACTAACATAAATAGTTATGATTGGCTGTTTGACTTAGATCAGTATGTTGGTTTTTGCCTCACAAATTCTATGCTATAAGTTATGCTGAATTGTATTTTCTCTACAGTGAAAAATGCTGAATACTTACAGCAGGCTGCTTTGGAAGAGTATGGACCAGAGCTCCATGTGGCTTTGAGAAGTAGGAGAGATGAACTACATTATTTAAGGAAACTTACTGAACTTCTTTTCCCCTACATTCTGCCTCCAAGGGCAACAGTCTGCAGGTATGCTAACTGAGCTATAATATTTGACATACTTGCATTTCATCATTTTGTGTATTATGGTACAGCGAGTCCCACTTCCAGAACAGGACATATGGTGATAATAAAATTAAGTAACTAAAGTTGTAATCCCCAAATATTATGTTAGGATTACATTATGGCTTCAATCTTACCTTGCCATAGCCTTGTGAAGTCCGATAATTGGATTAGGTCAGCACTCAAAAAGTTTATGAAAAATTAGGATGGGGATGGAATTAGTACAGTCTTTGTGAGTTTGAAAGCTTTCATGGCTGGCATCCATATGTGTTTGTGGGTTTTTTGGGCTGTGAGGATGTTTTCTAGAAGAATCTGACATTTCACTTGCATCTGTGGTTGGCATCTTCAGAGAATGGTGGCATGGCACTGTGTGGGATATATATACTGTGTGACCCTTGGCTGAGAAGAATGATTTACATGTTAATCTCTGTGTTGGTCTGTTGGTGAATGGCAAGGCCTCAGGGTCGGAGGATAAGCAAGGAAAAGTAGTGTCTATTGAATTAGTGATCCATTGTCAGCTGGGAAACCCCCTGACCTGGGTGAAGTTCATTTGCATGTGTTGAGTCTAGATTTTGGTGTTTTTCAGGACTGGTAGCCAAACTTTGTTTACTTTCAGGGTTTCTTCTTTCCTGTTGAACTTGTCCAGGTGTTTGTGGATTTCAATGGCTTCTCTGTGCATTCTGACCTGATAGTTGTTGGCATGGTCCAGAATTTCAGTGTTTTCAAATAACATTTTATGCCCAGGTTGGTTTATCCTGTGTTCTGCTACTGCTGATTTTTCTGGCTGGCCCAGTCTGCAGTGTCTCTCATGTTCCTTGATTCGTGTTTGATTGTGGTCCCTATGTAGATTCGTCCACAGCTGCATGGTATGCAGTAAACTCCTGCGGCTGTAAGAGGGTCTCACCTGTCCTTTGCTGAGCAAAGCATTCACCCAAACATCCAATTCACAATGGAAAAAGAAAAGGAAGGAACATTGCCATTCTTGGATGTCCTGGTCATCTGCAAACCAAATCAACGACTGGGCCACACAGTATAAAGAAAATCCCCACACATGGACAGATATCTACATAAGAACTCCAACTATCACCCAGGACAAAAAGAAGCACAATAAAAACACTGGTTGGCCATGCAAAAAGGATCTGCGAACCCCACTTCCTGGAAGATGAACTGAAACACCTAAACACCTACAGGCTAGTTGTCACTTAGCTCAGACAACAGAAGAGTGGCCAGACCCAGGAAAGAAAAAAACAAACAACAACGACAGGAGTGAAGAAAAACAACTACCCAAAGGGAAGATACTTTTACCATACATCAAAGGGGTCACAGACAGAATAGGGAAACTGATGAGAAAACACAACCTCCAAATGATATACATACCAACCAAGAAAATCCAGCAAATGCTTTGTTTAGCAAAGGACAGGAGAGACCCTCTTACAGCCACAAGAGTTTACCGCATACCGTGCAGCTGTGGACGAGTCTACATAGGGACCATTAAACACAGTGTTTGAACACGAATCAAGGAACATGAGAGACACTGCAGACTGAGCCAGTCAGAAAAATCAGCAGATAAACCAACCTAGGCATAAAATGCTATTTGAAAACACATGCAAATGAACTTCACCCAGGTCAGGAGGTATCCCAGCTGACAATAGATCACTAATTAAATAGACACTAATCGTCTTTGCATATCCTTATACCCTGCCATTCACCAACTGAACAACACACAGATTAACATGTAAATCACTCTTTACAGCCAAGAGTCACACAATATATATACCCCACACACCTCCATGCCACCATTCTCTGAAGATGTCAGCCACAGATGCAGGCAAAACATCAGGAATAATTTTTTCTAGAACACAGCCTCACAGCCTGAAAAACCCACAAAAACTTATAGTACAGTCTTTGTTTGTAATAACCTTCTATGCCTGGAGAAAATGAATGTAAAATGGCTGTGTCAGTCCTAAGTACTGTTTGAAGCTCTATGTATTCCCAGTATGTACATGGAATCCCACATAAGTACAACTATGGATTAATTTTGGTAACAGTTTTAATGGCTCGTGTCATTGCACATGTAAAGATGTGAAAGTGAAGGAAGAAACCCTTGTACATGTGGAACTTTATATTTGCATATTATCCTTCCAACTTGACATATCATTTAATTCAGTTTATTTCAGCATAACAGAGAGAAATAAAAACATAAGAGAAGGCCTGCTGGATCAGACTGTGTAGTCTGTGTAGTCCAGCATTGATTTCTCACAGTTGCCAGCTAGCTGTCTGTGGCAATACTATAAGAAGGACATGAGCACAATACCACACTCTTGCTTGTCATTCTATGGCAGTTGGCTTTCAAAGGAACACTATAGAATTTCAAATTAAATTTGGTGGCAGGACAGCTGGGCTGTACATCAAGGTTTGTAAGCATGGTTTGTTCATCATTTCTCCAAGACTAACATAATGGTTTCTTTTAATCAAGTCCTGTAGTCACACTGTCACATTCTCTCAGCCTCAGGGGAAGACAATGGCAAAACTCCTCTGAACAAATCTTGCTAAGAATACCCCATGGGCTCACCGTGAAGGCACACTATAACAACAATAACAATAGTCACACTGTTGCTTACTCTTTACTCTCTTTAAATATTGACACACATACACTCCAAACTAGTAAAAGAATGAAATCTCTGATCTACTAAATATAGATTATATCTGGTCCCATTCAAAGATTACACGCTTCATCTTACATTTGTAAGTAAAGGAACCAAAGTACAAAGAAATGTGCTGTACATGGCATATTTTTATGCCATATTTTACTACATAATATATTGCCTTTTGCACTGTTGTGATTTAAGTATTATCTAGTGAAGCTCCATAGTTTGTGAAGAGAGAAGAAATCAGAACTGTGTTAAAACTGACTCTTGTATTATTTTCAGATCATTCACTTTACTTCTAAGAGAAATCCTGTCTGGTTCTGTTCTCCTTCCCTCCTTGGATTTCATAGCTGATCCGGTTAGTTTTGAGAGTTACCGCACATTTTTTTAAATCAAATAAGCAAAGAAATCACTTTTTTTTTTACCTGCTCATCACTTGAGATGTCAGATCTGACTACAGTGACACTTCCCTTGGCTAAATCTCATTTGGATTATTATAATGTGCTCTAGGTTGTGTACATCTAGAAACTTCAGTGTGTCCAAAACGTTGCAGCATGGCTGTAAACTGGGACCGGTTACAGGGATCATGGGTCGTTGCAGACTGGCCCAAAGGGCCAGCCTGGGAGTAGTATTGGGGCAGGGCAGCCACATGCCAGCTGCCCCAACCCCATCCCGACGCCGTCCTGATGCTGTGCGGCTGTATGCACAGTGCGCAGCGTCAGGATGCCCTTCAAGTGCAGTGTTTAAACACGCTGCGCCAAAAGGGTGCTGAAGAGCTGCTGCGCCAGCTCTTAGGGCGGCCTTTTGCCGTTCTTTTCGGGGTGGCAAAAGGGAGGATCGGGGCTGCAGCGTGGGGTTGCTGTAGCCCCGATCCACCGCTTCCTGGGGTGGCTCTGTGCTTCCCCAAATGGCCGGTCTGCATCAGCCCCATGTCACTCCCCATTAAAAAAGCTTCAATCTCTACTGATTTATTTCCAGGCAGAATTCAGAGTGCTGTTTTTCACTTTTAAAGCCCTACATGGCTTATGTTGAGCCAGCGTGGTGTAGTGGTTTGAGTGTTGGACTACAATTCTGGAGACCAGGATTCAATTCCAGACTTGTCCATGAAACCCACTGAGTGATCTTGAGCTAGTCATATGTTCTCTGCCACAGGGGAATACAATGGTAAACCTCATCTGAGCAAATCTTGCCAAGAAAACCCCATGCCTTGGGTTCGCCATAAGTCACATAGGACTTGAAGGCAAACAACAACAACAAATTACTATGAAAGACCATATCTCGCTGTGCAAGCCAGTTCAAGTTTTAAGATCTGGAGGGGAAGGCTTTCTTTCAGTCCTACCTTCTTTAAACATGCATGTAGTGAGGACATAAAAGGACCTTGTACATGGCTCTGCAGAAGGTATGGTTAACCCCCTCCCTGCTCTTTTCCCATTGGAAAATGAAGACCTTTTTATTCAGGCAGGACTTTGAGATTTAAATATGTAGGGTGAGTGTGGGTGGGGTTGTGTACTGCATTTCTTATCTTTTATAATTATGTTTTAAATGTGTTTTAATTCTTTTAAACTGCGGATTTTTTTGAGCCAGCATGGTGTGGTGGTATGAGAGTTGGACTGTGACTCTGGAGAACAGGGTTCAAATCCCTACTCAGCCATGGAAACCCACTGGGTGACCTTGGACAAGTTGCACTGTCTCTACCTCAGAGGGAGACAAAGGCAACCCCGTCTGAACATACCTTGCCAAGAAAATCCTGTGAAAGGTTCACCCTAGAGTTGCTGTAGATCAAAAGCAACTTGAAGGCACACCACTATCACAACAACCATGTGTTTAAAATAATACTGTCATTCTTTCTAACTTCTGTAAAATAAGATTTAAACTTACTGTTTTAAATTACTGTAAACTGCCTTGAATTCAGTCATGGGAGAAAGGTGTGGTATATATTCAATAAATAAACAAAGGCCTTTCTTTTCAGGGCTCTTGGAAAGAAATAAGGTATTTTGGAAAACAGGCAGCCAGATGGCTTGACTCCCACCTGAGTTACTGGTAGTGACATTTTTTCCTATAGGAAAGGACAGGAGAATGGGTGCAGCCCACTGAGGGGCAGAGGATGGCAAAACTGGCCTTCAAATTGTGCCCACCCTCCTTCTGTTTCAAAGCTCTTCCCCAAACCCATACAATTCAATAGAACCCTAGTTGGGTCATGCCATGTGGTATTCGGTTTCAGAATGGGATCTGCCTAGTATTCTTAAAAATTCATCCTGACATCAAGTTGATAGATATGGGTGAAGAAATGAATGAACTGATGTCCCATACCATGGCTCATGCAAGTATTGGTCTACATCTCTGTCACATCTCGCCTCTAGGTTTGTGTGTGGTTGTGTGTTCAAAGAGTATTTTTGCAGAGAGGGGAAGGGAGAGTAATTAGTGCTGACTTCCGTTGGTTGTGTTTTGGTGGCTTGTACCGTCTTGCTAAGGAGGAGTGTCTTTCAGGAATGTCAGGCTGTGTTAGTGATAAGTTTCATGTAAGTTCCTGTTGGTACCAACTGTTGGATAAATATATTTATTTTCTCCTTCCATTAGGATACTGTCAATCATCTGCTACTTATCTTCATTGATGACAGCCCTGTGAGTATTGATAAAACAAGAATAATATCATTCTAATGATGCAGTTACACAGTCATGCTTAGTTGGGTGCTCTCTCTTTTTTTTTCCTTCCCAGCCTGAGAAAGCAACAGAGCCTGTTTCAGCATTGGTCCCCTTTCTGCAGAAGTTTGCAGAGCCCAGAAATAAGAAGCCCTCTGTACGGATGAAAGAATGGTTTAAAATTTAAATGTTATATGTAGATTTTTTTAAAAAGAAAGAAAGAAAGAAATCTCAACAGCCACCTAGAAACAAATTCCATTATTTTGCTCATATATAGGCCTTGCAGTTGGAATTGAAAGAAATCAGAGGCCACCAGGATCTTTTCTTTCTCTTCATGAATTTTTTGAAACAAGAAGGAGCAGTGCATGTATTGCAGTTTTACCTTGATGTAGGTAAGGTACCATAAGATAGCAGTATGTTTTTACCTTATCTCTGTTAAATAACCCATTTCATGATTCATTTTATTGTGAGCCCCAGTAGTGGTGAGCAGCCCTCTTGCCCACAGGCCTGAGGCAGCCCACAAGCAACCTCCATCTGGTGCCTGCCTCCATCTTTCCTCCAGCCAGACTATACATCTCCTTTATAGAGAAAGGAAGTTCTTTTTCATCTCTGCACTCCATTTGGGTTTTAAGGGGTGGGAGTGGGAGAATCTTCATTAGAGCTGATGGAGGCTTTTTGTAGCCTCTGACCCCCACCTCCTCCCAATTCTTTGGACAGCTCTTTTTCATCAGTTCACCTTTTAAATAGGTCACAGTCCCTGCAGTTCTGGTTTTGAAAAACAGACACACACACATCCTTCAGTTAAACAGTAAACTTCTGGTCACTTCTGGTTTTTGTTTTATTCTGTTCTTCCTCCTCCTTCTCTTCTTTCTTGTATGTGGCCCACATATGGTCCGAGAGCCAGAAAATTGGCCTCTTTATATACTAAAGTTGACCACCACTGTAAAGGAAGTGTGTGGGTTTTTCTCATGAGGGATGTTCAAAGATCTGATGAACATCTTCACATCAAATGAGTCTACCAAAGCTTATGCTACAAATTTGTTTCTCACAGTCTCAAAGGTGCTACAAGATCCCTTTGTGGTCTCATGAGGGTAACATCCTCTAGCTCTACATAAACGTTGCACTGTAGGGTAACATCCACTCTTCAGATATTGAAACAAGCTGTCTGAGAATGCTGGGGTTCCTGGTGTATATTGCCAATGCCAATAGCAATAGAAGGCAGCCAGGGGCAGAGGTAAAGGTAATCATGTTGGGCTGCAGTTCTGAACACATGGGAAAATTTGGGGAGGGGGAGGTTTTTTTCTAAGAAGAAAATTCAGTTTTTCCATTGAAAAAAATTGGGGAAATAAACAATAACCCTCTGTTTAAAACTGAAATGTTTTTGAAGATGGGCTTGCTTCCTCATTTCGTTGTGAAGATGTTTGTGAAAAATCATTTACAGATTTAGAATATGATGATTCCTGTCAAACACGAGATGTACAAAAAACTCAAATCCAAGATGCGTTTCTGCATATGATGAGTACTGGATTGTAGGGAAGTGGTCTTCATTGCTTGTGATGATACACTGTTCAGAAATTCAGCATTTGCAGATATGCAGCTAACCTCTTCCATGACATTGTGGCTGGGTGGGGGATGTTTCTGTCCAGATAATATGCTTTATTTTGAAAGATATGTGTGTTTGTGTAGCAAAGAGTACAGCAATTTGTACTTCTTGAGTTTACCAATGTGTATATTCCCAATATTACTTGTATGAGATTGAGCCATTTACAGTTTTAAATATATAAAATATACATAATATACAAAATAGTACAATTTTATATTGTAATTAAGTTATGAGTGAAGCATTTTATTTTACTTAAGCAAAAAGCTTGGGTTTACTATGAAAGAAGTAGCATATATGTATTTTCCCCAAATTTCCATTTCTTCATCTGGAAAAAGAAAACCTCGGAAATTCCCCCCCCCCCAATAGTTTCAGAATTAAAAAAAAAAAAATCTGTCTCCTGATCCAGATTTTATGGGAATGGACTATAACGCAGGGATCCCAAGCATAGAGTCAACTAACAGCCACATGGCAATTGATTCATTGTTAAAGTATTAGTGTAACATTTTATGAATATACTTTTACTCCATATAGAATATTGTCAGCATTCAAATAACAATAGATTTCTTCTTCCCTTCCCCATTTCTTTCCCTGACAGAGCAATTTAATGACAGAATTTTACAGCCAGAATTGTCTGATGATGAGATGATGTCTCTTCATGAAGAAGTAGTGAAAATCTACAAAACCTACTGTTTGCATCAAAGCATTGACAAAATTAAATTTGATCCTTTCATTGTGGAAGAAATACAGAGTAGTAAGTGGAACAGATAGAAATATTGAATTGAATTAGTGTGGGAGATACAGAGATATGGGTCCAAAACACTGCAGAAATAATCCAGTTTGGGACCGCTTTAACTGCCCTGGTTCAATACTAGGGAGTTCTGGGAACTGTAGTTTTGTGAGACATTTAGCCTTCTCTGTCAGAGAGTTCTGGTGCCACAATAAACCACAGTTCCCAAAATTCCCTATCACTGAGCTAGGGCAGTTAAAGTGGATTATTTCTGCAGTGTGTTTTGGACCCTAGACTGTCCATTAGGTGTTAGCCCATTTGTCTCTTTCGTATGATGGCCAGCACCGAAAGAACTGTTTCGTGTTGGGACAACTAATTCTATTTGTGTGTAGGGGAGAATCCCTTTGCAGTCCCTTATGCACCCACAAGCCCTAAACTGGTGGGCTAAGAAACCCAAGCTATTTTTCAGGTGATGTAGAGGA